>JAKCOZ010000047.1:1879905-2479905 GCA_022605955.1 Rallus limicola | reverse complement strand
CAGAGCAAGGACCAGCCAAAAGTCATTGTGATTGAACAACACACAGGAAAAAAAACCAAACAACAACATTGTGGAGGGAAAAAATGTATTTCAAAGTTATTTCAAATACAGCTGATTAAAAAAGGAGAGAGAGACAAATACCCAGGTGTGTTTGTGACTCAGTTTCTGTGACAGCATTGGAGCATGAGAAGAATGTGGCTGGAGTGGGCAGTGACTTACCTGCTGCCTCTGTGCTCTCCTGGGGTGGGAGAGGCCAGAGCCTGGGGTTGCTTGGAGCTCTGGCTGTGCTCTTCAGCTTCAGCCTGGTCACACGTGTGGTGTGGGGCAGATGCTGCTGGTGCCCCTTTAGCACCGGGACCCAGGGTGGGCGGTGGGTCTCCCCGAGCTGCTCTCTGGGTGGACAGAGGATTCAGTGGTCAGGGGGCTCCCTGCATCTTTGCTGGCTTGTGGGGACCTGGGAGTGGCCAGGGAGGCGCTGGTGCCCCTGCGCCTTAGTCCTGGCACCAGCAGAGCTTTGGTGCTGCTTTCAGAGCAGCCTGCCCGGTGAACCTGTCCCTTCTCCCCTGAGCTTTGGGCAAAGGGAGGTGTCTCTAGGTGGGAGAAGGCAGGAGCCACCTTTGGCTTTTCTTGGGCCATTTGAGAATGAAGGAGAAGACGCTTCCTGGAAGAGGTCCCCCAGCGTGGCTGCCACGCAGCCATTGCCAAGCTGGCCGGGGCCGTAGAGCTGGTGCTGAGCAACTCTCTGGGAATGTTTTTCCTCCTTGGCTTTGCCAGGGCGGCCCAGTGGTGCCTTTCATCTCAGGGGCGGATGCCTGTGGAATGAGGGTTTATCTCGGGACTGGTGTATCAGGGTTAATAGCTCTTCCTCTGTCAGAGGTTGAGCCAGAAGCTTCTGCCACTGACATCCTGGGCCTGGGAGGTGGGTGGCAGCAGGAAGGTCCCTGCTGACGCTGGCACAGCTTTACTGTTAGTCACTGCAATGCAGCCTTGGATACCTGGAAGCAAGGGCTTCCTGGCTCCCTGGAGCTCAGGGTAGGTTTTGGAGGGGTATGTGGTGCTGCTGCCTGCCTGGCAGGGGCTGCAGGCCAGGACCAGTGCCTGCTGCAGTCACCACACAGTTAACACGGTGGCTGTTCCCTCTCCTGGACTCGTTGGGAGCTGGTTGGGTAAGAAATGGAACGAGTTTGGTGGTTTTCACCAGGGCCATCGCTCATGTCTGGAGTGACACGGTGACCAGGCTGTGATGCTGCAGCGGGCGCAGAGGCCAGTGCAGGAACGTGCCCTGGCTGGGAGGCTGAGGCACCGCAGCTATTCCTGGCCATGTTCCCCTCCAGGCAAGGGGCCCATCCTTGCCACCATTCACCTTCCCAGCCCCATCTCTGCTGGAGACGATGGAGCGGAGCTGGGCTGGGGTTGCTCTAGCACTGGTGCCAGGTCTGGGCTCTCCCCCACTGACCGCTGCTTCCCCCTGCTCCTTCCTTTGTGCTGCTGAGCCAGGAGCTGTGTTTTCCTGCGGGTGAGGTTTTGGGTTGGGTGTGTCTCCGCAGGCACGCTCAGAAGAGGGTGTGTGTCCGGGAGGAGCTGGACAGGGCAGGGGATGGCCAGGCTTCCTAGCAGGGACTACACGTGGCTACAGCCGTGACGCCGAGGAGACCAAGCCCACCCAGCCCACACCAAGCCCACCACCGAAGCTCCAAGACTCACTCCCCCTTCCACGCCACGACCACAGCTTTAATTGCCACAGGTGCTTGGACACAAGACAAACACAACCCGCCTGTACATCCCAGCCCTGTAGAGACACCGTCAGCAGTGTGACAGCTGCCTGGTCTGGGCTGCATGGGTAGGGACACGTTGTTGGCAGCCCTGGCACACCGTGGCCACGTTCCCAGCGTCGTGCCAGCTCTCCCTCAGTCAGACAGGGGGGGATAGCCTCATCCCTGCATGGCTGCAACTGGAGCATCTGCCTTCCCCATCCATCCTCTGCCGTGCAATTTAAAATAAACCAATAAATAGCAAAAAAAAAAATAATATATATATATATATAGAGATACACATAAATAAAATAACCCTCTTTTCCATCGTTTCCTACAGGGAGGCTCCATGGGGCTCAGCCGACGAGCATGGGGAGGAAGTGGGTGGAGAGCTGCTGCCGGCGCGTCTTGGCCCCTCGCTGCGGCCTGCCCTTGCTACTGAGTGAGAGGAACATGGGGCGGCCCCGGTGCCGCCAGCGCAGCGACGCGTAGGTGTTGTAGCCGTTCTCCTCGATGCGCTCCGTGAACTTGCAGTTGGGGCTGAATTCCTTCTGGCAGGAGAGGGAAGGGGGTGAGGGGTGGCTGGGCTTGGCCGGGGTCCGTCGTCACCCGGCTCTGGTGGGGTTGGACCCTGTGAGCAGGGCAGGGCAATAGCCCAGCTCTCCCAGGTCCCAGGAGGGTCTCTGTGGGTGCAGCCCCCCCCTTGGGGAGCAGGTCAGGGCGTGGGAAACCAGGAGCCTGCTCCTGGGCACCAGTCCCAGTGGCTCTGGGCCCCCACCCTGTTCCAGCTCTGCCCTGCTCCTCTGACCCCGGGCTGGTCCCTCCCGGGAGGCAGCATCCGACCTACCGACCCGTAGAGCCTCCCCCGCTTGTTCATGGCCAAGTAGAAGCCAGTGTGCACTGCCCGGATGGCCACGACGCCGACACGCACCGACCGGATCTCGAGGATGCCTGCGGGACAGGGAAGCGCGGCCGTGAGAGGGGGAAGGACGGGAGAGCTCCCCGAGGGGCCCTGCCCCAATGCTGGGTCTGTGGCTCCAAAGTGACACCCCCCCCGCACCCCCAAGAAGGATGGTGTCGCTGACCCTCGACCCACACTGTGGGAGAGATGGGATGGAAGAAGCCAGGTTGCTAAGCAGGTCTATCCCCCCCCTCACCAGCAGCCCTGCCCACATGTCCATCCCCCAACGTGCCTTCGGTGCCCTGGGGACCTGACCCATCCCTGGCAGCTGGCACGGCCCTCGCAGGGCAAAGTGTACGTGGAGGCGGCAGTGACTGCGCAGCTGCATTATGCCGGACCAAGGCACTGGGCAGAGGGCTGCAGCCGGGATGGTGCTGCCAGCACATCCTGGTGATGATGGCTACACTGGCACAAAGGTGGGACCACAGGTGGGAAGGATATGCCAGCACTGTGGGATGTGGGGATTGAGCACGGGAGGGGAGGTGGCTGCAGCCCAGCTGGGAAGCCACAGCTTGGTGTGCGTGTGCCCAGCGCCGCAGCTGCTAATGGGAAAGGCATGTGGTTGGACCAGCGGCTCTGCGGGGGAAACACCCAGAGCATCACCAGGGCCTCTGGGCTCCGGTGCTGCCCAGAGAGCCACTGCCATCTGCCCAGCCCGTGGTGCTGCGGGAAGGGAAGAAGGAGCCTCCAGTGGGCAGGGATGCGGGCAGGGATGTGGGCAGGGTGTGAGCCGCAGCAGGAGCTGCCCATTGCACTGCTGCCCAGGGCTGGATGGAGCAGGAGGATGCGCAGAGGCTTTGGCCAGTGATGAGCAGTGCAGGGGCTCACAGCTCCTTTCACAAGGTCTCAAGCAATGCACTGGCATTGCTCACGTCGCCTGGGCAGCAGCTCCCTCAGGGAGCCTGTGCCCTCCTATGAGTGGCTCAGAGGGCTGCAGGGCATTTGGCTGCTTTGGCACGATGGGGAAGGGGATTCTCAGCCCAGCTTTGGTGCTGCCACTGGCATCCCACCCCAGCTGCCCCTCTCTGGGGATCCGCAGGGCCCAGCCCAACGAAGCCACGGATGAGCAGCACCCATGGGGAAGGGCTGAGCGAATGCCTGTGAATCCATCCCACTTGATCACCGTCTGGAGCTGCTGCTATTTATAACAAAGGACTTCACTTTGCTAAAAATAACCCCCCAGTGCTGCTCCCAGCACACCCTGGCTGGCTCCGCCGCGCTTCGCTCACAGGTGCCTGGCCAGCGCCCGGCTCTGTGCAGGGCGACAGGTCCCTGAGATGAGGGACAGCAGCCCAGAGGCAGCTCCCAGCACTCCCAGTCTCACACCCGCAGCTCTCCGCAGGGTCCCAGTGAGGTTGGGGCAGGTGTTGAAGTCGGGGAGCCCCCAGGACAGCCCCACCACCCCACAGTCACCACTGGCGAGGCTGGTCCGGCGGCTGCCACTGAGGAGCTGAGCCCCAGCCCAGCCCAGGCGCAGGTTTATCTGCCCTGCTGATAACCAGCGTGAGCCCCGTGCGACAGCCTGGAGCCGCTCCACCTGCCAGGCCCCATTGCCACACGGCCCAGGGAACGTGTTGGGGCGCTTTGCGCTGGCAGCGTGCCCGGTCGGGACTCCTGATGGTGTCCGACACCGCGAGAGGCTTCCCTGGGCTCGGCTCCCTCATCCCACAGCCCGATGGGTGACATCGTGCTGCTGCCACCCAGCACAGGTCAGGGGGGGGGGATGCTGCTCCCACCTGCAGCATCCCTCCTGGCCCAAGTCCTGATGCCCTGCCATGGCACCCTGGGGATGCTCAAGTGTTGCCCCTTCCCAAAGCCCCGTCCCCAGCATCCCCACCCTGCCCAGCCACTGCCCAGCCAGCACGGTGCCCCCATCCCTGCACAGGGGGGGCTGGGATCCAGCACCCAGAAAGGGCTGGTACCACCGGTACTGACACAGAGCTTGCAGTCCTGGCTCTCATTGTGGTGGTATCACAGTGTCACATCCCCTGGGACCCCTCGGTGCTGTCACCGAGGTGGCCTGGCTGGGAGCTGGTGGCTGCAGAGCCAAGGGAGGATCCTGGTGCTTGGGTGCAGCCTCTCCGCTGGCACGGGGACCCCAGTGCCGGCCTCCGCAGCCGCCTCTTCCCGTTGCCGCATGCGGCCGCTCCCGAGGGCTGCAGGGTGGAGCAGCCCCAGCCCCAGCCCCAGCCCCAGGGGAAGGCCTAATCCTGCCTGTGTGCTCCCAAACCCTGTGCGGGAGCACAGCCCAGGCAGCGCCAACGACATCCCGCAGCCTTCATCCCGCAGCCTTCATCCCGCACCCCTCACCCATCCCTGTGAGCCCCCCCCCGGGGCCCCTCTGCAGGACCAGCCGTAGGGAGGGTGCAGTGAGTGACCCCACGCAGGCTGCACCCCTCCACGTGCAGGGGCTGGCAGCTCCACACCCTGGTCCCTGCAACCACGGGTATCCTTTGGGTCAACCCAAAACCTTCAGCCTGTGCCGAGCCCCGACGTGCTGGGGAGGCAGAGGATGCCCTGGGGGCTGCTCCGCTGTCCCGCTCCAGGATGCTCGGTTCTGAGAGCAGCATCGCCCCCAACCTTCCTCTGTCCTTCCTCCTCCTCAGCCTTTCTCTCCCCAAAGCAGTTAAAGGAAGGAGCGGCCCCCCCCCTCCCCCAGTCCTCTTGGGATGAAGATAACACAAGGCATGGGGGGCAGGGGACGAGGGACCCCCCCTCCCCCCAGGGTCACGCCGGGCGCTGGGCAGAGCTGACGATATGACACCACGTCCCCGGCAAAGGCACGCCGGGGTCCGCACCCCTCCGCGGCTCCCGGGGTGCGGCGGGCAGCCAAAGCCCAGGAGAGCGGCTCCCGGGACCGCAGAGACCGGGAAGACAGCGGGGTCCCGCCGCCGTCCCTTCCCGGGGCGCCTCCGTTCAACCTCCGCCTCCCCCGCAATCTCTGCCCCGTGTCCGGCCCCGGCAGCGCGGGGGGGCAGGGGGGTCGCAGCCCCAGGCCCCGGCTCGCCCCAGTTCCTATCCCGGTCGCGGCCCCGGCCCCACTCACTGCCCGGCCGCTCCTTCCAGCGCGTCCCCTCCACGCCGCCGCCGCCGTCGATGCGCAGGAAGAAGCGGGTGGCGGAGAAGAGCCGCCGCCAGCGCACGTCGCCTTCCAGGTGGTCGTAGCTGCGGGGGGGTCGCCGGCCGCCCCAGGCAGCGCTGCCCGCTCCAAGTCCCGGTCCCGGCCCCGCCAGCACGGCGAGAGCCCCGGCGAGGCAGGCGGCAAGGGCGGCGGGGCCCCCGCGCCTCATGGCGGGGCGCGGCGGGGCAGCGGGAGACGGGCCATGACCGCGGCGGCGACCGGCCCCGACGGCGCGGGCGGCCCGAGCGCGGGGCGAGCCCGGGGGGGGGCGGGCCGGGCCGGGGCGGGGCGGGGCCGGGACGGGGGGTAGGGGGGTGGAGCCTCTCATTCAGAAATCGGCGCCCCGACGGCTAGTCCCGATCCGCGCCCCCGGCGTTCGCCTCCGCTCGCAGGGCGCCCGGGCGGGGGGAATGGACGGATGGACGGACAGGCAGGCGAACAGGGCGGAGGCGGGCTTCCCCGGGCAGGGCGGGGGACGCGGAGCCACTTGGGGCCTCAGTCTTGGGGGCGGTGTGGAGAGAGCGGGCCCAGGAAGGGCGAGGAGCAGCGCCGTCCCCAAGCGCCGCGATCCCCGGGCATCGCCGCCCCGTCCCGTCCCGTCCCGTCGGGGCCGCCGCGGCCGCCAGGGGGCGCCGGGCGCGCCCGCGCCGCATCACGGGAGTTGTAGTGCGGGCGGCGCCGCTCACCGCCCTCTCCCGGCGTGCACCGCGCGGCGCCTGCGCAGTGTGGGGGAGCGGCGCGGCATGGCGGCGTAGCGCGGGGGAATGTCGCTCCTGCGGCTGCGGGCGGCGCTGCTGGGCCCGGCCCGGCTGCGGGGCGCCGGTGAGGCGGGACGGGGGAGCCCGGGGCTTGCCCCGGCCGCGGGGTCCTGGGGCCGCGGGGTCCTGGCCTGGCCCCTTGACTCCCGAGCGGGGTCGGGGCTGCCGGGGCCCGGCCCTGGATCCCCGGGCGGAGCCGGGGCTGCGGGGTCCGTGTGGTCCGGAGCTGGGGGCGGTGGGAGCCCCTGGTGTCCCCACGCCTCCGCTGTGGCAGAGCCGGGGGCTGTGAGGGTCTTGTTGTGCCACGGGCCTCCCCGGGTAGAGATGGGGACTGTGAGTGTCCTGAGCCACTGTCGCTCCCTGAGGGTGGATGTGGGTGTCCCTGGGGCCCTGTCCCAGCTGTGGGATAGAGTCTGCCTGCTCTGGGGGCTGTGGCATCCCTGGGGTGATGTTCCCTCCAAGATACTGGGGTGAAGGGGATATCCCTGTCACCTGAGGGCACAGAGCTGCCGCTCCCCAGCTCTGTGGCGCTGCTGCTGAGGTTCTGGGAGCAGCAGGCGGAGCTGAGGGATGCCGCTCATGCTCTGCCTGGCTGTGGTGTGCAGCAGGGCTGAGTGAGCAGTGTGAGGGCTCCTCTGACCTCCTGGTCTTTGTGCCTTTGCACTGCAGGGATCCCATGGAGTGTTCTCAGGAACTACTCCTCTGCCAGCGCCAAGGAGAAGGCGAGGAGAACAGCTGTCTGTGAGAGGACGGAGCTGCTGGAAGGTGAGTCTGAGAGGGCTGGGAGAGCTGCAGGGGTTTCACTTGTGCCATGTCCTGAGAGGTTTTCTGGGGGTCTTCCCGTTCTGTTTTGCCATAAAGAAGATATTTGGACTGGAAATGTGTGTAGCCTGGGTAAGGATGTGGGACTTCCCATGGGCTTGCTGGCCCCCCTGAGCAAGCTCTTGTCTTGCCTTGAGGACCTGGAGGGCCACCCTAACCATGGGGAGCACTGAGTTTCTGTTAAACAAAGGGTGGTCCTCAGGGACAGTAGAAGAAGAGTGTGAGGGCCTTGCAACCTCGGCTGGAGCATGCTCTGGCTGTGGGCTCTCTGCCTAGGTGAGCTGAGGACGTGAGGTACTTAGAGAGGAGGTGAGCATGGCTGGGTGCTTTTCCCTTGCAGTGACACTGTTGGGTGCTCTGGGGTGCTGGGGTGGGCCACAGCATACTGGGGGGTTCCCCAGGAAGTGGTGAAAGCAGCAGGGTTGCTGGGGGGAAGGCAAGGAGGAAAGAGGTCCTTGTGTGAACCCTCTTTTCCTGAACATGTTCCTGGGCATTCACAGAATCCCAGCCTGGACTGGGTTGGAAGGGACCCCAAGGGTCACAGAGCTCCAACCCCCTGCCACAGGCAGGGACACCAACCTCCAGGCCTGGAGCTACACAAGGTTGCCCAGGGCCCCAGCCAACCTGGCCTTGGACACCCCCAGGGATGGGGCACCCACCCCCTCTCTGGGCAGCCCCTCACTGTTCTCTCTGGAAAGAACTTCCCCCTAAGATCCAAGTGAAACCTTCCTGGAGGTGAGACTGGTTTGGGACTCAACCCTCTGCTGCATTGTGTGTCCCTTCCCCTCTCCCTGGCTGTGTGTTTCTTGGCAGTGCTGAAGGCTCGGGTGAAGCAGCTCCAAGCCAGTAATGTCCCAGAGGTGGCAGTCAACAAAGTGGAGTTGGCAGCTCTGAGGAATGACAAGTACCAGGACCCTCTGCAGAACGTGGTGGCTCCCAGCCCCACAGGGAAGCAGTGTGCTCCCCAGGGAAGGGGAGAGAGCCCATCCCAGACAGACAGCTGGGTCGAGAAGTTGGAGGAGGAAATGTCTGTCCAGCCACTGAAGGTGGAGAAGAAATTACCCATCACTGCTTCCCAGCTGGCTCAGGAGGGCCAGGCCAAGGTGAAACCGACAGGCAAAGCCAAAACTAAAGCCAAGAAGAGCTTGAATATCCCAAAGGCTAAAGCAGCTGCTGCCTGGAGCCATAGCCACGCTGGCTCCCAAGGTGCCTTCGCCCATGGCAAGCCCTGGACAAAGGAGGGTGCAAAGAAGGAGGGTGCAAAGGTGCAAAGACCTCGGGGAGTGCTGGAGAACAAGGACAGCAACCAGTACAAAATCCTGCAGCAGACCATCCAATCCAACCTGGAATGCTTCCTGTTCTTGCAGCAGCCCCAGGAGGCTGAGCGCTTCCTCCTCACCTACCACAAGTCCCCTGGGAAGAGGAAGCTTCTGGATGTCAAGGCCTACAACATTGTCATGAGTAGCTGGGCTAGGAAGGTACTGAGCTGTGGCTGCTGCCCTGGTCTGGCCATCAGGTTTTCTGGGTGGCTGAGTGGGGGGGGGGACACACAAAAGGGGGGCTGGCTCAGGAGGAAGAGCCTTGTTTGTGCTTGGAGAAGCACAAACTTGTGGCTTTATCTGTTGGTCATGTCTGCCTTCATTTGAGGGGTGTTTGGCTTGTGCCAAGGAGGGGGTGGAGCTGATACCAGCCCCTGGATCCTCAGGCCCCCAAATCCTCAGGCTGCTGCTCCCTGTGACGTGGCTCTGAGGGGCTGAAAGGGAGAGCAGGATAAACATGACCAGGAGCAGAGAGGTGCAAAGCTGTGCTTTGGGGCTGCTGATACATGAGTCCACAACCCTTTTCCCTCCTCTTCCCATCCCCAGGGCTGCTTGCAGCGCATCAGGAGGCTCTTCTCCATGCTGGAGGCTGTTGGGCTCCAGCCCAGCCTGGACTCTTACGCAGCACTGCTGGAGTGTATGGGCCGGACCCAGTCGCCTGCCAAAGCCATTGAGAGGTAAGGAGCTGCACATTGGGTGGGGCTGGGGGGTCACTGCTGGCCTCATGCACCCCTCAGCTCACTGCCAGGCTCCACATGCCTCCAAGTGAAGGGGTTTCCCCTTTCCTTTCCTAATCTTGGGCACAGCAGCAGTGTGGCCTGGAGCCCTGAGCCTGTGGCAGGAGCACACAGGACAGGGGTTGCTTCTCACCCTGCTCCCAGGCTGCTGGGTTCATTTGAGGGTGCAAGGTGGGAGGTCCTTTGTTTAACCAGGCTGCTGTGGGGTAGTTTTGGGGGGAGAACAGCTCTTCAGAGATGTAGAGCTGTTCCTCACCAGAGCTCCTGCCTGCTCCCAAATGTACCCGGGTCCAGCTGGGGTGCACGCAGCAGTGGGATTCACAGTGTGGGTGGTTGCAACTCTGGGTGCTGTTTGTCACCTCTAGCCCACCCTTGTACATTCCCAAAAGTGCCAGGAGCTTCCTCCTGCCTGCTTTGCTTCCTGTGGCTGATGGGGTTCTGGCCTGGGGCCTGGCTGTCACCCAGGTCTGCCTGTCCTCCCTCCAGTGGCACCTGGTGTGGACCAGGACGGCAGGTGGGGCTCTGGGCTCTGCTGTCCCCAGGATCCCAGCTCCAGTGCAGCAGAGGCAGGAGGATGTGGTCACACAGCATCATTGCTGGGGGGTGGGAGGTTGTCAGGGGCTGCAGAGATTCTGGTCCCCAGCAGTGATGGGGACTGTGGGGAAGAGAGCTGCCTTGCAAGAGCTGCAGCAGCTCCAGGTGCTCAGGCTGTTGCTGCTGCAGCCCAGCAAGCTGTGCTCCTGTTCCTTGGCTCCTGGGCTTGGTGTGTGAAATGCAGCCCCTTGCTCTTTGCCCAAGCTGTGACCAGCCCAGTGGGTTCCCTTCTGCTGCAGGGGAGAGCCAGGGTGATTTGAGGGTGAAAAGAACTGAGCATCTCTTTGCTCTGTCTTACAATGGCAGCAGAGCTCAGTCTCCTCACCCTGGTGTGATGGGAAAACCTGCCTGCTCAGCAGAGGTGTGGGCTGGAGGGGTGGATAATTGATCACTGTAACTGGAGGCGGGTGACCTTGTTGGGACAGGCTGTGCTCTGGAGCCAGCTTCCACCCCAGCAGCTCCTGCAGCCCCAAGAACTGGCTGCTGCCTGGCTGTGAAGGGCAGGGAGAGCTCCTGTCCTGCTGCCAGTCATGCTCTTGGGGGGACTGAGGCATCTGCCTTCTGCAAATGGGCCAGTTGTGCCCAATTCTGCACCGTTCACAGAGTCACAAGGTTGGAAAAGCCCTTTAGGATCCTCAAGTCCAACCATTCCCATCCTGTGCTAAACCAGATCCCTGAGCACCTCATCTCCCCTCTGTTCAACACCCCCAGGGAAGGGGACTCAGCCCCTCCCTGGGCAGCCTGGGCCACAGCCCCACAACTCTGCCAGGGAAGAACTTTGCCCTCCCAGCTGAGCTGAGCCTGCCCTGGGGCAGCTTGAGCCCATTGCCCCTTGTCCCAGCTCCTGTCCCCTGGCTGAAGAGACCAGCGCCCACCTCTCTGCACCCTCCTGGCAGGGCAGGGGAGGTGGGGAGAAGGGCTCCCCTCAGCCTCCTCTTCTCCAGGCTCAACACCCCCAGCTCCCTCAGCTGCTCCTCAGAGGATTTGCCCTCCAGCCCCTTCCCCAGCCTGGTTGCCCTTCTCTGGACTCGCTCCAGGACCTCCATGTCCTTCTGATGGTGAGGAGCCCAGAACTGGACCCAGCACTGGAGGTGCAGCCTCCCCAGTGCCCAGCCCAGGGGCACAGTCCCCTCCCCAGACCTACTATTCTTTTCTGCCTGGGGCTGGCTGGGCATCAGCTGGAGCTTGCAGGAGTTGCTGCAAGGCTTGGAGCAGTTGCTGCTTTGATGAGCATGAGGGAGAAGGGAAGAGTCACCCCAGGGCAAGTGCATAGAGCTCCCAGAGCCTTTCCAGTGAGCCTGAGAGGTTGTATCCTGCAGCCCTGGCACCAAGGGCAATATGAGGAAGACTGCTGGGAGCCACCTGGCATGGGGAGGTCCTACCTTGGGAGAGGGGTTTGCTTTTGTGGCTGCCAGGGAGTTTGGGAAGGGTGGCTCTTCATCCTGTGATGTCTCACGTGGGTCTGGGTGATGCTTTTGAGGGGACAAGTGGCAAAGGAAAAGCCTGAAATGGTCAAGGCTCAAAAGGGGGTCACCCCTACCTGTCTTCTGCTGAAAAATGTCATTCCCCCACCTCATCATCTGCTGGTTTCTGCCCAACACAGTCCCCTTGGAGACATGAAGCCTGTCTTGCCTCCTCTTTTCAGGTGTTTGCAGCAGTTAAAGAGCAGTGGCTTCCACGTGGACGAGCTCTTCCAAAAGTGCCTGTTTGAGGAAGATGAGCAGGAGAAGATTCTGAGGGCCATCAGGATTGTCCAGCCCAACTACCAGCTGCCTCCTCCACCCAGCCCCCAGACCTGCAAGTCTTCTCTGCTCCAGCACTTCTACTCCAGAGTAAGACACATTGCTCAGGGCTGTCTGCAGCTTGGAGAGATCTTGGACTGGCCAGGTGGTGTCACTGGTGTCCCCAGCTCCAGCCCAGGGCTCTAATAGATGGGAAGGACTTTTCAGC
The DNA here is from genome assembly GCA_022605955.1 of Rallus limicola. NCBI lineage: Eukaryota > Metazoa > Chordata > Aves > Gruiformes > Rallidae > Rallus > Rallus limicola. Next base: position 2,467,892 of record JAKCOZ010000047.1, on the reverse strand, counting down.
CTGGTCCCTGCTCAGTAGCCCGTGCAAATCATCGGGCCGCTTCTTGTTGTTCGAGGAAGTGAACAGTGGGGGTGCTAGTGGTCATGGAATCCCAGATTGGTTTGGGTAGGCAGGGCCCTCAGAGACCCCTGGTGCCCCCTGCCACAGGCAGGGACACCCCCTCCCCAGCCCAGGGTGCCCCAAGCCCCATCCAAACTGGCCTCAAACCCTGCTAGGGATCCAGGGGCAGCCCCAGGTTCTCTGGGCACCTTGTGCCAGGGCCTCCCCCTCCCAGGGAAGGATTTCTGCCTCCCAGCCCCTCTCCATCCCCCTCCTGCAGCTGAAGGCCGTTCCCCTGGGCCTGGCTCTCCCTGCCCTGGGCACCAGCCCCTCTCCAGCTCTCCTGGAGCCCTTGGAGGGGCTGAAAAGCTGAGATGACCTTTGTATGCTGGAGGGGGATGTCTGGGGGGGATGCTTGGCCATGGCACAAGAACAGATCAGGCTCTAGAGAGCCCCATTACCCCAGAGGTGTCTGGGGTTTGCCCACCAGACACCTCAGCGGTCCCAAAAACGAGCTTTCAGCAGGGACTCCAGCCTGGGAAGCTGAGAGAAGGAGCACATCTCCTCTTCCTCTGGTTTTTGGCACTTAACATCTCAACTTTGTTGCAGGAGGAGACGGTGTCATTCCCCAAGCTGGATTTCTCTGTGCAGGAGCTGCAGGAGCGCTTCCAGCAGCAGCTTGAGATGGAGCTGGACAACACCGTAACCATCGAGTCCGTGGAGTCAACCAAACCTCTGACCCCACAAGCTGTTCAGGCGGTAAAGCTCAGGGAGTCTGGGGAGGGGGCTGCACATCCAGAGGGGAGGGACCTGTGGGAGAGACACAGGGGTCAGCAGCCTAAAGCTGGAGGGGGGGGCAGCTCCCTGGTGACACACTCCCCACAGCGTTCCTGTCTCGCTTCCCTCTGCGTAGCGCAAGCTGCTGGCCACCCTTCGCTCCCAGTGGCACGACTCCCTCCTCCAGGCCCTGCAGAAGTCCAGACATGACATGTCCAAACTCAAGATGACATCAGGGTACAACGTTCTCTACCCCTACCTGTGCCTGCTGCCGAGTGAGGAGTACGTGGGCATCATGCTGCAGGTGGGACCCTGCCCTGCCCTGCCCTCACGGGGGGACAGGGCTGCCCAGCTGCCCTTTGGGCTGCCACAAATCACTGGTGTCCTGCTCAGGACAGCAGAATTGGGAGCATGAGCCTCAGAGTTTCCTAGGTTATTAGGTGCAGGCTGTGTCTGCTCCCTGTGCTGAGCAGCCAGAGAAGTGCCTGCTCTGTCCTGGCCTTGTTTTCTTCCTTATCTGCTTGGCATCACGGGGATTGGCCTCGTTCTATGCTCTCCAAACAGGGTCTTTAACTCCTCCTTTGTCTCTTTGCTCCATCTTTCTGTTCTCCCTTCCCTAAGACCCTCTTTACCTTCCCCTCTCTCAGATCCTCAACACCCTCTCTCCACAAGGAGTATCCCTGGCTTTCTTGGCCCGGGAGCTGGGCTCCAAAGTTTACAACAGATACATCACCCTGAGGAAGCTGCGCAGCCACCATCTGGAGAAGGTCCAGGCGATCTACAAGGACTACATCCACCTCCTGGCAAGGGACAGCCAGGTCAGTGCACCCTGGAGAGGGCTGGTCCTGGGGCCCATGGGTTAGAGCAGCAGAGATGAGATGGGGTGGGGTGGTTTGTCTGTCCACCCTCCTTGCAAGCACAAGGTCTGGGTTTTGGGAAGCTGCTACAGAGGCCACCAGAACCAGTAAGGCACTGTGTAGCACTTGGTGGGCTCACAGCCCCATAGTTCTGGTGTTCCAGTGGGTATCACTGAGCCAGGAGGCTTTAAATCAGCAGTTGAGCCCTTGGAGCCAGGCATATCATGCAGGAGAGCTCTGGGGCTTGATGGGGTTGTGCTTGGCAGGGTGGGATGGGAGTGGAGAAAGGGCCCAAGGTCACTGATCTGGGCAGCTTGAAGGACGGATGAGCTGGTCCTTCAGAGCTGCATGTGGTGGTGGTGGAGACAGATCTGTGGCCTGGGCAGGAGGGTGAGGATGCTGGGGGGCAGCATGGCAGTCACTGGCCTGCAGCAGAAGCAGGTTCTTGCTGTTGGGTTTGCCCCAACCACATCAGCTGCGCTGCCCCAGGGAAGGGAAAGAGTCTCCTTCCACAGGGACACGGAGACAGAAGGGTCCTTCTCAGATCCATGTTCCAGCTACCCAGCTCCCATCTGGCCACCCCTTGGGAGCAGCATGGCTGGTCTCTCCAGCTGACCCAACTTTCTCCTTCCATCTCTCAGCCTAACCAGTACTTGCCACGGGAATACTGGGAGAAGCTGGTGGCAGAAGCAGGCTTTGGGTCTTCCCTCACCTTGAAGGACTGCAACTGGCCGTTCATGCTCCTCATGCGCTTGGGCATGCACATGCTGGAGCTCATGGTGCAGGCTGTCAAGGTGCCCAGAAACATCCTCAATCCTCGCCTGGAATCCAAGCTCATCCCTGCCCTCTACCACATCTACTCCTTCCGCAGCAGCTGGCAGCAGGTGAGCCTTGTCCCAGGGGTGCTGGGGCTATGCAGGACACCTCTTCATGGGAACTAAGTCTTTGCAAGGTGCTTCTCCCTCCCTGTGTTTCTTCCTGAGGGGCACTCCTGAGGAGCCTCTGTGCAGACAGTGCTGGTCCTTAACGTGACCGTTACGTGGTGGCTCTTCCAGTCTCCAGCCCTAATCCTCTACTGCTGACTTTCATCTCTCTGATTCCCCTCTCTAGGTTGGGCTGATAAAGCCCCATCCCATCTTCTCCCAGCTTGTGGCAGACGCCGCAGAGACCACGCTGACCTTTAACTCCTCCAGCATACCTATGTTGTGCCCCCCAGTGCCCTGGACCTCCCCCCATTTCGGTGCCTTTGTCCTGAACGACACCAAGTTGATGCGCTTCGTGGAGGGGGCCGTCCAGCACCAGCAGCTGCTGGACCAGTGTCCTTCAGTGAACCTCCACCCTGTCCTGGATGCCCTGAACCAGCTGGGCAACTGCGCCTGGAAGATTAACCAGCCGGTGCTGGACATCATCATCTCCATCTTTAATGACAAAGGTAATGAGAAGCTGGACATCCCACCACCCATGTCAGAGGCCCCCAGACCTCCTGCTGGTTCTATCAATTCCTCTACCTGGAACAAGTCCCAGAAGCATGAGTTCTTGCTGTGCAAGAAGAAGGCTGCTGAAATGCACAGCTTGCGCATGGACGCGCTCTACAAGCTCTCCATCGCCAACTACGTCAGGGACAAGGTGTTCTGGTTTCCTCACAACATGGACTTCCGAGGCAGGACTTACCCTTGCCCACCTTATTTCAACCACCTAGGGAACGATGTCACCCGTGCCATCCTGCTCTTTGCAGAGGGGAGGCCGCTGGGTCCCAAGGGCCTTGACTGGCTGAAGATCCACCTCATTAACCTCACGGGGCTGAAGAAGAAAAACTCCTTGCAGGAGAGGCTGGAGTATGCCAACCAACTCCTGGAGGAGATCCTGGACTCTGCTGACCACCCACTCACGGTAGGTGGGGAATGGCTGGCAGGGCTTTGCCCTCTCTTGGGATGGAGTGGTGGGACCCTGAACCCCTGGGTATCCACATGGGCTCTGAGAGCCAGCACCCAGACTGAACAGCCAGGAAGTTCCTCTGTTTGAGCCCAGATGTGCTGAGGAGAAAGGCTCTGTGTTGTCTTTAATTTCAGAGGTCGCTTAGCCATTCTTCTTAATTAGTTCAGCTTCTAGAAACTAAGGTAAAATGGAAATCATAGACTCACAGACTGGGCTGGGTTGGAAGGGACCCCAAGGATCACAGAGCTCCAACCCCTCTGCCACAGGCAGGGACACCAACCTCCAGGCCTGGAGCTACACAAGGTTGCCCAGGGCCCCATCCAACCTGGCCTCAAATCCAATCAAGCTTTGAAAGAAAAGCCTTTTGGAAGGCAATGGATTGGGAGGGAGAAGGGAAACAGCGCTGCAGAGTTTCCTGACTGATGCTTCCATCTGAAAACACCGTGAAATGCAGGGGAATTGGAGGTGTGGTGGGAGGAGGTGCCTTGCCTGGTGTATCCCTGGAGCACAGGGGGGGGTTGCCTCTGCTTCTGGGTGCCACAGAGGCGTGTGCTTTCCCATTCCCAGGGCAGGAAGTGGTGGATGAACACCGATGAACCCTGGCAAGCCTTGGCGTGCTGTATGGAGATCGCCAAAGCCCTGCGGTCCCCGGATCCTGCAGCCTACGTCTCTCACTTCCCAGTTCACCAGGTGGGAGCCAGATGGATCTGCGTGGCCTGAGCGGGAAGGGGGCTCAAAAGGGGGAGGATGGAAGCTCAGGGCAGGGTGGAAACTTCCAGGTCTCCAGTGTTGTGTTCACTATGCCACACAGCCAGGCTCTTAAGAATGGGAGTGCAATCTGCAGGCGTCTTGGCTCCAGAGCTCCAGTGATTTGCTGTAGTGTGCAGCCATTAACGAGCTGGTCCAGTCAAGTGCTGCTTCCTTCCATTTGGCTGGAGCACAGCCTGTCTGGGAGATGGCTGTTGGGTGAGAGCCTGCACAGTCTTACCTTCTCCAGCCACAGGATCAGGACCCTGGCTGGGTGGGACATGCTGTGGGTGCTCTTAAAGTGCTTCGTGCTGCCCTGAGTGTTTGGGGAACCTCTGCTCCACTCTTGTGCTGGGGCTGGAGCCCAGTGGGTCTTCAGGAGCACAGGATGGGAGGTCTGGACCTTTGTAGTGGGACAGAGATGGTCTGTTCCCCACATTCAGTGACATGGCTGTCCCTCACCACATGCCCTGTCCCTCCTGGGTCCCAGGTATGCCAATGGAGGAGCCAGACAGCCGCTCCCATTCTCTGCCACTCAACCCTTTCTGCCTGCTGCATCCCAGCAGATCCACTGCCCAGCCAGCTGTCTGTCTGCACTGATAAATCCCCTTGCTGCAGGGGAGACAATGATTAATTGTTTTCCTGGTGAGAGGGGTTTGCTCATTTATCTCCTTAGAAGATCAGATGTCCCTAGTGAAGTGTGTGTGTGGGGGGGGGAAGGAGAACATGGGGGTGTATTCTGCCTGTAGCAATGGTCTGGAATATGTATGAGACTGTCTAAACTGATATTATGACAACAAAAGATCAAGAGAGCAGCTGGGGGTGTGTGGAGGGTGCTGCTAATGAAACTCAAGCAAGGACTTCTTCTGGAGGGCACCCGAGGTTCTTTGCACCTGAGTCATTGGCGCTTGGTTAACAGAGGCTGCTCCTGTGCTGAGCCCTGTCCGTTCTCAGCTCTGTGACTTGCTGCACTGCAGGGTGTGGGGAGGAGGAGGAGAGGAGGGTTGGTCCTGCCAGCAGCTGCAGGCTCCCTTTGACCTGGCAGAACCCAAGTGTAGGAGGAGCAGGGATGGTCTGAAGCAGCAGCACATCTTCCGAGAGGAGCATTTCTGGCGGTGCCAGGACCTTCCTGCGCCACTGTCTGAGTCCTGCCATCTCCTCCAGGCTGATCTGGGTGCAGGAAGGCTGGGGTGGGGGGGGGCAGCTGTGATGACACATCAGTCAGCCTGCCTCTGTCTGCAGCTTTGGGAAAAGCTGGGTCAGAGCTGTTAGCTGTCAGAGGGATGTCTTCATCAGCCATGCTGCAGAGGCAGCGCAGCTCCGGAGCCTCGGAGTTGGCTCTGGCTTGCTGTGTGATCTTGGCCTGCTTCTGAGCCCTCTCCTGGGCTTTCCCAGGTTGTTTTGGCTGCTGGCTCCTGGGACTTCTCTGAGCATCCCAGACTGATTTGTGTTTTCCAATGTTTCTGTCTGTCAGTGTTTCCACAGAGGTCTGATGTCAGTGAAAGCTCATGGAGTGGGGAGCGTGCTGGCAGGTTTTCTCACAGGTAGCAGGAAAACTGGTCAGAAAATAGCCTGGAAAAATGGAAACTGGTGAATGAGCAGTCAGAAGAGGCAGGGATATGGCAGTGCCCTTGGCTCAGGGGGCTGTCTGTGCTGTGGAGCTGTGACAGGTGAGCACAGCTCTGGCCACACACTAATGCCTTGTTTCCCCCCTGCTCTCTTCCCATGCCAGGACGGCTCTTGCAATGGGCTGCAGCACTACGCAGCTCTCGGCCGGGACCTTATTGGTGCCATGTCTGTCAATCTGATGCCCTGCAGCGTCCCCCAGGATGTCTACAGCGCAGTGGCCCAGCAGGTGAGGCACGGCAGGGGCACGGGGAGGTGTCTGTCCTCTTGCACCTACTGCTGTGTTGTCTGGGGTCACTCCAGCTTCCAGGGAGGAAGGTGGAGGGAAGACCAGTGAGGGTGACAGAGCCCTGGGATAGGCTGCCCAGGGAGGTTGTGGAGTCTCCTTCTCTGGAGATATTCAAGACCTGTCTGGATGCCTGTCTATGCAATATGAGCTAGGGAGCTGCTTTGGCAGGGGGCTTGGACCCGATGATCTCTTGAGGTCCCTTCCAGCCCCTATGATTCTGTGATTCTGTACTGAGTGCTGGCAAAGCACGAGCTGGTCACAGGTAGAGACTCTTCCCCGCTCCCTCCCTGAATGGGAACCGTGGCATCCGTTGCCCTGAGGCTCTGGCTGGACATCTCAACTGACAGATCGCTGTGAGAAATCCACAGGGATTTCTGCTGTCCTGAATTTTCCTGAATGAAATCTGGGAGAGTAGTGTAGAGAGGCTGAAGAGAGCAGTGAGTGTTCCTCATCTCTTGGGCTCAGCTGGCTGGCCCCGCAGGTTATGGGATTTTCTTTGTTTGAGCTGGGTAGGAGGGAGGGGGAGAGATGCAGCCCTTGGCACTGCTGCTCGCTCTTCAGTTTCCTTGGCACGCCACAACGTGAAAGGAGCTGGCTGGGAAGCACACCGAGATGTGCCAGGCTCTCTCGACAGGCATCGAACCCCTGGCTCTCCCTTCTAGGTCTCTGCACTCTTTATCTGGGCAGCCCTGCTGCAGAGGGCAGGGTGAGCACGTGGAGGGTGTGCAGTTTGATTTGGGGTGGCAGAGGCAGGAGAACCTGGAGTCACAGTCCTAGCGCCCTGTCCTTGTGATGTCCAGCACCGCCCGGCTGCTGGGTGACCCCGCTCTGCTGAGGCAGCAGTGGGAAGCTCCGGTCCCCTCGGGCAGGGTTATCTCCAGCTCCAGATGCCTCTGTAAGCTCCAGATGCCTCTTGAGTCCTTCAGCAGATGATCTCTGCTAACAGGGCTGCAGCGTTTCTGATGGGAGCTCAAGCCAGGCAGCGTGCAGTTTGGAGGGTCCCCTCTTGTTCCCCCGACCCTCCCCCAAGCAGAGGAGGGTGTGCTGGCCCGTGTGGCTTGTGGGAAAGAGGGGGGGTGACCCCACGTGCTCTCCTCCCCCTCAGGTGGAGGAGTTTCGGAAGAAGGATGCTGAGCAAGGGGTGAAGATTGCCCAGGTGCTGCAGGGCTTCGTGAGCCGCAAGGTGGTGAAGCAGACGGTGATGACAGTGGTGTATGGCGTCACGCGCTACGGCGGGCGGCTGCAGATGGAGAAGCGTCTCAAGGAGATTGAAGAATTCCCTGAGGTAGCTAGCCTGGCCTAGTACCCACAGTGCCCTTCCTGCAGGTTTTCTTCCTGTCTTGTCCTGTCCTTAGACCCCCACCCCCACCCCAAATCTCACCTGGCAGAGGGACGTGCAGTACCAAGCCCCCCCCTCCCTCCCCATACCTGGCTTGTCCCTAGCTATCTGTCAGCACCTGTAGGTGGGGAGGGTCTCTGCAGGTAGGGCTGCTCCTCAGCCTTCCTGGGCCCAGTTTGGTGGCATGACAGCCTCAGCAGGTGCTTCCAGGTGCACAACAAGGTTCGTAGAGCCGCTCTTCCCTCTGGAAGAGGCCCTCATCTCTAACAGAGCTCTTGGAAGGTTTGCTTCTCCCAGTACCTGTTCCTCATTGGGTTAGCCCACCAGGAGACAGCCCTTACCCACTCACCTGAGTGGGTGGTTTGCTGTGGCAGGTTGGTGCTGGGAGTGTTTCGGCTGCGTGTTGTATTCCTGGGGCAGATGAGGCAGCGAGAGCCTCCTGTTTGCCCAGGAACCTTACAACGACCAGCCTGTCCTTGGACAAATTGCTCTCTGAAATGCTGATCTCAGCTGCCCTCTGTCACAGCCCACAGCCATCTGTAACAGCTCAAGATGTAGCACAGTCTGTGATGGAGGCAATTTTGCAGCACCTGGGAGTGGGGAGATAGTCTTTTACCTTACCCTCACTCCCACTGCTTTGCTCCCCATCTTCTGCTGCCCTTTTGCCTGACTCCTGCTCTGCTCTGTGCAGGAATACTTGTGGGAAGCATCTCAATACCTCGTGAAGCAGGTGTTCAATGGCATTAAGGAGATGTTCTCAGCGACTCGAGACATCCAGGTAAGGTGCCAGTTTCCTTTTACCCCTCCCTGGCCCAGCCACACGCAGATCAGGGGGTGTTCCGTGCGTGGTTCTGGGTCTGTCCCAGCCCGAGGTGCTCACCCACACTGGGAGGGGATGGGATGGGCTGTCCCAGTTGCCTATACTAATTCCAGATGTTTTCTTCCCTGCTTGCCTCTGCTGAAGAACTGGCTGACAGAGAGCGCCAAGCTCATTGCCCAGTCAGGAAGGACGGTGGAGTGGGTCACACCACTGGGTCTCCCCATCGTGCAGCCCTACTATCGGTCCAAGTCCACTGTGGTGAGTACCTGGGGTGTGGGACTCGCCTTTCCATCCCCCTGCCACGCTGGGGAGCTGGGGGAAGGGCAGCTGGGCTTCGTGGCAGCAAGGTAAAGCGGGGCAGGTTGGCATCTCCTGCGGGTGAGCCTGCAGAGCAGGTAGGATTTGTGTGTGTGCAGGCACATCCTCAGCCTCACCGCTCCCTGCAGAGACCCGGAGTGTGTGGGTGGGCTGCTGAGGAATCGCTGCTGTTCCCATCCCACTCAGGCAGCTGGGGCACGGGCCGTTCCCCGCACCCAGGAGCCTTCCTCAGGGCTCCTGTGATTCAGTCTTGCTGCTCTCGCCTCCCATGCGCCGCTGCCGCGCTGACTCACATCTCCCCAGCCTGTCTCACCTCCAGGAGCCCTTCTCTTAGCTCTCACAGGGGTGAATCAGCCTGTCGATGGGAAGGGGTGAGGGATGCCTGACAGCATCCTCTGGAGAGGAAAGCAGGCGAGGTGTTGCTGCCAAGTGACAGCTGTGGTGGTGACTGGGATGCCCTGAAAGGTCCCTGCCCAGACCCGGTGTTGCATCCAGGGATGTTTCCTGCAGAGCAGAGTAGCTCCCGCTCTGTTCAAAGTACAGGGTGGTGCTGAGTGCCTTGTGCTGGCTGGGCACAGCATGACAGCTGATCCCCTTTATTTCTCCCTGCAGCTGAGTTGCAGCATGCAGCACTTGACTGTGAAAAGCACCAACAGCAGCCAGTAAGTATGGAATCACGGTCCTCACCAAGTCCCTGCTGTCCCCAGCCTGTGCTCTGGGGACAAACCCAGAACCTGCCAAGGAGTGCCAAAGCTCCTGCCATCCCCTGTGCTGCAGAAAGCCAACCAGAGGAGCGGGGCCCTGTGCTTCAGCAGCACCTTGGGGCTGCCCTGCCACTCCCAGCCCTGACCTCTGTGCTGGTGCTCTCATCTTTGGCCCTGGAAGTGCCCCAGCTCCTGTCTCTCCCACTCTGTGCTGCAGGAAGCCTGATACGGTGAAGCAGAAGAATGCCTTCCCACCCAACTTCATCCACTCCCTGGACTCCACGCACATGATGCTCACAGCTCTGCACTGCTTCAGGTAGGGAGCGGGCAGCCAGGGCTCTTCCTTGGTCCCAGGACTCGATCCCTGCTGGGGAAGCATCACCAGGACAAGGCATGTGATGTGGGGAGGAGGTTTCCTTGGCAGGAGGGTGTCTGAGGTTTCTGGCTGAGAAAGGGAGAGGTGGCTGGGCTGGGCTGAGGATGTCACAGGGTTAGCTGGCTCTGCAGGCGCGGTGCAGGGAGTCCCCTTCCTTGTGTGGGTCCCTGCTTATGCTCTAGCATGTCTGGTCTGCGTGGCCTGGGGGGTGTGGTAGGGAGGGGGCTCTCAGCACTGCTTCATGGTGCTTTCTGCTGCCTCCCAGGCAGGGTCTGACCTTCGTCTCCGTCCATGACTGCTACTGGACTCACGCGCTCACCGTGGATGTCATGAACCAGGTAAAAGTGTCTTCCCAGGTCCCTTATGAGCAGGGATCTTGCTGATCTGTCCTCTGGGCACTTGCCAGCCCTTGCTTCCTCTGGGCTTTGCTCCCTAGGCTGATTTATTTACCCGGGCAAGGTGACCCTGGGGTGCTTTTGCTGGTGGTTGCAGCTGATCTCCTAGTGCCGTAGCCCCATCTCCTCCCATCCCTCAGGGAGTGTGTCCCTAAGGCAGAGCTAAGCCCAGCGCCTGGCAGAGCTGGTCCTGGGCTCTCCCCTGGAATGCTGCGATTGATAAACAGACCTCTGCTTCCCAGGCTGATTCCCTTCACCCTTGTCTGGCAGCCCCCCCCCCCCCCTTCCCACTCTTGCCTTCTGCTTTCCCTGCCCCTCACCTCTGACCTGTCCTGGCTGAGAAGCGCTGAGGGGAAGGAGGGGAACAGGCCTGTTAACCTGTGACTCACTGTTCCTCCCTGGATCAGATCTGTCGGCAGCAATTTGTGGCTCTGCACAACGAGAAGATCCTGCAGGATCTGTCCAAGTTCATGCTGGAGAAGTACTGCAGGTATTCCTCACCTCTTGGCACCCATTCCCTCTCCCTGGGGCGGTTGTCCCTAAGTGCTCACTGGCTGTATTATCTGCCATGGGGTTGCTCCAGAGGGAAGCTGTGCTTCCATCTTTACTGACTCCCAAATTCCTCTCCATCTCTGTTGTGGTTTTGCCCCAGCTGACAGCAGAGCACCACGCTGTCCCTTGTTCTTTAAAAGGGAGTGGGAGGGGGAAGTTGAGGGAGGGGAGAGAGAGGGAAGGGAAAAAACCAAACCCAAGGAACCAAAACCTCATGGGTTGGGTAAAGGAGAGTTTACTAGTATAGCAGAAAGATAGATAGAACAATGATAACAGGACTTTACAGCAAAATATATGAAGCTGGTGATACACAATGCAGTTTCTCACCAAGCCACACAGCTCAGGCTGTGCAGCCCAGAGCTGTCCCAAAAGTCAGACCGTCCCCAAGCCCATGTGTCCTGGAGCTGCCTGCTCCTTCTCCAACCAGCCCCCCTTTATACTGAGCATGTTGTAATTGGCATGGAATACCCCCTTTGCTCTCATCCCAACTCCCAAACACAGTATTCCATCTGCTGTCAGAAAATAAACTAACTCTATCCTAGCCAAAACCAGGACAACCTCACTGTGAAAAGCAAGGGGTCTGCATCCTTTTGTGTGGAACTGATTTAGGGTTTGGGGTTTGAGTCCCACCGTGTGCCTGGGGCTCCCTGCTGCCAAGGGGAGCGGCAAAGGTGCAGTGTGTGGCCCTCAGTTACCAGCACAGAGCCAGGCAGCACAGGACCCACCTGGTCCTGGGCAGGGGCTGGGCACCCACCGCATGGCATGTGCTTTGGAAGGGCTGGATCCTGACTGGGGAGCAGAGGAGAGTGCAACTCCCAAAGCTCCTGTACTGATTTGCTTTCCTCCCGCTTCATCCAGCCCCGGCACAGAGACTAGAGCCCTCTGGCAGAAGAAACTGATGGAGCAGCTCTCTAAAGTCCCCAAGACAGGTAGGAGCAGAGGCTGGGAGCTGCCAGGCTCAATAAGTTTGGAGACAGAGGGACCAGGAGATGGAGAACGGCTCTGAAATCACTGAGCTCGTGTGGTGTCTGAAGTGGGGCGCTGAGGGGCTGGCTGGCTGTGCCAAAGCTGTCCCCTGAGAGCAGGTTGTTCTGGCCTGGGCTCTGGAGTGTGGGGCAGTACCCCAAGATGCTCCCTCCAGCCTCCCTGTGAGCGGTCCTGCCTTCCCTGGAGCTGAGCCTCTGGGATTTTCCTCAGGGCAACCCAGCTCATCCTGTCCCCTGTCTTCTCATTCCTCTCCCATCTGTTTCCAGCCACGAGGCATTTGCCTGGAGATGGAGGGGGGGGGAGGGGAAGGGGATTGGGGGGATTGAGGGGCCCTTGGCATGGTAATTGCCAGAATCTAGATGATACACATGCAATGGGATTAAGGCAATTAGTTTAACTCTCCTAATCTCTCAGCCCTGCCTCTGCCAGCCCATCTGGCTAACCCTGCTCCTGCCTTTGCAGAACCAAACAGGCTCCAGTGCTGATGAGCAGCCACTGTGGTGGGCACAGTCTGGGGGCAGTGTGCTCCTGTCTTCCTTCCCTGCCCCCACTCTTCTATCTTGCTCCTCCTGTGGCTGTCCCAGATAAACTGGGAGGATAAACTGGGAGGGAGTCTGTTCCTGGCAGACCTCGGAGATCCTCCCTGCCTTTGACCCACCCTGCAGCGGGGGCCGAGTTGAAGTAGTTTTCTGCAGGAAGCTGAAGTGGGGCTCAGGGCAGGTTCTGTCCCCTCTGTCCCATCTTCTCCCTGCCCTTCCCTGACCTCTCTTCTCTCTTGTTTCCCCCCAGGCGAATTCAACCTGAAGAACGTGATGGATTCCACCTACTTCTTCAGCTAGTGTGGGCTACCTCCAGGCTGCCAGCTGCCTCCGAGGCTGTGGTAGGCACTGGCCAGGAGGCTCCTCTGTCCTGCATCTCCTGGGGAAGGTGGGGATGGCTGCCAGCCCAGGAAAAGATACCCGCCCTACCCTGAGATACTGGGGCAAACTGGGACTCTGAGGAGCAGCCATGAGGGGCTGGTGGGGCATGGGGTGTCTGCACTGTTCACTGTTAATGCCTGCAGCTTGGGGAGGGGGCATCGAGCCCTGGGCAGGGCTGCAGCTTGTGTTGGGGGGTCGAAGGGACAGTGGCAGATGGGCTGGCTCCCCTCCATCCTCACACTGGTACAAGGAGCCTGCTGTGACCTCCAGCAGCTCTCTGCCCCTGCCTTGAGGGGTAGGCAGCCAGCCACAGCGGGAGCCTCCCGCCCCACATCGCTCAGGGTAGGTGCTGCTCTCCAGCTGCTGAGCCCCCTTGCTGCAGCCTCTTGTTTCCAGGGGTTGGTTTCAAGTCTGCTCACTGTGTCTCAAGCAGGAAAACCACTAACACAGGGGGAGGGTGTACGATACTGTAAATAAAATGTTTTTTGAAATACAGGATGGGAACTGCATCCTTCAGTCCACAGGCTGCTGCACTCTCTCCTTATCCTGGGGAGGTGGGACTGATGTGTCCCCACCACCACCACAGCCGGTTTGCTCACTGGTTGGGCTTCAGTGTCACATTCTGAACCTGCTTTTGTAGCAGAAACAGAGAGAAGACTTTCCTGCAGCCCAGAGGGAGCTGGTGCAGCTGCAGCAGGGCTCTGGCAGGAGCTGACCACAGCTCCCAGCCCTTGAATTTCAAGCCTTCCCTGCTCCTTCCTCACCCAGCCTGGGCAGCTGCTGGCAAGGCGAAGGGTTTTGAGGAGGTAGCTTTTCCCTCCGGTCATTTTTCTGGCAGGGAAGCAGCTCTTCAAAAGGACAAAGCCGTCTCCTGCAGCGTGGCCCTGGGGCTGTGCCCGATGGCTGAGCTCCCAGGGCTGTGGGTGAGGGGAAAGGGGAGCAGCTGGAGCCGCGGCAGGGATGGACGGACGGGCGGCGAAGGAGAAGCAGAGACGGAGTCGTGTGTAGCTCTGTCAGTTGCTGACGTTTATTGCACAGGATGGGCTGATGGAAAGGTGTGGACACTTTGGAGCAGGGCCCTGGCCTGCCGGCTGTGCAGCTACAGGCGCCGGGCCGGCACGTGGCCCCTGGCGTGCGGTCGCTGCGTACATTCAACGTGGAAGGCTCCGGAGCGCTAGGCAGGGGCAGAAGTGTGTGTGCACACACGCACACCCCCCCCTCCCCCTTGCACACCCGTGCAACACACAGCGTGTGCCTTCCCCAGCGTCCTCACGATGCCTGGGGGGCAGGCGGGCTGCGTTCGGCCCTGTGTTGGGGCAGGGTGCGGGGGGAGCTTGTGAGCCTTGGGGCGACCATCCCTCAGACCTCCCCTGCACCCCTCCCCAAAACTTACCTCCAGTCCTGGACCCTCACCCCTCAGCTCTGTGGGAGGGGCGGCAAGGCGTTGGGTCTTGCCAGCGTGCCTACCGCCCGGGGCAGGTGTCCTGCAGATGCACACGTACAGGTATGGATTGAGGTCATAAATATCACGGACAGTGGCGAGCGCGGGGCAAGGGGGCAGCTGTGGCTTCTATGGGGCGGCCGGGGGCAGCGGGGGCTTCGCCACAGCGAGCGGGAGACGAGGCCGGACTTTGGTTGGTGGCGACACAGCCTGGGGGGGGAGGAGATCAGCCCAAGCCCGGCCATACCCACCCCCCCCGGCAGCTGCCCCGCTCTGCAGTGTGGGAAGCCAGGGAGAGGGTCTGGCACCATGGCCGGGGGCACAGGACGGGTGCCGCAGCCCCCTCCTGACACGCCTGTCCCTGCACCCGGCGTGGTGCAGAGGTCACAAATTGGAAGACAGCCTGGACTTGGCCGGGTCCGTGTCGGGCGTGCTGGCCGCCGAATCCTTGCGAGCTGCCGCTGAGTCCTGCGGCAGGGTGGGCGGCCCAGGGTGCACGGAGCCCGCAGATGCCGGGTGGGCCGGGGCCCCCCGTGAGGGTGCCTGGCTCCGCAGCCCAGCCTGAGGGCCAGGACCCGGCGAAGCGGCAGCCGGACCCCCGCCGATGGAGGCACAGGACTCGCGGGCCGAGGCCGGGGGGCTCTGGGTGCTGCCGGCCGCCAGCCCGTGGGGCAGCGAGGGCTGCGAGGCCGAGAGGGGCCGCGAATCCTGGCTGAGGCTGGTGGTGTGCAGCGCCTGCGTGCTTTTGTGGGCGGCCAGGCGCTGGGGCGAGCCGGGCGTCTGCTGCTGGCTGAGGGAGAGCTGGGAGCCCCGCTGCCCCGGGGCCCCTCCGTAGGCGAACGTCCGGCTGGCCAGGGGGCTTTGGGACGGCGGGCTGACCGTGGCCGCGGCAAAGGCGCTGGTGGAGGCTGGCAGGGTCACGGGCTGCGCCTGGTCCTGCGAGGGCGAGGGGTTGGCGTGGGGCACGGGGGGCTGCGGCTGCTGAGGGGGGCTCTGTTGCAGCAGGACAGGGGAGACGGCGAATGGGCTGGGCACGGCCTGGGCGTACTGCAAGCGGCGCATCATGCGGGGCGAGCCCAGGGCCATGGAGCCCACCAAGGGGCTGGCCATCTGCGGGCAGAAGCTCATGGCGACGGCTTGCTGGAGGGTGGCGATGGCGGAGGTGACCTGGGGCTGGACGGGGCTGTAGACAGCCGTGTGCTGCTGCAGCTCTGCCTGCTGCACCATCTCCCGGTCGTACTTGACGATCTCCTGGATGATCTCGTTCTCCTGGTTGTTGAAGACGCCCGAGTTGAGGTCGTGCTGCACTTTGTGGAGCAGGATCGAGTTCTTTTTCCCTGCGGGGAGGGATGCCGGGATGGGGATCACCATGAGACTCTGTGCTGGGGTTACCCTCAGGCCCCCTCCCCACTCTGCCTGTGGCCATGCCACACTGCCAGGGCAGCCCTTCACCCCCCCCCAGGAGCCCTCCCAGCCTTACCAATGCGGTCGAGGCGGTCGATGGCCACGGTCTCGAAGGCCCGTCTCATCATGGGGTATTCCTCCAGCACCTCGTTGAAGTTGTCCACCGAGAGCGAGTAGAGGCGGCAGTAGGTGTCTGCCCGGACGCTGGCTGTGCGCCGGCCACGGGTCAGCAGGCAGATTTCTACAGGGGATACAACGGTGCCCAAATCAAACCATGGGGAGAGGCTGGGAGCAAGGTGTGTGTGGGGGGAAGAGCCACGGAGGGGTGGGGGCCCTGGGACAGCACCCTGTGCCTCGCAGAGCAGCGGGAAGACACCTGGGCTCAGCCCCACCAGCGCTCACCTCCGAAGTAGGAGCCATCAGAGAGTTTCATCTCCTTGTTGCCCTTGGTGAGGATGCTGACCACCCCGTGCTGGATGAAGTACATCTTCTTGCCGATGGTGCCCTCGCGGATGATGTAGTCACCCGGCTGGAACACCTCAAACTTCAGCTTGGTGAGCATCGCCGTGACGAAGTTGGGGTCCGCGTTGGCGAACAGCGGCATGGAGGCCACCAGCTTGCGGCAGTTGAAGTTCACAATTTCCTGCAAGGAAAAGGGGTGAGGGACCGGGGACAGGCCAGGGGGATGCTCCCAAACACGGCCGTCAGAACACACAGCCACCCCAGCACGCGGCCACAGCCCCTCACACTGGGGAAGGCTCAGGGAGAAGGGGGGGGTCCCATCCTCACCACAGCATCCCACAGCCGGTTCTCCAGCACCCCGGGGCCTTTACCTCGCGCAGAGGCTCGTTGAGCTCCCCCAGGATGCTGTCCTCATCAAACATCTTGCCCTGGTAGCGGTGCTCGTAGTAGTCATGGATCTTCTGGCGGAAGTCGGCGGGCAGCTTGTGGAAGGACATGTACTGCTCCACCTGCTTGTACTGTGGGGAGAAGGGTTGTCAGCACCCAGCCAGGCTGGGGCTGCAGGGCTGGGACCCCCCACCCACATCCCTGTTCCATGGGGAGGGACCTGGGCCCCTCCTTGCTGGTGGGTCCCATTCCTCTGCCCTACAAACCAGGAGTCCTGGCTGTTGGACAGGGAGGGGATGCAACAGTCGGGTGCAGGACATCACCCACGGACCCCGTCCTGCCCTGTCCTACCTTCTCCTGGTACTGGCGCCGGGAGGAGTCCAGCGACTGGATGAGGGCGGTGGCGTGGCCAATGAACATGGCGTAGCAGGTGGCCCCCACAATCATGCTCAGCATCGTCAGCCAGATGTCTGTCATGCTCTCGGGCGCCTGCTTCCCGTAGCCGATGCAGAGCATGTGGCTCATGGATTTGAAGAGGGCAAAGGAGTACAACTCGCTCCAGGAGTCGTTCTGCAGCGACAGGGAACGTGGCGGCGCTCAGCTTCGTCTGGCACACAGCTGCTCACACATCTGTCTGTCTGTCTGTCTGTCCGGGCACCCATGGGTACAACGCCCTGACTCAGCCCGGGGACAGGAGCCAGGTTCCCTGCTTCCATCCCCCCACCAGTGCTCTGTGCTGGGATTGTTTTCACAGAATCGTAGAATCCCAGCATGGTCTGGGTTGGAAGGGACCCCAAGGGTCACAGAGCTCCAACCCCCTGCCACAGGCAGGGACACCAACCTCCAGGCCTGGAGCTACACAAGGTTGCCCAGGGCCCCAGCCAACCTGGCCTTCAACACCCCCAGGGATGAGGCACCCACCCCCTCTCTGGGCAGCCTGTTCCAGCCCCTCACCACTCTCTCTGGAGAGAAAGAACTTCCCCCTAAGATCTAATTTAACCCTTCCCTCCTTCAGTTTCACTCCATCCTCCCACAGGCAGGGACAGGCCCCCCCAGCCCAGCCCCGGTGCCCCCTTGGGAGTGATGCAGCCAAGTAAGAAGCGTGAGGATGGGAGGAAGTCAGGCTGGGGGATGGAGCCGAGATGGAAGCACTGGCAGAGCTGGATGAGTTGGGGGGGATGGAGACCAGCCATTTGTAGCAGGCTGCAGGGTTGAGAGGGAGCAATTAGAAACGTGGCCCATTATTTATTAATAGCAGCTTCGTTGCTAATGAGCAGGAAGGAGAAGGCGGCAGGGGATGGGTAGAGAGCCGTGTCAGCATCTTCCTCCTGCCCGGAGCCATCGGCTGCCCCAAGTCCCACGAGCCCACCCGTGGTACACCATGGGGAGACAGGCCAGATGCCACGGGGATGGCTGGTCCAGGGACAGCAGGCAGGGAGCACGGCGAGGTCAGGGCTGGCACTCACCACCATCCCGTTGATGGAGACCCAGCAGTTCTGGGGGAAATCCTGCAGCATGGGCACGAGGAACTGGAGGCAGCCGTCCCAGTGGCAGAGCAGCAGCATCATGCCGATGAGGTTGATGATCCGCATCACCGCGCTGGCCAGGTCGTAGGTCATGTGGAAGATCTGCAGGTGGAGGGGGGGGGTGGGGTGGGATGGCAGAGGGTGAGGGCAGGCACCACCCCGGCCCCACTCCAGGCATCGACCCGCAGCGCTGGTGGTTGGCCCAGCCTGGCCTCTGCTTGCCTATTTATAGCCGGCGGGATGCCGCCACGCTGCCGCCCCGGAAAGCGGTAATGGCTGCGAGCTCGGGCGAGGATAAGCCGGTGCCAGCGGATGCTCGGGGACAGCCAAATACCATGGGCACTGGGGAGGGAGCGGGGCTGCCCCCTGGGACAGCGGGGGGCTGGGATCAGGTATGGGGCAGCTCCTGGTGAAGAGGGTCCAAGGGTTGATGTGAGACCCTGATGTGGGGACAGCGGCCAGGGCGACTCCAAGCAGCCCACTCTGCCTGAGAGCCCACCCTCACGGGCCAAGTTCCAAGAGCATCAACCACCAAGACCCATCAGAGACACCCTGGGAGAGCCCCTGGCCCAGGGCGGGATGCAGGAGGGAAGCCCTGACTGTGGGGACCCACCGTGGTGGTCCTGGGACCCACAGCCCCGGCTGTGATGGGGTGTGCGGCAGGACCGTCCCTCCGGGACGCTGCTCAGTGCTCTGAGCACACCCCTCACTCCCAGCACCCGCAGCTGACAGAGGGGCTTCCTCCCCCAACCACATCCCCATCCCAGCCTGGCCCTAGCACCCACTGCCCTGGGACACCCGCACAGCCAAACCTGGGGGTCCTGGCTGCAAACTAAGCCATGGGCTGAGGACTTGTTCCTTTGCCCTTCTTATTTATGGGGTCAAAAAAGAAGGGGGGAGACAGATGGTAAAATATGAGCCACCCCCCTTGAGATGAAACCCCCCAGTCCAAGGCTGGAGCAAGGGGACGGCCAGGGGCACGTTGTCCCCTTGATGCTCCGGTCCTGCCCCCTGCTCTGAGGCTGCCTGCACGGGCAGGGCACACAGCATGGGCAGGAGGCAGAGTCGGTGGGATGTGATGGGGAGGGAACAGGATGGGGCTGGGGAAGGCCAGGCAGGAGCAGATCCCAGCCCCTGTGTCTGCCAGTCTCGGGCACATTCCAGCCCCACTCGGGCTAGTGGCAACATCCCCCCAGGCAGCCCCTTTCCCTGTCCCTGCTGGGGACAGGGTCAGGTACACACGGCCCTCCCGGACCCCCCAGCCCCAAAAGCAGGCAAGGTCCCCGCAGGGATTGGGGCTGAGCTGCCTCCCATCCCCGGTAAGCGGATGTGATTACCGGGATAATCCGCACGGCCACGCACCAGTTTAACTCATCCCCAGGGCTCCCCTGAAAGTGAAATGGGTGGGGTGCAGGGCAGGGGGATGCAGGCAGAGGGGGAAGTGAGCAGGGGGATGCGGGCAGGGGAACCCGGGCAGGGGGATGCAGGCAGGGCAGCCACTCCCCCAAGAACTGGGGCAGCCCCCAGCAGCGCTGCGAGAGGCTCAGGGCTCTGCAGAGCCCGCTCAGCCCAGTGAGCCCCGGGTGTGCCAGGGGCCGGGGTCTCTATCTCAGGGGTCAGACCAGGCCGGTCAGACCCATGGAGCTGTGTCACCGTGTCACCATGCCCAGGCTGCACTGCTTGGGTGCGTGTGTGGGGGGAAGGATGCCCTCCCAGGGCCTGGGGACACACGGCAGCAGCAGAGCAGCAGCAGGAGGAGGAGGAGGAGGAAGGGGGGAGGGTGAAGGCCCTCACCCTGCCTCCAGCCTGGGGCTGCACAGCTGGCTCTGTGCTGCAGCGAGCAGCCGTGCAGCCCCAGCAGCGCAGCCCCCACGCGCTGGAGCCACGTGGCAACGCTGAGCACGACACATCCCGACACATCCCCTTGCAGCCCTGGCTGTGCCATGCCTGAGCAGCTCCCAGCCCCCTGCCCTCAGCACTCAGGGGGTCCCTGCTGCTCCCCAAGGGTCCTGGTGCTCCCCACGGGTGGAGCAGGGAGCTGGAGGGGACCGGAGGCAAGGAGCAGGGAGCTGAGCAGGGGGACGTGTCCGAGCTGCTGGCAGAGCGTCTTGGGTGTTGTACCATGGTGGCAGGACTGGGACCAGCTGTGCAAAGCCCAGCGTCCCCCACACCCACCCACTGACCAAGGAGCTGGAGATGCTGCCCTGGGGCACAGCTGTCCCACTGCCAACAGAGCAGAGAGAAGGTGGGGGGATCCCCCAAACCTCTCCCCCCCAATATCACAGAGGGGTCGCAGTCACCCACCAACCCTGCACACCCTGCCTTGCCCAGTCCTTCCCCCCAGCCAATACAACAGCTCCTTGGGCAGTGCTGAGCATCCCCTGCCCTCATGGGGGTTGCTCCCAGCTCCTGCGCTCTCCAGTCAGGGCGTTGGGGGTGTGTGTGTGGGGGGGGATTCCCCCACACTGGGACCCTTACCTCTTCCCACTGGTGGATGTAGCGGATGAGCCGGGAGAGGCGGAGGAGCCGCAGGAGGCTGAGGATCTTGGTGAAGCGGACGATGCGGAGGGCACGGGCTGTCTTGTAGACCTCCGAGTCTATGCCCTTCTCCACGATGAGGAAGACGTAGTCCACAGGGATGGAGGAGACAAAGTCCACCACAAACCAGGTCTTGAGGTACTTCTTCTTGATCCTCTCAGGGTCCAGGATGATTTCCGTGTTGTCTTCGATGACAATCCCTGTGCGGAAGTTCAGCACCAGGTCCATCAGGAAGAAGGTGTCAGACACCACGTTGAAGACGATCCAGGGCGCCGTGGTCTCCTCCTTGAAGAAGGTGATGCCCACGGGGATGATGATCAGGTTGCCCACCATGAAGAGCAGCATCGTGAAGTCCCAGTAAAACCTGGTGAGGGAGAGGATGGAGGAGGCGCCCCGCAGCCGCCCCTGCACTGAGGGGACCTGGCTACCACACCCTAAGGGACCTGTGCTACTGGGGTGTTGTCACCCCAATGCCACCACAGTCCTATGCACCCACCCCCCCCCTCTACCCAGGAATCATAGAATCATAGAATCCCAGCCTGGTCGGGGTTGGAAGGGACCCCAAGGGTCACAGAGCTCCAACCCCCTGCCACAGGCAGGGACACCAACCTCCAGGCCTGGAGCTACACAAGGTTGCCCAGAGCCCCAGTCAACCTGGCCTTCAACACCCCCAGGGATGGGGCACCCACCCCCTCTCTGGGCAGCCCCTTCCAGCCCCTCACCACTCTCTCTGGAGAGAAAGAACTTCCCCCTAAGATCTCATCTCCCCCTTCCCTCCTTCAGCTTCACTCCAGCCCCCTTGTCCTGCCAGGCTCTGCCCTTGAACAAGCTGATTCCCCTCCTGATCCTCTGCTCCCTCCAGGCACTGGCAGGCTGCAATGAGGTCCCCCCACAGCCTTCTCTTCTCCAGGCTGACCCAGCCCAGCTCCCTCAGCCTCTCTCCAGAGGGGAGCTGCTCCAGCCCTCTGAGCATCCTCGTCACCCAGAAACACATCCTGCTCCCCCCCACCCAAAACCTCTGCCCCTGAGCCTGATCCTGCAGTCAGAGGGGCTGTGTGGGAGGTGCAGGATGAGGCTGGGGGCTGTTCCCTGTACTGGGCTCATCCTGCTGCACTGGTTTGGCTGGGTGGGCTGCCCTGGGCAGGTCCTGGGAAGCCCGTGGGGGACACTCTCCTACCGAGCCACCCTGGGGCAGCCCATGGGCTGGAGACCCCCCCTCAGGACCACCCTCATCCCCAACCCCCCCCCACCGTGGTGGGGCCGTTGCGCTCTCCGCTCAAGGTGGCAAGGTGGAGGCAGGAGAGGGGAGCCCCCCCCCACCCCTCCCCACTCCGGAGATGGGGGGACTTGAGGACAGGGACAGAGTCCTGGGGGCAGCTCAGGCTGCAGTGCCAGTTTTGGGCTGCACAGGGGGGTGGTGTGTGTTTTGGGGGGGGGGGGGGGGCTGCATGTCAGACAGCGGCAGCGCAGTGGCGGCAGGAGGGGCCAGCCCATCACACGTGGCTGCAGCTGCAGCCGGCAGCCCCCAGCCCGGGGAGGCGGCGGGGGGGGGGTGGTGGTGGGGGGGGGGCTGCTGCCTTCGCCTCTGCCTCATGGCTCCGCTGCTGCCTCCTGCTTCAGCATCCTGCCCCCCCCTTCTCCTGCCCCCCCCCCCCCCCCCGTGACCTTCCCGAGCACCCACAAGGTCACAGTGGCCCCATCCCGGAAGGACCATGAGGAGGGGGGGATCCCGGCCCCTTGTTTCCCCCTTTGCTCCTCACCCAGGGACTCGCCTGGAATTGGGGGGGTGGGAGGGGGGATGCTCCTCAGCACCACAGACACGCAGGACCCACAGACTCTGCTCAGCCCACCCTGCACCCCCCCAGGCAGGAGTCCCCAGGAGCTGCAGGCTGATGGGCAGGGGATGCTGTGGGGACCGGTGGGGAGGGGTGCAAGACACCCCCCACCCCCCACCCAGAAGCAGGAGAGGGTCGAATCCATCCCCCCCCCATGCAGATTAGCGCAGGACCAGGAGGAGCATCCCAGCTCCTGACCTTTTTCCAATGACACCTTCCCCATGTGAGACGTTGCCGTGGCAACCATGAGTGATGTCACCGCTGCACAACGATGACTTCACGCTCAGGGCCGTCTCCTGGGGTACCCTCACCAACTGCCAGCTGGGAAGGGATGGTCGTGCTTCCCCCCACACCCCTACCCCACCTCCCCATGAGCGAGCCCTGCACCCAGCAGCTCCAGCACCCCACTAACCCCACGGCAGCGATGCCAGGGCTGTGGTGGGTCCTGCTGTGTCCCTGGGCTCCGGCTGCACCCCATGGCCCCCCCAGAGATGCTGCTGGCACCAGATCAGGCTCCGGTGCTGGGGCAGAATGGGGCTGGGTCTGTCCTGCACCCTCCCAGTAGCTCCAGCTGCAAACAGACCCACTGTGGGGACAGCTGGGGGTGGGGTATCAGCCCCTCCAAAGGTTAAATAACGGTGCCAGCCAGGCAAAGCTGGCCTCTGGCTCAAATCCCTTGGAACTGGTGGAGCCAGGGCAGAATTCAGCCTGCTGAGAAAGATAAACTGTTCCTGACCCCCAGTCCAGCCCCCCTGGCACAGGACTGACTCGGTGAGATCTCTTCGGGGACCTGGATGTGATGCCAACACTTCCTTCCTCGGAGGGCAGTGTGTGCACAGGCAAACGATCCAATCCAGGCTACTAAAAATACCCCAAAACAAATTAACTGGGATCCTCAGCACCCTCTCCCTGGCTTCTGACCCACTTGAACGGCGGCGACGGTGACAGAAGATGCTGAAAGCCGCTGTGTGGGGGGGGCTGCGGGGCTCTGGCTCAGCGATGCTGCCCCTTGGGTCCTGGGCAGGGGCTGAGCTGGAGCTCAGCACCCTCACTGAGAGCACCCCACTGTGCTCCTGTCCCAGAGACCCCCCCTCTGGAGCACATCCCTCTGCAGAGCTGCCACCTCCCCCACATCTCCAAAGTCCCCCAGGGATGCTGAGGGCAGAGAGGCTCAGGGCAATGCCAACAGCTGCACCATCAGTGCCTCCACAGCTGCCCGCTGCTGGGGAGAGGGCCCAGAGACCCCCCTCCCAAGATGTCCAGGGGAGTACAGCTGCTGAGGTGCCCCTGCTGAGCTCCATCACGGCACACACAGCTCCAGGGCTGCCGCTGACAATCCAGCTGCCCCGTGCAGGATCGGTGCGACGCAGCATCGTGCCCTTCTGCTGCAATCCCCTCGGCTGGGTGCTGAGCCCCCCACTTGCTGTCTGCTTGGGGGGATGATGTGGTGGCCCTGAGACCCCTGAGGGCTGGGCTGAAACAGCCAGGGCTGCTTGCAGGTGGGAGCGGTGCTGGATTGGTGCGGGCTTGGTGCAGGACTGGCGCTCCCAGTCTAAGAATGAGGTCACTGGTAGAAGTGGGTTAAGAAGCCAACGGCAGAAGTTTGCCCAAGCACCGTGCTGGATGGTGCTCAACATGCTGCCTGTACCCCCACACCCCAGTACAGCCAGCTGTGGTGATGGACTGGTGCTGCTCTCCCTGGAAAAGGGTTTTCCAGGGAGAAAAGGGAGCAGAAAACGAGCAGAAAATGGAGAAAGGACGATAAAGGCTTTGCAAACCACTCAAGGACCTGACCCTTGAAGTTCCCCCATGGGTCACAGCCCTTCTGCCTCAAGGAACTCCCAGCCTGCTCTCAGCACCCCCAGCCTGACTGCCCCAAGCATTGGAGTGGGAGAGCAGCTCCCAGACTGGGACCAGCTGCAGCGCACGGTGCTGGCATGGCGCATGGGGAGCCCCAGCAGCAAGCCCAGTCCCTCAGCTGGGAGCCCAAGGGTGGCAGGAACACAGCAGTGGCACTGTCCAGGCAGCAGCAAAGCCCCTGGGTGCCCATTGTGAGCCTGGGTGAGGAAGGCTTGGGCCAAGAAACACTGGGGACACGTGCGCTGGATGCGGCTTCGCCTCCGGGACTGGCTCTTGCCCAGAAGTTTGGGAGCAGTGAAAACCCACGGCTCGGCCCCAGCTGCTCGTGGCACGATGCTCATGGCAGGATGCTCATGGCAGGATGCTCGTGGCAGGATGCTCGTGGCAGGCCCTGGGTGCCAGGCTGGCAAGAGGGGATGCCGTTGTAGCCCCATCAGGTGACCCCACAGGCACCACCACCACCACCACCGCGTCACCGGCTACGTGCCGCTCGCATCCAGCCTGGGCTGAACCCTCCTGCCTCTCGCTGAAGGGATCCATAGCCCAGATGGAGCACCTGGTGCCTGTGCTCCCACACCCCAGGATGCACCCAGCCCCCCAGGAATGCCACCAACCTCCTCCTCAGCCCTGACCCCCCAACAAGTATCAGCCCCCAGCCCCATGCCTGCATCTGGGCTGCATGTGGGATATATAGACCAGCAATGTCCCCCAGTCACTGCGAAACAAGAGCTGGATGTGGGGGCCCCTCCAGCTCCCCATCCTGCTGCAGGAACACCAGCAGAACTAAGGACAAACTCATCCTGGCTTTTCCCTCCCACTGACAGAGACTGGGAGCTGCAAAACGAGCTGAGAACAGCCCAGCACCAAAGCAGTGGCTCTGCTCTGCTCCCTTCTGCCTCCTTCAGCACACGCTTTACACATCGCTCCTCTCAGATCTGCAGCTCAGGACCCCAACCAGCCACCCAGGCAGCTCCCTGCTAATCCAATATTTATGGAAATAGGGACTTCTCGTTCCTGGAGCAAGGAATCTTTGCATGAATAACGGCAGTGCTGTGTCCATGAGGAGGCAGGAGCTTATGAAATGATGTCACATACGCAGATGGGCGATGATTTGATGGGAGAATGGGTTTTGCAGGGCAAACGCAGCCAGGCTGATGCTCCATTATCATTATTAAACATCATTATATTTTTGTTTTTTTAAAGGTGGGAGGAGGTGGAGGAGGTGGACACACGCTCTGGGAGCAGAGCAGGCGGCTTGTGGCTGGGCTCTCAGCCCTGCGCCGAGCTGAGCCTGTTTATGTGCACGTTGGTAGACCTGGCCGACGCCGTGGCTCTGCCTGCAGCTCCTCCCCGCTGGGCAGGGAACTCTCCTACGCCACTTGCAGCATCAAAACACAAGCAGCAGCTCTTCCCCAATGGGTTTCAAGTCTTGATAGCAGCGACTCCGGGAGAGATGGAGTCGACGCGGGGCAGGATGGCCAGGGTGACTCCCCAAGGTCACCCCGGCACGGCCCACTGCATCTTGGGGAGCGATGCTGCTGGACCCTGGGGAAGCCATCGAGGCCTCACTCCAGCCATGGGCTCACTGCAGGGAGACCCTGCTCTTGGAAGCACCATGGGCTCTGCCACTGGGATCGTGGCTCTGCCAGCTTGGAGGAGTGGGGCAGGCTCTGGCCCTGGCGCGGTCACGGTGGGGCTTGGTGGGGCCAGGCCATCACCCTGCTCCCAGGCTCCCCAGCCAGCAGTTGCTGAGGATGGAGAGTGGGGACATGAAGGGGCAGCATCCCCCAGCTCCCAGGGCTCTGCCTGGCACTGCCCAGCTGTGTCAGGGAGCGGCAATGGCCACGTGGTGCAGCCCCTCACCCCAGCAGAGCGGGTCCCCAGCTGGTGAGACAAGGAGGGGCTCTGAGGGATACCCAAGGTGGGTTCCCAATGGGAACGCCTGCTGTGAGGGCGTGAGCCCACTGTGCAGGAGGTCAGCCCTGGGAGTAGGCCGAGAGCCTCAGCTGCTCCTCTGGAAGATGCCAGAGCAGCCTGGGAGTAATGCAGGAGGTGCTGGACCCTGCTTTGAGCCTGCCCAGCCAGGACAGACCCCAGCACCCACGGCCACCTCTGCCTGCCCCAGGGATGCTCTGCGCCATTAGGGACCCATCAGCATCACTGGTGACCACAGCCTGGGTCTGGCTTGGGGGTGTCCCCCATACCATGCACCCACTTGCCTGTACCCAGCGAATCATCCCTCAAGCCTCCCCGAACCGCACACCACAACAGCCGGAGAACGATGCAGCACTGAGCCCCTGGATCCTCCCCAGTCAGAGGCCCCCCCCCAGCCCCACCGAGGCTACTGGACGGGGTCTCAATGGCTGGCTCACCAGCAACGCCAGTGCCGTGCCGCCTGCCCCAGCCAGTCGAGCTGCACATCCCTCCCAGCTGCCTCCGTGCGACCTGGGAAGCGTTTCCCACTTCTGGGCTCCCCCAGGGTTGGGGGGTGGAAAGAAGATGGAGACGCGAGGCGCCCCCCCCCCGCCCTCCCCCGGGTCTGCTGCTCCTCAGACCAGGCTGGATCCGGGGGATGCCGGTCCTCTGGGGAGCCAGATGAATCCCCCCCGAGCCTCAGGGACAGGATCGGGCCTTCTCGGGGGAGGGGGAACCCGCACAGAGCTCTGCCCGGCAGAGGAGAGTGCAGCACGTCCTCCAGCCCGGACCCCCAGAGAGGATGGAGGGGAGGGGGACCCCTTCCCCCGGGGGCGGCTTGCGGGCAGAGTCAAAGCCCGGTGGGGCTCTGGAGGGGCCGGGCAGGACCGGGCCAAGGTGCCGAAAGGACACGGGGATGCCCTTGCCCGGGCGTCCCTCGGTCAAATCAGCGGGGTCCGGGCATCCCCGGATCGACCGCTGTTCGGCTGGGGAGGGGATGCCCGGCCGCCGGCCCCTCCCTGCACAGGCGAGCGGCATCCGCGCCGCCACCTCCAGCACAGCTCAAGGTGCCCTCTCCCAGGGCACGGCTCGGTTTTCCCTTCTCTCGCCGGCGGGGCCGGCCCCGGGCTCCGCTCGCCCCTCCCGTCCCCGTTCGCGGTCGCCGGGGCCGGATCCCGCGGCCCGACCCGGCCCGATGCTCCATCCCCGCGGGATGCTCCGGCCCGGCCCGATGCTCCGGTACCGCGGGATGCTCCGGTCCGGCCCGATGCTCCGGTACCGCGGGATGCTCCGGCCCGGCCCGATGCTCCGGTACCGCGGGTTTGCGACGCTCCATCCCCGCGGGATGCAGCCGGGCGCGGGGCCGCGGAGCTCCGCGGGGTCCCGGGCTCTGCGCTCCCCCCTCCCCGCCCACCCGGCCGGGCGCCCACCTGAAGTCGCTGTAGGGATGGATGATCCAGGCCCCCGCCGACTTGACGCGCTCCTGCTCCCGCTCCACCGCCTTCTGGGAGCCGAACATCCGCAGCGAGAACTTGTTGACGCCGGGCTGGAGCATCGCCCCGAACTGCCGCTGCATGAAGCTGGCCTGGCTCCCGCGGGCCTCCTCGCCCGCATCCTCGCCCTCCTCGGCCGCCTTGGCCCCGCCGGGGGACGCGCCGCCGCCGCCGCAGGAGAAGGAGACCTTGGGTTCGCGGGGCGGCTCCGGGCCGGGGCTACGCGGCGGATCCCCGCGGCGGCACTCGCCGTTCGGGGATCCCTTCCCGCCGCGGCCCCGCGCCCGCCCCGCCGCCGCCGCCGCCGCCGCCCCGCCGCGCTTGGCCGCCTCGGCCGCCGCCGCCGCCGCCTCCTCCTCGGCCGCCGCCGCCGCCTCCCCACCCGCCGCGCCGCGGCCCGCCCGCATCTTGCCGCCGCTGCCGCCGCCGAGGCCACCGGCGGCCGAGTGGCGGCCGCCGCCGCGGCGGGGGCGGGTCGGGGCGGGCCGGGGGCGGGCGGTAGGGCCGGGCCGAGAGCCCGTGAAGCTCCGCAGCTCCCCCCGCCGGTACAGCCTTGACCGGGCCGCCTCGCTCCGCCCGACGGCAGCGGCCCCGCCGGGGAAGGAGAGCTCCGTGTCCCGCTCCGAGTGCTGCCCACCCGCGGCCGAGCCCCGCAGCCCGGGCCCCGTTCCCGCTGCGGCTCGGGGCTGGGTGGGGGGGCTGAGCCATCCCCCTGGGCCGGGGCCGGACCCCGCAGCCCCTCCGGGTGGCACGGGGGCTCCATGCAAACCGGGGAGAGGCGGCTGCGCATCCCAGCATCACAGATGGGACCGAGAAGAGGGATGCGCTGCACTCTTAAGAGAGAGGCAGCTGATTATTGATATAAAACAAAGGTGTAACGGTGTTTGATAAGAAACACAACAGTGATTAAGGTTCGATGAGAAGGTAATCTTGATTAGTTAGTGCCTAGATGAATCAGGGTCAGACGAATCTGTCAGGGAGACCCTCCCATTGAGTCAGAAGGTCCAGAAAGAATCCCCTTGCTTTCTAAACTCCTTCTCAGTTTTAGTCCCAGACTTGGCCAACAGTTTATGTCTAAAGGATTATAGATATATATAATCCTATTTTTAATATATATTATATATAATTATATATATATAATTATATAATTATATATAATATACAATATAGTATTATATTATAATTCTAGTCTATATAATATATTATATTATATATTATATATTATGTTGTATATAATTCTATTTTATATATATATAATAGAATGGCATGGGTTGGAAGGGACCCCAAGGGTCACAGAGCTCCAACCCCCTGCCACAGGCAGGGACACCAACCTCCAGGCCTGGAGCTACACAAGGGTGCCCAGGGCCCCAGCCAACCTGGCCTTCAACAGCCCCAGGGATGGGGCACCCACCCCCTCTCTGGGCAGCCCCTTCCAGCCCCTCACCACTCTCTCTGCACAGAACTTCCCCCTAAGATCTCACCTCACCCTTCCCTCCTCCAGCTTCACTCCATCCCCCTTGTCCTGCCAGTCTCTGCCCTTAAACAAGCTGATTCCCCTCCTGTTCCTCTGCTCCCTCCAGGGACGAGGGAGCCACGAGGATGCTCAGCGGGCTGGAGCAGCTCCCCTCTGGAGAGAGGCTGAGGGAGCTGGGCTGGGTCAGCCTGGAGAAGAGAAGGCTGTGGGGGGACCTCATTGCAGCCTGCCAGTCCCAGGTGTAGTTAAAGTCATAGGCACAGTACCAAGCTACCATCAGAGGCTGTCCTGGCTGCAGTGTTGCTGAGTGACCTTTCCCAGTAGATGGAGCTGTAAACTCAATTTTTACAAAGAGTGCTCAGCTTACAGGGCCTCAATAGGCCCCTATCGATTATTTAACTGGAGTATTTTGGGAAGTTGAGAAGCCCCTTGAGCCTCACATGGTTTGCGGTTCCTTTTCAATAATAACCCCATTTGACTGAGGGTAGTGTGGGGTGTGGGATACCCATTTAATTCCTTCTTGTTTTCCCCAGCCTTGCACTTCCTTACATGAGAAATGTGAGCCATTGTCACTCTGGGTGACACCAGGGACAGGCAGATGCAAGAACCAAAGCAATAGCCCTTGCACTGTATTTCCTCTGTTGGCTTTCCCACACTCAGTTGCCAGAAGTAAGCCAGAGACTGCTTCTGCTCCTGTGAGGATGTACTGATACCATGCAGAGGTTTTTGAGTGGCCCAATATAACCAATTTGCCATGGAGACCATAAGGTTTTCCCTTCGCTGATATGTGGAGGTGGCGCTTTAGCAGGGTGATCTGCTTGCAGTGTCAGTCTACACTGAGGACACTCTAAGAACAGTTCCACAAGCTGTTGTGTTTCCAGGCCAGCCTTTACTCTGTGCAGCAAAGTGCTTCTTTACCTGGGTGGCCTAAGTTTGGATGCAACCATTCTCCTAATCAATAGCACTCAGGATTTAAGGTGATTGCCTGAATTTTCATTAGCTCATCTACCTTTTGATTCCATTTTGTGGCTGGTTGATTATTCTTAGCATGAGCTTTTACCCATCCCTTTTTAAAGGGTGTCCTGGCTGTATCTAGTAACATGTGCCAGTCTGTGTTTCTCCATCCTGGAGATCTATTTACTTCCCAATCCAGGGAGGGGTGGGTCAGGCATTGTGGGGCCCAGGCCTGGCAGGGACAGACCTGGCTGGGAGTCCAGAGCTTCACTCCTCATCGAGTCCCTCCTGACACAGGGGGAGAAGAAGGGAGCTGTGAGCATGGGGCAGCTATGGGTTGGGGCAGGGGGTGGGGGAGGTGGGGGGGCAGTTCCCACCTCCTGGGTGCCTCAAAGGCCCCCTGTTCCCCAAAGATTCACTTTTTGCCCCAAATATCCCCATATACAGCCCATGTGCTTTATAGACCCCCTGTGTCCTACAGACTCCTGGTAACCCCATACTCTCCCTGTGCCCCACAGATTCCCTGTATGTCCCCAGGCCTCATTTGTGCCACAGCCCCTATAGGCCCTCTCTACCCTTCAGCCCCCCAATATCCCCCCAGCCCACTCCAGCCACCCCATGTTCCCCCTGTTGCCCCCAATTACATGACACATCACCCATGCACCCCACCCCCCACCCTCCCTGTCTGTGCCCCACACTTGCACCTCTGGTGGCCCTGCAGCCCCAGGACATTTATAGGGCACCACAGGGACAAGAGGGGGTGGGGGGAGAGAAGTATTCGTGGGGAGGGGGGAGCTGTGATGGGAGGGGAAGGTGAGCAGCCCCCTGCCTTCTCCAGCCCCATGGTGTCTCTATGGGGGAGCAGTACCCAACATACCCATCCCATGGCATGATCTCTAGGGCAGAGGTATAGCATGCCCCCTTTGTTAAAGGTTGGGATATGGGGTGGAGGTATCTATGGGGCAGCCAGGGCCCACAGTCAATGTCATGTTGCCCATGGGGTGGTGACAGCTCATCCCTGCCAGGTCTATATCGGGATATTGAGGGGGAGTTTGTTATCTCAGCCTCCCCCTAGCAAGGCGCCATGGGGCCAACTGTGGGGTTGGGAAGGGGAGGGAGCCATCTGGCAGCCATCCCTGAACACAGTGTCCACTTTGTCATTGGGGAGGTGACAAGTGTCCTGGTGAGGTGACACATTCTCAGGCGCAGGAGGGGAGGGCAAGGTCCTCACATCCCCCACCTTTTCTGCCCTATAGATGGCTCCTTCTGCCCCACAGAGCCCCACAGAGCCCCTCTGGTGCTCTATAGAGCTTATGGGACCCTCCCTATGTCTGGGGTTCCCCCTTAGGGTGTAGATGTGATGCGTGGGAGGGGAGAGGTGGTGGACACTGGAAGAGCAGGAAGGATGGAGGGAGAGAGTGGGGAGGACATGAGGGAGGGAGAGAGGTGGGCAGGGTTGTGGAGAACATGGAGGGTGGTGGGAGGTGAGGTGGGATGTGAGGGTGGGAGATAGGGGTAGGACATCAGGGTGGTAGGATGAGAAGGAGATGGATCATGGAGGTGGAACATGGAGGGGGGATGAACGTGGTTGGACGTTGAAAACAGTGGGGTGGTGGAGGGTTATGGGCATAAAGGAGGTTGGTCCTGGAGGTGGGATATTGAGATGGGACATGGAAAACATGGAAGGTGGTGAGACATAGAGAAGATGGGACACTGAGGTGTACGGTGGGACACTGAGGCCAGGCCAGGGGGGTGGACTTCAGCACTTGCAGCTGGAAAAGTCACCCAGTCTCTGCCCCATACACTGGAGTTCCACTTCCCTCCCACCTCCCAGGGCCCCTCATTGACCCCGCAGCTGCGTTTCTCCCCACACATTGTGTTGGGGTGGGTGGGGGTTGAGGAGCCCCACAGGGTATGTCAATGCTGTAGGGCGCTGTGGGTTGCATCCTGTTGATCCATGGGGTTGTTCACGTCAACCATCCTCATGTGGGCTCCACCCATCTTCACCTTGGGTTGCTCTTTGGGGTCCCCCACCCCCCCAATCCACAGCCCCATATGAGCTGCTGCTGCTTGAGGATCTTTATTGGCCTGCCAAGGTTGGGGGGCAGGGAGGGGTGGGTCGGGCATTGTGGGGCCCAGGCCAGGCAGGGACAGACATGGCTGAGAGTCCAGAGCTTCACTCCTCGTCGAGTCCCTTCTGACACAGGGAGAGAAGAAGGGAGCTGTGAGCATGGGGCAGCTGTGGGGCAGTTGTGGGGCAGCTGTGGATTGGGGGGGGCAGTTCCCACCTTAGTTCCAACATCACGGCTCTTGGCCCGCAGCTTGTTGACCTGCGACTCGGCAATGTCAGCACGTTCCTCCGCCTCATCCAGCTCATGCTGGGCCTTACGAAACTTGGCCAGGTTGGCATTGGCTTGTTCCTCCTGGGGTGGGGCAGGATTGGGTGTCAGGGGGACTCCCCAGCCAACCCCACCCTCTTTAGCTCCGTGGGGGCCCCCTCTTTGCTTACCGCTTCCTCAGCCTGGCGCTTGTAGGCCTTGACCTTCAACTGGAGTTTGTCCACCAAGTCCTGGAGCCGCACCAGGTTCTTGCGGTCCTCCTCTGACTGGGAGATTAGAGACACGTGAGTCAGGCCCTGGACCTGCCTATGCTGTGGGTCAGGAGATCATGAATGAGATCCTTAGGGGTGCCAGAATCTCTCAAGATCTGGGGGTGACCCTGGCTGCTAGATCAAGCACATTCTTGGTCACGCTACAGCATTGGATGTAGGTCCTCGTGGCCACAAGAGCAACATTATGGGTCATCTGTGACCCTTTGGACACAAAGCCAATGTTCTGGGCCACTAATGTCCCAGCCACCACCAGGCCAACCCTGTCCTACCTCCATGGATGTAGATACAGCAGGTGATGTTCTAGATCACCCTGCCCCTGTGGCCATTGGCTCCAGTGTCTTTTCAGTCACAGACTGGCTCAAGAAGGGCCAGGTTGCAGTGTCCCCACCTGATAGCTGAGCTCCTTGACACGTCGCTCAGACTTGCGGAGGCCCTTGACACTCTCGGCATTGCGCTTCTGCTCAGCCTCCAGCTCGTTCTCCAGCTCCCTGACACGGGCCTCCAGCTTCTGTAGCTGCTTCTTCCCCCCTTTAAGGGCCAACTGCTCAGCCTCATCCAAGCGCAGCTGCAGGTCCTTGACAGTCTGCTCTGTGTTCTTCTTCATCCGCTCCAGGTGGGCGCTGGTATCCTGCTCCTTCTTCAGCTCCTCTGCCATCATGGCTGCCTGCAAGGAAGGAGAAAGAGCAACATGATGCTGAAGAGAACCAGAGGAGGTATGTGGTGGGAGCATGGCCAAGGGTGTGCCCTGGTTCCTTGACCCAGCTCTTCCTGCTCTCTGCACCACTCACATCAGTGATGGCCTTCTTGGCCTTCTCCTCAGCGTTCCTGCACTCCTGGATGGACTCTTCCACCTCTGCCTGCAGCTGGTAGATGTCTGACTCCATCTTCTTCTTCTGGTTGATGAGGCTGGTGTTCTGATGATGAGGGAGAGGACCTCAGGAGGTGGCTGTAGGGCTGATGCCCTGTCCTCCTTCAGTCCCACAGGAATCCAAATCCCCCTCCCCATCTTGGCAGGCTTCCAGGACCTCTGCCTCAAGGTGTTGGGTCCTCAAGCCAGAAGAAGAAGAAGCCCCCAGCCACAGTGTCTCCAGAGGCTGAGCATCCCTGGGAAGAGGACACCAGTCTCTCCTGGTAGGGACGTGGGTCTCACCTGCGAGTGGAGGAGCTGGACCCTCTCACTGGCCTCTATCAGTTCCTGTTCGGCCAACTTGCGGGCCCTCTCGGTCTGCTCCACCACTG
Organism: Rallus limicola; assembly: GCA_022605955.1. Classification (NCBI taxonomy): domain Eukaryota; kingdom Metazoa; phylum Chordata; class Aves; order Gruiformes; family Rallidae; genus Rallus; species Rallus limicola. Next base: position 2,434,073 of record JAKCOZ010000047.1, on the reverse strand, counting down.
CCCGCAGCTCCTCCAGTTCTGACTGCAGGAGGTTGTTCCTCCGTTCCACAATGGCAACATTCTCCTTCAGGTCCTCGTTGACCCGCACCACATCATCCAGCTGCAACTGCGTGTCCTGCAAGGCAATGAGAGGGAGCAGACAGTGAGCAGGGAGGTGGGCAAGGGGGCACACACCCACCTCAACGCCTGACGGACTGGACAGACCTTGAGGTAGCCCTGCAAGGTCTTGACTTGCTTCTGGGCCTCAGCAGCCACACGGTTGGCGTGGCCAAGCTGGATCTCCATCTCATTGAGGTCACCCTCCATCTTCTTCTTCAGCCTCAGGGCCTCATTGCGGCTCCGGGTCTCAGCATCCAGCGAGGTCTGCAGCGAGTCCACTGCCCGCAGGTGGTTGCGCTTGGTCTGCTCTATCTCTTCATCCTTCTCAGCCACCTTGCGCTCATAGTCCGCCTTGACCTGGTTGAACTCCAGCTGGGCCCTCAAGATTTTCCCTTCCTCGTGCTCCAGAGAGGCCTGGATGAGGGAGAGAGGATGATGGGGACCATGTGGGAGACTGGCTGAAGGTGGGGATGCCCAGGCATGAGGCCTGGCTCACCTCAGCTTCCTCCAGAGCAGCTTGAAGCTCCAGCTTCTCAGCATCCAGCTGCTTCCGTGCCTTCTCCAGCTCATGGATGGTCTTGTGGGTGGCGCCCAGCTGCTCAGTGAGGTCTGAGATCTCCTCTGCACATGTGGGATGCCATCAGGTCCCATGGAAGGGGGCAGCAAAGGAGGAAGGGGGAGGTAGGAGCATGGTCTCACCTTGAAGGTTCTTGTTCTCCCTCTTGAAGGTCTCCAGGTGCTCAAGCGACTCCTCATAGGCATTCTTCAGCTTGAAGAGCTCAGTGCTGAGGGACCTGGCCTCCTTCTGTGATGCCTCCAGCTCCGTCTGAGACTCCTCCAACTTCTGCTTCCACTCTGCCAGGATCTGGGTCCAAGCCACCAGTCACCTTGTGCTCATGGGTCCCCATCTCCCGCCAGGCTCCAACCCCTCTACATCCCCCCAACCTTGTCAAAGTTCCTCTGCTTCTTGTCCAGGGTGGCAGCAGCCACATTTGACCGCTCCAGGTCAGCCATCAGGTCCTCAATCTCATTCTGCAGCCGGTGCTTGGTCTTCTCCAGGGACGAGCACTTGGCATTGACCGCCTCCACTGCCTCCTCAGCCTCCTGCAACCTCTGAGCCAGCTTCTTCCTACCAAACAAGGGGAGAAACCTACATTCAAACCATTGGCCCATGGAGCTCTTCCCCAGAATGCAGAACAAGATGGTGGTAAGATTTCAGAAGGAGATGGATAGTCTAGGTTGCTCCCCCCAGGTTCTAGGTTCCCAAGTTGGCACCCAACATCCTGGCTGGTGGCTGCTTGAGGGAAGAGGGGCGGGGAGGACTGCCGAGCCCAAGCAGGTCACACCACCCACAGGATATGCCTCAGAAGCAGTGGGGAGATAACTCACTTGGCCTCCTCCAGCTCCTCAGTGCGCTGGATGGCATCAGTCTCATACTTGGTCCTCCACTGAGCCACCTCAGAGTTGGCCTTGGAGAGCAACCGTTGAAGCTCAGCCTTAGCCTCCGTCTCCTCCTCATACTGCTCCCGCAGGAGGTCACAGTCATGCCGTGCTGACTGGAGGGCATGAGCCAGTGCATTCTTGGCCTGGAGTGGGTAAGGAGAGGGTGGGACCATTTGGTCCACATCAGCTGGAGCCAGCTTGGGGTCCTCAGACTGAGGAACTTCTCATCTTAATCACCCCAACCTTCTGTAGACCAACCAAACCTTCCTTAAGGTAGAAAGTAGGACCCTTGGTTCCATGTCACGCAACACCTGTAGATCCACCCAGTCATCTCTAGGCTGCCTAAGCTGGACTTCATCTGGTCTGATGCCACCCAAACAGCTGTAGACCAATCCAACTGCCTCCCAGCGCACCCACCATTAGACCAATACCACCCAACCAAAGCACCCTGGGATGGAGTCACCCTTCAATGAAGCCACCCTTTTATAGAGCTACCCAACCAGCCTGAACTTGACCCCTTTTGGGGGCTACCACCATGACAGTGTAGGAGACTGTCTTCTGGCCCTCTTGGAGACCCCCCAAAGCATGGTGGTCTGCTCAGCCACCCCATGAACTTCACCTTCATCTCCTCCTCCAGCTGCCTCTTCAGGTCCTCCATCTGCTGGGTATAGGACTGCTTGCCCCTGGTGAGCTGTGAGATGAGGGCCTCCTTCTCCTCCAGCTGTCGGGAAAGCTCTCCTGCAGAGGTTGGGAAGGCCTTTAGGGATATAGATGTGGGGCATAGGGGTGCAGATGTGGGGCAGGGACTGCTGTGGGGCAGGGCTCACACCATTCTCAGTCTGGAGCTTGGCCCGCTGGGCACTGGTGTCATTGAGGACACGTTGGGTCTCCTCCAGCTTGGTCCGGTGCTCGGCTGCCTGGTCCTCCATGGTGCGGGAGACCTTCTCCATGCCCACCTTAGAAGAGCGAAGGACGGAGGAGAGGGAGCCATGAAGCAGGAGGCAAACAGCCGCAGGGCAGACCAGATGTCCACCCTGGCCTCCTCTTACCTTGGCCTTGATCAGCTGCTCCATGTTGGAGCCGAGGTCGTCCAGCTCCAGCTTGAGCTCACTCTTCTCCTTCTCCAGTTTCTGCTTGATGCGCTGCAGGTTGTCGATCTGCTCGCTGAGCTCAGCCACGCTGTCCGCGTGCTTCTTGCGCAGGGCGGCCGCTGTGGCCTCGTGCTGCAGCGTGGCCTCTTCCAGGTCCCGCCGCATCTTCTGGAACTCGGCCTCACGCTTCTTGTTGAGCTCAACCTGCACCGAGGTTGCACCACCCGCCTCCTCCAGCCGCTCGCTGATCTCCTCCAGCTCCCGCGACAGGTCTGAGCGCAGCTTCTCCACCTTGGCCCTGCCCGTCCGCTCTGCCTCCAGCTCCTCCTCGAGCTCTTCGATGCGTGCCTGCGGTGCAGGGACGGAGAGGCTGTCATCAGACCTGGCTGCACCCAAGCTGTCACTTCAACCCAACCCAACCAGCTGGATACTCTTGTCACCAAACCAGCTGGAGGTCCATCAACCCAGCCCAATCAACTGCAAACCCTTCCACCCAAACCAAGCAAATGGAGGGTCTTCAGCTCAGCCCAACTAGACGGAGACGAGATCCCTCACCTGCAGCTCCTTCAGCTTCTTCTGGAGCTGTAGGGCCAACGCCTGCTCGTCCTCCATCTTGCTGTTCTGCTGGTGGATCTCAAACTCTTTCCTACAGAGGAAGATTGAGAACACTGAGGTCCCTGTCTGCACCCCTTGAGCAGGTGGGGCTGGAGCAGGAGGTTCAGCCTCACTTCTTGAGCTTCTCCTCCAGCTGCTGCTTGTCATTCTCCAGATCCATGATGTTCTCCTGGGTCAGTTTCAAGTCGCCTTCCAGTTTCCTCTTGGCCCGTTCCAGGTCCATCCGGACCTTCTTCTCCTGCTCCAGGGAGCCTTCAAGCTACATGGAAACAGAGAAATGAGGAGAAAACTCAGGATTTTGTCATCTCCACTCCTCAGTAGTGACTGTGGTGGGACCGGCACACACTCACGTCATCTGCCTGCTGTTCCAGCTTGACCTTGGCCTTCGTCAAGGTGTTGACCTTGTCCTCCTCTGCCTGCAGGTCATCCAGGGTTTGCTGGTGAGCTTCTTGCAGGGCTTTCTTCTCCTTGGTCAGCTTGGTGATGGTCTCATCCAATCCAGCCATCTCCTCTGTCAGGTTCTTGACCTGCAGAAGGAGAAACATCAGGGCTCCAGCTTGGTGAGGAAGGTTGGGCAGAGCTGGGGTAGGTTGCCATTAGCCTTGGTGGATGAGGCCACTTCAGTTCAAGAGAATCCAAAGGGCCTTGTGTCTTCTCCATGTAGCCCAGCCTAACCAGAGCTGGGTCTTCTCAGCCCAACTGTGCTGAATAGACTTGAGTCCCCTCAAGTGGAGGTCTCTACCTGCCCTCACCTTATTCTCAGTGGCATGTTTCTCCTTCTCCACCTTGGCCAGGGTCAGTTCTAGGTCATCGATGTCCTTCTTGAGCTCTGAGCATTCATCCTCCAGCTTCCTCTTCTTGGCCGTCAGCTCAGCATTCATCTCCTCCTCGTCCTCCAGCCGCTCCGTCAGCTCCTTCACCTTGGCCTCCAGCTGGATTTTATTCTTGATCAGCTGGTCGCAGCGCTCCTCAGCATCGTTGAGGTTGTCCTGCTCCTGTGTTAGGGAGGCAGGTGAGGCAGGGTGACCAGGGCAGCAGGGTGGCGGTGGTCACTCCCTTGGTTTTGGGTGTGAGACCCCCCATCTCACTTACAGCCTGCACTTGGAGCTGAAGGTCATTCTTTTCCTGCAACATAGAGACCATCTTCTCCTCCAGTTCCTTACGCCGGGTCTCTGACTTCTCCAGGGCCTCCTTCAGCCGCCCAAACTCCTCCTTCATGTTCTGCACCAACACATGGGAGACCAATAGCCCCAATGCCCATCACCCACACCCACACCCCCTGTCATCAGTTGTCCCAAGCTACCCCACCCACCTGCATCTCCTTCTCTGTCTCAGCACTCTTCAACAAGGGCTTGATCTTGAAGTAGAGCTTCATCCAAGGCCAGTTCTTCACCCCCATGAAGGCCCGGACATTCCACTGGATCACCAGCAGTGCATCCCTATGATGGGGACACAAATGCTGCCACTTGGTGACCCCCTAGAGATACCTCCCCAGTGACAAAGACCCATTCCTATCTCACCTTCGTTCCAGGATCTTCTTGAACTCAATGCGCATAAGCTGCCCCCGGGCCTGAGCCTGGATTCGGGTAATGATGCGGGAGAGACGCTCATCCCTCATCTCCTCCAGCAGCCCCAGCAACCCAGCCTTGAAGAAGACCTGGTGGAAAAAGGAGGTAGCTGAGAAGATGGGTGGGACAGATAAACAGATGGACAGACAGGGTGTGGAGATGTGGATGGTGGGCCCACAAGGAGAGGTGACCTTGCCTCACCTTGGTGTGCCCGAACTTGTACTGGTTGTGGTCGATGTCAAGGGAACCCAGGAGCTTCTCAGCACCTTTGCGGCTGTCAATGAACTGCCCCTCAGGGATGGCTGCGGGGTTGAGGATGCGGTACCTAGTGGCCAGAGAGGACAGGACACCACCCCCCCCCCCCCCCAGAGATTAGCCCCTCTGGGGTGGTCCACACCCTCCCACCCCCCCAAACATCTCCCCTGTACCTACCGCTGTCGGAAGTCCCCATAGAGGATGCGGTTGGGGAAGCCCTTGCGGCAGATGCGGATGCCCTCCAGCACCCCATTGCAGCGGAGCTGGTGCATCACTAGGGGGTTGTCCATCACGCCTGGGTGGATGGGTGGATAAGTAGGGCAGGGTCAACTGTGAGCAACACCCAGCACCCCTTCCCTTCTCTGACCCTCCCTCCCCTCCCTCCTCACCTGGTGCCTTCCGCTCATTCGGGATGAGGCAGCGGACAAAGTGGGGGTGGGTGGTCTTGAGATTGGCCATCAGCTTGTTGAGGTTCTCCTGTCAAGGAGGGAGGAGAAGAGAGGCTCAGAGAAGAGAGGTCAGCAGGGGCCAAATCTGGGGGGCAGGAGGGTGGTCCTCTGTGCATGGTGAGGGTGGTCCTCCCTCTTCCCCATGGCTGCTCCACCATGTGGGTTCCTCACCCTGTGCAGGGCGGAGACAGTCTGAAAGGAGGAACCTTTCTTCTTGGCTCCCTTCCCCTTCCCTCCATCACCACCTGGGGAAAAGAGAGGTGGGGTGAGGCAGGAGAAGAAGAATCTCTCCTGGGCAACTGTCTTCTCCATCCCCCTGCTATCCAACTACCTACCAGCATCTGCCCCGGCGTAATTGGAGAAGAGGCTGGCCAAAAGCTTGAGAGCTGATTTCTGGTAGAGCCCTACCACCGTCTCATTGAGGGGGTCCTTGTTCTTCTCCAGCCAACCCAGGATGTTGTAGTCCACTGTGCCAGCATAGTGGATGAGTGAGAAGTGGGCTTCTGTCTTGCCCTTGATGTTACGCGGCTTCCCAAAGTTGGCCGACTTGCCCAGGTGGTTGTCATAGAGCTTGGCCTTGAAGGTCATGTCTGAGGCCTTGGGGAACATGCACTCCTCTTCCAAGATGGACATGATCCCCATGGGCTGGGGAGGAAAAGATCTCATCAGCAGGTATCAAACACAACTGAACTGGCTGCTTCTGGGGTCCCTGGTGAGTTCTGTCTAGAATGTTCCTTCTCCAAGAACCCCCTCAGCCCCCAGGAGGCCCCAGGGGAGGTGGCACCTTCTCAATGAGGTCGATGCAGGCCTGAAGGTCCATGCCAAAGTCGATGAACTCCCACTCGATCCCCTCCTTCTTGTACTCCTCCTGCTCCAGCACGAACATGTGGTGGTTGAAGAACTGCTGCAGCTTCTCATTGGTGAAGTTGATGCACAGCTGCTCAAAGCTGTTGAACTGGGGAAGGAGGGGATGGTCAGTGAGGTCCATGTGAGTGAGTCAATGTCCAACAGGGTCAACACAACCCTCAATGTTGTCAGTACATTGAGTGGAACATCCAGTGAGGTAACTCAAAACCCAACAGTGTCAGTGTGGGCAAATCAACCCTAATAGGGTGAACAGGTTCAACTGGACACCTAACAGGGTCAGCTCGGCACCCGATGGGGTCAACCCCACACCCAGAGCGGGCAAGGCACCACCCAAAAAGGCCATGTTCCCACCAAAGTTCAACATGAAGACAAATGATACCCAGCCAACCCCCAAGAGGACTAACACAACCAGCCCAAGCCTCACATCAAAGATTTCAAAGCCAGCAATGTCCAGCACGCCAATGAAGTACTGCCGTGGCTGCTTGGTCTCCAGGGAGTTGTTGATTCTCAGCACCATCCAGTTGAACATCTTCTCGTAGACAGCTTTGGCCAAGGCCCCGATGGAGTAATACACCTGCTGGACATTCTGCCCCTTGGTGACGTACTCATTGCCCACCTTCACCCGGGGGTGGCATAACCCCTTGAGAAGATCGGCCGAGTTCAGCCCCATCAGGTAAGCCGACTTGTCAGCATCTGTGGAGCACGGAGAAGACAGCATACAGTCAGGTCCCACCACCTGAGGAAACCCAGTGGACCCCAAACCCTACCCGTGCCCCCAGCTCCTTGACCCACCTTCGGTGCCATCCGGCTCTGCCTGCTCCTCCCGTTGCTTCTGCTTGAACTTCATGTTGCCCAAGTGCACGATGGCGCCGGTCAGCTTGTAGACACCGGCCTTCTCCTCCGCAGTGAAGCCCAAGACATCGAATGCACTCTGTGGGGTGTGTGGGGGAGGGTTGAAGAGGGCCTTCTGCCACCGAACCGAGGGGATATCTACCTGCTGGCCACCCTCCCGCCTCTCCTCCCCACCTTCCTTCTCTCCTCCATCCATCCTCTACCCTCTGGGCTCTCCACCTGGAGGTGGGCCTTCTCCTGAAGCACAGGATGTCCACCCCACCACTTACGTCGGTTGCCAACAGCTCTTCCGAGTCATCGATGGAGGCCACAGTCACCTCTCCTTGGGAAACGTAGCTGTAGTCATAGGGGTTGTTGGTGATGAGAAGCATCTCTGTTCCACAGTGGGGCAAAGACAGAGATGAAAAATGAGCTCTTCCAGCAGCCAAACAGCCACAAATTCTCCTCAGTGACCCCAGGAAGGAGCAGGCAAATGGAAGAAGACCCAAGGTCAAGTGTGGGGTCAAACATCCATCTGACTCCTCACCTAGAAGTTCTGGCTTCTTGTTGGAGAGGATCTGGTAGAAAATGTGGTAGTTCCTCTCAGCCTTCAGCTGGAAGATGACACGGGACTTCTCCAGGAGGTCTGTGGTGGGGACAGAGAGATGGTGGGCAGAGGACAGGGAAGGAGATAGATGGGCAGGGGGGTGTGATAGACAACCAAAAATCCTCAACCCACTCACAGGTCTCGATGTCAGCTGAGGCCAACTTCCCAGTGGCCCCAAAATGGATCCGGATGAACTTCCCCTAGGAGAGGAGTGGCGGAACGTGGAGGTCGTCACCTGCTCGCAGCAGGTCCTGCCCCATGGCCCCTGCCCCACAGATCCCACCCCATGGACCCCATCCCCTCCCCACTCACGAATCGGGAGGAGTTGTCATTGCGGACAGTCTTGGCGTTGCCAAAGGCCTCCAAGGCGGGGTTGGCCTGGATGATTTGGTCCTCCAGGGTGCCCTGGCGGGGGTAGAACAAGGGGTGATGGTGAGTACAGCACCCCACCAGCAGTGGTTGGGTGTTCTGGGCATGGTCTGAGGAACCACCTTGCTACTATTGGACGCCTCCTTCTTGCGGTCGCCGATAGCAGCAATGCTGGCGAAGTACTGGATGACTCTCTTGGTGTTGACCGTCTTCCCTGCCCCAGATTCTCCGCTGGTGCAGACGGTGGAGAACATCAGAGAGGCTTCTCCATCCCACCCCACTGCTCTGTGGTGGGGCTGCGGGGGGAGGGGAGGGGATGGGCACAGGTGGCAGGGACTTACGTGATGAGGATGGACTGGTTTTCTCGGTCTGCAGGAGAAGAGAGGAGTTAGGCAGGAGGAAACCAGGGCAAAGGTGTGGGGCCTTGGGGTTTCTCCACCCACCTTGGGGAAGGGGTTGAGGACAAGAGCTGTTTGTTGGGGGAGTAGAGGGGTGCCATCTCATTGGGAGTGAGGTGGGAGGTCCCTACCTGTCAGCATGTTCTGGTAGGCATTGTCGGAGACGGAGAAGATGTGTGGTGGAGCTTCACTCCGCTTCTTCCCCCGGTAGGCAGCCACCACCTCGGGGTTGTAGACAGGCAGCCACTTGTAGGGGTTGACTGTCACGCAGAAGAGCCCCGAGTAGGTCTGGAGAAGGGAGTGGTGGGTCAGAACCACTGAGTCCCACCCCCACAGGGATGGGATACCCCAGAGCTAGCTTGTTGCTGGGATCTGGAGACGGCACAACACGCTCTAGGTGCCCCAGAAGTTTGCAGGGAAGCTGTGCTATATTCTAGGTGCCCCATTGCCTCTCCAGAAGGACCATCCCATTCTAGGTTGTCCCCCTCAATGAGCTATTGGGCTGGGTCACCAGCTTCCAACCCCCCCAGAAGGCTGTGGGGAAGGCACCACCCAGTTCTCTGCCATCCCAGGCTCACATAGATCATCCAGGCAGCATAGCGCTCCTTGAGGTTGTAGAGGACAGCAGGTTCATGGAGGAAGGTCAGCATGGCCATGTCCTCCATCTTGTCGAACTTGGGGGGGTTCTGCTGATGGACATCAGCCTCCTTCACCGTCACGGTCTGGGAGGGAAGGAGAAGGGTTGCTGGGTTGGGGGACTCCTCATAAGTTGTGGGGGTCTTCCATGGGTTAGGAGACTCTCCATGGGTTGGGGGCTCCCCATGGGTTGGGGGGTTCTTCCATGGGTCGAGGGGGATTCCATGGGTGTGAGAGCATCCCCCATTCGTTGGGAGGTCCCCCACAGGTTGAGGGATGCCCCATGTGGGCCTGGTCTCCACATTGCTCCGCTGCACCCCCAAACCTTTGACTCTACCCCTTTAACCCCTCCCACCAAACCAACCACCCCTCCATCAACCCATCACCCCTCCCACCCTAACCCACCCCTTCCCCCACCTTCCATCAAACCTTCACCCCCCCCATCTCCCCAGCCAACCCCCCCACTCCCCCCTGCCCCTCCTTCCCCTCACCTCTCCAAGCTCGGTCTGGACGGTGACTTCCCCTCCTTGCCGCCCCAGCACCCGTCCTCGGACAAACTCCTGCTGGGGGTGTGGGATGAAGCACTCGCTGCGGGGGTCGAAGGGCCGTGTCTGCGCCGCCAGCCGCTCCCGTTCTCCCTGACGCAGGTACGGGGCTGCCTCCCCCAGTGCTGCTTCACACATCCTAAACCACGGCAGGACCCCCCAGAGTCACCTATGGGGCCCTATAGTCATGGCAGACCCCTAGAGCCATGTGGAGAGACCGTATAGCCATCCACACACTCCATAGAGGTGCCTGGAGCCCCACAGCCATGCACAAAGCCCCGTAGCGGTGCCTGGAGCGCCATAACTTTGCATAGAGCCCCACAGTGGTGCCTGGAGCCCCATAGCCACATGCAGAGCCCCACAGCCATGTACAGAGCCCCATAGCAACACCCTATAGCAGCAGCCCCCCACCCCTTCTGCCCCACAGCACTACCCTCACCTGGAGTCTGTAGGTCTGGCAGGTAAAAGTGGAGGAAGCTGTAGGGCATGGGGATGGTTAGGGGCCATGCCCTATAGATCCTTGTGCCCCATATGTCTCCTGTGCCCCATAGACTCTCTGGGTGCCCCATAGACCATATGTGCCCTATAGACTCCTTGTGCCCCCCCCCCCATCCTCTCTCTGACACATGTGCACCATAAATCCCCTGGGTCCCCCAAAGCTCCTGTATCCTCTCTGTACCCCATATAGACTCTGTGACACAGCTCCCCAGACTCCCCTGCACCTGTTAGACCCCTTATGCCCCACAGACTTACTGTGCTCCCTGAGGCCCACTGTGCCCCGTAGATCCCCTGAGTACCCAAGACACTCCCTGCACCCACCTCCAGCCACCCTGCCTCCCCCCAGACCCTCTGTCCAGCCCAACCTCCCTTATGCCCCATAGATCACATCACCTCCCAGACCCCCTGTCCAGCCCAACCTCCCTTATGCCCCATAGATCACGTCACCTCCCAGACCCCCTGTCCAGCCCAACCTCCCTTATTCCCCATAGATCACATGTCACCTCCCAGACCCCCATGTCCTACAGCTCCTATAGGCCCACTGTACCCCCCCGTCACCCCATATCCTTCTCATCTCCCACATATCCACCCCCCTCCACAGACACCCATCCACCCACTCTCTCTCTCTGCCCCACACTCGCACCTCCTGTGGCCCTGCAGCCCCACAGCATTTATAGGGCGCTGTGAGGGTGGGAGGGGGGAAGGGGAGGAGCACTCCTGGGGAGAGGGCAGCTTCAAAGGGAAAGGAAGGTGAGCAGCCCCCTGACTTCCCCACCCACATTGTGTCCCTTTGGGGGTCCAGTACCCAACATATTCACCCTATGGCATGATCTCTAGGGCAGAGGTATAGCATGCCCCCTTTGTAAGGGGGTGGGATATGGGGCAGGGGAGATCTATGGGGCAGCCAGGGCCCACAGTCAATGTCATGTCACCCGCAGCGTGGTGACAGCTCATCCCTGCCAGGTCTATATCGGGATATTGAGGGGGAATTTCGTTATCTCAGCCCCCCTCTAACAAGGCGCCATGGGGTCGGCTGTGGGGCTGTGGGGAGGAGGGAAGGGGGGGGGTGTCTGGCAGCCATCCCTGAACACAGCGTCCACTTTGTCATCCGGGAGGTGACAAGTGTCCTGGCGAGGTGACACATTCCCAGGGGCGGGAGGGGAGGGCTGACAGATGGAAATTGGGGAAGGGGGAGGGATGGTGTGTGGGGTTAGGGGAGGAAGATGAAGGAGGATTTGGGGGTGGTGTGGAGGAGAACATGGATGAAGGTGCGATGCGGGGAGGGGGGGTGTGTGGCATGAGGGTGGGAGGTGGGGGTGGTGGGGTGTGAAGGAGCTGGAACGTGGAGATGGGACATTATGCTGGGTTTGGCAGGGACAGAGTTAATTTTCTTTGTAGCAGCTGGAGCAGTGCTGTGTTTGGGATTTAGGATGAGAACAATGGTGATAGCACACTGATGTTTTCTGTCCTTGCCAAGCAGTCAAGGACTTTCCAGCTTTGCTGTCCCAGTAAACTGTCCTTCTCCCAACCCACGAGTTTTGCCTTCTCATTCTTTTTTCTTCCCCTCTGCACTCCCCTCACCCCCACCCCTTCCCCCTCCACCTCCCCCCTACCCCTTCCCCCTCCACCTCCCCCCTACCCCTCACCCCATCCCCGGTGAGGAGGGGAAGCAAGCAAGTGAATGCATAGTGTTCAGCTGCCACCAAGGAACTAAACCACAACTCCCAGTTCCTCCTCTTGGCCTTTGCAGCTACATGGAATCTGCAGCTCCTGCACTTCTGGCTCTTCTTGGGAATCTACCTGGCTGCTCTCCTGGGCAACGGCATCATCATCATCATCATCATCATCATCATCACCATAGCCTGTGACCACCGCCTCCACACCCCTATGTACTTCCTCCTCCTCCACTTCTCCTTCAAAAACCTGGGATCCCTCTCCAATATTGTCCACAAATCCATGGGAAACTTTCTCTGGGACACAAAAAGCATTTCCTGCTCTGGATGTGCTGTCCAGCTCTTCATTTGCCTTCACAGTCTCAGGAGTTTTCTCACCATCATGGACTAGGACCACTACATTCCCATCTGCCAAGCCCTGCACCACGGGACCCTCCTGGGCAGCAGCTGCCTGGGGCAGTGGGTTTCTCAACGCTCTGCTGCACTGACAATACCCTCTCACTACCTCTCTGCCAGTGTAATGCCCTGGGTCAGTTCTTACTTGGAATCCCCCAGATCCTCAAGCTGTCCTGCTCACTCTCCTACCTCAGGGAGCTTGGACTTCTTGTGGTTAGTGTCTGTTTGGCTTTTGGGTGTTTTGGGTTCATTGTGCTGTCCTATGTGCAGATCTTCAGGGCTGTGCTGAGGATCCCCTCTGAGCAGGGATGGCACAAAGCCTTTTCCACCTGCCTCCCTCACCTGGCTGTGGTCTCCATGTTCATTAGCACAGACATATTTTCTTAGCTGAAGCCTACCTCCATCTCCTCCCCATCCCTGGACCTAGTGATGGCAGTTCTGTACTCAGCGGTGCCTCCAGTTGTGAACCCCCTCATCTACAGCACAAGGAACCAAGAGCCCAAGGCTGCCATGGGGAAACTGATGACTGGATGTTCCTAAGCAGCAATAAACTGTCCATCATTTTCTGCATATCACTGACCATGTAACTCAAGTTAGGACCAGCCTGTCTTTAGTAGGCGGTTTGCTTGGGTTGGGTTATTCTTTCCTAAGTGGCAATACCACGGGCCATGCTCATACCATTCCTAATTCAGTATCTGCCTCTCTTGTTGACCCAGAGGCTGCCTGACAATGAGCTGTGCTCTCTGTGCTGTAAAACAAGACACAGGACCCAGAAGTGACCTGATTCTGTCTCTGAGCACTTCTCTGGAGCTGCAAGGGCAGCACCTGTGTGCAGAGCTGGAGGGGAACAGAATCCCAGCACGGCAACGCTGCCAGGGAGCACCAGCTCTGTCCTGAGCTGCTCTGTCTCCACTTCCACACTCTCCTTCTGAGCCTTTGTGTGGGTGTCAGGCTGGACAGCTCTGGCACCTGTCCTGCTGTGAGGCATCCTTTGCCAGCAGGCAGGCACAAGCCATGGACAGATCTGATGCTCAGAACAGCATCTCCATCATGAAAGAAGTTCTCCTTAGGGCAGTGTCTGAAGGCTTAGCTCTGCTTCTAGGGTTTTTCTCAGGAACATGGCCAGGAATGTTTCCTCTGGAGAGAAAACACCAATCAGCACCTGAAGTGTGGTGGCACATGGCAATGTCCTCTGCAGGCTTCCTGGGAGAGACATGCCTTAACAAAGACCCCAATAAGGCGTCCCCCCCCCCTGCACATTCAGGACAGGAAAACATTGCATCAGCCCTGGCAAACTGATTCCATCAACCCACTGTGACCATCAGGTGGAAAGAAAATACGTCCTGGTGGGAGTAGAGGTTATATCTGGTCTCACCGTGGCTGCTGACTTTGCATCAGCACAGTTAAAGGCCCTAAGGATGGTTTGGCACACTGTCCCTACCAGAGGAAATTCAGAGTGACAACGGCTCACACTTTGCTGCTGCAGTGGTACAGGACTGGGCCAAGGAGGAAGGGATTCAGTGGGTATTCCACAGCCCCTACTACCCTCAGGGTAATGGCAGGGTTGAACATACCAATGGATTAGTTAAGCACTTTGCTAAAAAAAAACCCACAAACACAGATGGCATTTGTGATTATATGATGCCATCTACCAGCTGAATAACTGGTGGAGTGGGGATGGCTGTCCCCAAAGGAAAGCCTTCTGCATATCTGCTAATACAGTTGCCCCAAAAATCCAGACCAAACCAGGAGGATATCCTACAGGATCTTACACCAGCCAGCCTGTGCTGCTGAAAATGCTGCAGACTGGAACAGTGGCAATGGTACTAACTACTCCCAAGAATTCCTATGCGTGGGAAGCCAAGGATTGTTCAGGAAAAGTACAATGGATTAGCACCTGGTGGATCTCACCCTCCTTTTAACCCTGCTGGTTAAATATAGCTGAGCAAGTTTATTCCCTTTTATGTTCACAGGAATCCTGAAGTAAGAAAACTCTGATTGAAGTAGACATCTGCAGGATCAACAATCATCCTACAGAAGTGGAACTGGAATCAAAGTGAAGCAACTGTATGAATTATGCAGTGCTTAACTCTGATTCTAATGCAACTCCCTTTGATGTGTGGCCAAAAAGAACCAGAATGGCCTTGGTCCCCAGCCTGGATTTACTGGAAGTAGGGGAATGAGTCCCATTGAGGAAAACCTAAATTCAGCCACTGTGGTTTTGCACGGGACAGAAGTGTGCTCACAAATGGAGTGGAGATGGGACAACGTGGACAGACTTCCATTCCTGAAGGGAAAAGCAGGGGAAGGAGTCCAGGCAGGGTGTAAAATGATTAGTGGATCAGCCCATGAAAAGGCCACATCAGTGGTGTCCCTGCTCACCTCAGGGGTGGGTCTAGATGGTCTTTAAAGGTCCCTTCAAACCTCAGGCATTCTGTGATTCCATGATTCTGTGGTGCACCAAGTGCCTTGTGTTATCACTCTTTGTGGATGTTCTGTTTTGGGTCCTGTTTTAAGTCCCCTCTCCCTACGCTGTCTCAGTAACCTGTCATCCCAACTCAGGCAGTTTGTGTTTCTCCCATTCTCCTCCTCATCCCACCGGGGGAGGCACGTGGTGCTCAGCTGCAGGCTGGGGTTACATGATGACAGCCACTAATGTGCACTTGCAGCCCAGAAAGCCAACTGTGTCCTGGGATACATCCAAAACAGTGTCACCAGCAGGTCGAGGGAGGGGATTCTGCCCCTCTGCTCTGCTGACACCCACCCCTTATCAGCTCTGGGGCCCCCAGGACACAAGTGACATGGAGCTGCTGGAGTGAGTCCAGAGGAGGCCACGGAGATGATCCGAGAGCTGGAGCACCTCTGCTATGGAGACAGGCTCAGAGAGTTGGAGTGATTCAGCCCAGGGAAGAGAAGACTCTGGCAAGAACTTCTAGCAGCCTTCCAGTACCTAAAAAGGGCCTACAGGAAAGATGGAGAGGGAGTGTAGTGATAGGACAAGAGGGGATGGGTTTAAACTAAAATATTTAGATTAGACATTAGGAAAAAAATTCTGCTGGGAGGATTGGAGGGGAGGCTCTGACACAGGGTGCCAGAGAAGCTGTGTCTGCCTCTGGATCCCTGGCAGGGTTCAAAGCTGGGTTGGATGAAACTTTGGGCAATGGAAGGGGACGGGTTTTCAGGTCCCTTCCAACCCAAACTGTCCCATGACTCAGAGCGACCTGAACTTAAATGTAAGAATCCAACAATTTTCCACACTATAACCGAGGTGAGATTTGCTGGTGGGAAGATGGACTAGTAAAGCTGCAGTCCCCAGCATCCCTGTCCAACATCATCGTGACACAGCATGCCCGAGTGCTGGCACACACCTAGGCACACACTGAGCAGCATTCATCTCTGTTTGGAGTTTGATGCTCCTGAGTCCAACTGCATGGGCAGGGATGGGCAGGTTTTCCACACGAGGGTGCTGTCCTCACTGGCAAAAGCCACGCTGCAGGTTTTCCAGTATAACCCAGCATAGCGCTGGAGAGGTCACAGCCAAACCGACCATCAGGCCAAGTGAGAGCTTTGTTTCACCTGTATGAAGAGGATTTCAGAGGCTGAATCCTTGGTAGACTGATGACTCGTGTGACACCTGAACACAATATTGCCCTGTTCACAGTGGGCACCTGGTGAATGAATTATTACACAGAAAGTTTTTCTTCCCATAGATTTATTGAAATATAATTACTAACCCATCAGGGGTTACATTCTAAAATGATAAGTGATTTTTAGGCACCTCAGATACAACTATTTCATGAAACAACCTGAAGAAGCTTGATTTAAAAAACCTACACATCCTTCTGTGTGTTCCAGGCCCCTTTGGATGTCCTGAGGAGCAGATCCCAAAAAGTCTGGGAACTTTTATGGCTTCAAGAGATTGCTTTTTGCAGTGTTCAGCACTCACAGACATAGTTCAAAATTCACCCTGACTTTTATAACTGATGAAGCACGCACAGGGTCGTAGCCCTGCAGACCAGGTCTGGCCTTCTCACCCAGGCTTTGTTCAGAGATGCTTTGCTCCTTGGAGCCTTGTGGGTTTGTGCTGTGCTGTAATGATGCTGCAGGTCTTCATGCTGGTGATTAAGCAGAGGCTGCTCCTCCTCAGTGGCAGGACTCATATTACAGCTCTGTAATGGAGAGTCACAAGTAAAGCCAAAAAAAAAACCCAACAGATCCACAACCCTGAGCACAGCCCCTTCCTTTGCTCCTCTGGTCTCAGATACTTTTGTTTCACTCTCCACACACACTGAAACGAGCAGATTTTTGCTCGTGGAGGGCCCAATCCAAATCCATGGACGTCAGCAAGAGTCTTTCATTGACATCAGTCGGCTTTGAATCAGACCCAGAAGAGCTGGTTTGGTAAATACAGACACTGCAGGTCAAAGACTTGAGCTGGTTTTAGTGATGCTACATGACGAGCTACAGGATCACTAGCTGCATGTGGGAGCACTGGGGTCCCTCCAAGGGGCTGTAATACAGCCTGACATGACTATAACTCCAGGCTCCTACTACCTGGTGCAAGTATATTCACTGATATATTTGCCCAGATACTGATCTGCTTGTGGCAACCTGGCTACTGGAGCAGAAACTCCCCAACCCTTAAGTCTGGCACAAGCCTGATGGGATGCTGCTTGGACAGGACAGAGCATTGCAGACTGAAATGTTTACATGAGAAAACTGCAGTCGCTGTGTTTGTTTTAAAATTGGTAACATTTCTATCTGCACAGGTATTTATAACCATGCTCGTCATAACCATGCTGACTGCAGCTTTTGGAAAACTCTGGAAATAAAGAGCTGATGGACAGCATTTTAGTAAGATGAGAGAAGAGTCTTAAGTGCTCCAAGAATGCGTTCTTGCACAATGGCAAACAATAATAGTACACATGGTCTGTGCTCCCAAGACTTGGAAGCAAGAATGATGGGGTAGAATTTTTCTTTTGGCTGGTGCAACACAGGCAGATAGAATAGATCCTTTTCAGGATTTTATATATGTTTTTTTTTTCTAGCCTTAAAATTCACACAGCTGCACTGCAGTGACTCCAAAGCAGTGGTCCACAGTATTAATCTTTCTCCTTGTTTGGATTGAATTAACATGTAGTACTTTAGCCACTGTTTTTCCACAGCTGCAGTTTGCTGAAAGAACTTGTATTTTTTTTTCCTTTGCTTGTTCACTTCATGCTGGTTTAAACTAAACACATTCATTCCTGGCAAAAGACGAAATGTGAAGCTGCAGAAATGGGCTCCAGCACCATCCACTCAAGTGCTCAGAGGCTGCTGCATGTCCTGCTTGATACATGATGCTTGGATTTTAGAATGTAATCGTGTGCATATGCATCCATACACATATTTAAAACACATCTTTACACAGGTGATATAGTGGGTATGAAATGAGCAGATTTGTTGTAAAGAGCTTTACTAGAGAAATGGAGATAAAAGGTTACAGGCAAAAGAAAAAGACATGCACAAGAAAAGGAGCTGAAGCAGGTTCAGCAGGGCAACGGTGATGGCTGTGAAGGCAGTCTAGTGCAACAGGAGCAAGGGTCTCTTTTAATGCTCCTAGGGGGCATCAAAAGGAGTGTGGGCAGCAGGTCACAGGAGGGGATCCTCCCCCTCTGCTCTGCCCTGGTCACACAACCTGGAGTGTTGTGTCCAGTGCTGGGCTCCCTGGGATAAACCAGCCAGGGATCTCCTGGAGAGAGTCCAGAGGAGGCTCTGGAGATGCTGAAGGGCCTGGAGCATCTCCCCTGTGAGGAAAGGGTGAGGGAGCTGGGGCTGTTCAGCCTGGAGAAAAGAAGACTAAAGGGGGACCTTAATAATGTTTATAAACATCTGAAGTATGGGACACAGGGGACATGGGCAGCCTCTGCTCAGTGTCTGTGGGGACAGGACAAGGGGTGATGGGCTCGAGTTGGAGCACAGGGAGTTCCACCCCAATGTGGGGAAGAACTTCCCGGTGAGGGTGAGGGAGCCCTGGGCCAGGCTGCCCAGGGGGTGTGGAGTCTCCTTCTCTGGAGAGATTCCAGCCCTGTCTGGACACCGCCCTGTGTGCCCTGTGCTAGGGACCCTGCTTTGGCAGGGGGTTGGACCCCATGGACTCTGGAGGTCTCTTCCAACCCCTACAGCTGTGATTTTTTTAATGAAAATTCAACTTATCCTTTTATTCACACTCCTGAAAGGTGCACATAAAACGCTGGGCTCGCTCGCTGGCATTTCATTCTCGCTTGGGCACCTATAAATGGCACCAGGCAAACGGCGGCTTTACCTTGCAGTGACATACAACAGACAATCGGGGTCTCTGGTGACATCATGCTGCAGCACCCCATCCCTACGGCCTCCACGGGTGCTGCATCACCTCCATCACCTCAGCCGTGCCCCTCGCAGCCCTCCTCTTCCTGCAGACAGGCACACAGGCCAAGTTTTCCTTCGGCGTGGGGCACACCCGTGTGCTCTGCTGCTCACGGAAGGCCCGGGCAGGGCGAAGCGCTGCAGGAGCGGTGGCACCTGCCGGTCCTCCCGCGCCCCGGTCCCGGCAGGCCTGAGTGCTCGGGCTCACGGCCCGCCGGCTCTCGGGGCCTGTCAGATCCGCCCCGTCAGGAGGACACCCGGCCCGGGGTGGGGGGTGCCGCGGGGTTCTCAGCGAGGGCCCCGCTCGCCCACGCCACTCGCTCCGAGGCCGCGGGGGCCGGGCGGGAGGGCGGCGGGCGAGGTTGAGCGAGAAGAGGCCCGGACCGGCTGGCGCCGGCGGGGGAGCAGCACAGCGCCCGGGCCGGCCCCGCCCCGCGGCCGTCCTCTCCTCGCTCCGCCCGGGGCGCGCAGAGGTCGGGAGCGGCGTGGGTCATCGCGGGGAGCGGGTCGGCGCCTCCCCGGTAGGGGAGGCTGGAGGTGAGCGGGCATTGTAACGGCGGGAGCTCACGGGGCTGGTGGTGCTGCGAGGGTCGGGGGCGAGCCCGGAGGCGTCAGCGGGGCGGGTGCCGCTGCAAGGAATAACGGGTGACAGGGAGGCGGCGGCGGAGGCTTGTGGGGCTGCCCCGGGCTCCCGACCCCCTCTGCGGAATCCCCGGTAAAAGGTGGGTTCAGGGACCGGCTCCTCGCTCCGGTCCCACCCCGGCTGGGGAGAGCTGCCAAGGGCCCGGCTCCCTGCCGCGGGCGCCCGCCGGAGAAGGGCGCTGGGCGGGCTGACAGCCTCGATCCCCCACGGAACAAACATCCTCCGCGCCGCTCTCTCGGAAGAGCTCCCGTGTGGCGGAGCAGGGCGTGCGAGACCCGTCAGGAACGAAGGGTTCCACCGAGGAACGCGAGGCGCCCTCCTGGCCCCGTAGGTGGCTCTCAGCCGAGCCCGAGGCGCTTCACCCCCCAGCCCTCGGCGTGTAAAGTGGTTAAACTGAGGGAAAAATCGCGTTGCTGTTAGTGGAAGGAGCCCGCAGAGAACAGGCTGGCGTCGCGGCTGGAAGGGTTGTGCTTGCGAGAGCTTTGTGTCGCGGTCAGAACGACGCCCAAGCGCACAGGTCTGAGGTTGGAGTTGCCAAAACAACCCCAAACCAAATGCTTGGCGGTAAACCCCACTGCTGGAGCCGTTTGAGGCCTGATTGGGTGGTAGATTTTTAGGAAGCGCTGGCAGGTGAGTGAGATTACAGCCTGGTATTAGAGGGGAGTGTCCCTGGGCTGGGTCACCAAGCCAGGCACCCGGCTGTTAGCTGGATGGGCTTGAAAATGCTTGGTTATCTGTCTGCTTCATTTTTTTTTCGGCATCTAAAGGTAATTCCTTGATTTGCAAGTGTGATGTGATGCTTTATAAGCTCTGAAAAAATTTGGGAGAGGGGGTGTTTGAGGGGACAGGCGTGATGTTTGTCCTCCACAGGAGTCAATCTCTCCTCTGGCCAAGAGGGATAACTGGTTGTGATGTGAGACTGTTGGTCGTTGATGTATCTATCCACAAGCTCAGGCTTATCAAGACAGTCAGGAGACTCATAGAGACTTAGAAATGCAGAGGAGCTTTTATCCCCTGTGTCCTAGCTTTTATGTTGTTAACCTACATTTGTATGTTGGAAGACAGTGGACTTTGTGAGATGCTTGTGCTCAGAGAAGCTGGCAACACTGAATACTGCATCTGTTGATAAGCCAGAAGTGCTTTTTATGTAGAATCAGTGCTGCTGAGTGAGGAACACCTGTTCTAGGTTATGAGTTGTTTCAAACTGGTGAAATTCATGTAAAATAGTAAGTCTTAATCTAAGGGTAGATGAGGTACTTAGAGATATGGTTTAGCATAGGATACGAATGGTTGGACTTGATGATCTTAAAGGCCTTTTCCATCCTTGTGATTCTGTATTTCCCATCTTGTGTTGACATTACATTAAGGAGGTAAAGCAGAGAATAGAGATTTCTCAGCTTGCTAGTTGTTTCCAGGCAGGAAGGAGAACAAATCCCCCCCCCCCAGGACTACCTGGGAACACCAACCTGTCTGAACTCTGAAGCCCTGAGGATGTGTACTTGTGTAGATCTCATCACAGACTTAAAACTTCAGTTTTCTAGCATGCACTTTTAAGACAGAGATACACCTTAAAAAAGGCTTCTTCTTAAAATCTCTCCACTTGAGGGAGTTCCTTCTCTTCATGTGGTCACAAGCTTGGTGGAAGGAATTTTGTACTGTGGTTTTGAAGGCTACTGATGGTTTTCTGACATCCTTTTCAGTGCAGAACTTAACTGGTATCTGGTCTGAAGGAGGGCACAAGTTCTGAAAAGTCCATATCAGAACAACAGCTGACTTTATTTTTTATAGACCCAGCTGTGTCCAGTAAACACAAGAACTGTATCAGCCATTCCAGCAATTGGCAAATTGAGAATTGCTGAAATGCAGAAGAATAGGATCTTTGATTATATTCATGAGCTCAAGGAACAAAAAGATGTCAGGAAAGTCAGATTGTTTTCTGTCCTTTGAGATATATATATATAAAGTAAATTAATACTGTTTTTCAAGGTTTTCACAGTGTATTCTAACACCAGCTTTTATAATATCCTAACCACTTCCATGCAGACCTTTTGGGGGAAAACTTGCTTCTGGGCTGATAGATTTTGACCAGTTTTTCTGTTATGAAATGTTTACACCAGAGAACAATGCTCCACAGGCCAGGGGAGGAGTGGAGAGCCTCTGGAGATCATGCATTTTGGCCTTCTCTTGATTGTGGGAAGCAGCATATATGGGTTCAATACACAAAAATCAAACTGCAAAGCAGTTATTTCTAGTTGTGAATAGTGATTGTGGTAAAAGAGTGTTCAGTCAATACTGCTGCAGATGGTAAGGCTATGGCCATCTAGGCATACTTTGAGTTTTGCCTAATTTTTCTTCCCATGGTTGTTATAACAACCATGGGACTTCTCTTTCTGGGAGAGCACTGAGCTCAGAACTTGTGTCAGAGTTTGGGTTGTGAGCAGTGCTTGGAGCAGATTAAGTCATCTACCATCCCTTCTGCAGCAGCTGGGTTGGCACGTATCCACGTTGTGATGATTTCTCAAGACTTTGGAAGTAGTTGTTTTGAATGAACGATCTCTCAGGGGATCTTCAGATCTCAGCTGATAGCCCTTTTCTCTGCAGGAGACTACAATGCAGCTGGGATGTTACAGTATGCTGCTTTTGCAGGTCTGAGAAGAGCAGGGAGAAGTTGTATAAGCTTGCTACTCTCTAAAAGGGATATGGGAGAAACACAGGTGCAGTGGTTTGTGTGATGTGATGCTGAGGGTTCCTGCAAGTCAGCTGTATATGTAGTCTAGAATTTGGTTTGGGTTGCATAAAGGATTTATTTAGGCTTAATTTTTGGGGGGTGGGGGGGAAGGATTGGTTTCTTTTGAGGAGGCCAGTAAGGACTTGATGACATGATTCCAGATAGCACCAGGTATCCAGCAGAGTTGGATGTTTGGAGCTCAATGAAGGCGTTTTCTGCTGCACTACAGTTTGATCAGCTTGAGCTACGTTTCTGCAGGGAGAAGAAATTAACCCCTTTCCCTGTCCCAAGCCACTCATGCTCTTCTCTCAGCATTGAACCTGCAGAAACGATTTTGAAGCCAGATGGTGAATTGCAATGAGGAACTATCATGGGGTAAAATCAGCCATGGCTATGCAGAAAAATGGTGTAAGTTTTAACCCTTTTTTTTTTCTTAGCCTGGATCTCTGTGAAGCATCACAAATTCTTGTGTTGAGTGTGGGGAGGTGGTGGCAGTGAAATGGGAATGCTTGTCAGGAACGGGTGGAGGCCAGGGTCTGGGCTTTGATGGCAGTGTTGGTTTACACTGGCTCTAAGTTACAAGGAACCTTTCTCAGCAGGGGAATCTTCCCAGGCTGGAAAGCATACCAGTTTCATTTTAAGGATAGTAGTGGATCTCTCCTCCCATTGATACAATCTTAAAGGCAACACATCTGTTTCTTCCCTGGCTGTGATAAGGTGTGCTTGTCTTTGCCTTTGTTCTGGTGAAAGCAAATTTACAAGAGATTATACAGTCTCAAAGGATTAACATCTACAAGTCAAAACAAATAGCCTTCCTGATTATCTTTTTTTTTTTTTTGGGTAGTGTGGGCTGTAACTAACATGTACCTTGTCTCTGACATGCTGAAATCGAGCCAGTATCTCACAGTGCTATCTGGAAAATCACTTCTTTAAAACTTGGGACTCTCTGGCTGCATCCAAACGTTGCTATGACATGACAAGTGTGTATGGAAATCCAGCCTAAAGAGGGGAGTGCAGTTACTAACTGACTCTAGCTGTGAATTTAGAGCCTCTTGATAAGAACAAAAGGGAACAAAAGATTGCCAGGATCAGGATTGCCTCTTGTGCTTTGGTTTATGTCCTGCTTTTCTAATGGCTGTTCTAGTTTTCTTTTCTGTAGGGGAAAAGCCACACTTTGACCTGAAGGGAAAGGGGAAGCTGGGAGTATCCCATAGAAGAACTTGAAAATTGCTCTTTAGAAAGCCAAAATCTTGTAATTATTTCCTACTAGCAAAATGAATTATCCTCATTCTAGTTAACAGTGTACTTGAACAGTTTGGTGGAGGAGAATCATGGAATCCCAGCCTGGTCTGGGTTGGGAGGGACCCCAGGGATCACAGAGCTCCAACCCCCTGCCACAGGCAGGGACACCAACCTCCAGGCCTGGAGCTACACAAGGTTGCCCAGGGAACCTTGTATGTCACAGGCTTAGAATTGAGATGGCCATTCTCTCTGCAGTGTGATTTGGTGCAGGTTGTCCTCACAGCTCCAGCTAACAGCGCGTCCAGCTGTGGAGTACACCTGGTAGAGGTGTATAGGAAGGTCTGCCAAGAGCTGGGGCACTGTGTCCTGCCCAGCAGGGTGTAGAGCCCCAGCACACACAATGCAGGCTCTTGTTATGTTGGAGAGATCAATTCTAGGAGCTGTCACCCAGCCCAGAGCCCTGTCTGGTGCAAAGCTACTGTAAAGGGCTGAGGTGTGCAAGGAGTTGCTCTCTACCAGCTGCATCCTTGCCATCAAATGAGTAAGAACTGCTCTCCTTGGTCCTGCTGATGTGACTCAGTGGTCCTGGTCTTGCCACTGGCCTTTTAGCCATGGGCTGTTTTCTATAGTTGCTGAAATAGACTGTAAGGCCTTGTCTCATGTCCTTGACTGCCCTCCCCTTTCAATTAAGGGCTTTCATGTTACTGTGGGGCTCTACCATGTGCATGTATTAACCTTTAGCATGTCTGTTTTGAAGGTTTAATGTTTCATTCCACTGGCATTCTGTGACAGGCTCTTCTTAAACAAAGATAAATCAAATGTTGCCATTTCCCCAGTTTTGAAAATCCACTCAAGGCCATTTGTTCTGTTGGGGATGATTTTTGTGGTATATTCATGTGTACTGAGACATCCACCTCAGCATGTTTGCCCATAATTACACAACAGTGTCAAGATTCCAGCGTGTGTCCTCCACTCCTCTTTCCAATACACTTTAGTGTGAGCATATTTCATATTTTCTCAAATGAAAGCTACTCTTGAATTAATCCAGAGAGGTCCAACTGAAGTAATTCCATTAACTTCAAGGTTGAAATTAGCTTTGATGGCTACTAGCTTCTTTGGTTTTAAAGTAAATCCCCCAAAATCAGTAAATTCTTAATATATTTTGCTTTATGAGGTCGTTATGCAGATGGCCACAGAGATACATGTGGCAAACACCTTCCAACTAGGTGCTGAGGTTTTGAGTCAAAATAGATAAGGCCAAAAAGCAAAGGTAGGTGTTCAGGTAATTTTATATTTCAATAAGCAGTGCTGGTTTTATGCCTGGGATACTATGAAAGCTTTTTGGGCAGCTACTTCCTTCTTGTTCATCTGTCTGTCCTCGTACGTGTGTGAGAGATGAACAGTAAGGAAGGAGGGCCATGGAGATGATCAGAGGGCTGGAGCAGCTCCCTTATGGAGAGAGGAGCTGGGCTGGGTCAGCCTGGAGAAGAGAAGGCTGTGGGGGGACCTCATTGCAGCCTCCCAGTGCCTGGAGGGAGCAGAGGAACAGGAGGGGAATCAGCTTGTTCAAGGGCAGAGACTGGCAGGACAAGGGGGATGTAGTGAAGCTGGAGGAGGGAAGGGTTAAATTAGATCTTAGGGGGAAGTTCTTTCTCTCCAGAGAGAGTGGTGAGGGGCTGGAACAGGCTGCCCAGAGAGGGGGTGAGTGCCCCATCCCTGGGGGTGTTGAAGGCCAGGTTGGCTGGGGCCCTGGGCAACCTTGTGTAGCTCCAGGCCTGGAGGTTGGTGTCCCTGCCTGTGGCAGGGGGTTGGAGCTCTGTGACCCTTGGGGTCCCTTCCAACCCAGACCAGTCTGGGATTCTATGATTTGAATCCTTCTGGAGGATTTGAAAGGTGTTAGGTCAGAATTTGTGTTTAATGTTTTCACTGAAAAGTAGATGAATTCTCCTGTTTAGAGATGATACTGGGGTGTAAGCTTGAAGGCAGTGCTCCTGAAATAATAATTTCTCATGTGATTTTTTTTTTTTTTTCTTCTAAGGTTATTTCTGGTGAATTGGAGCAAGGATAAAGTGACCCTTCATATCTGTAATTTAAAAATAACCCCTGAAGTCAGCCAGCATTAGTCAGGGCTGTGCTGGGAGAGTCAGAGGTGCTGACTGGGGCCGTGGGGGGTGGGTAAGTGGCTGTGGCTGTCACTCTGGCCAGTGCTCAGGGCTGGCTGGGGTGAGCATGGTTGCCTCAGCTCAGCCAGAGCAGAACAACTGTCTGCAGTGGCAATAAGTTATTGTGGGTATTGTAGAGAAATTGGTCTGGTTTGGGTTTGGTGGGGTTTGGGTTTGATGCCTGCGGAGACTCCTCAGTAGCAGAGCAGGAGGCAAAACCTGCAGCTTGAGGGGCAGCCCTGCTGATGAGGAGATCACCCAGGCTCAGCAATCTGAAATAAAGCCTCTTCACTCAGCAGGGTCGCTCACTGAAACAGTCCCATTGTACGTGTCATCCAGACACCACCCTGTAATGCCAAAATTGCTGGATAAAGAGCATGGTGCAGTTGCAACCTTCAGTACCACGACCAATAATGTGCTGCCCAGCAGAGGTTTGTGTATGTGATGGGTAAAGCACAGTTGGAGACAGGTTCTCTTTATGTTAGCTGCTATTCCAGCAAAGAACAGAGAAGGACAGTGCCTGCTGAAAGACCTTGAGATTTATGTTCTTTATAAGCTATTCCTTCTAAGTTATCTGCCCTGACTGAGAATAACTTATAATAATTAAAGTATAATTCATACTCAGATTTTTTAATAACCTTCATCATATCAGACATTGCATTACTCATTCAGCAGCAATGACTGTGAAAAGTGAGAGTCCCAGTTCTTTTCATTTTGGAGGAAAGGAAATCTTTTCTCCCAGTTGCTGTTTCTTGCTCAATGTTTTTAATTTATTTTGCTTTTGCTGTCATGTTTGGAATGTAGATGTTAGTCTCAGATAAGGTTTTAAGTTCTGTGTTTTGAAATGCAAAGTAATGAAAACCTATTAGTTTTAAAGGCATATGATATCGTTTAGAAAACTTAATTTTAGACTAATTAAACTTCTCTCTTTTTTGTTTTTTTTTTTTTTTTCTCTAAGCTTTGCAACACCCTGGGGAGTTTGTGGGAACAAATACCTGGGAAACTGATGGAATTGTTGATACTGAAATTCAAAGCCTGTTCATACAAGATAATTAAAGGCTGTGTGTTTCCTGCACAAGGGAGGAGAGTAAGGATTGCGTGAAAAGTCGTGCTCTGTATCTTGCAGGTATACAAGTTTGTAATACAGGACACCTCCCTCAGCTTCATGCAAACAGTTCATCCCACCTGGATAGAGAAGTGGTTTTCTAATATGCAATGATGTCCAAGATGATCCTAATCCAGTTGGGTGTTTCTTCTTTGCTGCATGTGGCAGAGAAGTCCCTTTGTCTTCTTATCACAACTGATTTTCTCTTTTTGACCTAAGGCTAGCAGTTCGGGAGCTTCACAGAGTTTTTTTGGATGTGATGAATAAGAAAGTTTGTTTTTTGGGAATCACAGAATGTATTGGGTTGGAAGGGACCTTTAAAGGCCATCTACTGCAATCCCCCTGCAGTGAGCAGGGACATCTTCACTAGGTCAGGCTGCTCAGAGCCCTCTCAAGCCTGACCTTGAATATCTGCAGGGATGGAGCCTCCACCACCTCTCTGGGTAACCTCTGTCAGTAATCCACCACTCTCATAGTGAAGAACTTTTTCCTAATACCCAACCTAAATCTCCCCTTTTCTTGCTTAAACCCATTGGCTCTCATCCTATTGCTCCATGCCCTTGTGAACAGTTCTTCCCCAGCTTTCCTATAGGCAGCTTTGAGGTATTAGAAGATCCCTCCAGAGCCTTCTTTTCACCAGGCTGAACCACCCCAATTCTCTCAGCCTGTCTCTGTAGGAGAGGTGCTCCAGCCCTTGGATCGTTTTTGTGGCCCTCCTCTGGAAGTGCTCCAACAGGTCCATGTCCTTCTTTGCTGAGGGCTCCAAAGCTGGATGCAGTATTCCAGGTGAGGTCTCATGAGAGCAGAGCAGAAGGGGACAATCCCCTGTCTAGATCTCCTGGTCGCACTTCTTATGATGCAGCCCAGGATGGGGTTGGCCTTCTGGGCTGCAGATGCTCATTGGTGGCTCGTGTCCAGCTTCTCATCCACTAGTGCCTCCAAGTCCTTTTCTTCAGGGATGCTTTCCAGCATGTCATCTCCTAACCTGTATGGATAACAAGGATTGTCCCGACCCAGGGACAAACAAAGCCTCTTGCTTTGTTTGCTACTGATGGATTCAGAGAAAGGAGAGATGGGCAGTTCAGAAGGGAATAAGCTCCCATCTTAATTTCTTTGTGGGATCTTCCAACCTGCATTCTTAGCTCTCTGTGGCCTCAGGCCAATAACTTGATTTTCTTGCTCAGTTCTGTCCAGTGATGTCAGCTGCTGACTGCTGTGAGACTGGAGGAAATAGCAGACATTATGGGGTTTTTTTCCTTCATTCTTTCTTCTAGAAATTGATGAGTAACTTGGATTTTATAGGTGCCTCCTTGCATTTTTACATTGGGAACAGGTGGTTTTATTTCATGGAGATATTCTACCTGATCCCCTGGATGCCTCAGTTGCCTTACTTGGATACAGTAGTGTCTGACATTCCTGCTAAGGTGTAGTATGGTCTGTAGTTTTTCACACAGTGATGGTAGAACACGGTGTTCTCGTGCCTTACAAAACAATCAGCATGCAGTCTCCAGTGGTTTTAGCTGAGAATTCTTTTTGTTTGCCGAGTTAGCATTCAGTAGTGGAATGCTGATTGTTCCTGAGTGTCAGGACATGGAGGTTTATGTTACCTCACCCTGCCCTGGAAGTCATAAAGGAATGTTACTTTACTTAATAATCCAGCCATGCGGTAAGTGCTGCAGAGAGCCTGCAAAGGTCCTCAGCCTTGGGCTCTGCTGCCTTGTACACTGGTATCACAGCACTTCATTTTTGAGACTAGTTTGACAACAGGTGTTGCAGTTCAACCCAGGCTCCTTCACCTTTCGTAGGGAAGCATCTCCAGGTTCCTGGAGGAGGACTCTGACAGAAACAGCCACGGTATTTCAAAATGCACAGTTAGTTCTTGGGTTTTCTAAATTTCAGTAGGGTAGGTTTTGGCTCTCATGAGACTGTCCTTGCAGGCAAAGGAGCCCAGACTGCTGGCTGATCTTCCAGGAAAGCCTCCTCCAAGCATAAGTGTAGTCCATCCCAACAAGCAAGGTGAACAGAAATGGTAGGAGGCCAGCAGGAATGAACGTGGGACTGTTGTTTGAGCACAAACACAGAAAAGAAGTATCAAGAGGGTGGAAGGAGGGATGGGTGGCCAGAAGGAATATAGAAGTTCTGCCAGATTGTACAAGAATGGAGATTGGAAAGCCAGTGTGCAGCTGGAGTGAGGGCTGCCTATTCACCCTTTGCCTGCCTGGCCTCTGGATTTGAACTTTATCGAGCTGGGAGGATCTCTCCAAGGCTCAAGGCTCCTGTGCCTGTGGCATGTCGGTGTGCAGGGAGAGGACTGGCTGTAGGGCACAGCCAGAGTCTGCCAAGGCAGCTGCCAGCTTGGGTCAAACGGGTGTGTGAGGCGCTCCAGGGAGTCGGTTTAGTGGTGACAGTGGTGTAGGGTGATGGTTGGACTTGATGATCTTGAAGGTCTTTTCCAACCTTGATGATTCTGTGATGTGAAAGGCAACCAGAAGGGATCCTGTGTGCACACTGACAGCAGGAGAAAGGTTAGGAAAAAATGCAGCCTGCTGCTCTGAATACCTCCTGACCAGAGACGTGGTGCAGCCAGAGCCACTCAGTGCCTTTTCTGGCCTTGTCTCTAACTGGTTAAACCAGTACTTGTTTTTTACTGAGCAAAATGAAGGCGTTGTACTCATCCCCCTCAATGAGGGACGATCAGGTGAGAAGAGCTGTCTGATTTGCATTCTGACGTGGATGAGTGACATCAGCCTGAAACATGTACCGGCAGTTGGACCCGGCAGTCTGCTTGGGAGAGCAGCCTTGAGACACAGGAGCTGGCAAGAAGAGCACAAGGTATGGATGTTAGCAAGCAGTTTATGCTGGGTTAGGACAAAGAGAGTATTACTCCCTTGAGATCTATGTCAGCAAGTTTGTCTGCTTGTTGGACCCTTATTTGCAGCTTCTAAGGTTGGTTTGGGTGTTCTGTGCTTTTCCTGGGACAGAGTCTCCCTCCTGTGAGAGGGAAGATATGGAGATAGTTGCCTCTGAACAGAGCAGCATATAACCAGCCTGTGCTGAAGTATGAGCTAGGGTTAATGTTGGTGAAAAGCTGGAATGTCCAGGAACAAAGGCAGAGCAGCCCAGCACTCTGTGAGCTGGAAAGAGAGGTTTTCTTAGGTAGTGGTGGACACTGTCCATCTGTGGTTAAATTTGCTGCATGATAAGAAAACCAATGGGGAAAGAGGCATCACAGGCAGAGGAAGTGTTTTACAGATAAGGCAGAAATACCAGGCTATCAAAGCAGCATGACAGCAGGATAGCTAACAGGGATGAGGAATGGAAACAAATATACCAAAGCTGAAGTGAAATCTGGAAAGGTCAATGTATTGCCTTCAGAAAGAGGACTGGAACTAGCTAATCTCTGTCTCAGCATGCTGAAAAGAATGGTACATGTGCTTTATTTTTATCATGAGAAACTTTACCAAGTCTTTAGTGACAATACTTGATCTATGTTAGCAAAAAAGTATGAGAAATGTTACAAAAAATACATGAAGGAAAATTTCTCCCAACAGCTCTAATCCTAGTATTGTGATCTCCAGTGTGAAGGTTTGGGGGGTTTAATTGGAAAAAGGACAAAACCTGGAGATGAGGAGATGGAGATGGAGATGAAATACAATATGGGCATTCAAAAGATAGCCTAAGTTATATTAATCTGAGCTTTTTTAGGCAGAAATAAATAATTTTAACTGAGAGGTGCAGTAAATTTCATGTCTGAACATGCAATTTTCCTCACATGGCTGTTATGGGTAGTTTTAGTTAAAGTGGAGGACATCAGGATTATGGGAAGTGTTGAATAGGTAAGAAAATGCCTAGAAGAGCTATCAGTTGAGGCTTTACCCATGGAATTCTTGAAGAATTTATTTCTTAGCAAAATTAGTTGAAGTGTCAAATGCCTGACACTGCAGAGGACTCTCTTTCTTGACCCCCCCATGTGCTTCTCATGAAGGTAAGACAAGTCTCTCCTTTCTGGTCTCCAGCATATCACAATTTAAGAGACTTTTTTGGCTTTAGTTATTTCAGGCATAGCCTGGTGGAAACAAATAAAGCAACTGGAATCTGGAAGCCATGTAACTGCATCCTTACAGTGGTGTGCTTCCCCATTAGCTATAACCATTTTCCCTGTGGCAATACTGTGCTGCTGGTGGTTAAGGAAGCCCTGGGAAAACTGGCTGTACCAGGAAGTCTGCAGGAATACCAGTGCTGGTCCTGGCAGCGATTCATGAAGCTGCACTTAAGCTAGGGAGGCTTGGCAGGCCTAAACAGCTTGGCCCAGAGCCACTTTAGGGATGCTGGGCCCAGTGGCATTGTCCACTCACAAAGCTGTATAATCCACCTGCAGATGAAGGACTATCTCTGGTTTAATTGAGAACTGGGAGGCCTTCATAGCAAGAGTGAGAGGCTTGAGGTGACCTTGAACAGCATGGTGTGCAGAGTGGTGTATTTGGGGAGGTTTGTATTAAAAACCAAGGATGTTAATGTGAGACACTCCTGCAAATCCTGCTCAGAAGCAGAATCTAGTCAGAAGAATGTACAAAGAAAGGATTTCCAATTCTCAAGCTATAGCTTGTGGTATTAGTAACACATATATACAACCCAGAGAGCATTAGAAGCTTAGCCTAGACAGTAAACTACAAGAGACAAGTCCTGTTCTGTAAACAGGAAGAGAACAGCTTGTGCATAAAGAAGTGGCATTGGGGTTTTTGTGGTAATGTTGTAGCAGCCAGAGGGTTTAGGAACAGCTCTCTGGCCTGAGCAGAGAGTTGACACAAAAACATTGAGACACCTCTGATACAGCGTGGTGCCTTTATTGGCTGCATTACTGTTGCCTGTCCTAGCAGAAAGCTGGAAGTGGCCCCCTGAAATATTGGCTGTTCCTAAAATTACAGCTTCCTGAGGAAGAGAGGAGGAGGAAACAGTGAGCTGTGTGCAGGAAGTTGGAAAGAAGTTGGGAGTTCTGTACTCCTGGGTTCAGAATTCCTACAGCAAAGACTGAGATGACATTCCTATCAGTATTACCCAGGATCTTCTGCACGAAGGTCGAGGCAGGGAGAGGAGGGTTGGGGGAAGGAAAATCAGTTAGTCAAAAAGCAAGTTAAAAACTCCAGTGTAAGGTATTTTTAGAGAAAAAATAATGGATGTTTTCCTTGTTTTAAAAGCAAATTGAAATTTCCAGGTGTGTGGGGTTTTTTTAATATAGATCTTTATATTATCTTAAGAGTACAAGGGATGAACAGTGGCTAACACAATGCCTAGCCTGATGCTGTAGCTGTAAACTGCAAGGCAGGTACCTACACCTAGTCTTCAGAGTGAAAGGGTCATTAGCCAGCTCGTTTCTCCTCCACCCTTATCTCCTACATTTGCATATGTAAATTTTCATGAGTATTCATGTACCTGTATATTAATGTATAGCTTGGGAATAGATTCTGTAAGTGAAGTAACACTTTGAAGATGGAAGCTGTGATTGGGTTATCTGGGTAAACCTTCCTAGCCATTTAACCAGTGGGGCAAGGGGTAATCTTTGAGGTGGATGCCATGCTTCTCAAACAGTTGTGCTTTGAAAGTGAAACCGAATATAAATATGTCCTGAGGGAGGTTAAGTGTAGTAGTGTTCCTGCTCTGTGGATCAGGGAGCCCTGCAGTGTGCTGCTGGTCAGCACCCCGACTTCAGCTTTCCTTGGAGCACTCCCGACTACAGAGCCCTTCCTAAGAATCCAGATAAAGCCAATTAAAAGAAAAAAAAAAATCATCAGGAAAGGCAAGATTTGACAAAGTAAAGACAGGGCATAGAGCCACTGGGCTGCACAGAGGCCAGTTGCTTCAAGGCCTTGTTAGGCTAAGGGGAGGTCTGTTGGGTTACAGATTGAGTGCCTGTTGCAGTAAAGGCTGGAGCATTGTCCCCCTCTGTCTCCATCAGGCCACTCAAGTCTTGATTTCATCTTGACACGTATTTTCTGTGATGAACTTCATGCTGTTCTCCCAGTGTTTATTATTTTGGTTGCCATTTGTGAGATCCTGATGCTGATCTGTTCAGTGTCAGGGTTGGGAGTGTTTTGCGGCGGTGGTTGTTCCTGTGCTGTTGGTGAGCGCTGTGTGGGAGCTTGTCTCCCTGTTACACTTGTGTTTGGAGCTGGAGGGCTTCATCCTGGCCATTATTACAAACCTACAACTAATTGTACAGGGTGCTCTGTTGAGGCATGAAGAACTTTTTGAGAAAGAAATGAGCCCGGTTACACTCTCCTGTGTGTGCTCAGAGGGCATTTTGAAGACGACAGTGTGTCTGGCTTTCCAGCTGCAGTGCTGTACCTGTGTACATTACAAAAGCTGCTTTGCACTGTATCCTGTTCTGTATGTCTGAGATGTGTAAAGATAGCTACAGAGATGAAGCAATCTTCCAGGAAGCTTATCCTGACTGATATATATATATATATATATATAACCTGATAGGATTTGCACAAGAATAGGTTAAGTAATGGCTGTTTACTTCCTTAGCATTTTGAATCTAAGAATGTTCCCCCTAAGCAAATTGGAAGACTTATTTTATATTGTTATTTCCCACAGAGAGACCTGGCAGAGCTCAGCTGCAGTCCTCTCCTAAGTGTATGTCGCATCCTTTTGCGTTGCTGCCAGTTATACAGAGCTCTGGAGGGAGAATCCTTGGCTGTGTAATTGCTCAGCTCGCTATTACAGCAGCTTTCCCTGTGCTGTGGGATAACCCTGTGGTGATGAAATGATTTCTGAAGAGCTGAGGCAAGGAGGAGGTGTAATTTCTCTCTGTAGTTCTCCTAGGTATTCCTCATGTCCTGGTGCTTTTCCTGAGTAGAGATGTTTTAAGAGCTAAGGAAGCTTACCAACCTTTTTGAGGCTGCTATCTTTCATGCCTTGTAAAGCTCTTTGTTATTCAGACACCTGGCTTGCTTAGATTATCTGAATTTTCTAAGCTGGTCTCCAGTACCTATCTGAAGTGCATGAGCTGTTTTGGAATGCTGTCACCACACTTCATGGGGATGTACAGCCCATACATAGAGTTTGCTTCTACTTCTGCTCTTTAAGTGTAGAGTTCTGTGCAGAAACCTCTCTGCACACAACCTACTGGTGACTGTGTGTGCACAGGGGGCATCCAGAAAACATGGGTTCACCAAGGCCCTGAGGTTCAGCACAGTAGCCAGCCTGTCCCATGGGATTATGTCTGTGTCATTCAAATGCAGCTGTACTGGTTAACAGGGTGTTTACTGAGTAGTCTGGAAAGATGAAATCTGGAAAGATTAAATCTGAGGCTGATGAAGAGCCTGGAGCACAAGTCCTGTGAGGAGCTGCTGAGGGAGCTTTTCAGCCTTGAGAAAAGGAGGCTGAGGGGAGACCTTCTCCTCTTTACCTGCAAGAGGGTTGCAGAGATGTTGGGGTTGATTTCTTCTCTCAGGTGACAAGTGATAGGAGGAGAGAAAACAGCTTAAAGTTGCACCGGGGGAGATTTAGGTCAGATATTAGGAGGAAATTATTTACTGAAGGAGTTGTCAAGCATTGGAACAGGCTGCCCAGGGAGGTGGTGGAGTCACCATCCCTGGAGGGATGTAAAAGGCGTGTAGATGAAGTGTTTAAGGACGTGGTCTAGAGGTGGGCTAGGCAAGGTTTGTACCTTGGTATTGGTACCAGTTACACCTCTGTAATCACCTTTGTGGTCATGCTGAATTGGCTATGTAAGCTCTGAGATAAATGAGACTTAAGTATGAAGAAACAGGGTCCTGTTCTTCCCTTTGTGGTCAGATCAAAAGTTAAATTGAGATGAATAATGAATTTTGAATCAAGAAAATAGTTAAAGAGTTTGTACTCTGCAAAGTAAGGCAGATCTGAAGTTTAACTAACAAAGAGACTACTTCTAAAGTAAAGATATCTTCAAAAATCAAATCTATGATTTGTTTTCGATCCCATTAGGCAAGGCAGTTCTCCTTGCAGACAATGGGGCCAGGGCTTGGGTTTCCCCTGGCTGAGATGCTTTATGATGCTCAGACACTTAAATTCTATGCTTTTCCCCTTTGTTTGTCAAGTGGCATTCCCTGGTCTCAGTGGGCATCTCACTCCATGCTTCCCCTTTCCTCCTGCTCTGCCTGCACCGAGCCTGGTTGAGTTCTGCCCAGTCCTTGTGTTTGGGATCCCTGTTGCCAGCAGAATGAGCAGCCCCAATTGAAGGGCTGTGCTGCTTCCATTTGTGTCTGAGGCAGAATTATCTAGCAACGGTATTTTCATGTCGAATGCTTCCTCACACCCATTCCTCTGTCTTCTATGTTGCTAAATTCTCATGCATACGTAAATGTATGTAAATCCCACCTTCAGGCATAGTCTTTAAATTGCCATTAAGAATCCAGGTGCTTACTGGTGAGCACAAACATTCTTACTTGGTAGTAATTTCCTTAATAACTTAAAGCAGAAGGTAACTATTCTTTTTTTTTTTTTCTAAAGAAGTCTCAGAAGAGCATTAATGATAATACCCATATACACTCAGTGTGATGGCAGTGTGTAAATTTAAACAAATAATTGCAAAAAAAAAATCAGACTGAAAACTCAGGGCATGTACCTAGAAAAGGCCAGCTGACAGCCAGCCCTGCAGCAGACCTGCCACATCCTCGTGATACCAAGCTGCACCTTGTAGAAAGGAACCTGTGAACCTGAGGTGCTGTAGTGTTCAGCTTTAAATGCTGTGATACTCCTTGCTGAGAGTAACACTAATGATCTGTGGGATTCTGAGGCATTTCTCTCCATGTTATCCCTTTTTTGGTTCTATGCCAGTAGTCAGCAGTCACCTAGCACCCAATAAAAATCTGCCAGCAGGTTATCAGTTCCTTGGGCGCTGATGCATTCACACCTCTTGTGCTTTCACAGCCAGATGCAACCTCAGCGAGGGTGTAATCCTTCCTCTGCTTCACTGGCTTGTGCTGACAGGTTTGCTGTGTGTGAGGCTGTCCTCAGTTTATTCTGCTCTCTCTTCCTTCCAGGATGGCATGTGCTCTGAATGAGTGGCTGTGGCAGCATGAGTTCTGGCTGCCCCCAGGAATCACCTGGGAGGACATGCAAGAGACGGAAGACATCCATTACCCTCAGCCTCGTCACCTCCTGCTCAGTATCCCTTTTGCTTTGATCTTGGTTGTCATTCGCTGTGCCTTTGAAAGGTAAGTTATTCTGTGCTTTTTTGGGGGGTTTTAGGGGCAATGCTGGCAGCTTGGGTCCAAAAGTTGGCTTTATTGTCTGTGATAATGTATGACTGATGAGGTCTACAGGAACTCCTGGTCAGACAGTCTGCTGAGGCACGTTTTCCAGCTCTTCTTTTCCTGCCCTGTCTACTGGCTAAAGAAACATGTTGAACATGGAACACAAATGCTACCCTTAAGGTCTAATTACAAGCAGTAAGACTTCCAACATGCCAACATGAGGTTTAGCTTGTGTTTTAAAAGGCAAAGGTGCTGTTCTGGCTTCTGTTGTCCATTACTTGCTGCTTCTGGGTTGAGCTCAGTGCAGACTTGTTTAGACTAGGGTGAATGTCCCTTATCTTGGGTGAGGAGGATCTGGGATATCT
Organism: Rallus limicola; assembly: GCA_022605955.1. Taxonomy (NCBI): domain Eukaryota; kingdom Metazoa; phylum Chordata; class Aves; order Gruiformes; family Rallidae; genus Rallus; species Rallus limicola. The sequence goes on along the minus strand of JAKCOZ010000047.1, from coordinate 2,397,862 downwards.
CACCTGATAGACAAGCCTGAATAAGATGCATTTGATGAGTCATCTGGCCTCAGTGACACTGCATAACCACACAGACCTGTGCACACACTGATGACTCTGCTGGGTTCAGGAGTGTTGCTGCCTTGGGATTGCCTCTCAGACCTCTGGGTTGAAGCCTCCTCCAGACCCTTCCAGTGCTGGGCTGCCAGAACTTCTCCTCCTCTTCTGCTCCAAGACCTGGATTTGTTGCTGCTCTTTGCAGACTCTGGTCTCATCTTCCATGGTCAGCACAAGAAGTTACTCTGGCTGTAGGATCTTTCTGACCTGACCCATTTGAGTGTTTTACACTTTGTGCTTCAGCACAGAAAACCTGGGTGTTACAGTGAAGGTATAGCCAGGAATCCAGCAGTTTGTTGACCTTTCATCAAGGTTTAGTCAATGGTCAGTGTGGTCTGCAGCACAGCATGACTGGCTGGTGGCTAATGGAGATTTACTGTCATGTCAGATGATGTCCATGCTGCAGAGGAAAATCCCCTTTCATGATTTTGAATACTCTTTAAAGTAGTTCTCACTGGATTCAGAAATCACTATACCTGGCTGCTGTCTGAAGAGGTACCATTTTGAAATAGTTCAGTCAAAATCTAGCGTGGCTTTAAATGAGAAAGAGAAGGAAAATATTACTTGAAAAATGCTCTGTCATCCTTTTTCAAAAAACAACTGCACAGGCAAATGGAAATGGAACTCTCTGTAGGCTGGGAAGATGTTTCCTCTCCAGATTCTCTGTGATACAAGGAGAACTTGGAAAAGCTTATAGAGACTGAAATGCTTTGGAGCAATCCTCTTGCAGTGTTTCTGCATAAAAATACTGGCTGTAATTTGCAGATTTTTATTGAAACCAAATATGTGAATAATTCTTTAATCACTTTATGATGGTACAATATTGGAATCCAAAGCTCTTTTTTGTGAACAATACATTCACTGTGCATTCCATAAATTCCATGGGTTTTATCCTGCATTTTCCTGGGGTCATAAGGCATCTCAGTTGCCTCTACTGATGCAGGAACCAAGGTGCTGTAGGGAACCATTAAAACACAAGTGACTCATGTTTCTTCCTTGCTGATCTGCAAGACATCACGGGATACAGAACCCCTTTAGGCTGCCACTGCCAGTTAGTGACTGCTGAGAGCTCAGCCCCTGTGCCCTGCATTGGCCAGTACTGCCCAGTTCTAGGCTCCCCAGTACAAGATGTGAGCAGGAGGAAGGAGCCAAACTCTTCACTGTGTCGCCCAGTGGCAGGAGAAGCAGCAGTGGAAACTTGTGAGATTCCACCTGAACATAAGAAAATGCTTTTTTTTCACCATGAGGGTTGCTGAACATGGGAACAGGTTCCACAGGAGGGGAGGGGAGGGGAGGGGAGGGGAGTCTCTATCTCTGGAGATACTTTAAACTCAGCTGGACATAGCCCCTCACAGGCTGCTGTAGCTGACCATGCTTGAGCAGCAGAGGTGGGCTGGATGATGCCCAGAGGTCCCTTTTAGCATCAATTCTGTACTTCTATGACTGTCTCTTTATTCCCTTCCCTCTTGCCACACTGTTCTTAGTCAATCTAAATGTTTTCCATCTGCTTTAAGGTGCCAATGGCCAGGTAAAATGACTTTTTGTTTTGCCATCCCAGTGCTCACTCAGCTGGGAGAGTTTCCACAGGCCTGGTCCAACTCGTTAGTTTTAAAGCTATTTTGATTCACAAACTTCATTAAATAAAAAAAGCTCCTTGTCACACCCTTAAAAAAAGATAATATCACAAGCACATCTTAGAGGTCCAGGAAACCTGTAATTACACCAGCACATAACCTGTGCCAATTGCAAGCCAGTGTTCTGAGCTGTATTCTTGTATGTCCTAACTCTGCATCCATTTATTCAGTCATTGCTCTTTCACGTTCAGTTCATCCTGGAGAAGAAACCTTCCCCTGCTGAATGGAAGCTCTGAATCCTGTCCTTGTTTCTCCATTACCTTCTCTGTGTGATGGTGCCAGCTCTGTGTAAAATCATTTGCACAAAGGTTGAGAGTTGCAGACTGAAAGGATCACGGTCACAAGGTTGGAAAAGCCCTTTAAGATCCTCAAGTCCAACCATTCCCATCCTGTGCTAAACCAGATCCCTGAGCACCTCATCTCCCCTCTGTTCAACACCCCCAGGGAAGGGGACTCAGCCCCTCCCTGGGCAGCCTGGGCCACAGCCCCACAACTCTGCCAGGGAAGAACTTTGCCCTCCCAGCTGAGCTGACCCTGCCCTGGGGCAGCTTGAGCCCATTGCCCCTTGTCCCAGCTCCTGTCCCCTGGCTGAAGAGACCAGCGCCCACCTCTCTGCACCCTCCTGGCAGGGCAGGGGAGGTGGGGAGAAGGGCTCCCCTCAGCCTCCTCTTCTCCAGGCTGAACCCCACCAGCTCCCTCAGCTGCTCCTCAGAGGATTTGCCCTCCAGCCCCTTCCCCAGCCTGGTTGCCCTTCTCTGGACTCGCTCCAGGACCTCAGTGTCCTTCTGATGGTGAGGAGCCCAGAACTGGACCCAGCACTCCAGGTGCAGCCTCCCCAGTGCCCAGCACAGGGGCAGGATGTGTATGTTGCTTCTCATTGTCTGTGTACATGGTCTTGACTTTGTAGCTTTGTGCATCTGTTCTGCAGGCCAAAGTGAGCAGGAGGTAGGGACGCAGGGTACAGCTTGGGGTGCAGTGGCTTCAGCCTGGCTTCTGGTCATTTCTTTGTACTTGCAGCTGTGCAGAGGGTTTCCTCTCAGTGCTCTTGGTGGTGCCTGCTCTGGGACTTGAGAAACTCTGCAATGTGTTCATGTCATTTCTCTGTGCCAGAGCAGCCCGGGCTGGTGAGAGGTGTCCCTGCCCATGGCAGAGGGTTGGAACTTGGTGATCTTTAAGGTCCCTTCCAACCCAAACTGCTCTGTGGCTCTATGAGACCGCTAAGAGTCAGGAGGAACACAGAGGATTTCCTGCAGTCCCTCATTGGGTCACTGCATCAGCTGCCAAGTGTGGGCCAAGGGCTCCATCTTCTTGGTTTGGGGATGAAACTCAGGAAAGGCCCAGCTTCCTCAAGCGTGGATTTTCTCCTTCTTGGTACCACTGGGCTGAACTGGGCACCACTGAGACAGCACCATCCTTTTAACAACCAGTTACTCTGTGGATTCCGTGGCTGCAGCAGCTGGGTGGGGCCTGGGAGAGCTGAGGAGGTTGTGGGTACAGCCCTGGGGGAGAAGAAACAGCTCACTTGGGTGAAGCAAGTCTGTGAGACAGGTTGCTCTGGGGAAGGTGGGGAAACAGAGCGTCGGTGATGGAGAGCAGAAAGCTTGTTACTGCTGCAGTGCTCATCCTCTGCCACAATACTGGAGCAGGTGCTGAGGAAGGTGGATAAAGATGCCCTGACAAAATAGGGGACCTAGAATTTGGGAACCTCTCCCCTTCCTGTGATGTCTCCAGATAGTGCTGATGAGTAGGAGATACGTCCTGCACATGAGTTGGAGCCTGCGTACCTTAGCAGAACTCTTCCCTGGATGTATGCCTGCAAGCAGGGGTGTCAGCTTCTCTTGTAGACCTCTAACATTTGAAACTCTTTTCCATAAAAATCCTTGGGGTTTTATGCTTCTGAAGGAATCACAGCTTCTATTACAAAGTGGTTCTTGCCTGGATGGCTGGATAAATGTGGAAACTGAAGCGGTTTGAGAGGCAGTGAAGTAGAAAGCTGAAAAACAAATTTCACATCCAGTTTAATCATCTGATTTTGGTCTTGACCAGTGATTTCTGCATGTCAGGAAACTGAGGGCAAATGGCAGCGAATTTGAATCAAAATAGTTCCCAAATTGCACTAGGGGAGGATTTTGGTCAGAAAGATTCAGTTCCTTAGGAGCGTTGGAGCAGTTACATGAGCCACGGGTTGTATGTTAAAAGCAAGAGAGACTCCTCCCTGCAGATCAACTGCAGGGAACTGATACTTGAGCTCAGAACCTGAAGAAAAACAGAAGAGGACACTCTTCAGGTATTTTATTTTGCAGTGTATCTTTCTGAAGCACATTTTGCAGAGACTGTTGTTGATCAGTCATCAGGAAAACAACTTTGAGCTGGGCCCTGCAGTTTGCAGGGGGTTTGTGCAAAGGTGTGAGATGAGTTACAGTTTTTTAATTGAAAACTGGGAACTGACTTGACTCAGTTTGGACAGTAACACTGTGGTGACTTGAGATCTATCAGATGGAACAGTGTAATCCACGTGAAGCATTCTCCTGTAAGCAGGAGAAGGTAGAGACTGTTCCAGGAGCGTAGGGATAGCCATCTGTCAAAATAAGCACAAGGCTAAAAGAGGCTGTGAAGTTCAGACAGCCTAAGTCCTGGCTGCAGTCACTGTTTCTGTGCTTCTTAGCACTAGAAGATGTGTGTAGAGTGCCACCCTTGTAAATTAAAAAGCACTTGTGGGAGGAAAAAAGATCCCAACACTCCAAGTTAAATTATTTCTTGTAACACTGAAAGCCTCTGCAGAAGATGTGTTGTCTACTCTGGCAAGGTAGGGGACTATCAATTTATTCCCCTTCATGATTAATCCATTTAGTTTCAGTTTCATCAGGTTTCACACAGAACAGTTTGTTCTTCAGTGACTGGTGAATAAAATGGTGTGAACTTTGTTAGAACTGTGTAAGCCATGAAGTGAGGGGAGCTAACTTAGGAAGAAGCAGGCTTGGGATGAAAGCCATCTCCCTCACTGTGCCTTGTCTTTCCTGCCTCTCAGGTTAGTGGTACTGTTCAGTCCTCAGACTTTCTCCTCCAGAGAAACCTGATAAATTGCCATGATGAGACCATCCCTACAAATGAGATGATGAGTCTGTGATGTTGAAACCAGTGCAAGCATCATCCTCTTAGGGCTGTACTTGGAACGAGATTGAACTGAGAACTGAGTCAGAGCATACATCCAACATGTCCAAGCGTCCCTTAGGAAGAATTTCAGGCCTTGATTTCCCAATGATGTTCATAAAAGTAGGATTGGTCCCATAATTCATGGTTAAACTCAAAACCTCAACAACAAAGTAATTGTAACCTTGGTTAATCACAACCTGTCTTCATCAGCTGCAACTGGCTTGTTTCTGTTACAGTAAGATTTTGTGTTCTGACCATAACAAATGAGCAGGAAAGAGAGAGAAGACAGAGATTGGACAAAATTTAGAATATTTAAAATAATTTATCAATAAAGAACTTGTTGGCAAGCTGCCCTGACACCTGGCAGAAACATTCTCCTTGAATGGGTCTGGAACGTTTCAGACCTTTCAGTTCCTGCTGTGGCCTGATAAGCTGCAATAAGGTTGGTTCTTCAACCAACCAGGACTTGATTACATCTTCCTCTGCAGAGGAGCTTGAATGACTTACCTTTGAAAAAGAAAGATGGGGCCTACTTCAAGGAACCACTTAAACCAAGACCTTTGGGTAAATGTTCTCTCAGTTTCAATGTAGTTACAGATATCACTGCAATTCTGTGACATTGTTCTTAACACAGGCCATGTTGGTCCAACATCACTGCTAGTCCCTTGGATATTAAACAACTCATAAGAATCCAGTGTGGGTTTTCCCATGGGGTGCAGACCTTCAGGAACAGACAGCACAGACTCCCATGGTGCCACAAGACCCCCAGCCAACCTGCTCCAGCATGGGCTTCTCTCTCCATGGGCTGCAGGTGGAATCTCTGCTCTTCTCCATCCTCTGGGCTGCAGGGGCAGCCTGCCTCACCATGGTCTTCTCCAGGGGCTGAAGGGGAATCTCTCCACCAGCACCTGGAGTGCCTCCTGCCCCTTCTGCACTCAACATGGTATCTGTTAGAGTGAAAAACATCTTCTCACTCTTCTCTTCAGTGGCAAAAAGCTGCTGCTTGGGTGTTGGGTTTATTCCTCAGTATGTTATGGCAGAGGTGCTACCACTGGTGCTGATGGGCTTGGCTTTGGTCAATGGCAGGCCTGTCCTTGACCTGACTGGTGTTGTCTCTGTCAGACCTGGGGGAAGCTTCCAGCAGCTTCTCACAGAAGTGGCTCCCTCCCACCTCACTACCAAAACCCTGCCATGCAAACCCTAAACAATTAGGTAAAATGGAGGTAAGTTACTCCAGGAAAGACCAAGTGGGTTCCTGTGTCAGCAGGACATGTTTTCTGGGTTAATACCACACACCTGATGGAGCCTCACACTTCACCCCAAGCAAAAACCTGAGTTCAGGTGGATGCCATGTGTGTTCAGTGTTTGACATCACGTGCTGAGGGACACTCAGGCCTCACCATCAGGGCAGTACTCTGTGTAAGCTGTGAGTAAGCCAGCAACAGGCATCACTGCTGTCTGCAAGCTTTGTGCTATCAGCCCTGACACCCAGCCACTGGGGATTCAGAACCTGACAAAGCAGGACACAGCCTTGCCAAATCTCATTTCATTTTGGGTAGGGCAGCTCAGACCTCAGGACAGTGAGGTACAAGTCCCACTGTTTCTGCTGTAAATTTGGGGGGGGGGGGGTTGGTTTCTTCTCACTTTCTTTATCTGATGGACTTGATATTTGTGCTTGGATTCAAAATGCAGGAGGCATCATGTTTTAACAGTGCTGTGATACCAGAAATTGCTCTTCTGGTTTTGGCTCAACCTTGGTTTTTCCTTCTGCAGAGCCATAGCCCTGCCCCTCAGCAGCAAACTGGGTGTGAGAGACAAGAGGAGACCAAAAGCTCAGCCCAACCCCATATTGGAAGCATTCTACTGTACACACTGCAAGACTCCTGAAGAGGTGAGTCCCTTCTTCTTTCACTTCCCTTTAGATTTACCCCTTGTGGCTTTAGCCAAATGATAGGGGTTGGCAGGGACCTCTGGGGATCATCTAGTCCAACTTCCCCCCTGCTAGAGCAGGATCACTTAAAGCAGGCTGCACAGGACAGCCTCCAGGCATGTTTTGAGTGTCTCCAGAGATGGAGACTCCCAACCTCTCTGGGCAGCCTGGCTCAGGGCTCTGCCACCCTCCCAAGAAAGAAGTTCCTCCTCATGTTTAGGTGGAACTCCCTATATCCAAATTTGTGTCCATCACCTCTTGTCCTGTCCCTGAGCACCACTGAACACGAACTGACCCGTTCCCCCTGCCCCCACCACTCAAGGGTAGAGCCCCTCTGCTCCACTCTCCTGAGACACCACCTGGAGTGCTGGGGCCACCAGTACAGGAAAGACACTGAGCTGTTGGAGCGAGTTCAGAGGAGGCCATGAAGATCATTTTAGGGGGCTGGAGCACTTCTATGAAGACAGGCTGCCAGGGTTGGGCTTGTTCAGCCTGGAGAAGAGAAGGCTGTGGAGGGATCTAATTACTCCTACCAGTACTTAAAGGGGTCCTACAGGAAAGTGGGAGAGGGGCTGCTCACCAGGGAGCACAGGGAGAGGACAAGGGGCAGTGGCTTCAAGCTGGAAGAGGGCAGGGTTAGATTAGACTAGGAAGAAATTCTTTATTGTGAGGGAGGTGAGGCACTGGTACCCAGAGATGCTGTGGCTGCCTCTCCCTGGCAGGGTTCAAGGCCAGGATGGATGGCATTTTGGACAGTCTGGTCTGGTGAGGGTGTCCCTGCCCATGGCAGGGGGGTTGGAACAAACTGATCTTTGAGGTCCCTTCCAACACAAACCATTCTGTGATTCTGTGATTTGCTGGCATGGTTGTCCCTGACCTTTCTCTTGCTGCACATTTCTCAGTAAATCTACTCCTGCTGCAGGGATCCAACTCAAGGCCTGGCTTTGCAGCAGGTTTTCCCTGCAGCTTTACCTGCCCCCACCCTGCACGCTGGAGCTGGCCTGTTTTATCCCAGAGAATCTGGGCTATCAGAGCACATCCTCACCAGGAGACTCCTGACAGCAGTGTCACCTGGAGCAAGAATGGTGCAACAGCCCACTGCCTTGCTCCCTTCATTCATGAGTTACACCTCAGCCAATCTTCTAGCTTCATCTCTCTCCCATGAGCTCTCAGACACCTGCTTATGAGTCAGCTTTTACTTGTCCAATGCCAGATGAGACTTTGCTGTTCTCAACAGCCTTCTCCTTAGGAGGAATTCTATGTTATTTAGAAGAGAGGCTGAGGGAGCTGGGCTGGTTCAGCCTGGAGAAGAGAAGGCTGGGGGGGGGACCTCATTGCAGCCTCCCAGTCCCAGAGGAACAGGAGGGGAATCAGCTTGGGATTCTATGATTCTATAATTATGGAGCAGCTGGAGAACATAAATCAGTATCTCCATTTGTCTCCAGCATCAGAACAGACATCACTGAGTAAGAGTGAGAAGCAGCACATCTAAAAATGAGGAACAAGCACCCTTTTGTACAGCAGTGTGCTTGGGCTGTGTGGGTTACTCTCATGTGATGCCATTGAGGTAAAAGCATTCCATTAAAAGCTACTGCTTTACTTAAAAAATGAGGTTGTTGATGGTGACACTTCCAGAAGGAATATAAAAAATGACAAACTTTATGGGTCTCACATGCCAAATACTTAAGAGCCAAAGGACAAAAAGGAAGGTAATTGCAGGATTTCTGTGGGTAATCTACTGAACCATTGTCCCTAACCTGTTTACCATGGCAGGTGAACATCCCAGGAGGAAAATGGGAGGGAATTTGCCTTTGCTTATGATGTCAGTGATGACAGGTGCTGCATCAGAATGCTGAAAGGCATGAGAAGATTCAGTGCAGAACTCTGCAAGTTATTGAAGGGTGCAGCAAATCTTTCTTTGACTGGCAGATTGAAGGGAGTCAGCCTTTTCCAAGACAGGGGGAGGAAGTGATTCAATAAGAAACTCCTGTTTGGAGACAAGACCAGAGTTTGAAAGGTTCAAACTGGGGAAGCTCACACTAAAAATGAGAAGAGTTTTAATATTTAGCATGAATAACCAGTTTCTTAGGGGGGGAACAGAAAAGAATTCTGCTCTCTGAGGTATTTACTCCAAGAACTTCTGAAAGCTACCCAAAGCCTTCTGAAAGATGCCTTAGCCTGAACATGTTTTGGCTTGCCAGGAGCCTCCAGCTGGGCTCTGTGGTGGGTCAGACAAATACCCATATTGCGCCTTCTGACCATTGAACCTGGATCTGAACCCTGCTGCATCCCCTGTTTTCCAGCATGAGCTGATCAGTTTAGCCAGACGCTGTGACCTGCCGGTGAGGAGCGTGGAGAGGTGGTTCCAGCGCCGCAGGAACACAGACCGACCCAGCCTGTCAAAGAAGTTCTGTGAAGCCTGGTGAGCAGGAGCACAAGCCATGAATAGCAGAAGCCTTTCACTGGAGCTGAGCTCCATGGACAGCTCACTGCCTCCCAGCCTGCCCTCCAGCCTGTGCAGAGAGCATCCTGGGTCTTCTTCCCTACCCCACCTGTTCTTTCTAAAAACTCTTCTGCTGCTTCTCTATTCCTGAAACATTCCTTGCTTTTCCCCTTTGTTTTCACTCCCAAGTTTCCTGTTACACCTGTCTCACCTTTACTCCCTGTAGGGCCTCTATTTCTGACTTTGTAGGACAGGCATTCTGCTTTCAGCCATAACTCTACCTGAGAAACTCAACTACTGTTCTGCATCCTGCCGCTTCTTGCTGCTTTGCAGTTGTTTCAGTGCCTCCAAAAGAGCCTTTCTCTTGCCTTTCCCATGACTTCTCTTTGCCTCACTGCAAGCTGGTTCCTTCTGCTGAATCTGTTCTGCAGCTGCTCTGCATGCTGTTACACACTGCTGCTTTCCACAGCCACAGGCAGTGGGGCTGTGTTGCCTTCTGCTCTCAGTTGATGTCAGCACCCCTTTGCAGTGGCAGGAAAAAAAGGGGCCCTGTGTGAAAACTTATGTTTTCCAAAGAGCAAAACTCTTCTTGGAAATCCTCCTTATTTAATAACAAATCTCATGTCAGCTCAGTCCTATGCATGTTGGTCCTGTATAAGCTTTGCACAGTAAAGGATTCTCTTGAGCTTGGTCAGAATACCTTGCTGATGAGTAATAGCTGCTCTGCTATTCCTGTAAGGAAGTAGGTTCTACCAGGAGAGTCACAGAGCTGGAAGAAGTCATTAAATAACTGCAGTGCTATTCATCTGTCTAAAAGTGTGTATCCATAGGGTAGGCATCAACTCTGAGCTAATCACCTGGTGCTCCATTTAGCACTCAACCTCTAATTGAAATCCCCTGCCTAAAAACCCTAATTGGAAAAGAGGAAAAGGATGTGCATTATTTATTTATAACATTCCAGATAGAAATAATTACAAAATCTGTGGACAAGGAGTTGTAAGGCAACCACACTTCAGCCACTTCCATCCAGATGAAATCTAAGTTCTCCCTGCACTCAGCTGACTTGCAGTAAATAGTAACAGTAAATAGTAAACAGTAAATAATTTTCTGACTCAACTCACCAAGGATGGTGTCCTTCCACTTGCCCTCTGTCACTGTGTGCAGTCTGTAGGAGGAATGTCTTTCTGATGTGACTTAGTAGCTTTGTAAAGTTTGTGTCTGTCTTGGAGCTTCTGGGAGTTTCACTGGCAGGAGGCATCTCTCCCAAAATGAAGTTTTACTCCTTGGAAGATTTCCTGTGTTTAGGCTGTTGACAGCTTGTTTATGGGTGAAATTCCCTTCGTTCCTTACTGCATGGACCTGCCTCTGTCCACTGAGCTTGGCATCAGTCCCTCTGCACTTGTGAGGCAGTTTAATCTGGGTAAATCATTACCAGCTCCTGACTGAGACACTAATTTATTACTTTACATGACACTGTCTTTCACATGCCCAATCTCCCAAAGCCTGGGAGAGAGATTGGCACTGTTTGGCTTTCCCAGATGCACGTGCTCCTGCTGGGAAGGTTTGAGATGATGATCTGGGTGCTTTTCATCAGCAGGATGCTTGTATTTTCTAAAGCCCTATCTAAAGCAGAACTGCTCTTTGTGAAGTCTGTTGAATATGCTAATAACATGCAAAGAGCCATTCTTTTTATGATTAATGTATGTCTTTACCTTAATAGTGTCATTCTCTGCCTGTGTGATCAATAGAGCTGCAGTTTGGTGGTCAGGGATGGGGATTCTAACAAACTTTGTTTTCTTTGTAGCTGGAGGTTCATGTTTTACATCATTGCTTTCTTCACTGGACTTGCCATCCTGTATGATGTAAGTACACAAGCAATGCCACCTGCTGTTCTACCTAGCCAGTGCCTGCAAGCATGGCAGATGTTCTTGTGAAACACATCCTTCCAGACCTCCTTGTAGAGCTTTTCCTACCAGGTCAGTGTGTATCTTCTGCACAGCACACTCAGGAGACCACTAACATATTGGACCCGTGCTTATTTTAAGAACTCCAGCTCCAAACCAAGAGGTTTCTTCTTCTTCTGACAAAGCAGAAGACAATTAGGATTGTGTCAAAATACATTTCTGTGCAGGAGCAGAGGGAACACTTACCTGAGATGGAAGCTGCAGAGCCTGTTTCTGTGTTGTATCCAATACCTGTTTAAGGTAAAAACCTCAGATTCCTTTGGAGCATGGACTGATATTTAATAGTAGTATTGATTAATTTTCCTTTCCCAGGGTGTGTTCAGGCTCATGCATCTGTCTTTTCTCTGATTTGAAAAATAATTAGTTCTCTCCTCTGGAGAGAGGCTGAGGGAGCTGGGCTGGGTCAGCCTGGAGAAGAGAAGGCTGTGGGGGGACCTCATTGCAGCCTCCCAGTGCCTGGAGGGAGCAGAGGAACAGGAGGGGAATCAGCTTGTTCAAGGGCAGAGACTGGCAGGACAAGGGGGATGGAGTGAAGCTGAAGTTGGGGAGGTTTAAATTAGATCTTAGGGGGAAGTCCTTTCTCTCCAGAGAGAGTGGTGAGGGGCTGGAAGGGGCTGCCCAGAGAGGGGGTGGGTGCCCCGTGTCTGGGGGTGTTGAAGGCCAGGTTGGCTGGGGCCCTGGGCAACCTTGTGTAGCTCCAGGCCTGGAGGTTGGTGTCCCTGCCTGTGGCAGGGGGTTGGAGCTCTGTGCTCCTTGGGGTCCCTTCCAGCCCAGACCAGGCTGGGATTCTATGATTGTATTGCTTCAGGCAGAAGTGTCAGAGATCATATGCTCTGATCTCTGAGCTGTGGCCACTAAGCTGGAACTAGGGCCATTGCTCACCCTCTGGCTGTTTTGAAGGTTCCCCTGGCTCTTTTGCTGAACCCCCTTCCCTAGGTGAGCTTTGCAAGTCTTCTACACTGTCACCTTCTGAGAGGATAAGGGAAAACCTGTAGATCCCATGACAGGAGCTGCACTTGTAACTTCTTGGTGTAACAAATGAAGAAGTTTTGAAATGAGGCTGACTTTCAGCCCAGATTTTATGGAACTCTAGAGTATGAGTTTTACAGGATGAGCTAGCAGAGGAGTGCTAAATCCCAACTGCAGTGTTTTGTGGATCTATACATCAAATTAAAAGCTATTCTTTGAAGCCAACTCTCAAAGTGTGGTATGGATGACCTGCTTAGATAGTACAAGAGCTCTGTGGTAACAGAAGGGGCAAAATCCAGTTCTTCTGCATGTTATCTGACCCTTCTGGGAATGAAAGTTCATCCTCACTTTTCATGAAAGACTTTTAGTCAGTACACATCTTGCAGCTGTCACCAAAAAAAAGGGAAGCATCTTGTCCTACAGACAGCACCTCCAGGTCCCATAGGATATAGCATGTTATTCTGTCATCCAAAATTGTTACCAAAATCACTACATTAAAAAAAAAGGACAGAGAATTAATGTGACAGGGTCTATTTGTGTGTGACACCTACTGACTTCTGCATGTTTACATTGTGATCTGAGCAGTATTTTAACATGCAGCCTTAAAAAGGGCGACATGGGGAGCTCCTGGCCTGTCAGCCTCACCTCTGTGCCTGGGAACACGTGGAACAGATCCTTCTAGATGCTATGCTAAGGCCCAGGGAAGGCAGGGAGGTGGTTTGAGCCAGTCAGTGTGGCTTCACCAGGGGCAGGTCGTGACTGACCAACCTGGTGGCTTTCTCTGATGGGGTGACCACATGGTTGGACAGAGGAAAAGCAATGGGTATCATCTGTCTGGGATTCTGTAAAGCCTTTGGCACAGCCCCCCACAACATCCTTCTCTCTAAACTGGAGAGAGAGGGATTTGATGAGTGGACTGTTCAGTGGATAAGGAATTGGCTGGGTGGTCACACACACAGAGTAGTCATCAATGGCTCGATGCCCCAGTGGAGATCTGTGACAAGTGGTGTCCCTCAGGGGTCTGTCCTGGGACCAGTTCTATTGAACATCTTCATCAGTGATACTGACAGTGAGGTTGAGTGCACCCTCAGCAAGTTTTCAGGTGACACCAAGCTGAGTGGTGCAGTTGACACGCCAGAAGGATGGGGTATCATCCAGAGGGACCTGGAGAATGGGCCCACGGGAACCTCATGAGGTTCAGCAAGGCCAAGTGCAAGGTCCTGCACCTGGGCTGGGGCAATCCTTGCCATCAATACCAGGCTGGGAGATGAAGTGATAGAGAGCAGCCCTGCAGAAGGACTGAGAGGTGCTGGTGGATGAGAAGCTGGACATGAGCTGACAGTGTGTCAAGGGAGGTGAATCTGCCCCTCTGTTCTTGTGAGAACCCACTGGAGTGCTGTGTCCAGCTCTGGAGTCCCCATCATAAAAAAGACATGAAATTGTTAAAAATGGGTCCAGAGGAGGCCACAAAGATGCTCAGAGGGCTGGAGCACCTCTCCTCTGAAGAGAGGCTGAGAGAGTTGGGCTTGTTCAGCCTGGAGAAGAGAAGGCTCAGGGAGATCTTACAGCACCTTCCAGTCCCTTAAGGGGGGTACAAGGAATCTGGGAAAGGACTTTTTAGCAGGACAGGATGAGCTGATAGGATGAGGGGGAATGGTTTATAATTGGAAGGAGGTAGATTTCAATTGGATATTAGGAAGAAATTCTTCTCTCTGAGGGTGGCCCATCACTGGGTGCTCTGGGACACCAGAGCTTTAATCACTTCTGGGCAAATCACAGGGTCAGAGCTGGATCTTGTCAGAGGTTCATTACTCAGACTCCAGTGTGATCCTTGCTCTTAGAGGAACAAACAAGTTGTTGGGTTTTTTTTCTGGACACACAAGTTTTCAGCCTTCTTACCTACCACATGGAGGTGTTATGATGCAAACCACAGATCTGTAATGAAATAGCTGTAAGGGCATTTTAAGACATTCAAAACATCAGGACCCCAAACTTGTAGGAGGCTGCAACAAGTTGGTAGGAACCATCCCTGAGCTGTTTGGTTTGGAACTGGGATAAACAAGATGTGAAATTTCAGCACAGAAGCCACAAATTTGCAATGATGGAAGAAACTGGAAGTTCTTGGAGTGGAAATCTCTTCACAGCTGAGTTCCACACAGTGAGACCACTTCTGTCTGTAATAAAACAAGAAAAACCAAGTCTGTAGTAGTAAAAAACTAAAGGAGTTAGTCCATAAGAGAATTCTCATGTTCCTGTTGTGTTTTCTTTCCAGAAGCCTTGGCTTTGGGACCACAGAGAGTGCTGGACAGGATATCCACAACAGGTGAGCCATGCAAGAGGAGAAGTTGCTGTTATAAACCATGTATTGTCTTCCAGTACCTTTTGAAAATCAAGTTGTTTCAGTGACAAAAGAGAGGGCACTGGTTTCAATTCAGACTGAGGATCCCTAAGAGTTCAAAGCCAGATCCTCATCAAGGGAAGATTTCTTTGAATCTGGTGTAACCTAAACACACTAGAGGATGAAGAGGAGCTGGGCTGGGTCAGCCTGGAGAAGAGAAGGCTGTAGGGGACCTCATTGCAGCCTCCCAGTGCCTGGAGGGAGCAGAGGAACAGGAGGGGAATCAGCTTGTTAAGAGGGGAGACAATGGCAGGACAAGGGGGATGGAGTGAAGCTGGAGGAGGGAAGGGGGAGGGGAGATCTTAGGGGGAAGTTGTGTGCAGAGAGTGGTGAGGGGCTGGAAGGGGCTGCCCAGAGAGGGGGTGGGTGCCCCATCCCTGGGGGTGCCTGGGCAACCTTGTGTAGCTCCAGGCCTGGAGGTTGGTGTCCCTGCCTGTGGCAGGGGGTTGCAGCTCTGTGACCCTTGGGGTCCCTTCCAACCCAGGCCAGTCTGTGATTCCATATTCCTGAGCACCTCATCTCCCCTCTGTTCAACACCCCCAGGGAAGGGGACTCAGCCCCTCCCTGGGCAGCCTGGGCCACAGCCCCACAACTCTGCCAGGGAAGAACTTTGCCCTCCCAGCTGAGCTGACCCTGCCCTGGGGCAGCTTGAGCCCATTGCCCCTTGTCCCAGCTCCTGTCCCCTGGCTGAAGAGACCAGCGCCCACCTCTCTGCACCCTCCTGGCAGGGCAGGGGAGGTGGGGAGAAGGGCTCCCCTCAGCCTCCTCTTCTCCAGGCTCAACACCCCCAGCTCCCTCAGCTGCTCCTCAGAGGATTTGCCCTCCAGCCCCTTCCCCAGCCTGGTTGCCCTTCTCTGGACTCGCTCCAGGACCTCCATGTCCTTCTGATGGTGAGGAGCCCAGAACTTTGTTACTGTCAGGGTGGTGAGGCCCTGGCACAGGTTGTCCAGAGAGGTTGTAGAAGCCCCTGGATCCCTGGATTTAAAGTCAGGTTGGATGATGCTTTGGGCAACCTGATCTAGTGAAGAGTATCCCTGCTGGGGTGGTTGGATTTGGATTATTTTTGAGGTCCCCTACAACCTAAACCGTTCTCTCTGAGAAAAATGCCTTCCAGTTCTGGGTTCCCCAGGTGAAGAAATACAGGGCACTACCAGGGAGAGTCCAGCAGAGGGCTGTGTGAGGGTGCTCTTTGGGCAACCTCCAGAGTGAACAGCATGCACCAGAATGAGAGATGTTAATACTCCCCTGGTAGCGTCCAGCTGTGCTTCCTCTTCTGCTCAATCACTGATGCTACAAAGGAGCAACTAAAATCTATGAAGTCCATAAATCAACACTTTGAGTGGAGAAAACCCAAATACCTTGATATTTGGGAGCATCTTACTTGACCTTACTTCTTGCAAACCTTATGAAGAGCAGCTGAGGGAGCTGGGGGTGTTGAGCCTGGAGAAGAGGAGGCTGAGGGGAGCCCTTCTCCCCACCTCCCCTGCCCTGCCAGGAGGGTGCAGAGAGGTGGGCGCTGGTCTCTTCAGCCAGGGGACAGGAGCTGGGACAAGGGGCAATGGGCTCAAGCTGGGCCAGGGCAGGGTCAGCTCAGCTGGGAGGGCAAAGTTCTTCCCTGGCAGAGTTGTGGGGCTGTGGCCCAGGCTGCCCAGGGAGGGGCTGAGTCCCCTTCCCTGGGGGTGTTGAACAGAGGGGAGATGAGGTGCTCAGGGATGTGGGTTAGTGAAGGATAGGTAGAGTTGGACTCAATGATCTCAAAGGTCTTTTCCAGCCTGGTGATTCTGTGCTAGTTCTTTGGAAATGCTAGTTGCAAAACATCTTGAGTCATCATCATTTTTTTTTTTATCAAATAGGTTTAGGTTTAAGGAAGCCATACAGTGCCACAGTGGTGAAAAATGACTTGTTAAATAGCACATACCTTGCTCAGTGGGTCTAAGATTTTAGTTACCAAGCTGTGAAACTCCAGAAAAAATCACCCAGAAGAATTCAGATTACTGTTCAAACTGGGATTGTGCTTTTCCCCCATTAGTTTGGGTGAACTGCAAAATCTGCAGAGAGAACCAGGTACCTGAAGCATCTCCTTCAATTCTAAAAAGGAAATGACTTATCCAGCTCCTACTTAAGTATTTCACCACAGTGAAATGGTTTACATAGTTTTTAAAGCTCTACACTGACTGGTCAGGAAGCTGAAGAAATCCTCAAAATATTCAGGATCTTCCTGATGGTTCCCTAAATGTTCCACATCATGCAGCAAATGGCATTTCCCCTGTTATTTGCTTTTGCCTCAGCACAGGTGATACTTGCTGTTCAAATGAATTATTCCCCCTTAAGCTGCAAGAACCAGTTTTGTTGCTGTGGTGTCTGATGTTCTTTTGCCTAGGAAGGAATCTTCACTTCCAGCCCTTGCTCTGCTTTATCTGATGGGTATTTCACTGTCTCCCTTTCTCACAGCCTCTCCAACCCTCCTTGTTCTGGTACTACCTGCTGGAGCTCTCCTTCTACTGGTCACTGGTCTTCACCCTGCCCTTTGATGTGAAGAGGAAGGTGAGTGGCAGCCCTGGGGAAGAATCCAGCACAAACAAGGCCTCAAGCTGAACACTCAGAGTGAGCTCCAGTGCTCATCTGATGTCTGGGGGATTCTGTCCCTGTTCATTCCCAAGAATTTCCATTCCCAGTTCCCTCTTCTCTGGGAGGTGGAGAACACAAACCCTGGCATAGAAAGGTACAAACTACTGTGAAGTTCTCAATCCAAAATTAAAAATGGCTCTTCTGGGGCTCTTGTAGGCTTCACTGATCATAGAGACAGGAAAAGAGATGGTTCTCTGCCACTTAAGTTGCATGTGTGCCTAGGCTGTGCCCTGACAGACAGGGTGCTGCTTGATGACACAGACATACATGTGCAGTGAGACTCTGAATAAACCCTTGTCAGTGAAGAGTGGTTGTGAGTCTCCCTCAGTGAGCCTGGGGGTATGAGATGATCATGAAACAGGTAAGCATGCCCAGGGCACAGAGCAGAGGTGGACATGGGCATTGCTTTGTGAAGGAAAGGAAGCTCTCTTTATGTTGAAATTGTCTGTACTGAACCACAGGCTCTTTTGCCTTCTGATTTGGACCATCATCAGATGATTGCTGGTGGAGGAAGAGAGTGTTCTCTGTTGTGAGATCCTCACCATGAACTCTTCACTCATGTCTTTTGGGTTGCCTCTTTGGTTGCCTACACTTCAAGAATGTGTTTGGTAATAGAGTTATAAGACCTTTCAGTGAGAGGTTTCTTAGTAACTGGGTAGAGAGGCTCATTGCTGTCTGAGAGGCATGCTTTAACCAGGGCAGAAGATGCATTATGTGCTTTTCTTTTTCCCCCCCTCTACTGTTCCCTTTCCCATCAGGACTTCAAGGAGCAGATAGTTCACCATGCTGCAACCATCTTCCTCATCAGCTTCTCATACTGTGCCAATTACATCCGCATTGGGTCACTGGTGATGGTGATTCACGATGCTTCTGACTGCTTCCTGGAGGTGAGCTCCACAGCTGAGATGCCAGGCAGAGCCCAGCTGTAAACAGTGCTCCTCAGCCAGACTGGCCTCTGATCTAGCACACCCTGGGCTAAGCATTAGGGTGTTTCACAGCTAACTCAGTCCTGATCTTCTGACCCAAGTGTGGGTGCCCTGCTGAGAGCCAGGAAGCTGCTTGATTAGCTGCATGCAGATTGTATGGTGTCTGGCTCCTTAGCCTCCTGGAGCATGTGCAGATGCACTGTCTTGGCCTGCTGTTGATTGTTCTTTCTCCTTCCAGCCAACTAAGATATTCAATTACATGAAGTGGAAAAAAACTTGTGACAGCCTCTTTATGATCTTCTCAGCTGTCTTCCTCATCAGCCGCCTGGTCATTTTCCCCTACACGTGAGTCTGCTGCAGTCAAGGGAGATGCCCAAGCTGCCTCCTGAGGGCCAGGGTGATCCAGCTGGGTGCTGAATCTTTTGCTGCAGCCTTTTGCTTTTTCAATCCTTGAGTGTATGTCCCTGCCCTTTGCATAAGCTACAGTGCCACGTGGCTCCTGTACCTTCCTTGGGGTAAACTAGGGTGGTCTGCCTTCAAGTCCTGAAGGATGCTGCAGAGGAAGAAGGGTGTTTGGCCCATGGCTCTGCCCTGCTTTATTCTGGTGGGGAACTGAGTGTTGGCTCATGTGTTGTAGTAAGAAGGAGGCGACTGACCTGAAACTTCACTGTGACTAGAGCTTTCTGGGGCTTAATTACAGCCCTACTAACAACACTCTTCCCTCCACTGCAATTCCCTCTCTCTTGCAGGGTGCTATATAACACCTACTATTACTCAATGGAGATATTCCAGCCCTTCTCTGGATACTACTTCGTGAATGCTCTCCTGACAATTCTGCAGCTGCTCCATGTCTTCTGGTCCTACCTAATAATTCGTATGGTCTACAAGTTCATCCTCCAGGGCACGGTATGGATCAGTCTGTAGCCTCCTGTACATCACATGGGGAGGGAGAGTCCACCTAAACTGCTTGGGAGCACAGGGGCTCTTCTGGGACAGAGTCCTTCTTGTCCTAGTGAAATCATAAATGTATATTCCTAACAGTGAGGTGAAAGGAGCACTCAGTAGTATTAGGGGAATGCTAACCAATTAAAGGTAAGTCTGATGAATCACTGCAAAATTTGGTCCACTTCTGATGCTTGTATTGAAGAAAAATGAGGATTGATCCCCAGGGGATATTTCTGTGAGAAAAGCCAGTGACATGTGAGGAAGAATCCCAGCACTTGGTCCAGCATGATATTATGCATTTGGAACAACACTGAGAAATCAAGGCAGGGAAAGCTGTTGTGATTGGTGAGGTGAGTGTGAAAGTGCTTCCCTTGTACTACAGGATTTTTAATTACAGTGTCACTGAGACCACAGAATGGCTGAGATTGGGAGGTACCTCTGGAAGTCCTGTCTGTATTTCCTGGCTTGAGCAAGGTCAGCTAGAGCAGGTTACCCTAGGACCACGTCCAGCCAGCCATTTAGTACCTCTAAGGACAGAGACTCTACAACCCCTCTGGACACCCTGTGCTCAGTCACCCTCTCAGTAAAAAGCATTTCCTGATGTTCAGAGGGAGCCTCTTGTGTTTCAGTTTGTGCCCATCACTTCTTGTCCTGTCCCTGGGCACTACTGAGAAGAGCCTGGCCCCATCAGTTGGATATTCCCTGAGTGCTCATCCTCAGGAACTGCCTGACAGGGAGGGGAAGAATAACAAAGCTCCCATGATTCAGGTGGAAATGATTAGTGACCTGCTTGGCTAATTAGAGACCTACAAATCAGTGGGGCCAGATGGGATCCACCTGAGGGTACTGAGAGAGCTGGCAGATGTGCTGGCCAAACCCCTTCCATGATCTCCCAGCAACCCTGGCTGACTGGGGAAGTTCCACTCCACTGGAGCCTGGCAGATGTGACACCCATAAATGAGAAGGGTTGGAAGGAGGATCCAGGGAACTCCAGGACTGTCAGTCTCACCTCAGTCCCAGGGAAGACCATGGAGAGGGTCAGCTTGAGAGCTGCCATGCAGCACATGTGTGATAGCCAGGGGATCAGGCCCAGTCAGCAGGGGTTTACAGAAGGTAGATCCTCTCAAACTCACCTGATCACCTTCTATGATGAGGTGACCTGCTTAATGGAAGAGGGGAAGGCTGTGGATGTGTCTGCCTGGGCTTCAGGAAAGCCTTTGACATGGTTTTTCACAGCATTCTGACTGAGAAACTGGCTGCCACTGGCCTGGACAGGGGGACCCTCAGCTGGGTTTAAAACTGTCTGGATGGCTGATTCTCAACCTGTGCAGTAATTGTTAATGTTTATCAGGATCACAGCTACGATTCCACTGGGTCTGAGACCAAAAAGATGGAGAGAATCTGTTTCTGAAGGTGGTGTAAAAGCTGAAAGGACACAGTAGAACTGGGTGCCTAAGGCAGCACGTGCAGGTTTAGCCTGGGCTCAGCAAGCCCTGCTGCTTGTGCAGGCTTCTGGGCTCATGCTGCTTCTTTCTGTAGATGGAAAAGGACATGAGGAGTGACACAGAAGAAAGTGACAAGGATGAAGAAAGTGAAAACATGAAGGAGAAGGAGAAAAACGGGATCACGTGTTTCAGCAACGTCACAAGCAACAACTACATCCAGGGCAATGGCTCTGAGCCACTGAGCAGCAGAACCCGCCTCTCCAACGGCCACCTGAAGGAGAGATAGCTGCTCCTCACCTGCTTCTGATCTGCTCTGTCTCATGGATCCAGCCCACCTCCTTTAGAAACAGTTTTGTTCATTGTGTAGATAAAACTGGAGCATGGTTGCAGTATTACAGCTCAGTTCCTGCTTCCCCTGGAGAGAAGTCTGTGTGGTCAGTGTTACTTAAAGGAAGCTTTCAAGTAAAAGCTTACTATAGGTTGTAGTCTTGAAGCAGCTAGAAAGGGATCAAGTGGTTTGACTTGTGTTAGACTGTACCATAGTTGGTGTTAAAGGTGTTAATGTTGAAAAAGACTTTAAAAAAAAACCCCCCTGATTAAACTCTGGCAATGTCAAGTCTTAACCACCTCATGTTGTTTGGTGGGAATCTCTTGCACTCTGGCCCATTGCCACCAACAATTAGGGCTAGCAAGTAAGCCTGAGACTAAATCTTAATCCACAGGCACCTCTTGAGAAGGCAGGTGCCCCCAAACACACTCAGAAAATTAATGCTGAGCATGGTGGAATTAAAGCTTTGGCAAGACATAGGAGAAAACATGTTCTTCTCAAAGGAAATGCTGGGTGCCCTGTGAGTTGTGTCATGCTATGGATCTCAGCCCCTTCTACTGCCAGCATTATTGCCACAAAGGTGGGAACTCCAAAGGCCAAATTGAAGACAATACCCACCCAAATCGTAATTGGAAGAGCTGGAAAAACCAGGCAGCTGTGTCTCAACTGTCAGGTAATCCTTTAAATGTGTCTTAGAAGAAAATATAGTCAGAAGAAGGGAGGTGACAGGAATCCAGATAGAGACAACACTGATTAAGTGTTCATGTTTTCACCTCGTGGGATTGGCACAGTGGGAAATGTTTACAGAGTCAGCTGGTGGCAAGAAGGGACTGTGTGTTCCCTGTCCTCAGAAGATAAAGGATCCAGAGATCTGCTGAGCTTTATGGGATTCATGCTTTAACACAGCCTTCTCACTCCCAGGCCTTTGCCTAGATGTATCAGGAATTTGCAGGTTCCAAGCAGTACTCCATGAAGTCATGATGCAGTTCTAATTAGGTTTGTTCAGATGTCCTGTATCTTATATCCTGTGTAGTCTTAGACTTTGGATTCTCTAATCCCTGAGTAGAGTTAAAGTAGTTTGGAATGAATTTCTGTTTTATAGCTCAGTTAATCTGTGAAACCAAAGTATTGACAGAGTCACTGTAATGAGTGCAGGGGCTTCTTTATATGTGCCCAGGAAGGGCCAGTGCTAATGGGGGGAGCAAGACACAGACTGGGGGGGCAAAACACAACACAAAGGGACATGGACCAAGGAAATGCCCTATTTGAGGAGGTGGTGCATGTTTAAAAGCCAGGTGACAGCATAGAAGGGCAGCAGGGTTTTCAGCAGTCTGGCCAGTTCACCTGAGGTGTAACTCAGCTTTGATCTGAGCTTGTCTGCACTCATAGACTGGGCTGGGCTGGAAGGGACCCCAAGGGTCACAGAGCTCCAACCCCCTGCCACAGGCAGGGACACCAACCTCCAGGCCTGGAGATACACAAGGTTGCCCAGGGCCCCAGCCAACCTGGCCTTGAACACCCCCAGGGATGGGGCACCCACCCCCTCTCTGGGCAGCCCCTTCCAGCCCCTCACCACTCTCTCTGGAAACACATCTTAGGTTTCAGTCAAAATACACTGGATCACTTCAAGCAGGAAAAAGTGGTTCCAGTGCAGGTGATTCCAGGGCAGTAAAACATTCTGGGAGGAGAGCAGCTGTTCCTGTACCATCACCTAAACTTGTATATGCTGAAAACAGTCTCTCTCTGAAACCTTGAGCCATCTTGAAGCACGTGTCCTGTGTATTGAAGAGTTTCTTTAGTCTGAGTCTGCAGTCTTGCTCCTCCTCTGTGGGTGATGTGTTCAGGAGGGATGGTTACATAGCATTTTGTACTACTGAATTTAAACATTCTTTATAAATTCCTTTTGAAATGTTTGATTGTCTGGTCTCTTTTCTACTTCTTTAGCCAGCAGGAGGTGGTTTAGCTGGTTGCACTTTGCAGGTGGATGTGTGAGGAGGGAGACACGTATGGGTAGCACTGCCAAGGTTGGCACACAGGGAGAGGATGTTGTGTACCCAGGACATGCAGCCACGCTTGGCCATGCCTGAAGAGACCTGCAGCTGCCTGAATGGGCTCCTGCTGGGTAAAGGTGTGTTTGGCCCTGGAACAAGGGACACTTTGGGGCACCCCTATGCTAAGCCATAGGGGCAGGGCAGGTTGCTTGGCACTGCCAGGGCGGTGGCAAGTGTGAGACTGTTGCACTGGGGAGATACTTTGGTTTGCAAGAATAGGAGGAGAAAAATTATGTCTTGTGGTGTAAAGGGATGGACACTGATCGTGGTGGGTCCAAGGCACCTTTAATAACAGCCGAGCCAGCTCGTCCCCCCTCTCCATGGCTGAGGCAGCAGCCTGCAGGCAGGGCTCAGGGCTTCCCATTAAGACCAGAACCACAACGCTCCTGTGGAAGAGGGTGAGCCACCCTGGGGGACTCCCACTGTGCAGGGGTCTGTCTGTCTGTGCAGGGGCCTGTCTGTCTGTGGAAGGGTCAGTCTGTCGGGGGGGGTCTGTCTGTCTGTGGATGGGTCAGTCTGTCTGTGCAGGGGCCTGTCTGTCTGTGGAAGGGTCAGTCTGTCTGTGGGGGGGGTCCGTCTGCCTGTGGAGGGGCCAGTCTGTCTGTGGAAGGGCCAGTCTGTCTGTGGAGGGGCCAGTCTGTCTGTGGAAGGGTCTGTCTGTCTGTGGAGGGGCCAGTCTGTCTGTGGAGGGGCCTGTCTGTCTGTGGAGGGGTCTGTCTGTGCAGGGGTCAGTCTGTCTGTGCAGGGGTCTGTCTGTCTGTGCAGGGGCCTGTCTCTCTGCACCTTCCATTCCATTCCAAAGCACACCGTGCCACCCCCCTGCTGAACACCCCCAAATGTTCATCTCTGGGAGACTCTCCATCTCGGGCTTTGCTGCTGCTTCTCTGGCTTCCCCAGCTTCCCTCCAACCAGCACAACTGTGTCTCCTTTCCAGGGCTGCTTTTCTATTTCCCACACTGTCTGTTGGTTTTCATGAGGCTTTAGAAATCCAGGCTAGATCCCTGCTGTCAGATCACAGCACCTCTCACCTGAGGAGCAGAATGCTTCCCACAGTGCACTGTGGAGCCAGTGCAGATGTATTTGATGCCTGCAGAATTTTGTCCTCAGGGCTTTGCTGTCCCCCTGCAGAACAAGATAAGCTCATTA
This sequence comes from Rallus limicola, assembly GCA_022605955.1. NCBI lineage: Eukaryota > Metazoa > Chordata > Aves > Gruiformes > Rallidae > Rallus > Rallus limicola. The sequence goes on along the minus strand of JAKCOZ010000047.1, from coordinate 2,373,806 downwards.
GAAGGCAAATCTAGTTCTTGTGAAAGAATACCAAGGATTCAGGAGAGCTGTTGGACTTGATTTGGAACTACCTAGAGCTGCTTTTAGCTGAGGAACTGAGCATCACAGTGATGAGTCATCAGGGCAGATCAACTGCCGAATTTGTTTTCTTCCCACCAGCTTACTAAGGCTTAAAGCAGCAGCTCTGGATGCAATGAGCTTCCTCCCCACATCGCTCCACCTTCTCTCTTTATGTGTGCTCCTGTGTTGGGAAGCCAGTGAGTGCACAGGAGTGTTTATGAGTTTAGTGTATCACATCCCTCTACTCCCTCCGTGCTACAGGCATCGCAAACCCAACCCCAGAGAAGCTGTGGTGGCAAACCTGCAGCAAAACTCCCTTCTCTGCTGGAAACCCAACAAAGCAGATGGAGCACTGGGCACCACAGCAGAATCTGAATCTTAATTTCCCCTGTATCTTTATCCCCCCTGTGTGCAGAGGGGAGGTGTGCATCACACAGTTACACATCACAACTAACTGTGGGAGATGAAGTGTCCAGCTCCAGGTGAGACTGGAGACAAGAAAAAGAACATCAACTGGTCCTCCCAGGCTGCTGTGTGGTGGGTGACTGGCAAGGCATGGCCCCCAGGCTGGCAGCCTTAGCCCAGAATTACAGCTGACATGAATCTGCTGACTCCAGCAGACAGGGGCATCTAGTGCTGGTGCAGATCATGCTTTAAAGCAGTTTGGCACAGTTATTCCCTTCCCCCTGCACATGCTTGGTAACCATCAGAGATTGTATTCTCATTTAGACACTTCCACCAAAGGGAAATTTTACCTTGATGGCTTAGCCTTGGCTTTCCTGGCTGCACAGCACAGCTGACACAGTCAGTGCCTGTGGGCAAGGGCGTCCCTAAGAAACAGCCAGGCATTGTTCAAAAGCTGGAGTCCTGTCTAAACAGGGAAAGGGGAAACAACCTGTAGCCTTGGCAGATGGATGTGAGCATGGGATAAAGCCAAGAGAAGCCACGTTGAAAGGCAACACCAATCTCAACATTGGGGAGGCTGCAGGAGTCATCAGTATTAGAGGCACAGAGCAAGAACACTGAGATGAGATGGAGCTAGAGCCAAAGCAACCAGCTGCCTGTGTCTGGCACCCCTGCTCAGCAGCTCTGACACTCTGAGCAGCCCTGGAAAAGAGACAGTTGTGCCTGTTGGAGACAAGATGCAAAAGGCAGAGGAAAAAAACACAACGACAGAGGGTAGCAGAGCTGGGAATTTGTGCCTCCTTTAGCAGGGAGGCAGCACGCTGCTTTGTCATGGCAAGGAAAGGGCAGACAGACCCTGCACAGTGGGAGTCCCCCAGGGTGGGACAACCTTTTGTATAGGGATGTTGTGGTTCTGGTGTTAATGGAAAAGTCCTGAAACCTGACTTGAGGCTGCTGCCTCAGCCATCAGAGGGGAGACAAGCTCGCTCAGCTGTTACTAAAGGTGTCTTCAATCCATCACAATTGGACAGAGTCTGTGCCTTTCAATACACCACAGTGCTGAGGCTCCACACCAAGAGGATCCACCTGAAGCTGATGGGTGGGAAGATGTTATGGAGCAAACAGACTGACAGGATAATGGCAACTCTTTAAACGTGGGTGATGTTCTCTCAGGTGTCCAAAGGAAACTCATTCTGGGGGTTAAACTACAGATGAAGGAACGGTGGGTTTTGTTCCAGATCATCTTGTTACCAGAGAAATTCAAGAAGGTTCTGAGTAGGAATGTGAGGAGCCTTCTGTAGAGGAGTGGTCAGACTGGTAGGAAGTGTAACAAATAATGGAAACTGTGGAAAGACATGAACATAATACAGGAAGGAATCCCCGTGGGGTGTATCAGAGAAAACTGTCTCACTCTGCTGGAGTTATCCCAGTGAGTCAGTGACTACACACAGAGGAGGAGACTTCCTACCTACTCAGCTTCACAAAGGCATTCAGAAAGGCCCCTCATCACAGGCTTAAAGAAAGCCACCTGGGGTTACCGTGGGATTTTTGCAGCTCTGTGTTCTCCCAGGTGCCCCAGAAAGTAGGAGATGGCAACCCTGGCTGATAATGACAGTCCCAGTGAGGATGCAGACTGACTGCACGTGGCTACAGAGGGGCTGGTGGTACTGAGGGATAAAACACCAGTGAAACTGAATACACAGGAGAGCAAGAAAGTCTCCTGAAGTGCTGGGCTGAATGCTGGCACTTCACAATAGTTTTAAGGAGCAGTTTATCAACTCAATTGCTCAGTGTGCTGGGCAAGAGAGAGGAACCAAAACTGAGACACTCAGGGGGTGCCAGAAGGTATTAACAGCTGCCAGGTGTCAGGGCTGGTTAACAGGTGAGGGCTTTGCAGCTGGGGAAGGAAAAGGCTGGTAGAGGGAACTAGAGAGAAGCCCCTGCTGTTACCAGGAAGGGACTTTAGTCAACTGTGCAGCAGACCATAATTTACATTAGCCACCTTCTTGACACCCACTGTATTGCTTTCTTGTTACCCCACCTCCACACTCAACAAACAGGCAGGTCAGAACAAGTGATGCTATTTCAACTAGTCTGAAGTCATACTCATGGGATTGAGTGAGAGGTTGGGAGAGTGAAGGATGAGCTGTTGAGCTGGGGAATCCTGATTTAGGAGTGAGCTCTATACCTTGCTGCTCCCTGCTCAGCCCCAGAGCCTCTGCTTTCTGTGCCCATCACCTTGACCAGGATGGGACTGTCAGAGAGGTTCTGGCACCATGAATACTGGCTGCCACCTGGAGCTACCTGGGAAGACATGAAGGACTCTGGAGACATACACTACCCACAGCCTTGGGATCTCTTGCTCTGCGTTCCTGGTGCCCTGCTCCTGATCGCTGCCCGATGCCTTTTTGAAAGGTGAGTACAGCAAATCCGTTTTCTCTCTGCACTGGTTGCCACCAGCCTCTTGCCAGGGTTGCTCCACAGTAATCCTTACCTGCTTCCTGACCTCTACAAAGTGGACAAGGGATTGTCCCCAGGATTACTGAATGCTTTTTTTGTGGCATGTGGTATCTCCATGGCAGCACAGGGCCCTGCTCTCTCCTGTACCTGTGAGATAACCTGCACTGGCTGGTGTGAAAAGGCAAGTCTGTCACTCAGCCTCAGCCCAGCCAGGGTGAGGGTCCCTCTGGAGAGAGTCCAAGTAGGAGCTCACAACACAGATAAGGGGTTTTCTGGGTACATCAGTGTTGTGACCCCCAGCTGAGCCAGGCTCAGCCTGATCCTAGAGGATGCTCCTGAAGGTACTATGTGAGCCCCACTCCCAGCACAAAGGCAGAAGGAGGGAGTGACTGTGGCTCCTGGACCTAGTTGTGGGGCTGCTTTCTCATACCATTCCTCCTTGCCCAGCTCTGCTCTGGTCTCTCCTGAGATCCCCAACACAATCAGGGGTGATGTGCTCCAGTGCCCCAGCAGTGGGCTTTCACCTGGCTGGGGGAGCCCGACAAGCTGGCATCTTCCCAGGGCTCAAGGGCAGACACGAGGCAGGTCCAGATGGCTCAGCACATGACATGGATTCAGATGGGCTTTGGGCCCTGTTTCCAGGAACACAGGAACTGGTAGGTACTGGTGACCAACCCTCACGCACAGGAGATCAAGCTGATGAGTTAAAGCAGGACACATAGTGTGGGAGACCTGCTGGTGTGCTGCCTTGCCAGGCAGAGCAGGACTTTGGGCAGCAGGGACATGAAGCAGCAAGGCTGTGCTCAGCAAGCCTGTACTCAGTGGGACATGGACTTTCTCCTGTGGCCTCGAGGAGCTGGGGGAGTGCTGGCCCATCTCTCTGGAGAGCTGGCTCCTGCCTGCTGTGCAGAGCCATGCAAGAAGCTGTGGCAGACAGGGACTGCAGAAAGCTAGAATTAATTCCAGGGATCACCAGGTCTTCCCTCAAAGGGGTTCCACTTGCCTGGCTTCCTGGCAACAAGATCTTAGAAATCAGTGCTTCCCACTAGAGCTTTGCTGGGGTGTCCTGCAAAGGTAGGGAACCACTCCCTGCCTGTGGGAACCAGTGTATCCCTGCGTGCTGTGACCTTGGCTCCTGCCACAGCCAGTGGCCAGGTACTCTGGGCACAGAGCACATGGGACACTCAGACACTTGCAGACTGGTTTCATGGCATGGCCTGGACTGCTTGGGAACACAAAGAGCACCAGCATGTAGTCCTTCAGGGAGAACTGCAACATATCTCAGGGCCTGGGCAGAAGTAGTTGTTGCTTGCTTTGTAGCTGCTGTTGTTGTGTCTACTGCACATCCAGCATTCCTCACCTTTGCTTTGGTGCCATTGCATGTCTCTCTAGAAAGAACATTGACCTGAAAGAAGCACTGGGCATCATGTGTCCCACTGGAGCAGCACTGGGTCCCTTGGGCTATACATGCATCGCTGATGTATTGTTGGACCCCTTGGGCTGGTGTGTGAGCACCAAGGCAGAGCTGGACCCCTGATGCAGTACATCCATGCACAGGACACGGTGCTCAGTGCAGGCAGGCATGTCCTCTCCTGGCTGAACTCTCTTTCCTCTTGCAGAACTGTAGCTCGGCCCTTGGGCAGGAGGTTGGGTGTGAGTGACAAGCAGAGGCCCAAAGTTCAGCCTAATGCCACGCTGGAAGGCTTCTACACTCTGCTGGGCAGGACCCCAAAGGAGGTGAGTGTCCCCTCTGTCCCAGTATCCCAAGAGCCCAGACAAGCAGCCCCTCTCTGCCCAGCCCAATCAAATCAGCTTCACCGTCCAGGCAGTTCCTGCTAACCAGCCTTCCATGGAAGAAGATAACATAGGCAGATATTTCAGCATCTTCCAACATATTCAAGAGCTGCAATCCCAGCACCCCCTGACCTGCAGTGTATCAGGTAGAGCAGGTAGTGTGGGTGCTGCTGGTAAAGAAGCAGCCACCACCCCATTTGGGTAGAGTCTGTATATAAGGCACATTGGTTTTAGCAGAACTACAAGTCCTTCAGAAGCACAGAATCATTTGGGTTGGAAAAAAATCCTTTAAGATCATCAAGCCAAACACTGTGGAACCCCCCACTAAACCATGTCCCTAAGCACTACATGTACGTGTCTCTTAAGTCCCTCCAGGGATGGTGATTAAACTACTTCCCTGAGCAGCCCATTCCAGTGCTGGCAACTCTTTCAGTGCAGTTTTTCCTAATACCCAATCTAATCCTCTCCTAGTGCAACTCGAGGCTGTTTCCTCTTGTCCTATTGCTTGGGAAAAGAGACCAGCCCCCACCTCACTACAACCTCCCTTCTGGGAGTTGTAAAGAGGAATCAGCCTCCTCTTCTCCAGGCTAAACAAGCCCAGTTCCCTCAGATGCTCCTCACAAACTTGTGCTCCAAGCTCTCAACCAGCCTCGTCCCCCTTCCCTGGCCACGCTCCCACCTCAGCGTCCTTCCTGTAGTGAGGGGCCCAAACCTGAGCGTGGCACTCGAGGGGCGGCCTCACCAGCGCTGGGTCCAGGGGCACAGTGACTGCCCTAGTCCCACTCCCCACACTCTTCTTAACACCCCTGGGCACGCTGCTGGCTCATGTTCAGCTGAGCTGTTAGTCAACACCTCCATGTCCCTCTCTGCTGGGCAGCTCTCCAGCTGCTCTGCCCCCAGCCTGTAGCAAAGCTGGGGGTTGTCATGACCCAAATGCAAGACCCAGTGCTCGGCCTTGTTGAACCTCATGTCTTTGGCCTTGGCCCATGGATCCAGCGTGTCCAGGTCCTTCTGTAGGGCCTTCCTACCCTCCAGCAGATCAACACTCCTGCCTAACTTAGTGTTGTCTGTGAATTTATGGAGGGTGTGCTTGATCCCCTCGTCCAGATCATTAATCAAGATGTTAAAGAGAACTGGCTCCAGCACAGAGCCCTGGGGAACACCCCTGGTGACTGGCCACCAGCTGAATGTAACTCCATTCACCACGCTCTGGGCTCAGGTCATGACTCGCCCTGATGCATGAATTTTAAAACTAATTTTTGACTTAAATTTGTATGAAGCTTTGTCAGATTAATTAAGAATTACTGATGAGCTCATCTTTACATTTCTTTTAATCACAGCTTAGAAATCTGCAGGCTGGGTAGCTTTGTTTGGGCTCATAAAGCATGTTGGCAGAGATGCTTTCTAGCCTGTGAATGTGCTTGACCAGCTGGATTTTTTCTAACTCTTTAGTGACCTGTGTGCTTTATTTCTTTATCATTACAAGCTAAAACTTCTTTTACCTTCAAATTCGCTGTCTGTAGCTGATCATTGTCAGTCTAAATTGTGTTGGAGGTGGGAAACAAAAAAAGTCTTTAGACTTTCATAGCAAAGACATTGAATCCCATTGCAGCCAGCTGGCAAAATTCACCCCAGGAGAGCCTGTGTTCACTTCTGGACCGGCCTTCAGCTAGAACTGAGCTGGAGCTTTTAAAGGGCAAAAATGATTTGAGAGTTCACGATGCCAATGGAGTTGATAGGGGTTTTTCCAAAGACAGGGGAACACACCCATGGGCTGCTGGCAGGAACTTGGCTCTTCCACCACACTGGGGCAGACAGCCTGAGGAAGACTACGTCCTGCTTTCCTGCTCTCTTTTCTAGGGGGACCTGATTTCACTGGCAAAGCAAAGCGACCTGCCTGTCAAACAGGTGGAGACCTGGTTCCGGCACCGGCGGGCCCAGGCCAGGCCCAGGCTGATGAAGAAGTTCTGTGAGGCCAGGTAGGTGGGTCAGCAGAGGCTGTTGGTGATGAAGGTATTCAACAAGGTCTGCATGCCATCACCATGCCCTGCCCTGCCCTCAGCCCCAGGCATGTCCCCAGAGCAGCCGCTGCTGGTTGGGTTTATATTCCGCCTGTGTCATGAGGCTGGGCCCCCCACCCCTGCTGCGTGCAGCGGTGACAGAGCTGCCATGCAGCACTGCCAGCTTCAGCCCACCTTCCCACTTCTGAATTTCAAAAGTTAAATTTGCCTTGAGCCCATCGCCCTTGACACAGCTGGAATTTAAACCAAGGTGCTAGAGGCATCTTGAGCAGCAACACTGCTTGCAAAGTCATAGAATCCCAGCCTGGGCTGGGTTGGAAGGGACCCCAAGGAGCACAGAGCTCCAACCCCCTGCCACAGGCAGGGACACCAACCTCCAGGCCTGGAGCTACACAAGGTTGCCCAGGGCCCCAGCCAACCTGGCCTTCAACACCCCCAGGGATGGGGCACCCCCCCCCTCTCTGGACAGCCCCTTCCAGCTCCTGTCAAAATGCAACTGTTTCTTTCAAGCTGATCTCCATACTAAATAAGAATTTTAAAATCAGCCGGGGTCATTGGGCATAAAATAAATCCACAAAGTGTGTGGTTGGTAGGCAGTGCAAAGCATAAACTGAAGGAGGTAAGAAACCCCACCAGGCAGCACTAAAGTCGTCCCAGCACCGTGTCCTCAAGGTATTTGTTCATTCATATGAAATCTTCCTGCATATTGCAGAATGATGGGGGTTGGAAGCGACCTCAGGAGATCACCCAGTCCAACCCCTGCTACGGGCTGCACAGAACATGTCCAGGCAGGTTCTGAGTGTCTCCAGAGAAGGAGACACCCACCCCCCAACCTCTCTGGGCAGCCTGGCCCAAGGCTCTGCCACCCTCCCAGGGAAGAAGTGTTTCCTTGTGGTGAGATGGAAATTCCCGAGTTCCAGTTTGTGCCCCTTGTCCTGTTGCCCGGCCCCGCTGGATCCAGTCTGGCTCCAGCCCCTCGACATCCACCCGTTAAATATTTACAGGCATTGACGAGATCCCCTCCAGGCTAAACAGGCCCAGCTCTCTCAGCCTTTCCTCTCTCAGGAGATGCTCCAGTCCCCTCAGCACCCTCACACAGCCCTCTGCTGGACTCTCCCCGGTAGTGCCCTGTATTTCTTCACCTGGGGAGCCCAGAACTGGACACAGTACCCCAGATGTGGCCTCACCAGGGCAGAGTAGAGGGAAAGAACCTCCCTCGAGCTGCCACACTCTTCAGAATTCACCCCAGGACACCACTGGCCTTCTTAATTACAAGGAAGCATTGCTGGTCTTTGAGAGCTCCTTGTTCCACCAGGACTCCCAGGTCCCTGTCTGCAGAACTGCTTCCAGGATCTTACCCCAAAGTCCCACTGAAAAATAAATTATTCAGTGCTTGGATCCTGCTGCATCCTGTTTAGTGCTGCTGGGGGACACCAAGAGCTTGGGCACAGCATGGACCACAGCAGACCCTGGGTGGGCTGTGGATATCCTGCTGCCTTAGCAGCACGTGTGTGTGCAAAGAGAGCTGAGGTTCTGCAAATCCCTGTCCAAACACGTGTAGGTTCCTCTGGGGGCTTTGCAGCATCCTGGGCACAGCCTGGGGAGCTATTCCAGTTCTTAATTTCTTGGTTTTTTCTGTTTTAGCTGGAGATTTACGTTCTATTTCACTTCATTCTTCTCTGGGCTGGCTCTCCTGTATGATGTAAGTACCTGAGCAGGGTGATGCTGTGGAGTGACACCTTTAAAGAGTTCCTTGCTCATGGCCAATGAGGCTGATGGCACTGGGTCATTTCAGGGAGCCCATGCAAAGATCAGGTGTGGCCATGACTGTGGGTCCAAAGACAATGACAAATTCAGGGCATGAAGCTGAACCAGCCCCAGTCCTGCTCCAGCAGCATATCCCCCCTTTCTCTGGGTGGCCCTGGCTAGGTGTCAGTGATGTTACCATGGTTTTCTCCTTGTCTGGTGTGATTCCCACTAATGCCCACAAACCACCCTTGCATCTCAGCCCAGCACAGACCCTGTCCTGGCTTTGGCTACTGCCCACTGTGTATCAGGGACCCTCTGTGTGACATCCTGTGTGTTCACTAATGACAAATGGTTTTGGTCAACTGCTTTTTCCAAACATCAAAGGCAGATTGGATCTAGCATGGGCTCACTGACTTCTTGAAGTGCTTTTTCATGTTGTTGGGACATGGCACTAAAAGGCTGTGGGATTTTACTGCTGTTTTCTCTCTGCACAGAAGCCCTGGTTTTGGGACCATACGATGTGCTGGCTGAGATATCCACAACAGGTGAGCAGCAATAATTCATATTGTGGGGCCAGGAGATCTTTTGTCCAACCTCCTGCTTGCAGCACTCAGCTGCAAGGTCAGATCAGGTTAGCCAGGGCTTTCTCCAGTCTAGTCTGAAAACCTTCAAGGATGGAGGCAGCACAACCTCTCTGGGCAATTTGTTTGACTCCAAGACCCACAGGGGGTTGGACCTGATTATCTCTTGAGGTCCCTTCCAACCCCTATGATTCTGTGACTGTCCTCATGATGGAAAAGTTTTTCCTTCCACTCACCACTCTTGTACCAACTGATGTCTGCTGTCTCTCATCCTTGCACTGTGGTGAACAGCTTGACTCTGGCTTCTTGACAAGCTCCTCCTCAGTGCTCCATATGAACAGAGTCTCTTCCCTGAAGAGGCACCTCTTCTCAACTAGTTTCTCTGTAACCCAAGCCTAGCTGGAAGTGGCTTAGTGTGTGTGGCCACAAAAGAGACCAGGTTGACATCTCTTAACCTCTCAGAGCAGGGATGGAGATGTCCAACCCCCTGGCAGGCAGGTCCTGGCTTTGGACCAGGCTTGACAGTGCATCAGTGAATGGTTCAGTCACAGGGAACATGAAGATTTAAGGCATGACCAAGCCCTGCTGTCCCAAACAGAGCTAGGCAGGGGTGTCATACTGCCTGTCACTTGTCTTGCAGCCTCTCCCTCCTACACTGGGCTGGTTCTACCTGCTGGAGCTCTCCTTCTACTGCTCACTGGTGGCTACTCTGCCCTTCGATGTGAAGAGGAAGGTGAGTGACAGCAGCACAACCACAACATTCAGGCTTGGTTGGCCCCTGCTGTGAGTCTCTCCCCTCCTGCTGCGGGCTCCCTGGGGTGCAGAGGACAAGGCATGCATGCTGCTGGGAAGACCCCTGAGCACCTGAGCTCCCTGCAGCTCTTGTATCCCACTACGGCACTTTGCACTTGGGTCCCACTTCTGTGTGGCACACCTTCCTGCCTGCTGGGCCAGGGGAGCCCTGGGGGCTGACACAAGGTCCCCACACCTGGCCAAGGCACAGCCACATGGCCCTTCCCAGCTCTGGTCTCAGGTGCTTCCTGAGCCACGCTCTCCCAGTGGGAGGGAGCTGGGCTCTTGTGATGGAGGGTCCTGTGGATGCACATGTGGCTTTTGTAGTGTGGGAGGAGGTTCAACCCCAGCTTCACTTGAGTGTTTAATTTGAACCACACATCTAAATTCAGAGACTTTGTGCTTTTCCCCAGAGATGCTCAGCTCTCACAGACCAGGTCCCAGAGGACCTGCAGGAACTCTACTCAAGTTATCCATACTGCAGTAGTCTTTGTAGGCAGGTTGGTTATTGAACACCTGCAATGCTTCCCAGAAGAAGTAGGAACACAATGCCTGGCAGTGACCCTCCCTGGGTCAGAGGTGCCCTTCCTGATTTGTCCACTGAACACTTGGGAGTCATCTTATACCCCAAAGCATCGTGGTTTTGCCTGTAAGGATTTGTCCACGCAGACATGAACCACCCATGTAAAGAGGTCCTCTCTTTACATGAGGCATGTGAGAGGGCATGTTCCCCACCTGCAGTATTTCCAGTCCATCTCCACTGGTCCCTCTCCATGGGAAGTACAGGGAGGTTGAAGAACTGCCTCCTCTGTGGCCAGTAGATAGGACCTGCCCCAGGCCAAGGGCAATCTATTGTCATTGCAACAAGCATTTAAATACACAGTGGGGCTGGGGAGGAGGAGGGAATACTGGATGCTAAGAGAGGAACTTTCTATGGGCAGGTTGCTTCCTGGAACATGTCTAAACTCTGTCTTCTAGCAGGTTTGCACCTCTGTGTACCTGGCTGGTATTTATCCAGGTTTCCATAAACAGGGTGTAAATATGCCTGTCCTCCTTGGGATTGTGCAGGACCTCAGAGAACTGTAGCACGGTGGGGAGCACTGATGCTTTGTGGAGGTGTTTGACATGTCCTAATGAGGCAGCAACATCCAGGGAGAGGTGCTGCCAGGTCAAGGTAAGACTGACACACAGTCTCTCTTCTCATGCCAGGACTTTAAGGAGCAGATTATCCACCACATCGCCACCATCACTCTGATCTTTGTCTCCTACTGTGCCAATCTGATACGGTTTGGGGTGATAGTCATGCTAGTCCATGATGCCTCTGATTATATTTTAGAGGTGAGTTACCCTCCCACAGGCCTGTGGGCCGCACTGGGGCCCGTGGGCCTCACAGCACACGATGCCTGTCAACGTGGTGGGCCCACACACGTGGCCCAGGCGTGTAGCACAGAGTGAGAAGGTGCAGATTGACTGCTCTGGGGGGGAAAGGCAGGCGAGGGCACAGGGCCTGGGACACAGCCCCACAAGCCTGGCAGGCCGTGGCAAATCCCTCAGCTCCCCCTAGAAGAACACAGGCACATGGGACCCATGGCAATTTGTCTCCCTGCAGCTTGCCAAGATGCTTCATTACATGAAACAGAAGTGGGCCAGCGAAGCAGCCTTCATGGGTTTTGCTGTGGTTTTCATCATCTCCCGGCTCGTCGTTTTCCCCCTAATGTGAGTTATGTTGTAACGTCCTCTGAACGTGGGTATTATGGGCTGTCTGAGCTTCCAGAGACATGACCCTCCATGCTGAGCAGAAGAAAGGCAGGGAACAGGCCATTACAGCTACCTTGAAATATTAATCCAACCACAACTGAGAAACCCCAGGGAGAAAAAATAACCCACCAAACCCAGCAAGAAAACACAAAGAATCACACCTAAAAGAGGGGTTTAATTGTATTAATTAACTAAATTAATTCATCTAGAGCCACAACCACTGCCCCTCTACCCCCACAGTCTCGCTGTCTCTCCTAGGTAGGGGCTGTCTCTTGTTCTGTGATCAGATGCAGCCACAGCAGTTGACTCCTCACAAGGTACTGTGGCACATGAAGCCTGAGGCTGCAGTCAAGTAGTTGCCCAGAAACTTGAACTTTTTAAGTGTGAAGGTGCTTAGTCTGCTTTAGCCTTGTGTTTTCTGACTTGTCTCTCTCTTTCCCACAGCACATACTATTACTTTGTGACAAAGTTTCAGTTCTTCCTCATAAGCTGTCTGGTAATGGCTTTCCTGATGATCCTGCAGTTGTTACACATCTTCTGGTCCTGTCTAATAATCCAGATGATCTTCAGTGTCATCCTCCATGGTGAGGTATGAAAAAAAAAATCTTAAGTCTCCTCTGGGCCACTACTAGAGATGTAGGGATCTCCTGCATGCCTGCAGGGAAGGGCTGACTGCAGTGGGACTGCCCAATAAACAGCCCAAGAGCTCCTGAAATCAGAGGCACAGAATGGTTTGGGTGGGAAGGGACCTTAAAGATCAAGTCCCAACCCCTGCCATGGGCAGGGACACCTCTCACCAGCCCAGGCTGCTCAAGGCCCCATCCAACCCAACCCTGATCACCTCCAGGGAGGGGGCAGCCACCACTTCCCTGGGTACCCTGTGCCAGGGGCTCATCCCACTCAGAAGGAAGAATTTCTTCCTAATATTCAATTGAAATCTACCCCCTCCCAATTTAAAACCATTCCCCTTTGTCCCATCACTCCTGTCCCTTCTAAGAAGTCCCTCCCCAGCTTCCTTGTAGCCCCTTCAGGGACTGGAGCTCACCTGTGGGGAGCTGTATGGATGCCTTTGCTCATGGAGATCAGAGCAGGAGCTCACTTGTAGTTTGCAACCATGTCCTAGTGACACAGACACTGCCAGCTGGCTTCTCAGTAAGTGGTTTTGGGGGAACAGAAAGGGGAGTAAGGAAGGAGCCATCAGGTAAGCCTGGTGGGTAGAACACTGTGGTTTCTGAGTGGGTTTGTGAAGACTTTGGGGATCTGTGGCCAGGAGAAGAGAAATAAATCAGTGTGGTGGTGTTATGCCTTCATCTGACTTTGAACTAACCCTTTTTTGAAGCCAAATTAAGAGGAAAAAACCTGTTTCTAGAGGAAACAATGGAGAATACTCTCATCAAGTTTGTAGATGATAGCAAAATGAGGAGATCAGTCAATATGCTCACTGGGGTCAAATCTATGTTGACTTTCAGAACTTCAGCAGGAATACACTGCAGAGGAAAGCATGCAGAATAACTGTGTGTAGAATAAATACTGTTTTCAGAAGATCATATTGCAAGAACATTATTAGGGTGACCCAAAAAGAAAAGGCATTCAAAAGTTAGATGAAACCATAACAAAGTCAACCTCCAGCAGTTTAAGTCAAGCTCCCAGTGCAGAGATGATTGCAACAGTGGCTTTTAGGATATAATCACACTTGTTATGTTTAATTTAGCTGCCAGGTTAGCACCCCAGTGCTGTGAATGAACATAGAAGTGGTGCCCTCCAATGTATAACATGAGAGATCCTTTGCCACTCATTCCAATTGTCTGTCTTTCCTACAGAAAAGAAAAGATGTCAGAAGCGACACTGAGGAGAGTGACAGGAGTGAAGCAGAGGACCTGGCAAAGAACAGAGAGTAACGTGGGTCTCACTGCAGAACACCAAGAGCTGGGCAGACTCTCAGAAGCAGGGAGGCTGGATAGAACTTGGAGGGTGGGGGTGGCTGGGCAGGCTCACAGAGAGCTCCACAGCAGTCTGTGGGAGGCCTCATAGAATCCCAGCCTGGTCTGGGCTGGGAGGGACCCCACGGGTCACAGAGCTCCAACCCCCCTGCCACAGGCAGGGACACCAACCTCCAGGCCTGGAGCTACACAAGGTTGCCCAGGGCCCCAGCCAACCTGGCCTTCAACACCCCCAGGGATGGGGCACCCACCCCATCTCTGGGCAGCCCCTTCCAGCCCCTCCCCACTCTCTCTGCAAAGAACTTCCCCCTAAGATCTAATTTAAACCTTCCCTCCTTCAGCTTCACTCCATCCCCCTTGTCCTGCCAGGCTCTGCCCTTGAACAAGCTGATTCCCCTCCTGTTCCTCTGCTCCCTCCAGGCACTGGGAGGCTGCAATGAGGTCCCCCCACAGCCTTCTCTTCTCCAGGCTGACCCAGCCCAGCTCCCTCAGCCTCTCTCCAGAGGGGAGCTGCTCCAGCCCTCTGAGCATCTCCGTGGCTCCTCTGACCCCTCTCCAACAGCCCCACATCTCTCTTGTCCTGGGGCCCCAGCTCTGGACACAGGACTCCAGCTGGGGCCTCATGAGGGCAGAGCAGAGAGGGACAATCCCCTCCCTGTCCCATGCTTCATCCCATGTCCAGACAGAAGCTAATTGAATCACAGCATTTACAGGCAGTTAAGTCACTTTAGGTGATGTTCTCTTCACTTCTCTTACTGGGATCGTTCTTTCACTACTGCTCTATGACCATTATCCAGGGAAAGGAAACTGTGGTTACCTTAAAACCTTCCCAGAGGTTCATGAGACAATGAGTGACAACTGCTGAGGATTTCACTGGCTTGCAAACTCAGAAGATGCTGGCAGTCATTGCCAGCCAGCTCCTGAAAGGACTTGCATGTGAAAGAGGCTAGCTGAAGGGACAAATAAATTTTCAGCTGTGTTAACTCAAAGGCTCAGGAAGTGCTGAGGGCAGAGAAATCTACAGGTCTGTAAACAATATACAGAAAGCTGCAAACACCTTTAAAAATGAGTTTTCTACTCAGGCTTTGAGTGTGCTTCCAAGGGGCTGATACTTTTTACACAAAGACTAGGGCAACTGTCTCTGAGAAATGCAAAGAGGGGGAGAACAAAGGATGGAATAACTAGAACACTCTGCTGTGAAGACCCCAGGTCCATCTCCCACATCTGACCTATAAAGTCAGGAAAGATGTGGGAGAGAAAGGCAGAAGGAACTGATCCAGAATTCCCTTCAAGCATTCTGACCTAACTCTGTGGGACATCAGCCTTGAGAAGGGTGCCACCTAGCCCCAACTAGCTGTATTCTGCCTTCAGTAGGTTGCCTGGTGTACATTTTCCTTGCCATGCTGCATAAAGAACTGGCACAGAGGCCAGTAATGATTGTAGAACAACCTCCCTGCTTGGTGGTGATGCACACCCACCTTCTTGTCCAGAGCTGCTGGGGGCAGCTGCTCCATTCTAGGCCTGCCTGAGCACCCTGGGAGATCGATCTCCTACCACTCTGCTAAGTCCACAGTGCTGCCTAGCAAACCCTCTTTCTCAGGCACAGTCCTTAACTAAGGCTAAGCACAGGTCCTGCTCCTTGCACCCTCATTTGGGATGGTGGGTTTTATTCAGGGTCTGTATAGCAACGAACCCAAAGGGGACTAAGGAAACAGAACCAAAACTCTTTGGTGTCCCAGTTTGCACAGTTACCATCACTTATCTGAATGCATTAATCCAGAAGAGCCTCACTCTTTCTGTGGCCCTCTCCAACCTGGAATAAAGGTAATTTTAGCCATAATTACATAACCTGGGAAACTCAGTTATTTCAGGCTCACAGCATAGCTGCAGTGGGGGTTTTTTTGCTCTGTTCTACAGTACTGAAAGCAATCAGATTCTGCTGAAGCTGCCCTTGATGCCCACTTGGTACATTGTTTTACTTCTCCTATACTTTAACACTGATGCAGTGACATTCCTGTCTCTCCCAACTGTCTGAAGGATAGTGCCACAGAGGTTGAAGGTTAGAACAGCCTTTTATTTAGCATCAACCCTGAGGAGTTGTACCATAACAGCAGCAACCACTACTTCCAGTGATCTGGGACCTTTGTGTAGGCACCAAGGTTATTGTGTAGACACCAGGTAGAATAAAAAGAGACAAAGGTACAGAGGAACAGACCTATTTTCAAGATTAAGCCTGAACTTGACCTAACTTAACTCCCATCAGCTGTAAAGCACATGACTTGTTCTTTTTGGTTCTCCTGGACTGGCATCACTCATGGCCATGTATCAAACCTCCGCACCGACACGCACCCGTGAATAGGAAGGGGGCAAGGGAGTTTGCTATCTATGACCTGGCACATATCAATGTAGGGATCAAAGAGGACAACAACAGGGAGGGCACTGTTCCCCTTCCTCTGTCCAAGGAGATAAATTCGTCCATTCACAGTGCTGCATCCCATGAAGAACTTCTTGGTAAAGCATTCCTCATCCACCTGGGTCCACTCATCTGTCTCCACATCCAACCGAAAAGCTCCCCCTCCTATGGTGTACAGAGCACCATTCAGTGAGGTGATGCAGAGGTCATACCTGGGAGGGAAGAAACCCTTGATCAGAATCAACAGAAACATCCAGCCCCTGAAATATCCAGTGTGACCCTGGCCCTGTTTAAACAGTCACAAAAGCTTTAGTGGAACAAGACTACTGGATTTCTTCAGTCCCACCTTTTCTTGGACCAGGACCAACACTAGAACCTTTCTTCTCCTGCCAGGTCCCAGAAGATGATGTCTGTCCTGGTTTTGGCTAGGATAGAGTTAATTTCTTTTCTGATAGTGTTTGGGAGTTGGGATGAGAGCAGTGCTGGTAGCACCCTGATGTTCCCAGTTGTGGCCAAGCAATCAAGGACTTTCCAGTTGTTCATATTTCCCTACTAACGAGAAGGGAGGGGACACAGCCAGGACAGGTGACCCAAACTGGATAAAGGGGGTATTCCATGCCAATTACAACATGCTCAGTATAAAGGGGGGCTGGTTGGAGAAGGAGCAGGCAGCTCCAGGACACGTGGGCTTGGGGATGGTCTGACTTTTGGGACAGCTCTGGGCTGCACAGCCTGAGCTGTGTGGCTTGGTGAGAAACTGCATTGTGTATCACCAGCTTCATGTATTTTGCTATAAAGTCCTGTTATCATTGTTCTATCTATCTTTCTGCTATACTAGTAAACTCTCCTTTACCCAACCCATGAGGTTTTGGTTCCTTGGGTTTGGTTTTTTCCCTTTCCCTTCCCTCTTCCCCACTTTCCCCCCACCAACTCCCTTTTAAAGACCGAGTGACTGCGTGGTGCTCAGCTCCCAGCTGGGGCAAAACCACAACCATGTCTTACCTTGGAAGTGGAGAGAATGAGATTACATCCCAGCTATCTGTTTCTGTGTTCAGCCTTTGCACTCCATCATACACATGTCCGTTTTCATCCAGGCCACAGACCACATAGATCCTGGTTCCCACACTGACTGCATCTCCTCTCTCCACAGGTTGAGCCATAGGACTCATGCTTTCCCATTCTGACTCCATCAGAGCCATACGCTCCACTGCTGGGATTATCCCTTCATCTGTGCTCCCTCCAAGGACATACAGGTAGAGCCCCACTCCTACTGCACAGTGGCTGTTGCGGGAGTTCTTCATGGCAGGCCCTTCCAGCCAGCTATTGTCCAGGCAATTGTAGATAAGCACCCAATCCACACTGTACCACACAAACTCATCCCGGAAATATCCTCCTGTAACGAAAAGGAAGCTCCCTGGAAAGACAGCAGGGAGAAGCATTGGTTATGTGAAGGCTGAAAATGGCTCCTGAGAACCAGGGTTCTCACTTCTCCCTGGGCTGTACCAACGAGGTGCAAGATTTGTATGGGATGCAGGGGGAAATGGGCAGCCCCTTCTCAGTGTCTGTGGGGACAGGACAAGGGGTGATGGGCTCAAGTTGGAGCATAGGAAGTTCCACACCAATCTGGGGAAGAACTTTTCCCCAGTGAGGGTGAGGGAGCCCTGGGCCAGGCTGCCCAGGGGGTGTGGAGTCTCCTTCTCTGGAGAGAATCCAGCCCCATCTGGACACCACCCTGTGTGCCCTGTCCTAGGGACCCTGCTTTGGCAGGGGGTTGGACCCCATGGGCTCTGGAGGTCTCTTCCAACCCCTATGATTCTATGAGCAGAGAAAGTTACTGCGCTCTGTTTCAGTTCGTGGTTGTTTGACTCCTCATCTGCAGAGAGGTGCTGGGCCTACAGGACACAGTAAATCCTTCCATGTGTACTCCCACAGAAACAGAGCACCTGGAGAGCTCCTCTCCACTTGAAATTGGACTATCACTAACACTACTGAGCTGTCTTGGAAGTCTCCAAGCATGAATATTTTACAACATCCATGGTAAATTTAACTTAATGGAACTACAGAGCCGAAGTCATCACTTGGAAAAGCCACCATGAAAGAGAAGGGCCAAAAATATGCCACTTCAAGGGAAGTCATTAGACTTACTCCAGATGAGTCTAACATAAGGAGTACAAGAGCTTCTGCTGTATGAAAAGAAACATTCAGCTTTGTCTAATGTTCTCCCAGGACTAAGGAAAACAAAGCCATTCTTTGAACAAATATGAACAAGATTTTAGCAACAGAGTTTTCCAGGAGAAGCAGTTGAACTCCCTGCATCTGGGTCTACAAGCCTCACATTCTGTTTGCATTTGCTCAGTCCCTCTTGCCTGTAAGTTACCTACTGCTGCCAATGCATATTGGGTGAAGTTTCTGCGCTGCAGTGGAGAACAAGACTGCCAGGTCCCTGTTTTAGGTTGAAAGAGAAATAATTCTTGCTGTTCCTTGTCATGCCTTCCTCCCAGGACATATAAGGTGTCATAGCTCCGACCAGTGCAAGGACACAGTTCCATATTTTGCCAGCTGGGTGGAGGACAGCTGTCTAACTTCTTTATTAGCCTGGAAAAGGTATCTGTCTCTCCAGAGCGCTTGCTGTGTTTCACCAAGATATCAAGGAAGGACAAACTCAGAAAACTGACCCTGACTTCACCCACCAAATCCAGAAAGTCTTCCTCTCTTGCTTCTGGGTCCTCCATTATCCACCTCACAACACTGTCAAACACCACATCTTCTCGTAAAACGAAGAGGTCATCACTTTTTAGGACTTGCATCAGCACTTCCTTGGGTAGTGCTTTAAATTCTTCCTGGCACATTACATCCCCCCAGTGAGTGAGAGCCACATTCATGGCAGCTGCATAGAGCTCTAGAAAGGCAAAGTGCTGTGAGTAGGTCATCAGGCCCAGGCAGTTGGAAACATGCAGCTCTCTCTCCAGAAATCTCTCACACAACAGTTTCACCCTGTCAAACTGGAAAAAATCAGCTGTTTCCAGTAAGCTGGTCACATTTTCTTCATCTATCAGCACGTGGGCTGTGCGAGTGAACTCCAGTAGTGCCTGAAAAGGCAGGGCATCAATCCCTCTGATCACTACATGGTATTCAGAGCTCTCTCTTGCCCCCCCAAAAAACATGGCTTCAAAATAACGACTGTGTACTGAAAGTACCCTGCGGCTGACCTGGAAGAGTCTCTCTCCAACTTCAAGAACTGTGTCTGCAATCATTTCTGTCCGAGGTTCCAGCTCCTCAGGTTGTTGTGCAGCCTCCATGCTTGTTGACTGTCAGGCAGTTAAAATTAACTCAGGCTTTACTCATGTGAAGTCTCTGGAAACACTATCCCCCTAGCTAGGATAAATACAAGATAAGTTAATCTTGCCCTAAAAATAGGATGTGTTTTATACCCTCCTGCTTTGCTCTGCAGCCTTTCCTGCTGCTTTCAGAGCAGCAATAGCAGGAAAGCTGTAAAGCCACCCACCCTCCCAAAAAAGAAAAGAAATGCAGACATAGTTGACATCTACCTCAGCCTGGTAAGACCACAGCAAACTAGGGGAGCTGCTAGCCAAGCAGAGCCTGGACTAGGAGAAGGAAAGAGGAGATACATCCAAAAGCTTTCTAAGCACTACCAATAAGCTGTGGAACAGCACTGAACCCAGTTGGAAAAAAAATAACCCATTAATAGTACATTTCACTTCTGCAAATCAAAATCATAGGAAAGCTTGAGACTTCCAGGCAAACCCCACTGATTTCCCCAAAGCCACATCCCTCATCAGTTCAAGTTTAACATGAAATTCCAGATTGCTTGCAGTATTTAGTATATATTTAATTTTATGTAGGTAAGGTATTGGGGGGGAGTAAATTCAAACCCAGATGGGCTGTCACAGATCAATTGCTATACACTAAATAAAGTCATAATACAAGCAACAGCTCACCAGTTCCACAGAGTGTATTCTTCCCAAGTATTCAGACCAAGCTTTTAAGTGGAGAGGTGTGCATAGTGACCTGTCACCAGCAAGACTCAGTGCCATTTCTGGGTGGAGTTCAGCAAGCAGAATGGTGCCATCAGGGTCAAGAGCACTTTTTTTTCCCCCCTGAAGGTTCCCTCCTGCGTTTCCTAAAGAGGCTTCTGCAACACTCCATGGCAGATCACAGAGTAACACAGACTCATAGGGGTTGGAAGGGACCTCAAGAGATCATCAGGTCCAACCCCCACTGATGGATTGGCAGAGTCAGGTTTAGGAACTAAAACAATAGAGACTCATATACAAATTCAGCTATCATTTTCCTATGTTCATTTTCAAGTAGACAACTCCCAAACAGAACCCAGAAGGAGAACCATCTGTCTTTCAGCAAAGACTGGGCAACCCATTAAGTGAGCTGGAAATGCTAGAAACATGCCCTCTGCATCTAGAGCCTGCAATCCACTCGAGTGAGCTTCAAAATGTCTGTTGCTGATGGACACAGGAGTGCAGTGATGGTGTGGCTTGTTACTGCTATCCACCACCAGCAAGCTCTCTCCCACCTGAAGGAAAGGGACAGTTACAGACCCCACTCATGCTGATGCAAGCAAACTCTGCTCCACAGTTTCTTCTCAGTTGTGCAGCCACAAGAAGAAGTTTTGTAGCGTTAGGGAAAAAAATTACATTGCAAGGAGCATGACTCTGTGAAGCACCCAAAGAATGAAGCCCTAGGAAATTAAAATCCAGAAGCACTCAAGTTTACACAGGCAACATACCACACAAGACAGCTGGTCCCTAGTTTCACAGCCTCCTGGACAAGTCAGACACACTGAACTGGAATTTGTTTACTTCCAGTTCCCACCCATTTCAGAGCCAACCCAGGAGGGTCTCTGGAGTACGGTGCTGTCTGCCCAAGCAAGCAGGTTTTCTTGACAACCTCTAGGTACAAGACTGGTGCTGCCACCAAACCAGTTGACTCTGCTGCAGCCTCCTCATAAAGGGTCCTCAGGAAAAGCAGGTGGCAGATGCATGTTACACACAGCCTGTGATCAGTCATCTACGAGACAGTCTTTAAAATGCTGAACAGAAATGCACAAGTCTTCAGAAAAAGGACCAGAAAAGGGACTCAGGGATTTCCTCTTAGTGTAGAGCACACATGCTCATCTGGTCCCTCCTATTTTGCTATGTTTATACACCTCAAGTTTAATTTAGATTTACAACTGTGTAGAACTGCAGTGTCAGCTGTATAGCACTTTTTCAGACTAAAGCCCAGGCATTTAGGAACAGATTCATTTAGGAACAGATTCATTTAGGAACAGATTCATTTAGGAACAGATTCATTTGTATTTATTCACTCAAAATGCCTCAAATCTTGCTATTTTTGCAGTATAAAAGAAATTAAAAAATGTTTACTTACAAACCAAGTTGTAACAAAACAGAACATCAATTGGACAGCTACAATATAAAAATAAGCAGTATTTCCAGACACTGCCTACAACTGAACATCAGGTTCTTAAATATTCTTCCCCCTAAAATTCCAATATCAAAAAAGATACTTCTGTAAGTTTCACATCAACTCAGCCAAGCATCATGCTAGTAGTTAATCCAGTTCTTCTGTAGGAATGCAGGAGTTCTTCTAGATCCCCAGCCTACAAGGTCTGGAACACATGCCAGAAGAGATCTTAGCTGTATAGCTTGCAAATGCCATGGCAAGGTACTCTACAAGGAGAGTAATCTTCCTGCGTGCACTGGAGCAAGCAGGCAAAAGAGACTGAACTCAACAGCAGGAAGACAACACGATGCTTCCAGCTGAGTACTGACATCTAAGAGGAAGAAAAACATGTATTTAATCTAAAGCCTAAATAGATTAGGACTTTTTTTTTTAATCATGTTATTTAAAAATGTAAACAACAACCAATATTCAGGGCATTCTTTACTCATTTGATGTGGCTGTTTCAAAATTCTCAATGTCAAGAGGGCCTCAGACAATTCCATGACAGTATATCCTTTTCTGTCAGCTCTAAGCAGTTACACATTTATTTGGGGAAAGCAAAAATTAAAAAAAAAAAATCAGAATTTACTTCTTCTACACTATGCCCCTTTCTCTCACTGTTTATGGAAAGCCACAAAAGTAAAAGTTGACCGTTCTTTCACAGGAACAAATACGCATTCAAACTCCTCCCCCAAAACAGGAAGCTTCTCACACACTGACAGTTGTCTCTGATGATTGCACCCTTCAAGTCTTGGGAAACAATCCAAAGAAAGCATTAGCCATCTTGCTGCTGAATGAAAGGGTTTGGGATAGCTTCCATGCCATCCTGTGGACAAATAAGAACCACAGAAGTCCCTCTGCAGACCACAAGTCCCAGCTGACGTGTGTCTTCTGTTAATTTGTATTGATCATCTGGATCTGAAAAGCAGAGATCCACAGTTAGAATGGCAACGTAAGGAAAAGAAGCTAAACTCCATCAGCTTCAAAAGACACAGGCATACCTTGTTTTACTGAGCACATGGACTACAAGTGACACAGCAGTAGTATCTGATGTCTTTGGGACATTACTAGTTTACTGATTTTCAAAGTAGCCCATACCACAGCAAGCTATAAAGAGTTTTGCCCCAGTGTATGATAAAATCTGTTTCAGGAAAGAAATGGGAGCATTTATCCTTGTATAGGAAACAGTAACAATAAGAAAACCCCCTGCAGCTCTCTTAGCTCCAGTAAGCTACTTACAGCAGAGTTTAAGACAGTAAGATCCTAGTTCTCACTGTTTAGTTTAGTTTAGGAGTTTAGTTTTTCCTGCATTGAGCATACTGCCAACCCTCCAGCAGTATAAACAAAGGCAATTGCCTTATCTGAATGGAGGCACACAATTTTATTCAAGCTTTAGAGGACAAGAGGCCCAGATGAGTTAAAGGAACTGCAGCAAGGACTACCAGAATGTTCTACCAACTTCTGTTCTCTTATCCCTTTCTTTACAACCTGGTTATGACAAACATCTTGGTTTGGATAATGCCAAGTGGCAGTTATTCACTCACAGAGATGTAAGATTTCTATTAAAATTATTGGGGGTCAGAGAGGAAGGGGGTGGGGGGAGCTTTACACAGACAGCATGTTACTTACCTCGCATATATTCAATAGTACCATCAAGCACAAGGTTCAGAAGAGGGTCAAATCCTTTCAAGACACCACTTGCTAGGGAAAAATCACACAGAGAACAATGATTAGAGACCCATACCTGCTACCCAGCAGCACAAGACTGCATGAAGGACAGATACATTCAGTTCTCCAGCTCTGTTACCTCCTCTGAGCAAGGCAACCAAGCAACTGAGAGCAGTGGTATCAGTGTCCCCTTGATCAAACTGCAAATACACAAGGCCCTGGTTTGTGTTGTGCTGACTGACACAGGCTTTTCAAGCACCACCTCAAAGCATTCTTCAGGATACTAACATTTTTGTTTTCAGCCAGGTTCAGGAGCATTTTAAGAATACTGCTGCATAACAAATCAACACAAGTCACACCACAGGGGAAAAAACAACCTAAAAAAACCCCCAGAAAAACCTCCAAAACAAAAAACTACACAAAACAAAAAGAACCAAAACAAACCAAACAACCCAAAGAAAATCTCAACAACAAACCAACCCCCCAAAAAACCAAAACACCAACCAACTCAACAAAAATAAACAAAAAATGCCCTTATCAAAGAGGTGTGGAAAAAAAACCCTATCTTCCAGGTGTCCTCCTGGAATATAACCTCTTTAGCATAAGCACTGACTTCATAGGAGTGCACTGCTGCCAGGCAGACAAGCACTTTGTCCTAACTCAGAATGTGAGTCTACAAGACCTCAGGGAAGATTTAACAGAGATTTTTGAAAGCAAACCAAGTTTGCTTTGCTAAATCATGTCAAGCACCTCCCGGGCAGAATGCTGTTAACTTTGAGACATACAAGTGTTCTGCAAGTGGCACTGTGGGCTGCGTTGGGATGGACAGCTGTACATGCAGCAAGGGAGCAAGAAGAGGGGGAAGAAACAAACTTAGAGCCTCAGAAGTGATGAGAAGACTAAACAGACTGGAAAGGCTAAGTATCTGCTCTTTAGAGGGATGTGGACAGGCTGGGTCGATGGGCTGAGACCAACAGGATGAGGTTCAATAAGGCCAAGTGCAGCGTCCTGCACCTGGAACAAAACAACCCCAGCAGTGCTACAGGCTGGGGACAGAGCAGCTGGAGAACTGATGGTGGAGAAGGACCTGGGGGTGTTGGGTGACTGCGACTGACCAGGAGCCAGCAGCATGCCTGGCTGGTGAAGGCCAATGGCATCCTGGCCAGCAGGTCCAGGGAAGGGATTGTGCTACTGTACTGGGCACTGGGGAGGCTGCACCTAGAGTGCTGGCTCCAGTTCTGGGCTCCTCACCATGAGAAGGACGTTGAGGTCCTGGAGTGAGTCCAGAGAAGGGCAACCAGGCTGGGGAAGGGGCTGGAGGGCAAATCCTCTGAGGAGCAGCTGGGGGTGTTGAGCCTGGAGAAGAGGAGGCTGAGGGGATCCCTTCTCCCCACCTCCCCTGCCCTGCCAGGAGGGTGCAGAGAGGTGGGCGCTGGTCTCTTCAGCCAGGGGACAGGAGCTGGGACAAGGGGCAATGGGCTCAAGCTGCCCCAGGGCAGGGTCAGATCTGACATCAGGAGAAAGTTCTTTGCCAAAAGGGTAACGGGCACTGGAACAGGCTGTCAGGGAGGTAACTGAGTCACCTACCCTGGATGGATTTAAGAGACAGGTAGATGAGGTGCTCAGGGATGTGGGTTAGTGAAGGACAGGTACAGTTGGGCTCACTGAGCTCAAAAGGTCTTTTCCAGCCTGGTGATTCTACACCAGAACAGCCCATGAGCTCCAGGCATGCCCCGTGTGCCAAGACACCGCAGGTGCGTTGCCCGTATCGGGCTGCTTTAGCTTCACCCTGGCGGGAGGGAAGGCGAGCGAAGGAAGGCAGGCGCTGGGGCCGGCTGAGGAGAGGCCCGCGGGCTGCAACAGCCGAAAGCCCCCCGCTCCTCATGGCCCTTCCCCGAGAGCAAGCCCCCGCCGCGGGGCCGCCAGCGCCTCACCCCGGCCCGCAGCCGCGCACTCACCTTCTCTCCCTCCCTGGAACTTCACCCGGATCGTTTTGTCGATGTACTTGGAGAGATCCAAAATGCTCTCCTTCTTCTTTTTCTCCTTGTCCTAGGGCAGAAGCAAGCCGGGCTGAAGGGCCGCCCGCCCCGCAGCCACACGAGCGCCGCGCCGCCGGTACCCGAGGCCAGGCCCGGCTGACACCACCATATCCCCCCCCCACCCCGGGTCCGGCAGGAGCCCGCCCGCCACCGCCACCCGCCCCCCGGGCCCCGCGCGCGAAGCCCCGCGCCTCACCGCCATCTTGCTGGCGCCGCCGCCTCCGCCGACGCTCGCCATTTCATTCGCCGCCGCCAGAAGTGACGCTCGTACCTCGGCGAAGCCCGGTAGCGGCTCTACGCGAGCGGGGCGGGACTTCCGGGGCGGGTTGCGGGGTTACTGGCCGGCCGGTGCGGGCCCGCTCGGAAACAAAGCGGGTGTCGGCTCAGGGGGCCCGGCATGGCGGTGTGGGGGGTTGGGCTCCGCGCCTGGCTGCTCCTGCACGTCCTGAGGCAGGTGAGTGGCTGCGCTGGGCCCGGGGGCCCCGCGGCTGGGCTGGGGGTTGTGGTGAAGCGAGTCTCTGCTGGGGCGGGGGCAGCGGCTGGGCGGAGAGCGATGGCGGGCAAAGCCGGGCGCTGGGTCCGGGCCGTGGCGGGTCTGCGGCGCTTGCGGCCTCTCCCGGTCGGACGGCGTTGCTCAGCCTGATAGCCGCCCCTCGGGCGCGGGGCGGAGCGGAGGGGCTGCCCGCAGCCGGTCGGTGGCCAAGCTGCGGCCCGCTCCTACCGCGGCGCTCGCGTCTGCCCGGCCCGCGCTGTGTCCCCTGCGATCCCCGCGGTCGTGGGTCGGTCTTTCCTTCCCTTCCCATCCTCGCCACGTCTGTCGGCGCGGCCCTTACGGCTCTTAAAGCGCTGTGTGTGTCGGGCCGGCAGCCCGGCGGGGGGTGGGCAGGCAGCCAGGCCAGGCCGGGCGCTGCGGGTGACATCCTCGCAGCGCGGCTGGCTCTTGGCTTGGGGTTCGTCCTGACTGGCTCGCCCTGAGCAGGGACGGAGCGGGGTTTGTGCCGAGCCGGGCCCCGCAGCTGGCAGAAGCCTCGCGTTCTCGCTTCTTACTGCGCTGGTAACTTTTGCGGGATGGAGCTGTAAGCTGTGATGAGCTAGGCGTGTCATCCGGATACAGGCGGGAGGGGGCTTCTAGATGCTGCCTGCTGTGTCTTCTCTATCTTAAGCTCAGACTTTTGTATTCTCAAAAATGTTCCAAGAGTCATACAAGCCATTTAAATGGCTTAAAACTGCACTGGGGGAGATTCAGGTTAGATGTCAGGAAGAATTTGTTCAATGAAAGGCTTGTCAGACATTGGAACAGGCTGCCCAGGGAGGTGGTGGAGTCACCATCCCTGGAGGGATGTAAAAGGCGTGTGGATGAAGTGCTTAAGGACATGGTCTAGAGGTGGGCTAGGCAGGATTAGGCCGGGGTTGGACTTGATGATCTAAAGGGTCTTTTCCAACCCAGGTGATTCTGTGAAAGTTCTTATCAGTTTATTAGTTGAGTTGGAGGGCACTATGTCTTCTTGAGTGTTATTAGTGTCATGTCTAATTTTTCCCCCTTCCTGATCCCTTCCTGATGATCTTGACTTACAGAACAGTTTGGTTGCCAGTTAACTGCTTCTTTTTTATTTCTGCATCATCCTTTTTTTTTCCTTTTCCTCCATCATCACTTCCAGTGTCATCCTTATTTCCCCACATGTCCTGTATGTTCTGGCATCTCTATTAATGCTTCAAGTGGACTGATAGTGCCACATAGACCCCACACATAAGAATGGGTCAAGGACTGTCATGGAGTCCATTTAATCCATCAGTTTGGAAGAGGTGAGCACGTAACAGTGCAGAAGGACAGCAGGTGACTGGTGATTACTTGGAGATCTTGTCTTCAGCTCCATGCATTGCAGCATACTTCCTTTCTGTAAGCAAGTCATTTAATTTGTGCTGTGGAAGAGTGCTGATATGCTTGAGGAAGCTTTGAACAGACTGCCCAAAGTGCTAAAACAGTGCTGCTGCAGCAGCAAAAAGCTAATTTCCTGTATGCTGGTAATATGTTTCTGTTAGCCAAGCTGGTCATTTAAAATGTGTTTGAATAGCTCATATTTTGCTATCCTTACACATCTCCTGTACTACCCAAAACCAAACCGACATGTGCAAGTACATCATCCTCAGCTTGATGCAGAAAGGAGTGCTCTGATGCACCTGTACTACCATGAGACACCAACGTCTGATGGATGGGGTTATTCTGGGGGACAAAGCTGACATCTCTCACAGTGATCTGCTTTGTGCATTTGCTATGCACCAGCTGTACTCACTATCTATGGCTTCCCCTTGTTTTAGTGCTGTTGGGCACGTGTGAAATTGCTCTGTCTCCCTTCCTGAGGTAGGATAATGGATTTTATTTTTTTTTCCTGGGGCATGAGAAGGTAATGTCCACATTTGCTTCTAAACTCTGATTTACAGAGGGATTTTTCCTGGGACATGAGAAGGTAATGTCCACATTTGCTTCTAAACTCTGATTTACAGAGGGAGAAGGAACAGTGTGCAAGCCAAGCATGGCTCTTGCAAATCTGGGTCCTCACCTGGAAACATCTAATGAGGGGTTTGATCGAGTACAACCTGCACATAGATCTTACTTTGGTATCTGAGTCTTAACAATTCATTTCACATCCCTCCCATTCTAACCATTCCTTCATGGCATTGCTTACCTCTCAGTGATCCTGTAACAGTAGAGGTATACATGAGCTTTTGACTAAGAAAGAGTACAGAAACATGATCTGCAGTGAGCATGTTGGACCTAGCTGGTTTTCACTACACTGGCTTTCACCAGAAAGCTGTGCCCTCAGACTCTGCACTCCTGTCACATGAAAACCTTTCCTTTGTTTTGCAGCTTTACATAAGCCACTTGCCCCTCTGTTAATTGTACAGCAACCTGTATGAAGTGAGGATTGTAACTGACTTCCTGCTTCCCTGAGGTCTTGGCTTGTGCAGTGGCACTGTTGATGAACAGGGATGCCTGCCTGTGGGTAACAATGTTTAAGTACAAATACTCTCCTTACTTACAAAGGGAAAATAGGTAATTCCCTACTTAATTGAGAGAAGTTCCCTATGAGGCTAGGAAGCCCATGCCTGTTGAAGGCTGTTGTAGCGTTTTCTGAGTCATAAAGCACCTTATTGTCACAACATCTGTTGTTTTCCTGTCAGTGTTTGACAAAGGTAGGGCTTGGTATCTGAACACTTGGAAAAGAGCCCTTGGGAGTTGTAGGAATGCCATATAGGATCTGCACAGCAGATACTATTTTCTCATCTGTTAGGAGCATTATCTAGGAACTAAGAAACCTCAGGGATGTTGCCACCATCCCAGTGCATCACCTGCACTGCTCTGAACTTTTTTTTGTCTCATGTGTGGTGACATAAATAAAACTGGAAGCATCACAGCCCTGTGGCAGGGAAATAAGGAATTGATGTCTGTGGCCCTGCTTAGGTGGGAGGATAACAACAAACTAGTAGTGGCTTTTAACAGCCTTGAGGACTGTGCTTTGTAAAGTGTCTGTTAAACCACATTCTCCATCGACTCCGTTCTCCATGGGCTTTCTAAAACTTTGTACACCCTTTTCTGCATTTATCTCTGCCCATGTTCCATTTAATTCCTGTCATCCTTGATTTTTGCTTGGTGTTTGCCACACACAAACACACAGCTTCCAGAATATTTTGAGCACTTCACATTTGAAACCTTTTACTCCCTTAATAGTTCATTAAAGAACATCCACCAGCTCAGCGTAATTGTGCATTACTGTCATCAGTATGCACTGGGGAATTATTACTGAGTTCCAGTAATGGTTATCTCCCCAGAAATCATAAAATTGTAGAATGGCATGGGTTGGAAAGGACCCCAAGGAGCACAGAGCTCCAACCCCCTGCCACAGGCAGGGACACCAACCTCCAGGCCTGGAGCTACACAAGGTTGCCCAGGGCCCCAGCCAACCTGGCCTTCAACACCCCCAGGGATGGGGCACCCACCCCCTCTCTGGGCAGCCCCTTCCAGCCCCTCACCACTCTCTCTGGAGAGACAGAACTTCCCCCTAATATCTCATCTCACCCTTCCCTCCTCCAGCTTCACTCCATCCCCCTTGTCCTGCCAGGCTCTGCCCTTGAACAAGCTGATTCCCCTCCTGTTCCTCTGCTCCCTCCAGGCACTGGGAGGCTGCAATGAGGTCCCCCCACAGCCTTCTCTTCTCCAGGCTGACCCAGCCCAGCTCCCTCAGCCTCTCTCCAGAGGGGAGCTGCTCCAGCCCTCTGACCCCTCTCCAACAGCCCCACATCTCTCTTGTCCTGGGTTTGCCCAGGGCAGAGTTAATTCTCTTTCTAGTAGCTGGTGCAGTGCTGTGTCTCAGAGTCGGGATGGCAGCAGTGCTGGTACCACACACATGGTTTAGCTGTTCCAAGCAGTCAAGGACTTTTCACCTTCTCATCCTGGAGAGAAAGAACTTCCCCCTAAGATCTAATTTAAACCTTCCTTCCTTTAGCTTCACTCCATCCTTAACTGTACAGGCTGATTGTTTCTCAGATACATAAAACTGTTCAATTTATGGTCAGCTAGCTCCAGCAAAACCACCTTAGGGCTTTGCAAGCCGTGGCACACATAATCTGTGAAACTCTGCTCCTTGATTTTATACTTTCTAAAACTTTTAATGCCCAGCCAGATCCCATCACAATAAAAAGGAAGCGCTTTTGCTCTGCTCTCCTGCCTGTGTCTGTGTTTGGATCTCTGTGGCTTTTTACTCTTGAAAGTAAAATTCAAGATAATAATGGATTTCAGTGCTGCTCCCTTTTGTTGAGAGGGGTTTAGGTGCTGTCATTGGGTAGCTGAGGTAGGAGTTCAAGTCCACTGTGGCAAATAGGTGGGAGTTTTTTGGTTAAACCTGGGTTTTTTTCCTCCCCACACGTGCACAACAGCATCTTGCTTCCTCCACAAATAGCTGTGCCTTGTAATCTTGCTCTTTTGCTCCAGTGCCTCTAATATGTACTGAAATGAAGTGTGACATGCCCTGTCCAGCACACTTCAGGAAAAAATAGATTTTAGAGCACTTAACAATGATGTTATCAAAAGAGGAAAAAGTTGCTGCATGAGTTATTGAAGACCAATTATATACAGAAGAGCTAAAGAGGAAAATCACTCCCTCCTGTGTATTTAGGATGATGTTTCTTTGCTGCTTGCTGACATCTTGCAGTGGAATGGCATGCTCTGGGTGCTGTGGAGAGCCTTTGTGTTTAACAGAGGATTCTTTGAGGAATTCCAAATAGCATCTTTTTACCCTGAGTGTCTCCTAGGAGTGAAGGGTAAGGTCTGTGTAATGGGGTTTGAAATGAGAATGATTGATTCTTCTGGTTTGTTTTCAACAAACATGTTAAGGCTCAACTTTGCTGCTGCCTCTGTTCATCTTCACCACATGGTTTCTCAACTACCTAGAGAAACACATGTGAAAGCTGTATTTGTGTAACCATCTAATTATTAAATCATTAGTCTTGTTTTGCTGATGAATGTTAAACTAGATGTTGATAGATTAGTCTGTCATAGCTTCCTGTCTAATTTAGGAGCAGCAGTGGCTAGGGATTCTGCTGCTCTGCAGAACAAGGTTTCATCAGGTCTAGTAGGAACCAGGAGATTTGCTTGGGGAAAACTAAATCTGAATAATAGAGCAATTAAATGTGTCTTCAGTTCTGTTCATTAGTGCCAGTCAGGAGAAAGACGAGGAAGAATGGGACAGGAGAAGTTGGGTCTGTGGGTAGAGGCCAGCAGGACATGAAAGGGTATGGTAGAAAGATGAAGTAGTTAGATAGGGTAGTAGGGTAAGTTCTGTTTGGTTTGGGGGTTTTAGTTTGGTTTTTGCTGAACTGATGCTCTCTGCTTGTTCTGTCTCCTGGAGTCATTAATGGATGGGCAGCAGTCCATCAGAAGCAAAATGTGTGGCTAGGTAAGGGGAAAGCCATGGCAGTTATTGCAATTTGTTTTTTTTTTTAAAAAAATCTGAAATAGGTACAAAGTGCTACCTGCTGGCATGGATTCTTGAGAGTTCTCAGTTAAAATGCCAAGAAAATGGAGATTTCCCTTTTACTGACCCCTTTGAGAACTTGGGTCTACCACCTAGGATGTAAAAATTGAGCCAGTGATGCTGTGGAGTCTTTTCAGACCTACAGAAGAGGTGTCCAAGGCCAAGGTTCTGATCAGTGCCAACCTGGAATTAGTTGTTTAGTCAGACTGTACTTCCAGGGGTAGGTAGGGGCCTGGCCTCCTATTCCAGCTCTTACCTGTTCTGCAGCAGTCAGCTTGTCTCTCTCACTTCAGTTATATACACCCCTGCACCATTCTAGCTGTGGTGTTTGTGGTGGTTCTGTTGGTTTGGTGGTTGTTGTGGGGTTTTCTTTAAACATTCAGTTGACTCTTTGACCAGTTGTTGTGTAGGAGGGAATCTGCCTCAGGTGTCTGAAGTCTTTGTGTGAAATACAATGGAAATAATAACCAGATTCCACTGTGCTCCCTGCACAGGCACTGAAGCTTGGTAGAATCTTGTTTAAAAGACAGAGACCAGTCAACAGGAGGTTCTGCCCATCATTTCTGCTATTTCAGGTGACCTAAAATTCTTGTAGTGATTTTTTTGTTATGTTTTCAGGTGTACTGTGAATATGGGATGGTGCATGTCCTTTCAGAGAGGGGGAGCAGCAAAGGAAAAGACTACTGTATTCTCTTCAACTCTCAGTGGGCCCATTTACCCCATGACTTGGGTAAAGCTGTAAGTACCTAGCCAAGCAATGACATAAAAATGTATGTAAAAATGCCTTTGTTAGAGAAAAACTTCCAGTTCCTCTCTTGAAATAGCAGGATTTGAAGCAGCTATTTGTTCTACTTTTGAAAATATTTTTATCTAAGATCATCCTAGGAAGTGCTGTGATGGCAATGTGCTTTTCCAAGCAGCACACAGAGGTAATGACTATTTCTGTTTCAAAACAAAAAATCTTCCCTTTGCACAGTGTGATGGATTCAGTGAAAATGGCACTTACCTGTGGCTGGGAAGGAATTCTTTTGTCTGTCAGTGTGATACAAAAAATACCATGTAGCCTTGCTAATCTATTGAACTGTGACCTTTAGTGCTTTCTTAGTGGTTCATAGGTCTGTCAAGTGTAAGAATAAATAGTCATAAGCTCTGTCAAGCTCTTGCTGCATTATCTAAAGCCCTGTGAGCTGACAATTGAAATAGTTCTTCTCTCTATTCTGTGATGAAAAGTCATTGTCACTGAATGATGAAATCAGCAAATCCACTTTGAATGAGCTACTAATTGGGGAATATCTGTATTCCTTAATCTACCAGTTGAGTGCTAGTGTTCCTTCTCCATGTATAATCACATCTTAATTATGCCCTGGATACATAGTTCAGATGCTGCAGCTGCCTTTGCCTTGTGTAGACTCAGCTAAAACTCCTGCACTTGACCTGAATCTGTGTAAGGTGAAGTCAGCACAGTGTCCTTTTGCTTCAGTGGTACAAGTGGGAGCACAGAAATGCATGGGTGGTTTGAGAGGCTTGGGGGTCTCCTTCAGCTGGACTGGGTAGACTTCCCAAGGAGTTTCTATCATTCCAGACTCTAGAATTGGTGAGACCCAGGGACTGTACTGTAGGCATCTTGTTTCAACCACTCATAAAAATTCACTGGAGACCCACACTGGGGCAGCTGGGGAAGAGCTGAAGCCTGTGGGAGAGGACTCAGGTTGGAGAAGTTGGTGAAGGACTGTCTGCCGTGGGACACAGGTGAATCAGTTAGGCAGGGTGCTGCATAATAGAGAAGGCAGCACTGTTTTGGCTTTCAAGTTTCTCTGAGAGTACTCTTAGCACTCCATTACATGAAAATTCTAAATTACACTTTAGAAACTGTGGTCTCTGCTCTTGACCTCTCTTATGTTTTTATTTTATATATGTATTTAACTAGTTTCTTTCTTTTCAGTCGCTCCTGCAACTTCAGGATCAGACAGCATCTGTTCTGTGTTCTCCAACTGATGTACCTGATGGGGGATTTAACAATCAAATCCCCATGGTGATGAGAGGGAATTGCACCTTCTATGAGAAAGTGAGGCTTGCTCAGATAAATGGTGCTCGTGGGCTGCTGATTGTTAGTAGAGAGAGACTGGTAAGTCCCTTTTGTCTTTGCTGGTAATTGTTATTAGGTACTCATTGATAGTATTTGATACTCCTTTTTAAAATAGATTATGTATGTATGTTGCATATATGTATTATTTCCATGCATAGCTGAAGGAAGGATTGATGAAACAAGGATTAATGATCCTCATTCAAGTAGGAAGAGTGTGTATAGACCCCCTATAACATTCAAGTCAAGAGCTCAGGATTATCCTTAGGGCATAGGAAATACTGGAGTCGAAGAAGGACGTTGATTTCTTGATTCATACTGCTACCTTCAATGAGATCTAGAACTCAGTGAATCCTTAGATCACATCAGCTGTAAAACAGTGTCCCTTGTGTGCAAAAGATACTGCCTGAAGTTTAGTTGCTGTGCTTTGTTGCTGTAGACTTTAATTGACATAGAGTTTACTGGAAACAGGCGTGTGTTTTGACTCTGAGTTTTAGCTCTCACTATGTCCCTTTCTAGAAAATTTCAAAATTAACAGCAACAAAACTTGCCCCTTTAACCCTTTTGAAGAAGTAGAAGCATTTTCAGACAATAATATTTTATATTTTCTTACCTGCTCTGAACTGTGTTTCAGGTTCCTCCTGGGGGTAACAGGAGTCAGTATGAAGAGATTGATATTCCTGTGGCTCTGATCAGCTATACTGATCTGTTAGATATTGGCAAGGTAATTTCTAATGTCTCATTTAAATGATCTGCTGCTCAACAGTATTTGAAGTGCATCTTAAGAGCTTTGAACCTCTAGAGAGTTGCATTATGTTCTTTTAAAAATGCACATCTCTTGAGAAGTTAGTTCTCATCTTCAGAATAAAATCAAACTGGAGCCTGGTGCTGGAAGTATCACTGATAGCAGTGCCAATACCTCACTCTGAAGTATTTATAATAAAACTTGTTTCTGAGGTTGTTTAGTGACAGCTAAATAACTGAACCTTTGCTAAGGTGGTGATTTGGAAGTTCTTCATAACTTGTACTTCCCTCCACAGAGTTTTGGCAGCTCAGTGAAAGGGGCGATGTATGCGCCGAATGAGCCCGTGCTGGACTATAACATGGTGATTATATTTGTCATGGCTGTGGGGACTGTTGCAATTGGAGGTTACTGGGCAGGAAGCAGAGATGTGAAAAAGTGAGTAACTGGAAAGTAGTATGTCTGTTTTCTTGTATTTTTCACATAAAACAAAAAAAAAAAAAAGAGAAATGGTATTTCTGCTAATGAGGTTTGGAGTCTGTCTGTACAACCAGAATGGGAAGACCCTGAAATGACATTGTCACTGTATTGAAACTATTAGAGTTTGGTCTACAATTTGCTTGTAGAATGTTTGGGTATTTTTGCTTTGTCAAAAAGCCAAACACTTTAAAAGCTCAGAAGGAAAAACAGATAATAATAGGCTTCCTATTTGGCCTTTTGCAAAAATTCACCATAAAAATCTTCCATTAAAAAAATAAACCCAAACCCATTGTTTTTACTAATATAGTGCCAAACAATCTGATTAGATAGCTAGCATACACCATGTTGATTATGAATCTTTTATTGCAATCTAATGGTCACTTTTTGCTTGTAAATGGTGTTGGAGGGGAGGAGGTTGCCTGTGTCAGACTTATCTCTGACATTTGCTTTATTTACACAACCAGACTACAGGATTTCTTCTGAAGTCAGCAAATTATTCTCCAGTAATTTTCAGGATTCTGTTGAGTTCACTGGGAATGAAAAGTCATGCTCTTCATAAACTAATGCAGTGCTGACTGGTTTATGTGCTGTGCTATATCTGATGTCCACACACGAGTGTAAAATGTGAAGTTCCACTGACTTGAATGGATATCAGCACAGGCATTGGTGGTGTGTCATGTCTTCCAACCCCTTGTAGTTCTTGCTGCAGATTCAGTGCCCTTGTATATTTTGTTGCAGAGGAATGAACTGATTATAGCTATGTTGCTCTTTCAGGCGGTACATGAAGCACAAACGTGATGATGGGGCAGAGAAACATGATGATGAAACAGTTGATGTGACTCCAGTAATGATCTGTATATTTGTAGTGATGTGCTGCTCAATGCTGGTTCTCCTTTATTTCTTCTATGACCACTTAGGTACTCTTGAAGTTGCATTTATATTGATACATTTAGTATCACCAGGCTGCCATCATCTAAAGTTTTCTGATGAAAACAATAGTGAAACAGCTGTCTTCTGCCATGTTTCTTCATCCCAATATTATTTAAAACCCTACACTTGAGTAGATTTCTGTACCTTCTTTTAGCAAGGCTGGATTAGAGCTTCTTTCAAACATTAAAGCTTATTAAGTGGATACAGACTTAATGTCTTCCACCTTTTATTTTTGTCAAAGAAATTCCTCAACCTGCAGTTTTTCTGTTGTTATTTTTTTTGAAGTTATAAGTTGCTACTGATCACTTAGTCTTTCACAAATCAATTTGCTATGAGAGCCTAATGCACTGGAATTTCTGTCCTCATATTTCTGAGGAAGTTATGAAAGATGCATCATATCTTTATTAATTCTTTTTGCTCCTGAGTGTGTTTGAGTTCCCTTATGATTCTCATGTATACTCAGAACGAGAGGATAAACATTTCACCATAAATGACCTTTTAGGCTTATAATTCAATGACTGACTAAGAATATTAGCACACAGGATTTAATTTGTTGAAGAAGCTGTTGTATGAAGTATACCTGAGTAAAATGAGCTAAAATTAGATGCTTAAAGAACATAAAACTAATCAACAGTCATTGAAAGCCTCTGAATTTACATTTCACCAGATAAAGTTAAGCCTTATTTCTTATTCACGTGCTTTGATTGTTCCTTATTCAGCCAGGATGTAAAAAAAACCAAACACATCTCTTACCTTATCCTACTTGAACTTAGTACTTTTTCTTTCTCAGTCTTTGTTATCATAGGAATATTCTGCCTGGCTGCATCAATTGGTCTTTATAGCTGCCTGTCTCCCTTTGTAAGAAGATTCCCTTTGGGAAAGTGTAGGTATGTGGCAACTTCTAAACTTCTTTTAAAAGGCAAAATGAATTCTTCTGTGATGTTGGGTAGGTGTGGGATTTACACAGTGGTTTCATACTTCAAAATAGTTCTAAAGGAGGAAGGTAACTACATAGACAACTGGAGCTTTGGTGTGTTTTCTTTTCAGGATCCCAGACAACAACCTGCCTTACTTCCACAAGCGTCCGCAGGTCCGGATGTTGCTGTTGGCAGTGTTCTGTATCTCTGTCAGCATCGTGTGGGGAATCTTCAGGAACGAGGATCAGTAAGTGTATATTTTTGTTTCCATCCTAGAGATTGTAATGTGCTTTATAGTATAAGTCACTGACATCTCTAGAAGCCTAACCTTCAGAATTTAGGAGTGACAGGAAAGAAACTAGAGCCTTGGACAGAAAATTGAATTGTTCCTTATGTACTTCATCTTTATCTCCTTGGCTTAAGTTACAGAAAAGTCTTGTTAAGCTTTAGTTTCTCCAAATCCCTGCCTGTATTCCAGTCTCTCTGGCTTAAGAAAGCTTTTCAGAAGTGGTATGAAAAGTTGGACAGAAGTTGTCTAACTTATTTCTTCAGGTGATGCTCTGCATGTGCATTTGCTCAGAGAGAGCTGTGAAGACTGTCAGATCTTTAGTTTCTCTCAACTCTCTGGTATGAGTAAATAATTCTCTGTGTTCAGTTACAGCATGTTCTTACCACTTCTGTTAGTTTTTGAGTTGGGGTTTTTTTGGGGGTTATTTTTGGGGTTGGGGTGGTTTTGGTTGGCTGGCTTGGTTTTACCCCTTACCTTAGTCCCAGATGCTGGAATTTCCCCATATATACATGATGTGTTCATCTTCTTGGCCCTGCTATCAGGGATTCTGTGTTGGAACTGAGATGCTGGTTGGTGTTTCTGCTTGACAGTACCAAAGGTGTCTTGCTTGTGCTTTGAATGCCTACTGTTGCCTTTGTGGGGTCCAATTCCTGCGTAAGGCTGTGGGTCATTCACTGACAGAACTCATAAATTTAGAAAGCATAAGCTCTGCAACACCTTTTAGGGAATCAAGTGTCAGACTGAGGAGCACAGAAGGGATGTAGAGCTGTTACAGCCTGACACACATTTTTCTCTGCCAAAACTGGAGTGGACCTGAGTGTTTCCTGCACAGGTTCCATCAGCAAGTGCTCAGTTATTGATCCCCCACAGTCTAATCTCTCATTTCCATCTAGGCCTTAGCAGTTCTAGGGAAACCTTAGTGTTTTATATCTCAAATCCTACTTCTCTCTGATTCTTGCTAAAGTTAAGCTTCCTAGTAAAGCAGAGAGCTTGGTTCAGCCCAATCCACCTGTCTGCTCATCCAGCCTGTGCTTCATCAGTTTCTTTGAGGAACTTAGTAGGGCTTTCCACTGAGAATCTCTTATGAAGTCTAGATAGAACACATCTCCACTGCTCTTTCCTCATCCACCAAACCAGTCATTTCCTTGTAGAATGTAATCAGGCTGATCAAGCACAACTTCACATTTACAAATCTGTGCTGCCAATAATGCTGATTTCAAGCAAGTACTTTTAACACAGGGGGTTGTTTTTTTTGGCCCAGGCAGGTCCTTAGTGAGGACAAGACTTGGTCTGGCTTTCCTACTGTTTACTACAAGACAAAATGTTACTCTTCTCTTTCTTTAGATGGGCCTGGGTTCTACAAGATGCTTTGGGAATTGCTTTTTGTCTTTACATGTTGAAAACAATTCGTCTTCCTACATTTAAGGTATGAAAGTTTAAACATATAAAAAGAGAATGTTTGCCTCTATATAGTTGAACAGAATGGAGTACATTGGCTTGGAAATGCAATGCCATTGATCTGTAGCTTGGAAAGGAGTGATGTGCTGAGTATCAGGTAGTGCAATAAGTCACCTGTAACTGTTGGGCATGGTGTTTGGTAACTTTGATGCAGAACTGATGCATCATTATGGTATTTTATAAATCTAGGCAGCTCTTCTAACTCTTATTTCAAGTTATCTTCACCTGTAAACTTGTTTTCCTGTACTGATTGGCCAAAGTAGTGTGGATACTGTCCCAAGGAATGCCTAGCATCCTCCACAGAAAATTATTTCCTAACAAATTGAAGTGGCACTATTGGAGATTTTACATTACAAAGATTTTTAAGGACTAACATGTAATTTTTCTGTCTAAGAGTTGCTTTCTTTCATATGGCACATGCAGTACCTAATTCCTCAATCTAAAATACTTAGGAATTAAGAAAAATATGTGGGTGACTTGTTTTAGTCCTTGGTAGCTTTTGACTCAAATAGTCTTAGGTTGCTAATTATTATTTCTTTGCACTGTATGTAAACACCAGGTATCTTGTCTCTTCCTTCAGGGTTGTACCTTGCTCCTCCTGGTTCTTTTTGTGTATGATGTATTCTTTGTATTTATCACACCTTTTCTAACAAAGGTAAGTAAAAGTACTTCTCTAGTAGTGCCTGCTGCTCATGGAGCAGAGTGTCAGGACCTGTTTCTCCATGTATTCCTAAATGATCCCAGACCTGTTGAGTAAAGTGCTGGTTTACAGTTTTCCCTTTTCTTTCTTTAGACTGGGGAGAGTATAATGGTGGAGGTGGCTGCAGGACCATCTCATTCTACCACTCATGAAAAGGTACTGTGTGTAGTGTGAACGTTTGTGTTGTAGTTTAACCCAGGCAGCAGCTCAAACAACTGCTCAGCTGTTTGCTCGCTCCAGCCCCTGCCCACAGTGGTGGGGGGGAGAGAATTGAAAAGGAAAAAAGTCAGACCTGTGAGTTGAGATAAAGACAGTTGAATAGCACAGAAAAGGAAGATTAATAATAGAATATACCAAACAAATTATGAACAGCACAATTTCTCACTCCTCAGAGCTGATGCTGAGCTGGTTCCCAAGCTGTCCTGCCTCCTGGCCAGCCCCCAGCTGTCTGCAGATCGTGACCTCACATGCTGTGGAATATCCCTTTGGCAGCTGGGGTCAGCTGGCCTGGCTGTGTCCCCTCCACACCTTTTATAGAATCACCTGGGTTGGAAGAGATGCTTTAGATGGAGTCCAACCACAGCCCAACCCTGCCTAGTCCACCTCTAGACCATGTCCACTTCATCTACACGCCTTTTACATCCCTCCAGGGATGGTGACTCCACCACCTCCCTGGGCAGCCTGTTCCAATGTCTGACAAGCCTTTCATTGAACAAACTCTTCCTGACATCTAACCTGAATCTCCCCTGGTGCAATTTTAAACCATTTCCTCTCATCCTATCGCTTGTCACCCAAGAGAAGAGACCAACCCTGACATCTCTGCAACCCCCTTGCAGGTAGTTGTAGAGGTCCCCCCTCAGCCTCCTTTTCTCAAGACTAAAAAGCCCCAGCTTCCTCAGCAGCTCTTCACTGGACTTGTGCTCCAGACCCTTCACCAGCTCTGTCGCCCTCCTCTGGATGCACTCCAGCACCTCAACACCCTTCCTGTAGTAAGGGGCCCAAAACTGGACACAGTACTTGAGGTGTACTTAGGAGTAGTGAAATATTTGCTATGTTAAATACATGTTGTTAGTTGTCAGTAATATTAGTAAAAGATTTAAAACTTCAGGCTCTGTAATGTAAAAACAAAGAAATTTAAAAATGCATTTTCTGTAATTGAAAGTACAGTACAACAGGAACAAGTTCTGGTAGATGGTGTCAGTATGTAGAGAAAACAGCTTTTTCATACAGCATGTGTGTCTCTTGTTCCAAGCTCCCAATGGTCCTGAAAGTTCCACGACTGAATTCCTCACCGTTGGCTCTGTGTGACAGGCCTTTCTCTCTCCTAGGATTTGGAGACATTTTAGTTCCAGGTATTTCTTGTTTAGCTCACTACAAAATCTACTTGTTGCACTGTCATATCAGTTTATTCCTCTTGTACTTCCACCTCAAGTGGGAAGTTTGATTTGGCCTCTCTAAACCTGACAGCTTTGTGAGTATCCCTCTGTGGGGAGTTTTCTGCACTATTCACTCTTCCTTTTCCACGTTCCTCTTATGTCTCAGTTTCACTTGCAGTGATGTCAAGGAAATCTCAAAGAGCTGATTTCACAGCCAGTTTTGGGGTATGATTCATCTTGAATAGAGTGGTAAGAAAGGAAATGGTTTGTCCATTTGCACATGATTTGAGTCCATGAATAAGTGACCACTCAAGACTTCATGATTTTATTAGTTGCACAACAATCAGTGTTTCCATCAGACCTTCTCTCAAATTTCACTTTGGGTAGTGTGCAGAGGCATGCCTGGCACCACTGCAGGTGAAAACAAGTGTGCACCTTCTGGCTTTCAGAAATCATCTGAAAAATCATGTATTATTTTATTCTATTTAGGGAAATAACAAACTGTCACCCCTGTCAGGGTCCCCTCCTGCCCCCAGGCTGTAACAGGCATAGTTACTACCCTTAAATTTCTACTTTATCTTGCCATGAACACTATTTTGACAACTCTTTGTTAGGGATGGGATGATGTTTTGTATCTAGCATCTGGGTGTTTGTATATGTTATTACTGGGGAGCTTGTGTTATCACTGCCCTGGGCTTGTCTTATCATGGAACTCCTGTGTAAACTGTGCAGCCTCTGGAATGATGCTGTCATAGTACCTGAACACCAAGTGCCCCAGTAAGTGTTGGGGGGTGGTGGGAGGGACTAAAATAGCTCACCACCTTAAAAACCTTGATGGGTTTGTGTATCTTAATGTGTGACTGGGTTGAAAGCATGTTGTAATTGTTCTTTCCTTTCCTAGGCTTACTGGTAGCCTATTGCCATAGGTTTGATATTCAGGTGCAGTCATCCAGAGTCTATTTTGTAGCCTGCACAATAGGTATGTCTGAAGTTTAAGACTTGAAAAATGTTCCTGTAGGAATGCTCCTCTAGCTAATGATGTGGTTGTTCTTCAGCTGAGAATCCAAATAACTCAGATTTGTTGGGTTTGTTTCCTTCCAGCCTATGGCATAGGCCTTCTTGTGACCTTTGTGGCCTTGGCACTGATGCAGATGGGCCAGCCTGCTCTCCTCTACTTGGTGCCCTGTACTCTTCTCACCAGCTTTGTTGTGGCTCTTTGGAGAAAGGAGCTTGCAATGTTCTGGACGGGCAGCGGCTTTGCGGTGAATACCAGTTTGATATGACTGTCTTCAAGAAATACTAATATTATAAAAACCTAACTAGAATTAAAGTTGAGTAAAACATTGTGGTATTATCAAACAAAACCAAAGATTTTTGTTTGCTTGATTGTTTGGGGGTTTTTTACATTTTGCCTCAGGAAGGTTTTCATTATTTTTTTTTAATGTTTCTGGCCACTTAAACTGGCTAGTGAAAAATAAACTAGATCTTCTTATCCTTCTTGATTCTGCCTTAATTTTACTGGTTTGACCTCTTCAAAGTCTTACTGTTTTCATCTTTATTAAATATTTTAAAACATTGTATGAAATATATCCTTAAAATCTGCATTTATTTCATAGCTTACTACTTAGGAAGGTAGAAATCCAGTTCAGTGTCATAAATCATCCCTTGTTTCACTGTGTACATGTGGTACTTTGATTCCTAAAGGATGATTCCTAAAGGAATCATCAATATTGTATGCTTATGGAGTTTCAATTATTACTTGAAGGGGGAACCTATCAAGATAAAGCAGTGAGTTGTATTTTGTTACTTAAACTATTTGTGCTAATGGTAACAACTTTCCTCTAGAGAACTGAATTTAATTGTTGGAAAAAATATTTGAGATCATCTGAAATGTAATGGAAAAGTTACCAGTTGTACCCTGTTAGCAAAGGTGAGAAAATACAGAGGGTGGCAACGTGCTGTTTGCCTGCTCCTCAGTAATAAGCAGATCACATCTGAAATCAGCAAGGGACAATCAGACAGAAAGCAATTAAATACATTTCTGGAAGAAGTGTGTACTACAGAACACCAAGACAGGTTAACTGCATGCTCTTGTCCTGTGTTGGAGAAGGATAATGGGGGTGATAAACCTTTAATCTTCATTTTATATGACCACCATTCCTCATAGCTAGACACAGTAATTCTTGCTTTCCATCATTCTGACCTGTGATCTTTCATTTACAGAAAGACCTACCTCAGCC
Organism: Rallus limicola; assembly: GCA_022605955.1. Classification (NCBI taxonomy): domain Eukaryota; kingdom Metazoa; phylum Chordata; class Aves; order Gruiformes; family Rallidae; genus Rallus; species Rallus limicola. Next base: position 2,331,404 of record JAKCOZ010000047.1, on the reverse strand, counting down.
TCCCTTGGTGATAGCTCCTGTCAACTGCCCTGAGCTGCTCAAAGATAACAAGGTACCAGCCTCTCAGCAAGACACAGAGCAAATGACCAATCCTACCCTCCACGTGAAGGAGCTGCATGGCCCCAGCTCAGCTGAGAACCTGGCTAATACCAACACACAGACAGAGCAGTCAGAAATTCCTGTTGCAAGGAGTGAGGAACCAACTGGTCAGGATAAGGATGACCTTGACAGCGAATGCCTAATTGCAGAGCAAAAACAGCTGGAATAAACAATGTGATAAGAACTCTTTATCTTCCTTCACAAACATATCCATATAAAACCAGTATGTATTTAGGACTGGTTTAGTAATGTTTGCATTCATTGAAGAACCTCACTGGGAGTCTGATCATCAAATCCAACAAGGAATGTTCTGCCTCCAGCTTCAGCACAGCTATACACATCAAACATCCTTCTGAAATATGGTGCTCTACAAGGGTTCTGAGATATGGATTTCAGTTATTATTTTATTAGTGAATGCCTTTGACTGTTTTCATTATACCAGGGTAGTATTAAGAGTCTTTATTTACACAGTACTCTGTGCTTGTGTGGCTATTTTGCTGCTTTAGCATAGTGTAGATCAATGTGGAGGAAAAGCATTGAGCAAGTCTGCCACGATGCTTAGTTGAGAGAAACACAAGAGGCTTTTTAGCACTTCCCCTGTTGTCACCTTTTATTTTACTTTTCCCTACTTGTCAAAGCCATTGATACAAGGGAATGCTTTAGTATAAACTGATATTCAGGAAACAGAGAGTGGTTAAATTGCCAGCCTCTGAAAGGATTTGTACTACCATGGTGCATTAAATGCATCTCTTAACTTTTCTTTCTTTTGTTTTTACTTCCAGGTACCTGGGTTGGCTCCTAGTCTAGTTTCAAAGGCAGGATGAAATGAGATACAGGAAGCTTTCTAAGCACTTGTATGGCTCTGAAAATAAACAGTGTTTGCCACAGAACACTGGAAGCAAAAGCATATTAAGAATGTTTCATGTTTTAGATATAAAATACAAGCCAAACAAGTAAGAAAATAGGTAGTAGGACTATTCTAAGCTTAATAGGCAATATTTTCATTGGGAAACATTAAAGTAAAGCAGTAGAAGTTCATATGTTTGGAGTTTTGAGCTTTGTTTTCCTTACATTTAAGGAATGTAATTGTGATTTCTAATTCTGAAAAAAAATGATCTGGTGTTTTGATCCCCAAGGGAGCACATACAGTGCTGCAGTCAGCTGTGACCTACAGCTGCATGCTACTTGGGAACTAATCAGCTGCCTCAGTCATGGTTTATCTTTGTCCCAAGAGCCAAAACGTGGCCTGTTGGGCTGTAACACAGGGCTGAGATCCAGCCTATTAGTTTGTACCTCTTGCTACATGACATTGTGAAGGGTTGTGAATTTGATAATTGGAAACTTTCCAGGGTGCAGCTGGTCTTACTCTAGATTCCTGAAATCGAGTTTGTCCTGTATAACGTGACTTGAGTGTTTTATGCATCAACATGTAGAGGGGTAGTTTAATTTGCACATTATTCCATCTAAGAATATTTGGCTTTATCACAGGTGTCTGTTCTGTGCTTCAGTTGCAATCCCAGAAAGCCTCAAATGCTGTAAGATGGAGTCTTTCTGATGACTCTTTTTGTGAAAAAAGTTAAATTTAAAGATTTAAACTTTAGATTTATTTGAATTCTCTTTCAAAAATGAAGAGGGTTCTCTTTTCATGTATTGCCTATTAAATTTCAGCCATTGTCTTTTTGGCCAAGTCTTTTAAACAGTTCCTCCTCTGCTTTTTTTTTGCATGATAACTTGTGGTTTTTCTCTTGTTCCACGTTGGGTTGATAGCAGTCACACGCTGGAATTTAAAAGGCTTTCTGTACAACCACATTGGCTTCAGCATTTTACCAGCTCCTGCTTAAAGCCTCAAGCCCTGACTGTTAAGTTGATTGAATGGTGAGTTTCTTGAAAGGTTTCCTGAGTCCAAAGGCCTGCACTACATTTAATTTACAAATCACCTTAATGGAAGAGAGTGCTACTAGAGATCTGTTTTTCAATTTCCTCTTTATGGACTATGCTACTTTTGCCAGCAGTAATCCCAACCAATTATTACTAAATAAAAAGCAACAGAGACATTTTACTGAAAACTTCAGCCAGCTGGATTATGCCTTAATTTATACAATGGCTTCAGGATGTATATTAAATTAAGAAACCAATCTTGTGTTTGAATAACGAACTTGACAAATAGCAAGAAAACGAGTCTGGAGCCTGACTCAATGTTCTGCTTGGGTTTTGCCTTGATTGTCTCTCTGTTGTACCATTACTTGGAGAAGCTTTTTATATACTCCAAAGCCCAGTAGCTTTCTGCTGATGAAGCATTAAGTTTTATCATCTCCTTTGGAAGCATATGTTAGAATTTGTTCTCGTGTGTCGTGGGTTAGGAAACAGTTTATTCCTCAAGTTGTTTGTGACTCCAAATGGCAGAATTCACCTTAGTTTGTAGGTTTGTAACAGTTTTGCTCACTTTACATTCTAGGCAAGGCTGGGTGGAGCACATACTTCACCTTCTGTGGGATTTTGGGTTTTTAAACTATACTGACCATGGGCTGGGGAGGGGGGAATAGCTACTTCATGCAATATCTCCAGTTAAAGTATATATACTGGCCATGAATTACATACTTTGACTATTCCAGTACTGTACAGATGAGGTGACCCTGGGGTATCAGTTTGGCTGTGACTGTTCAGACCCAGATCCTGCACAGTTCAACCAGCAAAAATCAAGGCTGTGGGTTTTTCATCTTTCAAACCCTTCCCTGACCAGCTTAATGTAAAACCTGACCTTGTATAGGAAGATGTGAAGGTGTGTTCAGTGTAGCTGTCTGATTTTTATTTGATTGCAGGTAATACATCCCACACCAAACTTGAGCTAAAAATGTTCAAAGGAATGAAAGTTACAAGTAAAGTTGATGTGTTTCTGGTTTGTTTCTGAAAACTTGTCTGTGTTTAGGGGAAGCTCTTGCTCAGTTCTTTAAAAAAAAATCCAAACCACCAAAATAAACAGCCTCTCTTTAAAAACAAAACCCCAACCAAACACCAAAACCCCCTTAGTATCTCAGTAGTGAGTCCTGGATCCTTTCCTGGCTCAGAAATTACTGAGCATCAGTGGGTGTTGGACCAAGTGTTTCTATTTGACTCTGTCTTCCTGAAGGGTTGCACGAATGCAGCTGAAAGTAGAGTGCAGCCTGAAAGACTTCACAAGGGATGCCAAGGAAGGGAGAAGTATCCCAAACCCTCTTCTAACTTGGAGCATTTTTTTTATCCCCACAAATTAAAAGCATGTTAAACAAAATACATAAAAATATTAAGAATGGAGCTGTTTTAGTACAAAATCCTGCAGTTTCTGTCCTTGTCTTTCCTCTCCTCAGCCCCAGGGTTGGGTAGTACATATAATTCTGGTTTCTTGCATGACACTGGCTGTTCAAAGGGTAAAGCCCTGTCACAATTCTTATTAACAGCAGCTTTGTTGATTAGAAATGAACAAAACTGAGTATTTTGTATATGCTCTCATCATTTAGCAAGTTATTTGTGTTCATGGGTAAATAATGCACAACTAACAGGTATTAACACCTGGCTCACCTCACATAAAAGCTTCCTGCTGTTAGAAACACAAACCAGCAGATCAGATTGTCCAGAGCCTGCAGAGAGAGAGTGCCTTCACCTAGCAAATACAGACCAATGCTTAAAAGAAAATCTGTGTAAGGGCTGTGTCCTCAGGGAGATGAGAACATTGTACTAGAGACTCAGGAAGAGAACAGGAGCTATGGTGAGAGGTCCAGAAAAACATCAACAACAATGAAAGGTGAGTCTTTAGGTGTTTTTTCCAGATTATGATTTCCCAGCAGGACACCAAGCTCGGAGTTGTGCTAACAAGCTCTGTTAGAAAAGCTCTGTGCCAGGGATGCTGGGTAGGATGGAGAGGGAAAGGGTAAGACAAAAGGTGGCTCAGAAGGCAGGAGGAGACACCCAGAGAGAATGGCAGTGGAAGACACTGCTCCAGACAGGTCCAACCACAAAGCAAAGACCTAAGGTTATGTATGGCAAGTACCCAGCAGCCTGAAGTGCCACTGCAAATTGCCAAAACAGGGTGGTGGTTTTTTCACGTGGCAGTAGAAGGAAGAGGCTTAAAAAAAGGTGATTTTGAGGCAAGTGAGAGAAGCCTGTAAGAAGGGCTCCAGCTGCAGCAGCCATGGGAAGCATAGGAAACCTCTGGGGCTGTTCATGAGGTTCTGCTGAGTTCCTGATGTTCTGAGAGGGAAGGATTGAACAAGAGGCGTCTGTGCCCCTTCCAGCATGGCCTGGCTCACCTCAGCGCCCGGGCAGCCTGAGAGTCTGGCTTTGTGGAGATGGGTGTCTCTGTAGCATGGGTGCTACCCCCTAGCAGCCAGTTTGTAGGTGCTGTAATGAGCTTTGGAAATGTGACTTGACAATCCAGGTCCTGTATTGCAAAGACTTGCATTTTACTCATTTAAAGATGATTAACTGTCTGGAAAGAGACCACACGTTAAACGGGCACAGTGCTTTTCCTGCTGAAAGCAGCATTCATTGTAAAAAATGTTTAATTTGTTGAGTTTCATTGTGTGTTTCTACTACCCCTGGAATGTTTTCAGAGCAGGAAGCCATGTGCCAGTGCCAAAGGAAGCTTCTGGTGACACACAAAAGAATTGTCTCTTTGATGATCCTGTGTATCTTCTCCTTTTATCGATTACATGCCCTTCTGTGAGTGTTTCAGCTTTGCCTTTTCCAGTTCTGCAGGTACAAATCCACCTTATGCAGAGGAAAGATGAGGTTTTGCCATCAGTAGGTTAGTGATAGGTGATACAGGATGTGCTTGAGCTGGATTTCTTGAATTGGGAACTAATGCATTGTGCACAGAGTGATTTCAGGACCTGGCAGAGGAGTTACCTTTGTGTGAGGCAGTAACTCAGGTTTGTTTCTGTTTCCCAAGCAGCTGTTGGGAATATAACAACTCTTGGTCCCGTTGTTGATCTGGCAGCCCCAGGTTAAAAGTGCACATGGTCCTGAGACAATCTGGAGCCACCTTCCTTACCTGAAGGTGAAGCTCCAGGTTATCAAGTTTCTCAGGGCATTTTCCTGCATGTCAGTATGCAAGTTTGGCTTCGGATGGCAAAGTTCATCCCCACATTTATTTCTGAGAAAGCTTGGAGATGATCTGTGCATCAGACATTTTTGGTTGAAACCTGCATCCTGCCAACACAGGGGTGGGGGGTTTTGCCCTTTTTTTTTGGCTGTTGAATGTAAATGTTAGCTGAAAATCAACAAGTTCATCATAGCTTCTTGGGAAATTAGTGACTTGAGCTGGGATGGCAGGAAAACAACACCTAAAGTACAGAGGAATCATTTCCAGTACTGAGAAACGTGATGCTCTTTATGAGTGGGCAGCACCTTGTTTGGTCTGTGTGGTCAGGTCCATGGTGCTGCCTGGAGACCAGCCCTTCAGTGATGGTTGTGCACAAGAGCTATTCATAGCTGATACTGGTCCTGATACAACAACCTCTTCTGTAAGCCAGAAGTTTAGAAAGGCTGAAAATAGGGAAGCACCACAAACCTGCCTCATCTCTGTTGTGATCTGCAGCCTAAATGGGTAGGGTGGTGTAAAGGTGGTGATGTCCAGGATGAGCACAGTCACAGTCACGTTTTCTCCAGCAAGAAACCAGTCAGTAGGTGGTTGGGATTTTTATTATTCTGCTCTGAATGAAGTTGTCCCAGTTCACGTTCAACAAAACCCTTCAAACTGGTGCAGGTTTAGTTTGGGGAAAAACAAAACAAAAAAATTCCAAAACCCACCAGTGGTGCAGTTCTGGTTTTTACCTTTTTTTCTTTTCATAGATCTCAAGGGAGACTTTAAAAATACCCCACATGATGGATATTCATCTAATTACAGTTACTGGTAATGGTTCTTGTGTGCTGGTATATGAACATCATCTGCCTGCTTGTCTTCAAGCCACGCTTTGTCACTTGGCCTCTCTTCTGATTCCAAAACCTTCCCAGAGCCCAGTACAAGGCTGTGGGAGAGGAAAAAGCCACCCCTGGTGCTGTTCAAAAGCATCCAACTGGGAATCAGCCAAGAATTGGTCGCTGCAGCCCAGCCTGACACATGGACTGCATGTTGCCTTCATCATGGGAGGGGAAGTGGGGGTGTCACATTTGAACACTAAAAGTTAATCTTTTTGAAAATAGAAGTCACAGTGTGTGCTGGGTGCTCTGGGCCTGGCAGTGTGTGAAAGCAAATCCTGTTTGAAGACAAATGCTGCTTTACAGTCCTTAGCAATGGCTGCTCAGCTCAGTGTTTTTAACCACGTCCCTTCAGTTCCTCCAGACAGCGCTGGAGGAACAGGGGCTCTAGGGACATCCTGGGAGCACCCAGGTCCTGTTTGAATGATGCCAGTGTTTACTAAAACTGAATTGGTGATGTGGTATGTGGATTGGATGGGAGGACAGAGGCAGAAATTTAGAGCAGTATAAAGAGGATGTATGAGATGGGAGTGAAATACTGATGGGCTTCATCTCATGTCTTGGATGCTCGATAGCAGCTGCTTTTATGGAGGAAGTTACTCTGGGAGGTAACATCATAAGTAGAACAGTTTCAGATGTCTGATGTCTTTGTGAAGGGACTTTGTACTGCTGTTCAGCTAACTGTAGCATTACGATGGGTGCAGACTCTACAGGCTGTGAATTTTAGTGTGTGGGAATGCATATGTTCAACTGTGCCTGTACAGATGAGAAATCCTCTTTTTAAGCTGAGGGAAGGATTTTCTATGATCTATTATTGTTTATTTTAAGATTCTCTATGCAGTTTGGCCCCTTATTTAAAAAAATAGAAAGAAAAGCACCAAAAAAAACACCCCAAAACACAGTGAGGGAGTTCACTGGTGCAGGAGACTGAACTGCAAACGCTGTTCAGCCTGTTTCCTGCCCAGGGGCACTATTGCCAAGCTGCAGCCATGGAAATGAGACACAGGTGGGACATAAAGGACCAGTTCTCAGCAGGGATGTATTCAGTTCTCAACGGCTGCAGCAGGGATGCTGATAAAATAAATACCCTTCCCCTGCTTCCCTCCTTTTTATCTTGCATCCCACTCACTTTCTCAGTCAGGTAAGGCACTAAAGAGGTTCGTAGCTTTAGCTCAGTGGTTTGCTGAGCTGTAAACCTCGTGTGAGGAGGGTAACTGCAGAGACCAGCAATGGGCAACACACAATTCACTATGAATTTTAGGTGGAGCCATTTATTGGGTGAAATCCCACAGATTACAGACATTGTTACTGCAAACGTGGCAAGCTAAAAAACTGCTAATGGGTTACACACACTGTTCACACCCCACTGACTGGTTAGTGCTCATAATGAGTTCTGATAAACATATCTCATAGCTAAATATCATTATTTTACCTTTGATGCCTAAAAGCATCCACACACCTGCTGTTTTGGCCATCTTATTATGGCTGGTGCTTAACATGTTCTGTTACTCCCAAGTACCCTCCCATAGCTTCTTCTTGGTTCAGGGCAGGCTGTACCCCTGTCATCAAGGCCGCTGTGTTTTGAGAATGTGATTATTAAGATCCTCTCAGCATGAGGAACTTTTCCTGTCTCATGGGAACAGGAGGATGTTGTCATGGCCTGTGTCTGCTGTGAGGAGAGCTAGGCCGCAGCAGGCCCGCTGCCTTCCCCGACAGGTAACGCTCTCCTTTCACGCAGCCTGATGGAGGCATTGGATTCACTAGGTGATGACTTGCAGAACTGCTGCATGGTTATCTCCAGGGATGACAAATTAGTCATTTTTCTGTATCTCTCTGTGGTACAAATATCTTACACCTCTGGTACAAGTAAGATTATTTTTTGTTGCTGTAGATCTTAGTTGCAAGTAATAACAAAGAACCAGACATGTCACCTTACCAACACCTTCCTGTACTGACAATAGGATAGAGCCAGCGTGAAGACCAAGTGAAAAAGCAATATCATTTCCAAACACTAAAACATTTTTGGTAAACATTTCTATCTTTCCAAACCTGCAGATATCAGATTTTCAATTTGGTCTGGGTGGGCCTAGATAGCTCCTTGTGTATTTGATAGCAGACCTCCCCCAGAATTACAGCCTTGGATCCAATTGCACTACATACTATATATATATATATATTTTATATATGTAAATACATTGTAATATATAGTCCAGTGACCAAATGTAGATATGCTTCTTTCTTTTGTGATGAAACACCAGAAAAATTTGTTAAACCAGTTTCAGACATACCTAAGTGTGGTGAAAGAAAGCAAACTTGTCAAATGAAATTGCAGTGGGTTGTCTTCTTTGCTTTTTGATTTTAAAAACCACTGGAATTGACTTTCCTGGAACCTGTTTTAGTTTAAAACTGTAAAAAAGTTTCTAAAACTGTAAAATAAAGAACTTAATTTTTGAACTGACTTTTGGTATTTTGTCACCTGAAATCTACTTGTTTACTTCATATTGTTTGCAGCAGGAGGTGAGAAAAATGTCTTCAGCAACTTAAAAGATCGCTGCACACAGTGTCTGTCTTCAGCTGGGTTCCACACAACTTTCCTAAGTGTCACCCATGGCATGTCCAAGTTTTCAGTGCCAGGAGCAGTGTTTCACCTTCCCAGAGCAGTCGCACTCTTCTCCCTTCTCCTGGCTTTAACAACCCTCATGTGAGACAGTCAGGTTGGGGCTGACCTTGCAGTTGTGCTGCTCTTGCTGGGGAGGGAAGGTGGGTCACTTGCAGTCCCTCTTTCTTAAAAAATAGTAAATTTCTACTGAATTACAAGGCAAGTCATGAGTGTATCTGCCAACGGTACAAACTGAGAGCACGACATTGCCCTGCTGGTTTTTGTGCCCATGGTTTTCAGCACGCCTTGTGTTTCACTTTTAGATATGCAATATGGCTGGGAAGACAAAAATGGAAATATTTCTTCTGTTACTTGGCTTTTTAAAAAAGAAAAACAACCCAAACTTTCAGCTAGGCAGCCTTTCTGTTCAGGCTTCTGCTGGGGAGTTAAGAGACAGCTACTTCCATTCAGAGGGTTCGAAACCAGAAAGACTGGTTTGTGTTAAATAAATGAGAGACAGTCTGGCCACAAAGCTCATCCTAAGGTATTCTAAACTTCATCCCATATTAGCTGAAACAGTAATTAGTTTTCTAGATTTAAAGGTACACCTGTATACTAGAACAAATCTGGCACAGTGATTGAGTTTGTATGATTTGTATATTCCTGTATCTGTTGCATGGACATGGACAGAGCATTTGTTCAAAAAAAAAAGAAAAACAACAAAAAAATAAACCAACCAAAAAAGAAAACCCACCCCAAAGTTAAAATTATTTGTCTCAGCACAGAGCAGTGCTCTAATGAGGAATTAAATCACTGAAATAGGGTCAGGTGAGACCCTAAACTGCGTTCTGCTGTACCCTCACTGTAAAGCTGGCCCAGAGTTCCTCCTCCAGCACCACTGCATGCCATGTGTCACTATGGATTGATCGCATTCCAAGCCTGGGTCTCCCAGGGATCCTACACACTGACTCACCGTCTGTCCTACGTGACTATTTCTGCATCTGCAGAAAGTTTATCTTGACCACAACTCTTATCTCTGTAGCGCTGCTGGTCGGTTTGGCTGTAAGACCCCCCCCAGGCAGCCTCTGGAAGTGAAAGCTGGGCTCTCCATCCAGGAGACATTTCAGCACAGGAATTGGTCTGTGCCTGAGGGCTGTCTCCAGGGCACACTGAAATTCCCACCTGGGGAGCTCTTGCACCAACTGCTAGGATACTTGTGGAGATCTCCAGTCAATTGCCTAGTTTGAAGACAGTTCATTGTCTCAATTCATTATCCATGCAGAGGATTCAAAGACGAGTTCCTGGACAGCTCAGCCCAGAGAAGAGAAGCCTGAGGGGGATCTGCTCAGTGCTGAGGGGTGGGCTCAGGAGGAGGGCTCAGGCTGTGTTCAGGGGGCCCAGGGACAGGACAAGGGGCCGTGGACACAGACTGGAGCAGAGGAGGTTCCACCTGACCCTGAGGAGGAACTTCTGTGCTGGGAGGGTGGCAGAGCCCTGGGCCAGGCTGCCCAGAGAGGCTGGGGAGTCTCCATCTCTGGAGACACTCAAACCCCGTGATGCTGGGCACTGTCCTGTGCAGCCTGCTCGAGGGGACCCTGCTCTGGCAGGGGTGGGACTGGGGGATCTCCAGAGGTCCCTGCCAGCCCCCATCAGCCTGGGATTCTGGGATTCTTTTTTTTCCTATTTCAGAATGGAATACACACTGTGTGTCTTACATAGCAAATGCAAGAGCTTTACACTCACCATGATGCGCTGCAGCAGCCCAGACCTGCAGCACTCTCAGGCCCAGTGAGTGTTGTGCAGTTGGACATGGTAGAAAGTGACTTGAACAGAAAAATAATATTGAGTAAAATTATAAAGCTCTGGATTTCTCTAGCTTTAAAGCTTCATATTACATATGAGGGTGTGGCATTTTTCTTTCTGTGGCAATTGTTTGGGGCCAAATACAGCATTTTGAAGTTTGATCTCTGGTTTTCCTGTTTAACTACAATTGTCACGTATTCATGGTTTGCCAGTCTCCACATCCCTGCTCCTTGGTATCACCTCCAAGACAGACTTGACTCTCTAGATCACCCCTGCATACTGCTCACAGTAGAAGAGGCTCTTGGAAAGATATTCAGCTTTGGGAAGAGATGTGCTGTGTCTCCAAGGAATCATGCTGGTTCCAGCAAGTGCTCCTGAGCAAGTCCAAACCAACCCCCAGCTCTAGCCCAGGGCAATCTTCCAGTCTTCTCAGATGGTTTTCAAGTACTTTTGCCTCACTGACTGACCCTGGCAGAGCAGAAGCAGTGATCTCTGTTGGACCTTATTTTTGCTTTAGTGCATCAGATCAGGACACTGGTTCTTGCATAAGACGTTCCCATAAATAGTCTAGATGCTTTAGGGGAAGAAAAAGTTATGATTGCCAGGTATCCATCAAAATGTTCTTATAGTCTTTAACCTTGTCATGGTCACATGTAGGCATCATAGAATCACAGACTGGTCTGGGTTGGAAGGGACCCCAAGGATCACAGAGCTCCAACCCCCTGCCACAGGCAGGGACACCAACCTCCAGGCCTGGAGCTACACAAGGTTGCCCAGGGTCCCATCCAACCTGGCCTTGAACACCCCCAGGGATGGGGCACCCACCCCCTCTCTGGGCAGCCTGTTCCAGCCCCTCACCACTCTCTCTGCAAAGAACTTCCCCCTAACATGTAATTTAAACCTCCCCTCCTTCAGCTTTCATCCATCCCCCTTGTCCTGCCATTGTCTGCCCTTTGAATCAATAGCAGTGCACAGCCATACGGGCAGGCTGGGCAGGCCGTGGCCTGGTGCCGCTTCATGTCTGCCCTGCCTACTGCACTCTGTCACCTTGTTAGCATCCTGTTAGATACAGGCAGTGGCTCTTTAAAATCGACAAAAGGATCTAGAGCACCTACAGCATCCCAGTGACCCCCAGCAGTCCATAGTGAGTACATTTATGTTGTATTTTTTACCGCACCTCCTAGGTATTGCTGGTTCTTCTCTTATTGCAGCCACATCTCTCCTCCTCCTCGGTCAAGCAGCTTTGTCTTCTCCAGTCCCACAAAGATATGTGCAGGTTCTTCTTTACCTGTGGAACTTTTAGGAGAACATCAGTCTCCTGCTCAGCTCTTTTAGAGGGATGCACACATGGCACAGCATCTCAGTAAGGACAGGAGCTGCTTGTGGCATCCACTGGCTCGCTTGCAGCCAGATGTGTTGATGTGGCCCTGCCTGTGGCAGGGGGGTTGGAGCTCTATGATCCCTGGGGTCCCTTCCAAACCATGCCATTCTATGATTCTCTGTTCAGAGACTAATGTGTTTTCCTGGTTCAACAAACCTGCAGGAGGAATTTTAATGAGCCAAGTCATCATTAGTAGTGCTCAGGACACCTAAAACAGGTTCCAGCGGTTGCTGCTGAGTCTGGAGAGATCCCTGGGACAGCAGATGTTGGATGAAAGAAAAAGCTCTTTAAAAAAAAAACAAACTTCAGGGAAGTCTCTCTTCTCATTTTATGATTTCAGAATCCTGTGTTCTTTCCTTGCTTTGCACTTCAGCACACCCACTGCTAAAGCTCCTCGCTCACGTTGAATCAGAAGTGGCAGTTGGGTGGGAGCAGTAAGCAAAAATTCAGATTAAAGCAAAAATTCAGATTAAAGCAAAAATTCAGACTACAGCAAAACCGGTTCTCAGTTTTTCTTGGGGTTTCTCTCTTTTCAAGATGGTTCAAGGGTCATTTGTGGGCTCAAGCATCAACTTCAGCACAAGGAACCCTGGTCTGGCTTTAGGCTGTGCCACAGGTGTGTGCGATGCTCTTACCCAGCGCATCGCTGCCCGTCCCTGCGCAGCAGTTGGGCTGTTCCCCTCGTACAGGGACTGTCAGGGTGGCACCGTACGGGCTGTAAGGACCAGGGATGACTGATCACCGGGGAGCGCTTTTTAGCAGAAGTGCCCCCCTGGGCTGTGCCCAGCGTGCGTGGGACGGTGCTTTTAAAGGGATCAGCGTGGGGCTCTCGGGTTCTGGTGAGCTCTGGCATGGACCCACCCGCACCTCAGGCAGCACTTTTCCCTCCTGCCCTGCGGAGAGGTGCCGCAGGCTGGGGAGAACCAGGAGCTGGGGTGTTTCATTCCCAACGCGCGCATCTGCGGGGTGCTGGGGGGGGGGAAGTGCCTAAACTCCAAGTCCCGTGGAGAAATAAAACCCAACCCAAACCCAGCTTTGCAGGGTGAATCGTTCCTGCCTCCCAGCCTGCGCCTTTAAGGTCCGTATGCAAACTGCCCTGTGCCTGCCCCCCCCTCCCCTGCAGCCTCCCCCCGCGGCCGGCGCTGCCGGGCAGTCCCCGGCGAGCGCAGCTGAGGGACGCGCGGCTCCGGGGGCAGGTGCTGGGGCAGCTCACCCCATCCTGGGTGGCGACGGGGAGAGAGCGGAGCCGGTAAGTTCCTGCTACCTCCGGACGGTCCTTTTTGTTTCCTTCAGGGTGGGGGGTCGGTGCTCCCCTGGCTCGGGTGGGGAGTGGGCAGCTTGCGCCTTCTCTGCCAACGGGACCCGTCCGTGGGCGCTTCTCCCCCCATCCCTCCCCTCCCCGTGGTCCCACGCCGGCAGCGCAGCACCCAGCGCAGCCAACGCGGGGCGGGGGGCTCGGGGCGCCCCTGCGCATCAGTCCCGGGCAGGGTTAGGCAGGGCTCGGCGGGTTTTAGGCAGGGCTCGGCGGGTTTTAGGCAGGGCTCGGCGGGTTTTAGGCAGGGCTCGGCGGGGGTTGCTGCCTGCACTCGGAGGTTTCCAGACAAGTGGGAATTTGAACCTGCTCCTCCCTGCTGAGTTTTCCAGCCGTGCTCCCATCCCTCTGGCTTTGCTGGCCCTAAGGAAATCGCTTGTCTCTGAATTGATTGTTAGGGGAAGCTTCTAAACTGCGATTTAAAATAAGGCAAATAGCATCAGTGCTTCCATTTCAGTCACTTACAGCTAGATCATTTTCCTTACGTGATCCTGGATTCCACCAAACATGGGCTCAGGTGGATGAGCCTTGGTGGAAAGCGATCCCTGGACTCTCTTCTCTCAAAGTATTGGTTAAAGAGGAACATCTTAGTTTCTTTAATGCTCTGGAAAACAAAGAAGGTGGTCTGCATTGTTTAAAAGCTATTGCAAAATATGAAATATTCTAGAAACTTCAGGGTACTTTGTGGAAAATAAGAGGTCAGCTGTAGCTGACTTAGTAGATCTGAACTCTAAAGCAAACAGCATTCTTGCTCTGTGAAATAACCTAAGGACATAGCCATGGCTGTGAGAGGTTCAGCATGGGATAGACCTCGTAGCACCTCCAGGGGCTTGGGATCGCCCCATCCTTTGGGCTGCAGTCGATGCCAGTGCAGGTGGATGGTGCCTTGTTCCCATGGGTGAAGGGAAGGGCTGCAGAGAGCTGCTCCACACATGCTCAGCTTCCAGGCGTGAGGCTGCCCCGCAGAGCTCGGGCACCTCCTGCTCCAGGAGGTCCCTGAGGGGGAAGGTCAGCACGGCCCCACGCAGGATTTGAGCTGTGTGTCCTGTGGCCCCTGCTTGGGGCTGGGTCCCCAAAGCTGGCTGACGGGTCACACAGCTTCAGGACTTGATTTCAGCAGGTGACACTGAATTCAGCAGGTGACACTGAATTCAGCAGGTGACACTGAATTCAGCAGGTGACATTACCCTGTAGGGATCCCTGTGCAGTTTCCTTTGCAGCCTCTCAAGTCAATGACAAAAATCCCATTGACTGGGGTGCTCAGAGTCCCCAGGGTGGCCTTTCATCACCAGCTGGTTTGCTGTGTGGATCCTTCCTTTGAGGGTTCGTGCATCACAGATGCCTGGTTGCAGGGTAGTGTGTGTGGGGGTTGCACCCATGAAGGATAATGTCTGCCTGTCAAGCTGTATTGCAGCCTGAAGGTACAAATTGATGCCATTTACTCACTGCTTCTCCTGTACCTAAGCTGGTAAGGAAGACTAGAATGTCATTATCAGCAGAACAAAGCTGCTTGCTTTCACCCCCATTTCTTGAAGAACCTTTGGGCCCAACATATCCACCAACCTCCTCAGGACAGAGATTTTTCCCAAAGCCTTTGCTCTGGGTGTCCAAGGGAGGAGGGTGGTTGTGGCTGGAGGAAATGCCATGAGTTAAGCATGTGAGGTTTTCCTTGGCCATTCATGGGCTGAAAAGTATCGAATTGTATAGTGTCCCTGCTGTGAAAAGTGACTGGACAGCAACGGCACTTTCTTGCTCACTGGATACTCCCGGTGTGCATTCAGTATTTACTATGGGTAGCAGTTGTCAGGCCAGCGCAGTGGGGGGAGGAAGGCAGCCTTTTCTTTTACTCTGTAATCCAGGGCTGAAAGTTTAAGAAGTAATTGCAGGTACCAAGCTGGCCGGTACTCTGTTACCAAAGGCAGAGCCCGGGGCTGAGTGTCTCCAAGGTGGAGCTGATGTTAGAGCCTTTGTTAGTGTGATAATGGGAGCTCAGCCTGTCTGTCATGTCCCAGCTGAGACTGCAGAGCTGGCAGGCCGGGAGAGGATCTTCTTACTTGTAAATTGAGAGACATTTGAAGTCCAAGAGGGACAATAAACAAGGCCCACACAGTGTCATTGGGCTTGTTGAGAGCAGGACTGCAGGTGAAGCAGATGGACCTCCAAGAGGAGTGCAGCAGGTGAGCAGCATTTGGGGCAGGAGTGGTTAACACCCAGCACAGATTTGTTCACTCACAGGCTGCTCGTGGCCTGGAGACCAACCAGTGCTGGGGGCTCTTCGCTCACCTACATCAACAGAGCAGCAGTGCCTTCAGCACAGGGTCTGCAGCCTCTTAGCTGATGGAATTTCTTTCTGCTTGGAAGCAGAGTGTAGCCTTTGGAATGCAGCACAACAGACACTGACCTGCAGAAAGGTGGGGGCTGTGCACAGCTCTACGTGTCCAGCTATGAAAGTTGGAGATGGGTTAAAACAAAAGGTTAAAGAAATAGAGCATTAGGTGGTTCAAGGAACCAGACTGGTGGCAGGAGATCAGAGAATCACAGGGGTGGGAAGGGACCTCCAGAGCCCATGGGGTCCAACCCCCTGCCAAAGCAGAGTCCCTAGGACAGGGCACACAGGGCGGTGTCCAGACGGGGCTGGAATCTCTCCAGAGAAGGAGACTCCACACCCCCTGGGCAGCCTGGCCCAGGGCTCCCTCACCCTCACTGGGAAGAAGTTCTTCCCCACATTGGGGTGGAACTCCCTGTGCTCCAATTCAAGCCCATTGCCCCTTGTCCTGTCCCCACAGACACTGAGAAGGGGCTGCCCATTTCCCCCTGCATCCCATGCTTAAGATATTTATAAACATTAATTAGGTCCCCCCTTAGTCTTCTTCTCTCCAGGCTGAACAGCCCCAGCTCCCTCAGCCTTTCCTCACAGGGGAGATGCTCCAGGCCCTTCAGCATCTCCAGAGCCTCCTCTGGACTCTCTCCAGGAGATCCCTGGCTGGTTTATCCCAGGGAGCCCAGAACTGGACACAATGCTCATGCCACATGAAACAAAAAGGCCACGTTTGCCAAACCTGATTTGTCTATGGCTGCTGATGACATGGGTGGGTGGCCTTTGCTCATGAAGGACTCTGCCTGCTCCAGCTGACCTGATGCTGAGCAGCTCTTCTTTCCTTCCTGCATTCTACCAGCTCGCTGCTCTTTCTGGATGGGCTGGTTTTTTTCATGGCATATCATCATCTGGTCAGGAGATTTAAGGGAAGACATCAGGCTCACCAGGAAGCAACATTTTTATTCCAACACTCCTTTCCTTCCCTAGAGCCCCATGCATGGTGCAGCCCTGGGGTGCCCTTGAGCCATAAGAGGGGACTGGCACATGGTTGTTGGCTTCTCCAGGCTGACCCACCACCCAACAGATACTCCTGGTTACAAATCCACTCCCCTAAGGAAATGTTCTACCCTCCACCAGTAGCTGCTGCCACAAGTTGCTGAGCCCCATTTGCATACAATTAAATTCCCAACACTAAGGAAAATAAAATCAATCACAAGGCTTGGCCCCATTTTAACTGAGATGTTTGGGTTTCACCATTCCTGGCACCAGGGTCTGCCATTAGACATCTGCACACCTACATCTCTTCATCCCTTCTGGTCATGCTTTCACTTCTCAGCACTGAGCATCTCTTCTGCTCAAGCTTGTGGTTTGTGGTTTGGTGGCACAGGTGTGGTTTGTTGTTCTGGTGCCTGTGATTTTGAATGGAGAACCCATCAAGTGAGGCACATCAGAGTCTTTTTCCATTTGGGGCTTTTTTCTTTTGGAGAAGTGTGCTTCTGCTGTATTCCTCCTCTGAATTGCCACAGGTCTTACTTCAGAGATAAAATCATGAGTCCTTCTCTCACCTTTGACCAAATGCTCCTTACTTCCTGAGGTTACTGGGGGATTTGCTGCTGATCTTGTCTGCCCCAAGCCAGTCACATATTTTTCATGCCAGTTTCACAAAGGCTCTGTCTGGGTGAGGACTTAGAGGCATGACCTTAGACCTGAGACAGGTTTTACAGCCCTTGTGTGTGAAGGCTCAGCAGACTGTGCTGGGAGCCAGGCTACCCTGTAATGGTAACCACTTAACATGGGATCAATCAAATGGTTTATTAAGTCTTGGTTAAGCAATTGGCTGCAGCGTATGGGCTGCTCTTTATAATCTCAGTGTTGGAGAAAACCATCTGAACATGGTAGGAGTGCAGCATAAAAACTCCAGAGGACTCTGTGTCTGGGGACATTGTCCACTGTTTTTGTCTTGTGTTTCTTTCCCTGTTTCTTTCCTCTGGTCAACAGATCATAGGAGAGGCTTGGCTGGAGTCCTCGTAGTGGAGGACTGCTGCTGGGGTCTGGTAGACCTGGAACAGGAGAAGCTGGAGAAGAGCCCAGCACTGGACACAACACTCCAGGTGGGGCCTGAGCAGGGCAGAGCAGAGGGGGAGGATCCCCCCCCTCCTGTGACCTGCTGCCCACACTCCTCCTGATGCCCCCAGGATCCCATTGTCTCTCTAAGCCCCAGGACACACTGCTGGCTCATGGCCACCCTGTCACCCACCAGGACCCCCCAGGTCCTTCTCCACAGTGCCAAGTGCAATGTCAGTGTCTACAGTGACATCCAGCTGTGTGTGAATTAGTTCTGCAAATCAAAACTATGCCAATATGTGCATGCCATATGGGACCCTTCTACAGAGTCATTTGGGAGTTAATTGTGTTCACTGGCTTTAAGAAAATAATATCTTGGCTTCTAAAGCCTAAACTAATAGGACCCCAAACTGGACAATTTCTATTTGGTGTTGTTTTTCTGAAAACATGTGTTCCTGGCTGGCTGGTTCACAAGCCAGCTTTGAGCTGTGCACAATTTTGATGACAGGGATAAAACCCAATGGTGAAATGGAACAGGCAAGAAGCTATTTCCATTACATAGTTTTCTTCAGTGGAAAAACCAGCAATGTTTAGGTCTCTGCAGTAAAATGAACTTCTTTCTGGGGTCCCAAGTTGCTTTTCCTGCAGTGTGGATTTTCCCCCACCCAGGGGAGGGTTGGTTCAGTCCAACTTGCCAAAATAACACCAAGCCATTGCAAATTTTGTCTGTGAAGTTAAATTCTTTTTCTCAGGTGCCTCTAAGGTCCATTAGCAGTAAGATCACTTGCACTCCTCAGCACATCTGGACTAGGGTTGGTGTTGAGCTTCCACGTTCAGCTCGTGACCCCAAGACCTATTGAAAGAGCAGAGGAATGACTGTTCATCTCTATGTATTTAGGTCACAAGGACTGCTGGAAAAAAAATGCTTCCTACCTGTCTCCTCTTAGGCAGAGCTGAATTGTCAAATGGAGATATTGTTAGCAAAACCCAGGGGCCCAAAGTGCCTATCTCTGCCAGGCTCAGTTACAGCTGGAAAAGAGTATTTGGAGGTCTGTTAGAAAAAAAATAGAGGTATCTTGGATGGACTCTCCCTTCCTCACCCCTTTCTCTCTGTCTGTTGCCTCACAAAAGCACGTGACCTTTTAAAATCTCTTATCTAGAAGCCTCACTTTGAACAGTTGCTGACCTTGGAAAACACTGAAAAGCTCTTCTGAAACAGCGCTGCTGCTCCCTGTGTCCCGGGTCCCTTTCTGCCCTCTTTCATTTCTGGATGTATTTGCATTAGAAAAGGCTGTTCCTGCACAGCTTCCCTTTGCTGAAGTCACAGCCTGATTTATAGCATCAGTAAATAGCCACTCTGGCAGCCCAACCACTCACAGCATCCTCTCCACTGGTAGGAAGAGGCCCCTGCAGAAGTGAACAGACTAAATGTCCCTTGGCAGGACAGACCATTTGGGACTGAGGAAGGAGAAGTGGTTTTCATGTCAGAATCATAGAATACCATTTGGAAGGGACCTCAAGGATCATCTGGTCCAACCTCTCTTGGCAAAAGCTCCATCTAGACAAAAGCACCATCTAGACAAGATGGCCCAGCATCCTGTCCAGCTGAATGTCCAAAACATCCAGTGTTGGGCAGTCCACCACTTCCAGTGGCTGATTCTTCTCTTTGTGAAAAATTTTCCCCTGGAGTCCTACTAGAATCTCCCCAGGAGTAATTTGTGACTCCTGATCTTGTTCCATGTGACTCCTTGTAAAAAAGCAAGTCTCCATCTCCTCGGGAGTCACCCTTTATGTACTGGAACATGGTGATGAGGTCTCCCCTAAGTCTTCTTTTCTCAAGGTTGAGCAAACCCAGCCTTTCCTCATATGGCAGGATTGCCAGTCCTTGGATCATCCTGGTGGCCCTCCTCTGGGCCCTCTCCAGCCTGGCCACATCTCTTTTGTATAGTGGGGACCAAAACCTAACACAATATTCCAGGTGTGGCCTGGCAACGGCTCAGTAACATGGGATAATGACTTCTTTATCTCTACTGGTGATGCCCTTGTTGATGCAACCTAGCATCCTCTTGGCTTGCTTTGCTGCACATGTATTGAGCTTGCTGTCCACCAGGACCCCCAGGTCCCTCTCTACAAAGCTGCTCCCCAGTCAGGTGGATCCCAGCCTGTGCTGCGTTCCTGGATTATGTTTCCCTGTCTGCAAGACTTGACACTTGTCCTTGCTGAACTTGATAAGGTTCTTGTTAGCTCACTCTTCCACCCCAAGCAGGTCTTCCTACAGGGTGTCTCTCCCTTGTCAAGTGTCCACTTCCCCACCCTGGTATCATCTGCAACTTCATTGGTTGGGTTGACCTTCTTTTGCATGTCTCTGACAACTGGGTATCAGCAGGAATGAAATGATATGGGATGTGTGTCAGGACAGTCCTTGCTACCAGCACAGGCTGGGGGTGATGTGATGGGGAGCAGCCCTGAGGAAAAGGACTTGGGGACACTGATGGGTGCAGAGCTGGACATGAGCTGACAACGGGCACTCACAGCCCAGAAAGGCCAGTGGCATCCTGGGCCGCATCACAAGGAGCGTGGGCAGCAGATCCAGAGAGAGGGGAGTGTCCCCTCTGCTCTGCTCTGGGGAGACCCCACCTGCAGAGCTGCGTCCAGCTCTGGAGCCCTCAGCACAAGGACATGGACCTCTTGCAGTGGGTCCAGAGGAGCCATGAGGATGATCTGAGGGCTGGAGCACCTCTGCTACAGAGACAGGCTGGGAGAGTTGGGCTGGTTCAGCTTGGAGAGGAGAAGGCTGTGGGGAGACCTCCAAGCCTCTTCCAGCCCCTGAAGGACACAGGAAAGCTGGGCAGGGCTGTTTGTAAGGACAGGGAGTGATGGGACAGGGGGAAATGGGTTTGAACTAGAGCAGGGCAGGGTTAGATGAGACCTGAGGAAGAAGTTCTTCCCTCTGAGGGTGGTGAGACCCTGGCCCAGGGTGCCCAGAGAGGTGGTGGAGACCCCATCCTTGGAGACACTCAGGGTCAGGGTGGGTGAAGCTCTGAGTAATCTGATGTAGTTAAAGGAGCTGGCAGATGTGATTGCTGAGCTGCTCTCCATTATCTATCAGTGGTCATGGTCAAATGGGGATGATTTGGAGACTTGCTAATGTGACACCCAAATGTCAGAAGGGTTGTAAGGATGATCTGGGCAACTACAGGCCTGTTAGCCTGACCTCAGTGCCAGTGAAGATTATGGAGCCAAGTCATCCTGAGGGCAATCACAGAGCATGTACATGACAAGCAGGGGATCAGGCACAGCCAGCGTGGGTTTGTGAAGGCAAGTCCTGCCTGACCAACCTCATTCCCTCGAATACTGTGTTCAGGTTTGGGCCCCTCACTACAAGAAGGACATCGAGGCCCCGGAGTGTGTCCAGAGAACGACAACAAAGCTGGGGAAGGGGCTGGAACACAAGTCTGATGAGGAGCAGCTGAGGGAACTGGGGGTGTTCAGCCTGGAGAAGAGAAGGCTCGGGGAGACCTTATTGCTCTCTCTAACTCCCTGGAAGGAGGTTGTGGTGAGCTGGGACTCAGCCTCTTCTCACAGGTAAGTAGTGACAGGACGAGAGGGAACGGCTGCAAGCTGCACCAGGGGAGGCTCAGGTTAGAAATGAGGAGAAATTGCTTCTCAGAAAGAGTGGTTGGGCATTAGAAGGACAGGCTGGTTGCCCAGGGAGGTGGTGGAGTCACTCAGGATGTTTATAAAAAGGTTGGATGACAAAGGGACATGTTTTAGTAAGGTGGTAGGGGGGTGGTTGGACTGGATGATCTTGGAGGTCTTTTCCAACCGTAATGTGTGTCCCTGCTCACTGCAGGGGGTTGGACTAGAGGACTTTAAAGGTCCCTTCCCACCTAATGCATTTGATGATTCTATGATTCGTTAGGGTGCACTTGATCCCATCATCCAAATCACTTAGGAAGACATTAAACAACGTTGGGCCCTGTCAGTCCTGGGGGGACCAGTGACAGGTTGGCAGTTACCAGCACCCGCTGGGCACGGCCTGTCAGCAGCTGTTGTGTCACCAGAAGTGCCTGTGCTGAGTATGGAGATGGATGTATTGTGCTGGTTTGTCCTCACAACAGACATGACCATGCTCAGTGGGAGCCTCCTAGGAATACAGGGAAGGGGAACCAGGCAGGGAGAAGCCACCATGGTTCATGTCTTCAGGTCCTACAACCTGGATGTATTACTAAAACCTGACTGCAGCTCAGCCATGCTTTTACTTCTTGTGATAATGCACTAGTTGGAGCTCCTGGGGTAACTATAGCTGGCATGTCATGCTTCATCCCAGACTTGTGCTTTTCTTCCTCTTTTTAATCACAGAGGCCATTGGTATTGCTGCTCAGAAGGTATGGACCAAATAAAGCCAGTGTTAAGCACCCAGAGAAGGGGACTGAGGGCCAGCTGCTGGAAGGTAACCGTCGCTGCTGTCATAGTGGGCAGTGTGACAGCCCTCTACCTGGGGATCCTGCTGGGTGAGTGTGTAGCTGGGTATTTTCTTTCAGTTTAGCTGCTCAAAAACCCCAGAAATCCTCAGAAGCCTTCTGCTGAGCCCAAAACGTGGTCAACTCTCCCCACATGCCCACACAAACTTCAAGGGCTGTAGTCAACTCATGTTCTCAGTATCTGACTTTAAAGCACTTTATATCAGTGTCACACGATGTGTATGCTCTACTCCTCTCCTCTAATTGGATTGTGACTCCCCAAATTCCTGTCACAGCACCTCCCTGCCCCAGCCATCTCCTATCACAACCTCTTGCTGCCACTGGCCGCTGCTGGCTTAACTGTCCCACTCCAGAGCACAACCACCATCTCCTCATCTCTCTCACCTCCCTCCTGCTGCCTCTGGTGCCCCGTGGACAGATGCCACCTCAGCCCAGCACGTTGGTGTGGACCCCAGCCTGGCACAGCCCACCAGCACAGCTCTACCACACAGCACTACTCTATAAACTGGCCTTGGTACCCAGGGCGCTTCTCCCTAGCCTGTTCCAGCACGGATGGGGCCAACCTGGGGTTGCATTGCCAGGCCACACCCACCTGTTAATGACCTTTTGTCTCAGGCTTGAAGCCATTTTCAAGTTCAAATCAGTGCAAAATTCTCCTCTTGTCTGTGTGCCAGGTAGCCCAGTGCTGCCACGGGGCATCCCCAAGGCAGTGAGGGGTGCTCATGGACAGTCAAGCTGCTCAAACCTGGAGGGGACATGACAAGACCTGTGTTCCAAAGCAGACAGGGAGGACAGCTGTGCCCAGCCATGGCCCCCCAGAGCTCCATGTGTCCTTTGTGCCTCTAACAGACACCTTCCCTTCCTGGCAGCCTGTCATCCCATGGGGGAGACCAGCTTTGAGCACACAGTGGAGCTGCGAGGAATCTCCTTCAACAGCAGCTTACAGATGGAGAACTCGGACTACTACAGGGTGCTGACACCTGCTTTGGAGAGGCTGGTGAGTAAATTTGGGCTTCCAGAGAAGATGCTGGGGCCCAGCTTGACTGTTCTCATTGAGCAGAACATGGACACCAAGTGCAGGAGGAAAAGAGGGATTTCTGAGACATCAGCAGGGTACACCATGGGGCTGAGCTGCTCCTCAAGAGACCCTGTCAGAGCCTTAAGAGGTTTTTGCAGAGTGGGAAATTTGTGCTTGGGCCTTGCAAAAGAGAGGTGGTAGGAAGGCATAAAGAGATGTACTGCCCTGTGCCCTGAACCAGGGTGGGAAAAGGGTTATGCCTGAGCAGGATGCAGGCGCTCCTGCTGCTTGCAGAGACAAGAGAAGATGCTTCAGCTACCTCCAGCTCCCTGAAAAATCCCAGGTATCATCCGATCCCACCTCCCTGGGATCTTCTGCCTAATCAGTGTGTGACCATCATTCTTTGCTTTGCAGTTTCTGTCCAGTTTCCAGGAGTCCCAGCTGGACTGGAGCTGCACGGGTTGCACTATCCTGGGCTACAGGTGAGTGTAGGCAGCTCTCCCTGCTGACTGTGACACTCATGTTTCAGGGCATCCTGTCAAGCTCCACCAAGCAGGTGAGCTCATACATGTGTTCTCATTCAAAAAAGTGACTGCTTTTTGGTCAAGGCTGAATTTTCTTCTGGGACCACACCAATGTTCTGGATTCTTTCCTTTGGAAACACAATCAGAAAGGCAGAGAAAAGGGCTTTGTCCAACCTCAGCTGAAGTTGGAGCTAAAGAAAAAAGTGGAAACAACCATTTCAACCCAGAGCACATCTCCAGAGCACCTTAACTTATTAAGAATTAGTTTTGTTTCCCTCAAGCCCTCTGCAGACAGCTACCAGAAGAGCCTGGCCCTTGGATTGCCCATAGGGTCAATGAGCCCATCGCTCCTCTGTCTTCTACCAGGAACGGCAACTCCAGCGTGATCGTCCGCTTCCGCCTCCGCTTCGCTGCGCAGGATTCCCAGCCCCTGAGCTCCACCACGGAGGAGGAAGCTCTCAGGCATGGGCTGGCAGCCGCCCTGCACAAGCAGGGGCTCTCCCTGCCTGCCTATGGGACTATCTCCTCAGCTTCTCTGACAGGTATGCTCCTCCCACAGCTGCCAGGTGCCCTGCACTGGTGCTGCTAGTGCCGAAGGTGACAAAGCCACAGAAGGTGTCTCAGATGGCCAAAGGACCACAGGGGTTTAGCTCTGACATCTGGTCAAGGCCTCGTGCCCAGCTGTGGTGTTAGAAATCGAGGTGCTGCCAGGCACCCAAAGAAGATGCTCCCCCTGGCTCCCAGGTGCTGCCAGCTTCACAAGATGGCAGCAGGAACATGCCAAGATCTTGGTGGTGACTTAGCAGGCACTTGTAGGGAGTCCCCAGTTTCCTCTCCAGCACTGAGGCTGTCCTGTTGCTCTCAGCCCTGCAGAGCAGCTCTCAGGGGGCTGCAGCCACAACAGAGCCTGAAGTTTAACTAGCAGCTTCTTTGGTTTTTGGTGCAGTGCCTGGAGTCAGCCTGAGGGACAAGAGATAAAGCCTCCAAAGGTTAGTTGCTGGGTTGTCTGTACCTACAAGTACACAGCAGCCCTCAGGCAGTCCTCAGAGATGTGGCTATGATTCCTGCTAGGTAGCTATTGCTTATAGTTGAATCATTCTTTGAACCCACCTGCCTAGAAATGCTCCTTTCCTTCAGTTGACAGTGAGTTGCATGTCACCACAGGACTCTGGGTCCAGCAGATTTAAAAAAGCCTGTGCCTGGAAAAGATGAAGGCGTGAGGTCCTCTCAACTAATGATGGTCCTTGGACCTTCGGAAGGCTTCTGCAGCCCCAAGACAGGGTGCAGCACAGTCTGTGGGAACACGTTGCTCTGGTGGTCCTGGCTGGGATGCCCTCACTGACCCCCTTCCTTCCACTTTGTCACAGGTCCCAGTGAGGCTTCTCCCCACAGACTGAAAGCAGGTAAGAGCCAGGCAACGGGAAGAGCTGCCTGCCCCAGCGCCCCGGTGACCACCCTGGCCATGGCGCGGCCTGAGGCTCCTGAGGCCTCACCCTGGAGCCGAGTTGTGCCCCATCGTCTTCCCAGCTGGTGGTCTGGGGCCCTTTCCCCCACAAGCTGCAGGAGGGACTCTCAGGCACTGCCGGGGAGCAGAGTGACAAGGACACCGTTGTGGTTGCCCCTGGGGAAGTCAGGGATGGTTCCTGGGAGGGCTACGTGAGTGATTCAGAGCCTTGCTGTCCTCAGGGAGCTGCCCTGGAGACACGTTCATGTGCCGCAACACCCAGTGTGTGTGGAAAGAAAACCCTGAATGCGACGGCCAAGACGACTGTGCCGACGCCTCTGATGAAAGGGGCTGTGGTGAGTCTCTCACAGCAGGCCTCCTGGGCACAGGGGGCAGGGCACACCCCATGGCTGCACACCCCATGGCTGCACACCCCATGGCTGCACACCCCGACGTCTATAACAACACTGGTCTTCTGGGCACCGAAGACATGGCACGACTTGTCAGGCCAAGGGTAGACATCCTCATCGGGATGAGGGGAATTCTACTCCAGAGTTGTACCTTGATCCCACCGCTACCTGCAGAGGGTCATGGCAAGGCCCACCACCTTCCTGGTGGACCAGCATGCTGGGCCAACGCCACATACCCACAAGCAGGTCACAAGCCAGCAGCTGAGCTTGTGAAACTAGGCAAGATATTTCTCTCCAGAATCTCCTGCTTTAACAGTTTCAGGGAGAATGCTGGGCTGAGCCAGTGCTTTGCAGTGCTCTTTTCCAAGCCTGCAGGTTAGAGTCTGCCCAGCGATACCCATGGCAATGTCCTGCTGCTTGAGCAGGTGCTGGGAGCATGCATACAGCAGAAGCAGCTCCCCTGAGAGTGCCTTCCTGGGGTTACAGTGAGCAGGATCCTGTCACAGTGTCTCTCTCCTCCCTTTCAGACTGTGGCAGCCGCCCTGCCATGAAGACTGCCACCAGGATAGTGGGAGGCTCGGAGGCATCCCGAGGGGAGTTCCCGTGGCAAGTCAGCCTGCGAGAGAACAACGAGCACTTCTGTGGTGCCGCAATCCTCACGGAGAAGTGGCTGGTGTCTGCTGCTCACTGCTTTACTGAGTAAGCTCTAGCCATGCCAGCTTGATGCTCCCCTCCCTGCTTCCAGAGGCTGCTGTATCTTCTGGCCCAAGCTCCTGCTGTCCCACATGGCCCCATCACGCCTGGTTTCCTTCTCCTGCCACAGGGAGCTTGTGTCTCAGGGCAGGTGGCAGGACGGGCAGGAGGCAGCACCCCTCTGAGCCGTGGCTCCGGGTGGCAGGGAAGTGCTGTGGCTGCAGGCTCATGTGGTCCTGCCTGTCTTATCTTCCAGGTTCCAGGACCCAGCTATGTGGGCAGCTTACACAGGGACCACCTCCCTCAGAGGCTCAGACACCAACGCAGTGAAAATGGGCATCGCACAGATCATCCCACACCCCTCCTACAACGCCGACACGGCCGACTACGACGTGGCTGTGTTGGAGCTGAAGAGACCTGTGACCTTCACTAAGTACATCCAGCCTGTGTGCCTGCCAGATGCTGGGCATCACTTCCCAGCCAGCAAGAAGTGCCTCATCTCTGGCTGGGGCTACCTCAAGGAGGATTTCTGTAAGCAAAGCGTGGCAGGTGACAGAGGAGCCGTAGCGGGTTGAGGGTGGTGTGGGAGGCACTAGGGAAGGGAACTCAGGCCATGCTCTGACCAGAGCAGCCAGGGTGGGCTCCACCATGTGCAGCGTGTCCTGTGCAAGGCTCCCTGTGGTGAGCTCATAGTTCCATCTTTCTCGTTTCAGTGGTGAAACCAGAGTTCCTGCAGAAAGCAACAGTGGAGCTGTTGGACCAGACACTGTGCTCCAGCCTCTACAGCCATGCCCTCACAGACAGGATGATGTGTGCTGGCTACCTGGAGGGGAAAATTGACTCCTGCCAGGTAAGCTTTGCCCAGAGAAGCTGGCATGAGGCCTCCCAAGATGAGTCTTTTTCCTCCCAGTGCGCATCAAGCAGCAGGGTCTGACACCATGGTCACGCTTCCTGCCTCCCCCAGGTCTGAGGTTTGACCTCAGACCCAAGAACAGATGAGGGGCTGCAGGAGACAAAAATGAGGGTATGTTCTGTAGTGCTTAGAGCAGGGCACTGCTGCTTAGGGGCTGTACTCAGGACTGGCACTACCAAAGTACCTGGCAGCTCCTCAGACTAAAATCGAGATGGCAAAGAGGAGCAGTGGACACTAAAACACACACAACAGCTTTTGGGGAGCAACTTGGTGTTTTCCCTAGTTACCCTTTATCCATCCTGTAATTGCAAGTGGTCAGCTGGAGAAAATCCTGCCTTCACAAGGCACGGGGAGAGGGGGACTGTCTTGGGGGAGGAGGACTGTGGTTTCCATGGCTGTTCCTGTGGTTTGGCAGGGCCCTTCATAACTGTAGCCACCAGCTGAGCAAAACTGCACTTCTCTGACAGTAGTGCTTCAAATTTCCACACCAAATACAGCAGAAACACTGGAGAAGGAGCCAAGAATGGAGGATTTGAGGTTGGACCATGAAAATGACCCATCTGGTCATTCATCACTGACCTTGAGCAATCCAACCCCCAGAAGGCATTGCCAGCTTCACAGATACCATGTTCCACATCAGTGACATTTGTATGACCCCACAGTACCAAAGAATTAACCAGGGAACCACAGGCCAAATCAAGGAAACACCATGCCAAGATTAGTCTTCCTGGGCTGGGAATCATGCACTGAGCACCCAGCATCTGGGTCTGCTGGGCTTAACCTTGAAAAGCAGCAGTTTAACAAATGATTCAATCAGGAGAAAAGTTCACCCTGTATTTTAAGGAGGATGTACTTGTGCCCTTCTGGCATATCAAGGGCACAAGGCTCAACAGCAGGACAGTGTGTCCACACAGGGGAGCATCCAAAGACCAGCACAGGAGATGCTTTAGTCATCATTTGGCTGGAGCAAATCATCAGAGGTGACCTGGGATATGCGGGGACAAAAGAAAGGTCTGACAGAGGTATACTGAGCATGGCCAGGGCAAGCTGAGAGTGCCCACAGGGAGGAGCTCACCATCTGGCTTCTCTTGCAGGGTGACTCTGGTGGGCCCCTGGTTTGCCAAGAACCATCTGGCAAGTTTTTCCTGGCGGGAATTGTGAGCTGGGGAATTGGATGTGCTGAAGCCCGTCGGCCTGGGGTGTACACACGTGTTACCAAGCTCAGAGACTGGATCCTGGATGCTATTTCTGCCTTGCCCACCTCCATTGCCCGTACTGTCCCTCTAATGCACTCCGGTACCAAGGGTGACGTGGTCAGCTCTGAAGAGCTCAACACCACCACCACAGTCCCCACCACTTCACCAGACCCAGCTGCCAGCAAGGCCGTGACTGCGTGGAGACCACAAGGTATGAGCACAGGGGGGGTGCACCTTGGCAGGAAGAGTGGCTGGTACAGCTCCAGATGTCAGGGTCATCACGCTGCTGAGCTGAAATCACCTTCAGTAGGGTGGCCCACACAACCCTTTCCCAAGTGCTAAGGGCCAAGGCACAAGTGACACTGTCTGGCTGCTCCAGCTCAGCCCAGAGCAGCTTGGCACAGTCAGTGTTTGTGCAGATGGGCTTCACAGGCATCTTTGCTTATGCAACTGAGGATGCAGTTTTGTCTGCTGCCCATGTAATGTGTTTGGTTCAGCAGGCCCAGGACAGGGTACTGAGACACCGTGCTCTGACACTCTTTAGCCTGACCACTTACTTCTGGTTGCCACCTAAGGATCTCCCAGCAGTTCAAAGTTGATGCCTACACCTTCACAGCAGCTGTGCATCTTCTCCCTGAAGGGAAGGAGGGTGGGTGTCTATAGGATGACTGTCAGCTCCAAGGAGCCCTCCAAGCAGCTCTGCAGGGAGATACAGATGTTAGGGTATTTTTCTAAATTTACTATTAACTTCTTATTTGGAATGTCAAGGCAAAGAGACACAGAGCTTCTGGTTTCTCTGCCTTGAGAACTTGAGGCTTGAGGAGGTGCCAAGACCAAGATGCAGAACAGCAGTTAGGGTGAAAGCCCACGTATGACTGTGAATGGTCACCATCAGGCACCACCACGATCAGCAGGCAGGGCTTGGGCAGACACCTTGCACTTCAGCCCTGACCTGTCCCAGCTCAGACTCCCCAGTTAGAGAGAACAAAAGCCTCTCCTCCTTTGTCCTCTGCTAGAAGTACTCACAAGTCATGCTTTGGCTTTTGTTCAGAATGTGGAGGACGACCTGGGTTCTCTAAACCCAGCAAGATCGTGGGAGGAACAGATGCTTTCAGAGGAGAGATCCCCTGGCAAGTTAGCCTGAAAGAAGACTCAAGACATTTCTGTGGAGCCACCATAATCGGGGACCGCTGGCTGCTATCAGCAGCTCACTGCTTCAATGAGTAAGAGTCCATCCCTGCTCACCAGCACAGAGCTGTGCAGCTCCATGTGGCCACGTAGCCAAACCCACAGCCGTGGGTGACTGCGACTGACCAGGAGGCAGCAGCGTGCCTGGCTGGTGGAGAAGGCCAACAGCATCCTGGCTTGTATCAGACACAGCATGGCCAGCAGGTCCAGGGAAGGGATTGTGCCCCTGGACTGGGCGCTGGTGAGGCTGCACCTGGAGTGCTGGGTCCAGTTCTGGGCTCCTCAGCATCAGAAGGACATGGAGGGCCTGGAGCGAGTCCAGAGAAGGGCAACCAGGCTGGGGAAGGGGCTGGAGGGCAAATCCTCTGAGGAGCAGCTGAGGGAGCTGGGGGTGTTGAGCCTGGAGAAGAGGAGGCTGAGGGGAGCCCTTCTCCCCACCTCCCCTGCCCTGCCAGGAGGGTGCAGAGAGGTGGGTGCTGGTCTCTTCAGCCAGGGGACAGGAGCTGGGACAAGGGGCAATGGGCTCAAGCTGCCCCAGGGCAGGCTCAGCTCAGCTGGGAGGGCAAAGTTCTTCCCTGGCAGAGTTGTGGGGCTGTGGCACAGGCTGCCCAGGGAGGGGCTGAGTCACCCCCTGGGGGTGTTTAAGAGACAGGTAGATGAGGTGCTCAGGGATGTGGGTTAGTGAAGGACAGGTACAGTTGGACTCGATGAGCTCAAAGGTCTTTTCCAGCCTGGTGACTCTGTAGCACTGGAGTCTCTGGGGACAAACAAGAACACACAGTGGACATGGTTATTTTTTTTTACAGCTTGATATTATTGTAAAAGGGGTTTTGTGGGGAGACTGGGGTGAGGCAGGGAAAGGTCAAAGTAGCCTGGGCAGGGAGCAAGAGCAACACAGGTGCCACAAGAGACCTTCTTCAAGAAATGTAACCTTAAAAATTAACTGTAATAAAGGAAACCAAATGACATGGTCAACTGTTAAAGGGAAGCTGGTCAGCTCCATATCACATAGTTCAGAACAGCAAGAGCCCAAGCCTAGATTTATAAGTAACCTGGATAAAGAGATGAGTAGCACGAGGATAACGTTTGTCAAGAATAACAATTCCTGAAGGCAGAAAAGGTTGGGGACCAACTCAAGTACAAAGAGTTTCTAGACAAACTTACACATTAAAGAGCTGGGTAATAAAGCAGTGAGTGAAATGCAAGGTAGGCAGGCATGGTGTGAGTGAGCAGAAGGCAGTGCTACCTGCCTGCAGGTGATGATGGGTCTCCACCAGCTTTTACCATTCAGGAAGAGGTCAGAAATACTGTGGATGCTGCCAGGAGAACAGCAGCTCTTTGGGCAGCAGCAGTTAAAGAGTGAATGCTAGCAATTACTGGGAAAAGAACTGGGATTACCAGTATGCTGCTGGTAATCCACAGCATGAGGACTTGTCAAACATCATGTGCAGTGCTAGAATAACAGTGTAAAAAAGATGAGCTGGGTGAGGAACAGCAACCATTGACAAAATAGATCCAACTAGAGTTGGGAAAGGAGGCAGCTGGGTGGGCAGGGGGTGTGTGATGGGGACTGTACAATTACCAGGGGTACAGACAAACTTTAGGGAATTCCTCCTTAGTAATATCAAGTAGCCACCAAGAGCAGGTGGAAAACAGTCAAAAGGAACAATCAAAGGAAGCAAGAGGGAATAAAACCCAACTCTAGAAAATCCAAAAGAAGTCCAAAAATCCATCATGACCTAGTATATATAAAGACCTCACCTGTGTGACAGAACACTCCTGGAATCACAGGTTTCTGGAGGCAAGGATTACTGCATGTTTACCTGCTTTTCAGGAGACACCCAACACGTGCCACTGAAGAGGTCTTTGGGCCTGACTTAGCAGGGCTGCTTGTGTGTGCTGGGCTCCGCTTGGGAAAAGCCGGGTTACAAACACCGGGCACGTATAGAGCCTTCTGCAGTTTAAATGCCAGGCTTTGTGTGAGGGGGGGGTTTGGGGGGGGATGAGCACACACGTTTTGGATTCCATATTTGCAGGACAAATCCAGAAGAGATTGAAGCTCACATGGGAACAACATCCCTAAACGGAACGGATGGAAGTGCAGTGAAGATCAATGTAACCAGAGTGATCCAGCATCCCCTCTTCAACCCCATTGTCCTGGACTTCGACGTGGCAGTACTTGAGCTGGCAAGGCCTCTTGTCTTCAACAAATACATCCAGCCTGTTTGTCTCCCACTGGCTGCGCAGAAGTTTCCTGTTGGGAAGAAATGCCTAATTTCTGGGTGGGGGAACCTCCAAGAAGGGAATGGTAAGCAGGGCTGCATCACCAGCTGCTTCGCTCCGCAGCAGCCACAGACACGGTGGCGATGCCTGTGCCACTGTGTGCCCAGCCAGCCCTGGGAGCACGCAGGGTGGGCAGTACTGGGAGCTGTCAGGAACCTGAGAATAAAGGAGGATAAGGGCACACAGTTATTTAGAAGCCACTAGCAAACAAGGAAATGAGAGAGCAGCTTGGCAGGGACCAGGAAAGACCTGCTGGGCCCCCCTCAGTTCTCCTGGCAGAGTGAGTGTGGGGCTGCCCGGTGCCCTGCCACGCTCAGCTGCAGAGGTGCTCCAAGCCATTAAAGCAAGCAAAGGCCTGAGCGTGGCACTAATGCTACCAAAGAAGCCCTACTGTCCCTCTAACCCTTGACCAGGAGCCCATAAGCTACTGAGACACCAGGAACATGCTGTCTGGGCACAGCAGCCTGCACACAGCTACGACACTGCGCCCTGGGGTGAGCCAGTAGCTTCCAGGCAGCTGAGGAAGCAGCTCATGTATGATACCACTTCTGTGTGGGATTGGAGCCTGGTGTCCCAAAACACGTGCTGAGTCAGTCTAAAAGCTTCTCCTTCCCACGTTCCTCTGCTGCACTCTCTAATCCTGTGGTTTCCACGCAGTCACCAAGCCTGAGGTCCTGCAGAAAGCCTTGGTGGGCATCATAGACCAGAAGACCTGCGATTTTCTCTACAACTTCTCCCTCACTGACCGAATGATCTGTGCTGGCTTTCTGGAGGGCAAGATAGACTCGTGCCAGGTAAGGGTCTGGGCTTGTTCCAGAAAGCTGGGCTAACTCGCAGGCTGTAATCCACAGGTACCTGAGCTCAAAAAACCAGCCCAGGCCTTAGAGCTTTAGAAAAGTAAATTGAGCTCCATCAAGTGGAGTGTGATTTAAACCAACATCCCACTGCTCTGTCTAGTCAGACTGGAGTACTGGACGAAGCAGCTCTTCTGTGGCAGCAGCGCTGCCTTGAGGCAGCAGTAGCTGGCAGTAGCTGTCCTTCACTTGTGGAAAGATGCTGCCTTTGAATCTTCATGACAGATGCTACACATACCTGTGCAGCTGGGCTGAGCTAGTTTCAGCCTCCACACGCTCACATCCTGCACCCACACTGCATGGCAGAGGACAGGCGGGCAGGCCTGGATAAAGAAGAGTTTGGGACTAGTGAAGTTCTCCCAGAGTGGCTGTGGGGCAGCTCCACACAGACCTGTTTTGGGGACACTGGGCTGAGCAGCCACTGCCTTGCTTTCTTCTCAGGGGGATTCAGGTGGACCCTTGGCCTGTGAGGTGACCCCAGGAGTGTTTTACCTGGCTGGTATTGTGAGCTGGGGAATTGGTTGTGCCCAGGCTATGAAACCTGGTGTGTACTCCAGAATTACCAAACTCATAGACTGGATCCTGGATACCATCTCACAGTTGCCCAGTCCTGGCACAGGCACCTCTTCCAGTTCAGCCATCACTAGAGCCTCTACTTCGGCCAGCCTCACCCACCAGCCCAGCACAACAGCTGCAAGTCCAACCAACAGAACTTCCCTGGAGACCATAGCCACACAGGAACCCTCCACAGCTCTGAATACCACCGAGTCTGCCAAGTCCACCCAAACCCCAGGTAAAATTCACCACAGATCTGACAGATTGGTAGATTTCCAGCCCCAGCACAGTGGGTTCTGAGCAGGCCATGG
This sequence comes from Rallus limicola, assembly GCA_022605955.1. NCBI lineage: Eukaryota > Metazoa > Chordata > Aves > Gruiformes > Rallidae > Rallus > Rallus limicola. The sequence continues at coordinate 2,298,004 of JAKCOZ010000047.1, read as the reverse complement.
GTTATTGCTTTCCAGTGGTGCCTTGTACCAGTTTCACCTTCAAGTGTTCCAGCAAGGTCTGTATTGGAAAAGAAAATCCCGAGTGTGATGGTGTTGTTGACTGCAGCAACGGCTTTGACGAGCGCAACTGTGGTGAGTGCTGCTTTGCAGCCTGCAGCTGCTGCCCAGCCCGGCAGTGTTACCCACGCACCCCAGGGCAACTCACCAGCTTCACACGGGCTGTCGTCAGCCCCAGGTTGTACACTGGTGGCATGGACCTGGCCAAATTTTCTGCCAGGTACTGTGGCCTCTTCTCCTATGCTTATGAACTTTAGACCCCATTTTGCAGTACACAGGCCCTCTGGCCAGGCAGTCTGCTCGTAGGAGCTGGCAAGAGAGCTCTGTGCACCACGGCTGCCTGGAAGATGTACTGCCACCCATGCGACTGCTCCTTGGGCTGCACATTCCTTGCTGTGCAGGAGCTCATCCAAATGTCCCCTCATCTGTGATCACAAATGATCTGTGGTCACAGGTTCCCAAACTGTACCGTGTCCACCAGGCCTTGCTTCAGATGGGTGGAACTCAGCGCACCCTCCTGCCCCGCCTCACCTGAAGGCTGTGGGAGGAAGGCAGAGACCCCTTTCACTCACAGGTACTTAAAATCACGGTGCTGCTTCTTCTGTCCCAGACTGTGGCCTAACGACTGCCCTGGCCTTCAGCAAGATCGTGGGTGGCAGCACTGCGGCCCGAGGAGAATGGCCCTGGCAAGTCAGCCTCTGGCTTTGGCGTAAGGAGCACAAGTGTGGGGCCGTCCTCATTGCGGACCGGTGGCTGCTCTCTGCAGCTCACTGCTTCGATATGTAAGTCTGCAGCGGGCTGGTGAAGCCACCCCTCACTCCCCCCAGCCCTCCTGCCCTTCCCCTTCCTCGAGGCCCAGCACCATGGCTGGGATACTGTGCCCCGCTGGAAGCACACGCTCTCTGTTACAGGTGTGGCCCCACAGGTAAGTGCCAAGAGGAATGAGCAAAGCTTGGGCTGGACCCCAGTGTGCTGGAGACAGGGGTCCTGGCCTCACAAGGCGAGGTCACAGCGCATCCCAGCCCAGCAGCTGGAGGAACAGCCCTCCTTCTCAGGCCATGCTCCTAACAGCTGGATTTGCTGTCTTTCTGCAGTTACAGTGACCCCAAAATGTGGGTGGCCTTCCTTGGAACACCCTTTCTGAGTGGCATTGATGGCAAAATGGAGAAAATATTCCGTATCTACAAGCATCCTTTTTACAATGTCTACAGCCTGGACTATGATGTGGCACTGCTAGAGCTGAACATGCCTGTCAAGTTCAGCAACACCATCAGACCTATATGTCTCCCAGACAATTCACACGTCTTCCATGAAGGAGCAAGATGCTTCATCACAGGCTGGGGCTCCACAAAGGAAGGAGGTACTGGCTGAATGGGTTCCCTCATGTCTGTGATAGCCAAGCTAAATGCCACCACCCCTGTGAGCCCAACGATCCACAAGCCCCGCTCCATGGCCCCAAGCCCTCCCCACGCCAGGCCAGTCCCTGCAGGGGATACCACCCCAGGCAAGGCTGGTATCACCATCATCTCCCTCCCAGCTGCCATGCACCATACTCCTCCATTTGGTTATGTGTCTGCCCTCTTGCAGCCATCCCAAGCTTCCTCCCCATCCCCATAGCTCCAGGTGTGCTCCTGCACTCCAAGGACCACCCTGATACCATGTCTATGTGGTCAGCCAAGCTGCCTGACAAACCACACACCAGAGGGACCTTCCTGAGTTTGCTCTGCTGGGGGGGAACCAGCCTGGTTCTCCTTCCCACTCCTTCTGCTTCCCACGTGCTCCACAGCAAGCTGACAGCCACACTTGTCTCCTCAGGTCTCATGTCAAAGCATCTGCAAAAAGCAGCAGTGAACATGATTGGAGACCAGGCCTGCAAGAAGTTCTACCCTGTCCAGATCAGCAGCAGGATGGTGTGTGCTGGTTTCCCACAGGGCACCGTCGACAGCTGTTCGGTGAGCGTGAGCAGTGAACGCCATGCCTGGGTCAGAGCAAACCGTGGCCAAGGCCCTGGGCTTTGTTCTCTCAGGAGGGCCTTGCCCTGCCTCCCCTAGCTCAGCTCCCTGCCCACCCATCTCCCTGTCCATCGCCACTAACCCAAGTCCAAGTCCATCCTGCACATGCTGCATTCTGCTGCTCCCCCCTCCCCAACCTGACAGGCCAGGGAAACGTGCAGGGAGGTAACACCAAGCAAGAGACCCCAGGGAGGGACACCGCAGAGCCCGGTCAACAACCCCTTTGTGCCTCTGTGCGTGCAGGAACCCCAACTTCAGATTGCAGTACATCACCAAGCAGCCCCCGGCTCAGAGGCAGGCTCCTGGGGAGGTGGGGAACAGGACAACCACCATTCCCGTGTCCCAGAGAGAAGGAGTCTCACAGCTGGGTGAGCTGGGCTGCCTTTCTGCCTTGACAAGGGCCCCTTTTCCTCTCTCTACAGGGCGATGCAGGTGGGCCCCTGGCCTGTAAAGAACCCTCAGGGAAGTGGTTTCTCGCAGGAATCACGAGCTGGGGCTATGGCTGCGCCAGGCCGTACTTCCCTGGTGTCTACACCAAAGTCACAGCTGTCCAGGGCTGGATTGCGCAGAACCTCAAGCTTTGAAGCTGCATTTCACCACTCAGGGAAGGAGATGGATGAGAGGAGCAATTGCCAGAGGATGCACCAACCCCTCAGCTATTGTACGTGGTTTTTCCGTGCCGAGAAGGGGGATGCTGGCCTGCACGTTAAGCCAATGCCAGCGTTGTGTGACCCACCACAGTTGTGACACCAGGGCATTTGGTAACTGCTTTGTATAGAAGGTACAATTCTAGACATTGTCTATAAATAAATGAGGCCTGTCCCATCTTAAGACCCGGCCAAACATCCTACGCATTAAAACGTGGCCTCTCTAGTGGGAGGGGTGCCAGAAACATCTGCCAGATCCACATGGTTCAGCTGGTGTCTGGGAGCTGCCATAACATCACCTGGGTTGGAAGACACCCTTTAGATCATTGAGTCCAACTCTGTCATCCCAGAGCCAAGCCAAGAGCCCAGACAACTTTGCCCCAGCCCAGAGTTATGCCCCTGCAGAAGCCTCAGACCTCAGTGTGCTGAGGGAGCTGTTATGTTGTGCAGTGGAGGGGTACACTATTTCCACTCGATGCTCGGTACTGGGAAGCTCAGGGCCAGGCCTCTGGCTCACCATCTGGTCACAGACTGCAGAGGCTGTCACCTGTCTTAGAGAACAATGAGAGGCTTCTCCCAGCGCTCCAGGCTCCCAGCTCCCCCTGCATAAGGGAACAGGGGATTACACTGACAAAGGTCGAGGCAACTGCTCTGCCTGAGATGGGTGGGAAGAATTCAAAGTGCTGAGACAGTGATCAAAGGCCACAACGCCTTCAGGGGGAAGCCAGGTCCCAGGGGCCACCATATGGGTATTGGTGCTCACAAGAAAAAAATGCTGCAGCACTCAGGTGTCTGTCTCAGGCAGGGTTAGGTTCAACCACCCAAACCACCCCAGACCCCTTCCTAGTCTTGTCACTTGTCATTTGGATATAGCAACAGCCCAGCTGGTAGTGTGAGCCACCACGCTTCCACCTACAGCACGAGCAGGGTGGGAGACCTGGATTCCAGGCATGACTCCGCTCAAGACGGGTTCAGACCCATGGCTGGAACCCTTGTGGGAGGCTCCCATCAATGAAATGGGCCCAGTGACAGCCAGTACCACAAAATTTATACAGCCAGAAAGAAAAGTAAAAAGGCCCCTGAGTGAACATGGCTGGAAAGCTCTTTATTTTCATGCAGTCTGCCAGACCTGGATGGGAAACTCCAGTTCAGCTTCAGTTAGACCAAATACTCAGTTTACCTTGTGTGAGAACACTCCAGTACCTTCAGGGAAGCCACCACACTGAAAGCTCAAGTGAAATCAGGTTCTCCCACATCCCTTTCAGTGTCCTAGCAGCTGAGACATCACCCTTCCAGTCTGTCTCCCTGCCCCACCAAACAGTGAGATAAAATATGGAAGAGCCTTGAAAGCAGGAATTTCCCAACCCTCACTACAGAGGCATGGGCACTTTGCATCTCCAATGCTCTCCTCTTCCAGCTGCTGCACTAATAACTAGGCAGCATAAACCTGGCCTTCCAGGAGAGGTTTGTAAGCTGAAACAACACAGAGCTCAGCCCCAACATAAATGCAAGTCCTCTGTCCATGCCTAGGCAGTAGGCTCCAAGATGGGCTGTGTGTGCTGGAGCCCAAACAGGTTACAGAATATCATGGCCACACAGCAGATTTTATTCTATAAAGTACTTCCCAACCCTCTTCCTCCACAGCTGCGTTTGCACAACTCCTTGCACTGCTGTGCTGCAAACTGAGTAAGCTCTCCCAGCTCCCCAAACTACAGCTCCAGCCTAGGAGCCCAGCAGCGAGCCCCCCAGCCAGCCACAGAAGTACAAGGGTAAGCAGAGCCGAGCGTGGCACGGGGAGCATCTCACAGCTGCTTTTCCACTGATGAAAGGGGGCTGGATAACTACCTGAAGCTTGGCCTGGGCAAGGGGGACTGTGCTGCTGGCTTGGCCCCCAGTTCCACAGAAGGCTCCTCACCTCTTGCAGCTCTTTCAGCGAGGGTTTATCAGCTGCTACGTGGCCTGACCAGTCCAGCCACCGGGAAGGGCACGAGGCAAAACCAGCTCACGGTGGCTCTCAAGGCCGGCGCGGTCACTCGCTCCCGGGGCTGGTGCTAATAAAAGCCAAGGGATGCAAAAGGTTCAGCCAGGGTTTATTGCTCTGCCACGGCGGGGGCTGGAAAGGCAGAGGGATTTCACCCCCGGCCACCTGGACCGGCCGATGGTCCCTTCCCCACACGGCCGGTCCCTCCCCGGGCCGGGAGCTGCGGCACTTCACATGTTGGCTCTCTCCCGCTGCAGCCGAGAGTTGTAGGCTCGGGAAACCGTGTTCCAGGAGTCCATGTAGCGGTCCATGCACATGGCGATGCACTTCTGCGGGGCGGAGAGCGCTCAGCGGCGGCCCCCGGGGGCCGGCCCGCGGTTCCCCGCTTTCTCCCCGACCGCGCTCACCTGCTCCGAGTTGTCCAGCGCTCCGCCGGGCTTCCCGATGCACTTCCGAAAGCACTTGTCCGTCATTCGCTGCGGAGAGAGGCCGTGAGCGGGGCCGCGGGCGCGGCCGGGACCAGCCGCCGAGCCGGGAGCCCCGTCCCCGCGCTGCTCAAGAGCAGCCGGCCCCATCCCGCCCCCGGCTGCGGGGCATCCGCGCTGCCCGGCACCGAGCGGGACCGGGATTCCCCCGCCCGCCCCCCGCGGCCCCTCCTGACCTGCAGCAGCTCCTGCGCGTTGGCCACGGCGATCTGCACCTTCACCTGCTCCATGATGAGCCCCGGGTCCAGCTTCCCCCCGCCGCCGCCGGCGGCCGAGCCGAAGTCGGAGCCGAAGTCGGAGCCGAAGCCGCTCTCCATGCTGCACGGTCGCCGCGGGCCCCACGCTGCCCGGCGAGATGGCGGCTCGCCCCGACTACGGCTCCCAGCGAGCACCGCGCCGCTCCCGGCGGGCAGCGCGGCCGGGCCCAGCGCTGCCCTCAGCGGCTGCGGGCGGTGCGGAGTCAGCCCGGGCCTGCTGCCCGTCCCGCTCGGGGAGGGGAGGGGAGGGGAGGGGACGGGACAGGATGGCCCCTCCGCCCGAGGCGCTCGGGGACGTCCGAAGGGGCGGGCAGAGGTGTCCTGGGTCGATAGGGCGGAGGAGGCGGCCTGGCGCTGGGGCTGCCCGTCCGCCGGCCGGGACTCCGCAGGCCGGGCGCAGCCCCGGGCACCGGGGGAGCGGGCAGAGACCCGAGCCGGCTTTAAGCGCGGAGGAGCGACTGCACCCCGGAGCGGAGAGCGCGCGTTCCGCACCGCGCTGCCTGCTGGGAGCGGCTCCCTGGCTGCTGGGGATGGATAGATGCGTTCTTCCCTCCTGCAGGGATGGGCCAGGGGCTCCCTCTGCCACGGGCGAGGCAGGTAAGAGGCTCCTAACGCTGAGACCCGCGTTAGTTCAGAAAGCACTTTGGCACAGGGGCCCTGTGCTGTGTCCGGAGTGGGGGGCCCTGGTAGAAGGACAGGGAGTAGGGGAGCCTTGGGCTGAGAGTGGGGGTGGTTCAGCCTGGAGAAGGCTCTGGGGAGACCTTCTTGCACCCTTCTAGTACCTAAAGGGACCTACAGGAAAGATGGAGCATTTATCAGGGAGTGTAGGGATAGGTCAAGGGGGGTTTGGGTTTAAACTCAAGGAGGGGGTTTAAATTATATCAGAGAAAAAAATCGTTCCCTGGCACAGGGTGCCCAGAGAAGATGGGGCTGCCCCTAGGTCCCTGGCAGGGTTCAGGCCATGGGCTGCCCCCTGGCAGTAGTGGCTTTGAGGTCCCTTACAACCCAAATCACTCTGAGGTTTTAAGATTATTTTATGACCTTTATCTGCTCCAGCTACTCAAATTCTTCTCTCTGCTGTTGTTGGGAGTGGTGCCATTGACCAGGGAAGACCGTGTTCCCAGAGCTTGAAGGAAAGCATTCATTTGCTTCTGGAGCACACCATGGGATTCAGCTGTTCTCTCTTAGGAGCAAGGACAGCTCACAGTCCCTTTTCTCTCTCTACAGGGGAAGGTCCACAGGGATGAGTTATCTCCACCAGCCCCTGCAGCCTGTGTTAGTTAAATGACAGAAGGAAACAAAATGCAAAACATTTATTCGAGTGTGTGGTACAAAAGGTTTCCAGTCATAAAATGTATATTACAAATCATTGAAAAAGACAAGACATTTGGCATGCATATTCTAAAAAGAAAAAAAAAAAAACAATTTTGAAATGATAAAGTCTAGATAATTATGTTTCTCTCAGTTCCTTGTGAACGTTGTCATCATTTTATCTTTTCATTTCAGTTTGTATCCTCTTTCATAATTTCTAATTTTAAAAGCTTGACCTTTCCAAAAACTCATCTGCAGCAGCTGACCAGAGGTGGTCAGTGAGACTGACCAGTGACCTAGAACCAGAGCTAGCTGAGTAAAGATTGTGTTTAAGAAAAAAAAAAAACCAATAAAATCACAATTTAAGTCACAAGGCAGCACTGTTACAAAACCAGAGTTCAGCTGAGAGCGCCCTGTTGTGCCCAAAGGGAAAGCAGTTTGGCTTAAACTTGAATTACCTTATTGCTTGTAATTTTAGTGTAATGATGATCTGGGTAGCTGGAATATCCAGTAACATCTACTTTACCAACATGGAATCATCACCTCATTAAAAGCCAACTAGAAAATCTGGCAGTTCAATAAACACATTTTATTTTCCTGAACTCCCAAGTCAATTCACTGCTTTGAAGAATCAGCATCCTTTTCACTCTCTAGACCTTAGCATTTCAAGAAAGGCATTATGTTTACAAATAATAATTGCATGTAAATATGGTCTTGTATTAAAAAAAAAAAAAAAACACTTTTAAATTATTTTAAACTGGTTTAAAGCTAAGCATATTGAAGGGCAAATAAAAATTCTGTTTCCCAGGCCATTTTAAATGAGAAAAGAAACTCTCCAATACAATTTGTCTTGACATTGAGCTAAAACAATGCTTTGAAAAATGCAATCACTACCTCACCTTCCACTCACTGGTTTACAACAAGGCTTTGTTTCCTGCTCACACAGGGTTCAGACCCAACAGTAGCAATAAAACCTGGTATCAGACACTGATATGCCTTTGTTTGGAGGTAAGACTTGCAAAAGAAGATACAGAGAGATAAGACAATGGCTTAAGAGTGAGGAAGTGAGAGGAGTGGCTACAAGAGAGGAAAGCCATACAGCATTCATGTTTTCATACAGCATCCCAATCTGTCTGATGCACATAGAAGACAGATCTCAAATGTACTCCATCTAGTACATGGCTGTACTGAAACCTCCCCCTGTATCACACAAGCACCCCTCACTCTCAGGCTCCTCGGGGTACAGCGAGGGTTCCTACAAGCCTTTTCTAACTAAGCCCTGCTCAGGGTGCAGTTGAAGGGCCTTTATACAGGGTGAGCATTACAAAGAAGAAAAAAAGGGGTGTATAAAAACAGTAAGATCCCTGAATGGAACATGAGGTGTCCTGTTGCTCAAGGATAAACATGCACATTGAGTGATCTCCTTTCACAGTACAGTCTGCTTCAGGCTGCTATACAGTTTCCATGGCTAATGCAAGCTGCAGGCGAGCGTGCCCGGCCCTCACATTACAGCTCATGGGAAGCAGATGGTTTATTTTCTCCTGAGACTTTTCATTCCTGCTACAAACACAAACTCTGCCAACTCCAAACTGATGGCAAAACAGTGCTGGAGACTAGTGATGGGTGGGTCAGTGTAAACTATTGGCTTTGTCAGGGTGAATCCCGAGGCTGGAACTAACCTAAGGGGACACACAGCAACATCAAGCTGTGCAGCACCACAGGAATCACAGCTACACTGTTGCTTGGAATAGCTGCTGCAGTACAACAGCAAAAGTAACAACACACAGAAGCACAAATGAAGAAGTGGCCTGAAAGGTCAGAGGCTCTCTCTGTCAGGGTATCTTGCTCTGCAGGACAACCTGTTTTGACACAAGCACTTGCACGTGGTATGAGCTCAGGAGTAGGTAGGCTGAGTTTATCATCTAAAATACAATGTTCTGTTATGATTCACACAATAAAGAGATTGGCTTAACTATCCTGCTTCAGTTATGCTGTTATTCCTTCCCCCTTGTAACCAGTAAGGATCATTTAAGAATAAACTTTTACTGTTGCATCCAGAATAAAGTGGTTTTGCTTGGGCTCTCTGAATGCAACATCCATATGGGTAGTTACACTCAAGGAACTCCTCTTGATAAAAGCTATACTGGTTCACTTCCCTAACCAGAGACGACTGAAAACAATTTGTTTTCCTGCCAAGTCAGATCTGTTTCTCCTTCAAGGTCTGGTCTACACCTGACAGCAGACACTGCAGTAGCCATTCTGACTATCCTCCAACTTCAAGAGTGGTTCACAAACAGGAAAAGAGGGCAGGGAAGGGGTCACTGGATTTTATTTGGACAAAAAAAAAAAGAATCCTTGAAAGATGGGGAGAAAAAAAAGGAAACAATGCATTTATGTTTGATATAATTACTGTCTGATAAAGCCAAGACCCCTCCCAGCAGGGAGCACCAACTTTAGCTGGGTGGTGCTGCTAAAAAGGTCAGCACCATAAGCAAGAAGAAAGGCATCTAAAGACTCACCCACAAATAATGAAAGTACATGGAACACAGTAATACAGCAGTTTGTCTTGTAATTTACAGCTAGGAGTTATTTCTAATATTTTAGTAGCCTTTAGAAAGCACTGTGGTGACAGAACCTCCCCCATTTAGCCCGTTGGCTTTTCCCAGAGCTTCCATCTCTGTTTTATAGGAAGAGCTGTATATACCTCAGCATGGTACTTAATAATAAAACACACAGTTTCCAAAGGACACAGTTCCAAAGCTAGAAGAGACAAATTCTGCAGACTGTTACTGAAGGGCACAGTGTTCATCACAAAAGTTCTGCAAGCACCAGTCCTCAAGGCTACAACACGACGACTTCCCTATACAGTAGCTGTTAAGAAAACTCTGGCTCAGGTAGCAAGAGGGTTTCCCTCATCCAAGCTGCCTTTATAAGCCTGTTCTTTACAGGAAAAGAAAAAAAAAACCACCACCCAAACACAAACAAAACCCAGGAAAAAAAAAAATGCAGATTAACTACACACTTGATTGCTTTAGTATTTAAGATCACAGAACAACCTTAAGGAAAACTGGCCAATGTAAAAAAAAAATAATATATAAATACAGACCTTTAGAAAAACAAAAAAGCAAAAAGCCCTCAAAGTTATCTTATATATTATAGAATCTGTGGGTCAGAAAGCAAACTGCTGCCCAGTGGTTGGAAGGTGCACTGCAAAAATGCTTTTACCTCGATTGCATTCGTTTGCATAACAATTATTTTAGAAAAGGTAATTGGTAACAGTATGTCTGAGAAACATAATTTCACTAGATACGTTTTACAGAGAGATAGACATGAGTTAACTACAATATTTAACCTTCTACTCAAGCAGAGTGGGAAAATGACATTAGAAAAAACCACCAAGTACATCAATCAAGTTACCCCACTAGGCCAAACAGCCAAATTTCATACTGCTTTTTGTAATGGATCTTCTGATAATGCATTAAAACATAATTCTAAATTTCTATTAGTTTACCTTCAGCTACCCCAAACAGAGACAAGTAGCATCTTTGATTTATTTTTAAATGGCAGAATAAATCTGTAAGCCTAAACCCCCCACCCCCCCCCCTTTTTCTTCCCACCCTGCTTGCATTACAAAGCCATCAGAGCCACTAAACTGACTTCCTAGGTTACATCTGTCAGTCACAATATTGTTCAGAGAACAGAATGTCCAAAAGCCACCGAAAACATCCAAACCTTCTTGCTTGATTTGATGAGTCTGAACTATTTGAATGACAGGATCAGAGTTCAAGAGTGCAGGTAAATTCTATGCTGGCATCAAATGGTATCCCAGTTTTGTACTCAAACTAATAACTAGTAGAAAAAAAACATCTGCTTGTCCAGTAAGTAGCCAATACATTCTTTGGAGCAGTATTTTTCCTAGTGCTTAAAGATGTGTCACTATAGGAGTACTAACCCTCATGGGAGTTGGAGCTGTCTCTAGAGAGGCAGCAGATGAAACCTTAAGCTAAAAGGACACCATCAGATATAAAATGCATCATGCTGCAAGGAAAATCCTTTGCTACTCATAACAAGTGATTTTTTATGAACAGCATTCTTCTCCCTTCCCTCAGGCTTTACTTGCAGCATCTGAACACTGCAAAGCAATCCTTCTGTCCTAACCAGCAGCTCTCTTCAACTTGTAAAAAAAGGAATTTGACAATTCCTGAATTATTTTTGCAAATACTACTCCTGTAGCTACCTGACAGTGCCCTTTTGAATCCAAGAGAAGCACAAATAAGCTGCATCTAGCACTGATTTAAAAAAGTCAACTTTTATAAGGGATAACCTTTCAAGTCCCCAGTATTTATCAGTGCCAAAAGAAAAAGTATTGTTAAACCCAAAATCTTGACAGCTCTGTTGAATGCAGAGTATACCAAAAGCATTACATTGTGATGCTTAACATCATAAATCCTGCAGATCACAGCTTGCATCCATGATTTAACAAGGTCTGATTTGTGACCATGTCAAAATCCCCTGCAAATAACCCCATTAAAACCCTGTTTTTGACACTTCCATACCTTCAGAGGATGCAGAGCAAGCAGAACCCATCTCCATCTTCTGAAATAGTGATATGGAGCTAAAGTGATGCTAGACTCTCAAGTTTTTTGCCATTAGGCTGTCAAACCCTGGAGCAGAACAAGATCTCCTGAGCCAGGAGTGTCTGAAACTCAGCTTCCTTCCTCACTTCCACAGGTGGAGTAGCAGGGGGCCTGATCTGCCTAAGCTGGGTCCTGCCTGAGGATACATATGAGCCAAGATGCTGCTACCAACCATTTCATAAAGGATGGAGGAAACACTGCTGTGAGTCTCTCCTGGAGCCCTGCAGATGAACAAGGTTTTAATCCACACATCCTGGTTGTATATGCAGTGATAGAGTTACCATACACTCAAGGAGTCTCATCCTGTTTTAGCTAAAAATTTCTTTTCTGCTGCAGGTTTGTATATAAGACTTTAAACTCTGTATGGGGAAAATTGTTGTATTCCAATATAGTGTTTTAACAAAGAGGGAAAAAATAAAGAAATCTATTAAAAATTCTGGCAGTTTTGTTCAGTAAAGGATTTTTTTTTTTAAAGTTTTTTATAAAAATGTACCAAGGAGTAAACTTCAAAGAAATTAGATGATGCATATAAAAATAGTTTTCAGTGGCTCTGGAGGGGAAAAAATAGCAAAAATAAAAGGAAATAAATGGGGGAAAAGCGCAAATAATAGGGTGTGGGGTTTGTTTTTTTCTTTCTTCACATCACTGAGCATCCTCTAGAGGTTGTTCTGGGATCCCCCTAGAAAAAGACAAGGCATAATTGAGCTCAATTCTTACTAGCTTTGCACAGTGTAAACCTAGGGAATCCCACAAGGATAGAGAAAGCACAGCAGGACTGACACACTGGTACTGTGGTTGTGGTTGGGCTGGGGGGTTAATCTCCATGCTTCCCACACCGATCCAGATGACAAATGAAGCTCAGGATGTTGTTAGCTTTCCATCTGAAGAGATCTACACTGCGTGGCTCCTTCTTCAGGTTGAAGGAGAAGTTTCTGGATTAGTAGCTTTATACTACAAATGCACTGCTCAACCTCCTGGAGGCCAAAAAGGCTTTCAGCACTCAACTTCAGAACCAGTTCTTTGTGAAATGAGCTACTAATGGCCACTGGTGAGGAGAACAAACCACTTGAGTCTGAAACATTTCAAATATTTCCTGGTGTCACCTGTATGAAGTATCTTTCTACTCCTCACTCTACTGCCTGCTGGTCAGTTATTCACAGTACTTACCCAAGGTACAGGGGGTAGTGCTGAGACAACCCAAGATTAAGGATCTGACACACATCTTATTACCTGTTGGTTGAAAATATCTTCTTCTCCAAACTCTGCTTCATCCTCCTCTTCTTCGTTCTCTCGCACCACAACTGATTTAGTAACACTTCTCACTGCAACCTCCTGCACAAAATGATGGGTAAGGAGATGACTGGTAAGCTGCTTCTCTTAAATTTTTGCTGTACCATCAATGTAACACCCCAGTTATATTTTGGAGGGTTTAAAGCAACTTGCCCTAGATTTAACCTGTTATGCAAGCAGATGCTGGTAATATCCTGCAAGTAACAGCCACATCCCTATTTCTATCCACTAAAAGGCACAGTAATGTAATTTAGCTTCAGAATTTTTCTTTCTTACTCAATTATTTCTAATGCTGTTTAGTATTTGTTCTGTACACTCACACCCCTGAAATCATGGGTCCAAGTTTCTACTTGTGGGAAAAGTCACCCTAAATATACATTTCTGAGCAGGGATACTAAAAGGTAACCACAGTGGGAATGAAGATGGATTTGAATCTTTTTCAGATACTAGTTTAACGACTTCTATTTGAATACTAAGCCAATGAGTTAGCTTCTGGTTGTACTATTGACCCTCCCTCCTACTTTGTCTTGTGCTACTGTTCCTGCCCAAAGTGGTTCCACAGAATTGTCAGCAAGACAGACAGCACGACAACGGATCCTGCTGTGGTCTGGTCCCCTTCCCTATTTCTATCTGGTTGCTGGGACAATGACACATTTATGAGTAACAGCCAAAGCACAATCCTCCCCTGCAGGAGTCTTCTGCAGGGATGGTTTTTAAAAAGTCACTTGTGGGCAGATGTAGGACAATGCAGAATACACAGGAACCTGTGCCAAATTAAGTCTTCTGATATACTCCCAACACTGAAAGGCCAGCAGCTATCTTCTTATATTAATATTTACATCACACCCCACAATTTTGTAGGTACTATAAAATGTATTTTGTCTCTTCTGGAAATACATACTCCAACCCCAGATTCTCTACTAGCAGGGTGTTTGTCTAAAATATGGGTGTAATCAGGAGGATGATCACAGTTGTCACAAATTCCCCCAAACTCTCAGAGATACGTACAACAGATAACTACTGCAGTGTTATGAAGTGTCTTCTTTTAGAAAACAACAGAAGAAACCTCAAAATTGGGATTTTGGTGTTGACATACCCCATCTCTGCCCCCCAGATTAAAGAACTGGGGACAGAACCCAGCCCACAGCCTGTTTTCTGCAGACACAACCTACCTCTCCTTCAGAGTTTACAAGGTACGTGCGGATATTTCCTCCAGTGCCCCAACTGCCTTGATTCTTCCAGACGAGAACAGAAGGGGGGCTGTGAGCAACACCTGCATCTGCACCCCAGATCTAGTGAGAAAGACATTCTGTGATTAGCTGCTAATGAATATTTATATGCACAAAACCCCCTAATTCTACTTCTCTCTACATACCAGTTTTCTTTCTCAATTGCAATGGCAGTTTAACCTTGCTTTTACCTACACCATTAGTAAGACACTATTCCCAGTCTATAACCAGAACTAACTAGCCATTAAAAAGAAAAAATAATAGAGAAGAATATTATCTAGTACTGCAGTTATCAATTCTTTTCTGAATATACACATTGCACCTACCACTGTCTCAGTGACTATTCTGGATGGAGCCAAGAAACCATCTTGAAAGCCCCTGACCCACCCCTCCAAAACACCTTCTTTGACTTTCTCTGTGCCAAAACTAAATACTGAATGTTAATATAGAAATTTAATTTCAGTTCTGCATGTCTATAACTGAAATCCTGCTCCTCTAAAGTGAGATGCCTGAACCCAAAATTTATACCCCAAATTGGACTGCACCAAACATGAGAAGTACAACTGCTGAAGCGTCAAAGAATCTGTTGTTGATGTACTGTAAGTATAACTTACTGTTACAGTCTGCCCAGCTCTGAGGACATACTTGGGAGTAAATTTATAAGCAATTTCTTCTCCATCTCCAATTTGTCTTTTCAGTCTCCAGTTACCCAAAGACTGATCCTAATGGAGAAAGTCAAAAGGTTATTTAGGCTGAGCAAAACAGAACAAACAGCATCTGAGCTTTCTTCATGCTTGTTTTAAAAATAATGTGAACATTAATTTATTTATGCAATTGTAAGACATCTGCATTCTAACTCAAAGCTATTTTTTGATACCCACCAGTACCCTAAAGTCTAAACCCTGTAAAGTCATTCATCAAAATTTAAGAAGTGTTTCACACAAGGAAGTTCTGCCAGAGCCAGCAAGGCTATTGCCATGAGCAAGGTACCAGCACACACTGCAGCATTTGGGACACAAGCTATCACCTCTTCCTGCAGCCAACAAGCCACTTCCTAATGCCCTGGTAATGACTGCAGAGTGCTGCACATTGAGATGTTGCTCCCGCTCTCCAAGTGACCCCACCTCCTTGTGCTACAAAAGCCTGTGTAACATCTCAAAGTAGCTCCTCCTCACTGTCCTCCAGAGTTCTGCTGACACCCACCTTCTCCGAGTTGTTCTTCAGCTGAACGTATTTGCCCTCCAGGTCTATCTCTTCTATGCTGATGCTCCCTGTCGCCGAAGCCTGCTGGGACATTTGGAAGCTGCTGCTACTGCTGCCACTAATGCTTCCAGTGCCAATTCCACTTGTTCCACTGCCTGAAAGCTCCTCTGCTTCAATACGTCTTCTCTTGCCTCGGGAAGGGCGAACCATTGAAGTGCTGCTACTGCTGCTGCTGGAGGTAGCCCGAGAGACTGTAACACGGGAGGAGGGACTTGGAGAGAGCTTCAACCTTAACAGAACGAAACAAGCATTTTAATTAATTCATCCAGGGAACTACAGACAAAGCAATAATGCTACAATATACTCAGTTACCTGGCTGTAACATGCCCCAACGCTGAAAGCAACCCTGCTGTGCATGTTGAGAGAAGTGAATGTAAGAGAAGGGGACCTATCCATCCCAGAGATTATGTGACATGAAAAGCAGTGCTCATGAGGGCAACAGAAGTCACTTAACCCTCTCCTCCAGGATAGCTACTACTAAACACACTACTCTTGGCCCACATAATTTAAAACTAGGAAAACTTGGAGAAGTATTAGCACTGAAACAGAGAGAGATGAGTGTCAAGCACAGAATGACATATTCCACTGTACCCTGACCATCATAACAAGCAAAATAAAATAAGACAGTGTTCAGATGAGAACACTTGCATGTGGTTCCATGCAACACATTGTGGTGTGAAGCCAGTATGACTTCACTGGAACAAAATCTGGGCATTCCTGCTGAAATGGCAAAAAAATATAGGCATAAGAAATGCAACTAACACCTGCTAGTCCTAAGAAAAGAAAATAGAGACTGTACCTTTCCTCTTCTCCTTCCAGGAGTTTTCGGTAAGCGCTGATCTCCATGTCCAGGGCTAATTTAACATCAAGCAGTTCCTGGTACTCAGTAAGCTGCTGCTGCATCTGGTCCCTCATGTCTGTCATTTCCCTCTCCTTTGTATCCAGCATCTTTCTGAACTTGTCTCGCTCCCCAGCCATCATTTCCTCCAGTTCACGAATGCGGTCTTCTGCTGCATTAGCCTAGGTAGAGGGCACAATGGAAAACCCAGTTGGCATCTATGGGTAAACAGTTGAAAGTTCATCTCCCTCCCAAATGAATACAAAAAAAAGACTTCCCTCCACCAAATCCAGAAAACAGGAAGGTACAGAAACGTTAAGATATCCAAACCATGGAGTGCTCTGTGTTTGAGATGAAAGAGAATTTAGTCCCTTTACCTGTTTCTGAAGGCCAGAAAGCTGGTAGGTGAGAGCCTCTATTCTCACGTGAGCCTCCTTCAACTCCTCTCGAGCTGCACCAGCAGCTTTGTCGTTTTGGTCAGAGGACAGTTTGGCATTCTCCAGCTAGAAGACAAGTTTTATTCATACAAGTCACTTCATTAAGTTAAATATCCTGCAAATATCCCTTTGGTAAAAACCACAAGCTGTTCAATCTTAAGTAATTGCAAACAGAAATCTGGGAAGCTTCTGGTAAGAACTGTGTAACGTTAAGGAAATGCCCTCAGGACAGGGAAAAATCTCTTTCAGTTCTATTCCTATTGATGCTTATGCTATTAAAAAAAGACAACTAACTAGCCATTATTAGCCATTACACAGATACCCTTATACTTCCTGACACCTGAGGTTCATGTGATCACACTATCTGCCTGCTGGGTGTAAGCACAATCCTTGTGGGTCAAGGCTACCTAGTTCACATCCTGGCCTAACTGTTCCTGGGGTGCCCAGGGACTAATGTCAATAAAACATTCCACAAGTGTAATGTCACAGCTGGCTATTTACAACTCAGGGATTTCCTAAGCCAGAGGCAGCATTTTGCTGCTTACTATCTCTTGGTGAATTTTTCAGGCAGCAATTTTTGACTTTATGGGGCAAGATCAGCTAAGTATGAGAAACAACCTTCTTTTGTTTCTTCTCAGCCTGGCACTGGACATTCACTGTCCCTACTTCTACTGCTAAATAATGACTCCTCGTTGACTTTCTCTCTGCTTTTCATCCTTTTGGAGACATCCATTCCCCTTCTCTCAACTCACCTCTTTTCTCAGGTGAAGTTTTATTTTAAACTTTCCTCATGTAGGACCTGTGTCATACTCTTAGTTATCTTTGTTGATCTTCTCTGTATTACTCTGTACTGTCTTGTCAAGCAGGACTACCACTACCCGCAGCACTCCAGATGACACACTGCCCCAGAGGCCAAACAATGCTTTTGGTTGTATTCTCTTGCTCCAGGAGTTGCCAACATTCATTTTGGTTTCAGTTTTTGCTCATGTCACCTAGCAAAGAAGCTTCACTTCTAGTGATAAATTTTAACCAAAGTTCTAGTGACTAATTTTAACCTTCATTTCTAGTGACTAGTTTTAACAGAGCAACAGAATTCCAGCTTGACACTACTAAGTTTCATCCTTTTTGTGCCTTGCAGCTGGAGTTCAACAGTTCTGCTACACACCATGGAATTCACCCAGGAACTAAACTGCCCAAATTGCCTCTGGGCCAAAGCACACACTGAAATGCACCCATGTCCCACACATTCCTCCAGCTTCTCAGAGCCAATGCAGAAGCATCTGAACATTGGACAAGGTTCTTCAAATTACTTGCATCCTTTAAGACTGCAGGGCTGATGGAAATGATTTTCTCTCACCACCTGGACTTCTTGCCAGCCAGTGCTGTGGATAGCAGCAGTTACCTTGGCCTGATAGGTCTGCTCCAGCTCCATTTTGTAGAGTTTGACTTGTTCATCGTGTTGATTCCGCAGGTCTTCCAGGGCCTGAGTCATTTTGGACTCATACTCCTGTTGGCGACTGGTGTCCACCTCGATCAAACGGTGTTCATGTCGTTTTCTTGTCTCCCTTATTTCCTACACACACACAAAATGGGGACAAATTCCCACATTAGAGTAAATAGTACAAACAGCTGTATGCAGACAATTAACTATTTCAGCAGTAATTATTTAGTATGTAGGTGCTACAGCACTAAAGGCATTTACACCCAAGAATTACTGCATGTACTATCAGATGAAAATCACTGTTCTCCTTTGGCAGGATATAGGTCTTTAAAGTGATTCAACTTTAAGACAGGCTTAGAATTAAGGGCCTACAACCAAGCACAGGTCTGGCATTGCAGTGACAGGCAGCAATCCCACTACCCAGGGCATGGAAGTGAGAAAGCAGTCAGCACAATTCAGGGTGATCTGCCTGGCTGCTTTCTTTGCCCTGCTCCAGCCCTTGCACTTGGCAACACAGCCCTGCCCCATCCCTTAATCCAGTCTCAGCACTCATGTGATTCCACAGCAAGACATGACTCAGCCACTAAATTGGCAAAAATTAAACTTGACCAAAAGACCAAAGTATTTTAATAGCTAATCGGGCTGGAATGGATTGGTGCATGGTGAGGCAAACATCACAACTAGCATAGGTGAGACAAAGGGCAGAATCCTAGAACCTCCTCAGTTGGAAGGGACTCATAAGGACCATCAGTCCGACTCCTGGCTCCACACAGGCCCAGCCAAGTCAGAGCATGGCACTGAGGGCATTGATCAGACATTTCTTGCCCTCAGCCCAGCTCTAATCCAGTCCACCAACCACCAGAGCTACTGCAATTAAGGACAGGTCCATGCAACCAGGTCCAGAGAGAGAACAAGACCTTCCTTTTCCCACAGTAGTCAGCAGCTGTGATCCTGCTCATGGAATAATATCCTTGGTCACTTGGCTCTCATGGCAGCTCTACCACTGATTTATCAAGTAAATCTTGCAAAACCTGTAACTACTTTTTACTCAACCTGCTTATTTCAAGGATGGTAAAGATTTTCCTTATCTGTATTAGTTAGTAATTGCTTATAGTCAGTTTGAATAAAAGCTACATAAAACCTCAGACTATGAGGTTTCCTAGGTTGATAATACCTCCTCAAACACATTCTTCCTGAAATCCAGATCCTCTTGCAAGCTCTGGCACCTGTTCTCCAGGTCCACACGCATGAGCGTCTCCTTCTCCAACTGCTTCTTCGCCACAGCATGACCATCTTCAGCCTAGTAAAGAAGGAAGACAGAGATTTCATTTTGTCTGGATTTCTTTTTGGTCTTCACTTAACATCTCTGGATCAATTATTCACAACAACAAATCTAATATCAACCCACTGATTTTTTCCAAAAGAATCTAAAAGAAAAAGAGAGAGAGAGTGTTCTTAGGAATACTTGAAACAAGCTTTCACATTTCATTATCAGGTATTTGAAGCATAGGGTGATTTTAATACAATGTGATACTGGATCTGAGGATTATTAATTCCTCAAGCACAATATGTCAGATGTTTTTCTTTTTCTTGCTAGTGTAGTCCCTCTGGGTACTCCTGCTAAATTTAAAATTACTCAGGATTTTACAAAGGTTAACATTTAGTGACCTAATATTTCATTAATATGGACACCAGAAATGGTTAAATAAAAGCTTCTGATTAGCAAAATTTCTGAAACACCACGTTGCTTTGGTTGTTTTACAGGGATTTCTCACAACTTAGTTTTATATCCAAGAGGGGCAGGCAAAGGTTCAGCTTTAAGCAAGCTGGACCAGTGATGTTCAGAATGTATACTAACTGCTAAGAGAAATGACAAATTTTAAAGCACAAAGCCTCCCCCCCTGATAAGTAAGGAAGCATTCATTCACCTTAGCAAGCTGAGCACGCAGATCAGCCACCTCTGCTTCCAGACTGCGTTTCTCATTCAGGACAGTATTGAGTTCTGCTTCACTTCTATGAAACAGCACTTCAAGATCCTTAATGCGACCTTGAGCCACAGACAAATCTGCATCTTTCTTCTTGTAGCTGAAAAAACAGAAGTTATTCATGTTTATACATGTGTGCACAGACATCTCGGGCATGTCTTGGTTACTACACGTGCTGTATTACACATGGTTTATCAGGATTAGGGCACCACTAGGTGGTTCCTAGAGTAACCTGCAAATGCAGCTAATAAAAGTCATCAGAAAAATCATAAAACCCTCTTAAAACTCAGAGCTTGTACAACTGTGTTGTAAATACACTGCCTAAGGAAGAACACGTCACAAGCAGCCAAGGGAAGAAGGCGGCAACTGACAGCTTAGAGCTGACAATAAGGCTGCTTAACACAGAAGGCAGAGAGTATGTGTTCATCTCACTGCTGCACCTGACACTGACACTCTGGACTGCAGCCCTGGAGAAACAGGCTGCATGAATCCCCCAAAGAAACCCAAGAACATCCTCAACATTTTGTACTTGATGTGACCAAACCCATTCCCTAGGACTTGCTCTCACCCAAAGCAGTAAGCAATCCACTGGGGGAAAGTGGCCACATTTCAGGAATAAACTGGTATTTCTTCAGCAGTATCAGATCTGAACAAAGCAACTCTGGTCACTTTGAATGTGACTATTTGAGCTGTTACACCCAACTCACAGCAATCATCCAGGTTGCTCACCAAGTATTTGTCTACCTTTAACACTCAGACTTGCTGCAGCTTCTCTAGGTGCAAGTCATTATGGTATTAAAAACTTTTTGCTACTGAAGTAATCCTCCTCTGCTGCAGTTTAAACTACTCTAGTTCCACACCACTGTGGATGCAGGGAATGGCTCTTCTGGTGAAGAGAAGTTTCCTAATATCCAATACCTCCACTGGTGCAATTTGAGACCATTTCCACCTGTCCTATGGGACAGCAAGGAGAGGTTGTGTGGTGGCCTTGTGCTGTGTTTTTTTCGTGGCAAGGTCCTGGTAGAGGGGGGACAGCAGGGGTGGCTTCTGCAAGAAGCTCCTCCAAGGTCCAACAGAGCCAACACCAGCCAGCCAAGTCCAAGCCCATCAGTGACAGTGGTGGCACCTCTGGGGTAACGTATTTAACAGGGAAAAAAACCCCACAAGTGGCTGCTTTTTGCTGCCAGGGAAGGGAGTGAGGTGAAGTGAGAAACTCTGCAGACACCAAGGCTGGTGTAGAAGGTGGGGATGAGGCACTCCAGGCACTGGAGAGTAAGATTCCCTTGCAGCCCATGGAGAAGACCATGGTGGAGCAGGTTGTCCCCCTGCAACACATGGAAGATGTTGGGGAGCAGAGACTTGGCCTGCAGCCCATGGAGGACCCCATGCTAGAATGGATGGTGACATATGGAAGACAGTGTGACCTGCATTGGAGCAAGCTCCTGGCAGGACCTGCAGCCCATGGAGACAGGGGCCCACGTCAGAGCAGGTTTGCTGGGGGAACTTGTGACCCTGTGGAGGACCAGACTGGGCTTGAGAGACCAAGAGACATTCTATGATTGATGACTGCACCCATAGCAGTGACCCACACGGGGGCAGCTGGTGAAGAGCTGAGAAAGGACTTATGTTGGAGAAGTTGGTGAAGGACTGTATGCCATGGGTGGGACCCCTCACCAGAGCAGGGGAAGGGTGTGAGGAATGAATGCTGCCCCCCCTCCCCGGCCAAGGAGGAAACCAACTTGTGAGGAACTGACTGAAAACCCCATCACCATCTCCACCTGTGACATCTGGGGGTGGGGGTGAAGCAAAATCATGAATGAACTTGAGCAAGGGAAGAAGGGAGGGGTGGGAGGAGGTGTTTTAAGATCTGGTTTTACTTCTTATTATCAGGCTCTGTTTTCACTGTGTGTGTAGTGTAATAGCATAGATGGGTTTTTATTTTGATGCTGAGTCTGTTCTGCCCACACCACTAACTGTGGAACGATCTCTCCCTGTCCTTATCTCATCCCCTGAGCCTCTCAATAGATACTTTTCTCCCCATCCAGTTGAAAAGGGGAATGATAGAACAACTCTGGCAGGCACCTGGCCTCCAGCCAGGGCCAAACCACACCACTTTGTATGTCAGGGAGTACTATGAATGTCTAAAACATAACAAGGGTGAAAACAGGTTTGAGTGTTTATGGGTAAGAATTAAAGGAAGGGCCAACAAGGCAGATATCATGGTGGGAGTCTGTTACAAGCCTTTCAATCAGGATGAGGCAGACAAAATATTCTGTGAACAGCTGGGAGAACTATCAGAATCCTGAGCCCATGTCCTTGTAGGGGAATTGAACCTGCCAGCTGTCTGCTGGAATACCATATATCAGAGAGGGAACAGTCTAGCAGGTTCCTGGAGTGTGTTGGGGATAACTTCCTGACACAGCTGGTGGGGAGCAACTAGGGAAGGAGCCCAACTGGACCTCCTCTTTGTAAACAAAGAAGGACTGGTGGGGGATGTGACAGTTGGGAGGACACCTTAGGCACAGTGCCCATGAAATAAGAGTTTTTGATTCTGGGAGAAGCAGGGATTACATTTGTCTTCAGTAGCAAATTATGCCAATTCTCTTTGATGTAGACTGAACAGTGGCTTTTTCAAATGTGCTTGATACAAGGTCTCTTGCCAGCATACTCAGATTGTAGCTTCACATGCTTTCAAGCTAACAGTGCTTCCACATTCCCAAATTTCCCAGGGCCACCCTTCTTTCTCCTTCGTTACAGACAATACAGTCAACCAGACAGTAAAAGTGACAATGTTTAAAGATTAACCTTCCTTGGATAGGTCAATTTTAACCTAGATCAGTTTCCCAACCCCATCCATCAAGCAGCTGCACGTGTGCATGCCCACATAAGGAGAGGTACAATATGACAAGCAGGCATGACCAATTGTTTCAGCCTCTAGCCACCCAGATGCCAAGATCACAGTCTATTAATCTTACATCTACAAACATATCTGTGCAAATACTGGTCAGATCCTCTGCTCTGACTGGTTGCAGCAACAACCTGAGCAATTCCCCTCTGACCAGCCTGTGCCTTTTCCCTGATCTGCAATGCTTCCACAGGACACCACTACAGCATTTTAAGAAGCATCAATAGCATCATTCTTGCTGCAAATACTGCCCATTCTAAATTTAGTTTAAAAAAAAAAAAAGAAAAATCAGGACTTTCCTTACCTTTTATTGAACTCCTCAAGTTCTGACCTCAGTTTTCCTATTTCAATCTGTAACCTGGCCCTCTCTTTGGCGGTTTCATCCAGAACCCTTCGAGCATCAGCAAGTTCAGACTCATAGAGACTCTTGATCCCACTCACCTAAGGGTAAAAAAAGTATTCAGGTATGAGAACACCTCAAAGACTACCAGAGAACTGACACACAGTATTAAGTTTCACACAGCTTTCTTTGAAGGAAAAAAAAAAAAAAGGCCTATGTTATGATTTATGTTCTGTAAAAACATTCTATATTGAACATTTTCAATTAATATGCACCTACAATTAAATCGTCTTTGGGATTAGATCACATGTAATTTTTCTTTCCATTGGGACATAACAATACATACAGTGTTTGACATGTGCAATTCTTCCAAAGAGATAAACTGAATCAAGTACACTCTACAATCAGATCTTAAATTATTTAATTCCAAATACTGCTACTTTGGGAGATTTTAACAGTACTATCACTTGAAGATAAGTGATGAGATATTTCCATGAGAGATTTCTATGCAATAGGGACCCGAGGCCCACACTGACCTTGCACTATAAAGCTAAAAAGAATCCAAAGCTGAATGAACTACAGAAATGGGAACTGCTGAGGAGATGAGCTTCCACTCCTGCTCTCCACCTCAGAGGAGGCTCTGCAGACCTCTCCCTATCCCAACTCAATATAAAACACGATCAGCATCAGCAACAAAGGATCTTTCAGACCGCAGGCAAAGGATCTCAAGCCTTCCACACCTTTATTTGGTTTGGTTTCAGAATGTAAGATTAATTGAAAGGTGTACTCGGGAGCTAGAGCGTCAAGCCCAGGTAAGATTGCTACGACAGAGATTACAAATGTAAATTCAGAAATAAAGCAATTGCTGAGAAGAGCCAAAGGCAAAACTGACCAACATTTGGAAGAGCCATTTTGCAACAAAGCATAAAAATGTAGAAACAAGAAAGCAAACTCTACTATTCCTAGGAGTGCCTACTTCAATGTCAGAGTTGAACCAATGACACACTCAACCATCTGGTCTTCAAAAACCAGATTAACAGCAGTCAGGATATAATTAAGTTCCTAAGACTCTCATAAAACTTCTGAAACTGTAACACAACAGCACGAGGGCTGAGGAGCTTTAGTTTACAAGCACACTACAAACCAGAAAGAATCATAGAACGGTTTGTGTAGGAAGGGACCTTAAAGATCAAGTCCCAACCCCTGCCATGGGCAGGGACACCTCTCACCAGCCCAGGCTGCTCAAGGCCCCATCCAACCCAACCCTGATCACCTCCAGGGAGGGGGCAGCCACCACTTCCCTGGGCACCCTGTGCCAGGGGCTCACCACCCTCAGAAGGAAGAATTTCTTCTTAATAGTCAATTGAAATCTACCCCCTCCCAATTTAAAACCATTCCTCCTTGTTCTATCATTCCCTATCCTTCTAAAAAGTCCTTTCCCAGATTCCTTGTACCCCCCTTAAGGGACTGGAAGGTGCTGTAAGATCTCCCTGAGCCTTCTCTTCTCCAGGCTTAACAAGCCCAACTCTCTCAGCCTCTCTTCAGAAGAAAGGTGCTCCAGCCCTCTGAGCATCTTTGTGGCCTCCTGGACCCTCTTGATCTCTGGACCCATTTTTAACAATTTCATGTCTTTTTTATGATGGGGACTCCAGAGCTGGACACAGCACTCCAGTGGGTTCTCACAAGAACCTTTACAGGATTTCTGCACCTAAGCATCAGTTGAAAGTACCATAGCCCAGGTCAGCAGACCAAGCAGTAACAAACCACCACACTTAGAAAGTGTTAAGAGCTTTCTAAAGCCCACTATGTGAACTACATCCATTAGTATGTTATTTAACCTGTGATTCAGCGTTCACGTTGTACTGCAGAATTAGAAAATGGCTCATGGCATGCAAGGTGTCTGAAAGAGGACCTACCTACCACTAAACTCTGAAGTCCACAGCAGCACAGTACACATGAAGCTGAAGAACAGAATTACAGGTTACAAGGTTAAGAGTCATACTGAGGAAGAACCGATATGACTTGTGCAAAATACAAGTTTCACAGCCTTCTGTACTTGCTCAGTCAAGCAGGGAGCAGGTCCTCACCACTCATCAGCTAAGCAAACAAACAAAAAAGAAAAGTAGTGGGCATGTGCATAAGCACAACAGAAGAAAAAAAAAAAGTGTCCCACAGTATGGGTTGGGTTTTTTTCAAGTGAAGCAGTGGACAAGGGAATAAGCGTATGACCAAGAGTATGAAAAGTCTGCAAGCATTCAGCAAGGGGAGACTGAGCTAAGGCAGTCTGCCTGGGCTCCCAAAATGCTCAAACATCCCTCACCAAAGGCTCCTCCTACAAAGGCCACACAGAGTCCAAGCAGGCACAGAGAAGGAAAAAAAAAACCCACATCACCTTCCAGGAGCTGATGTGTGGTTATCTGGCCTGTAGTTCCCTGGATCTTCCTTCTCAACCCTCCTAATAACAGGCAAGACAATAGCTTTCTCCCAGTCTTCAGGAACCTTTCCTAATCATCTGATCTTCTGCAGATAACCAAGAACCACCTCTGTCAGCTGGTTCCCTCAGCACCCATGGGTGCAACCCAGAAGGTTCTGTGGACTTATGTCCAGTTTGTTTAGATGTTCCCCATCCTGATCCTCCTCTACCAAGAGTAAGTCCTCCTTGTGCCAGACCTTTTCTCTGGTCTCAGGGGCCTGGGATTCCTGAAGGCTAGTCGGACCACAAGAAGGCACTGAGTACATACATCAGTTTAGTGAGGCCCTCCTTGGTCATCCATACAGATCTCCTGTCAGCTTTGTTCCATTTCCTGATTGTTGGTATGGACCACTCTCAAGCTTGTAGAACATTATCCTTTAATAGCAACCCAGCTCTCATGGGCCCCTTTTATCTCTAGGGCTGTATGTAACACATGGGATTCTCCTAAGCAGAACCCTGAAGAGGCTACAGTCTGCTCTCCTGATGTCCGTGATTGTGGTCCTGCTTTGTGCTCAACTCCATCCTCTAAAGATCCCAAACTCCACTGTCTCATAGTCAGGGATGCTGACACTGAGGTCAGGGCAATGACCCAGTTTACATTATCTCTTAAATACACAGGTCCAGCTGTGCATGAAGACTAGTGAGACTCCTCCCATCTGACTGAAGGGGACCTCACCTGATTCAAACATCAGTTGTGCAATCCAGTATCTGCTCAGCCATCCTCAAACCCCTTCCCACACTGCCACAATGCCCCATGCCATTAACAATCACAGTCTCATCATGTTTGATGCTTTTCAGGTCACCCCTCAACAGTATCACTGGTGCCTGCAAGAGGGGCAGCAGGGATAGTCGTCATACAACCAAGGGAGCTTCAGCAGCCTCTCTGTGACATCCAAAATGCAAGTCCCTGGGAGCAGCAAATGTCCCCAGATGGCAGGTTAGGCCAGCACACAGGTGCCTCCACTCTTACAGCATAGCTTCCAGCCAAGGTAATGCAAGAAACAATTCTAAAACCTCAAAGTGGAGTTCAGCAAGAACCAGAAGACAGGCTGCAGCCTTATGCACTATGCATCACTGTCCATCCAAGCCTAACTCTCCCTCACAGAGGGCAAGTTGGACACCCTCCAAATTGCATTAGGAATGTTCTTTCTTCCCTCCCCCTGCTTCTGCAAGCAAAGAAGCCAGCAAGTTTGCAACTGGGCAACACAGGGAAGAAGGAACTAACACACATGGGGAACAAGAAAATAGGGATGTTTCTACAGCAGAGCCTAAAAGGCAGAACTGCTGGATGCTCTTTAACCTACCAACCTGCAATGGGAGCACTCAAAGCTCACTGTGCAGTAGTTGAAGCACAGGCACACACAGAACCTCCCACAGCCATCACTTGATAAAGTTGCAAGATGTCACTCAGTGAAGACACAGGGAACACACCAAAAAGCAAGGAAGCTACGTGCTAGACATGAAGCATGCCCTGTCCAAGTCCAGACAAACTTGGCAATGAAACATTCTTCTCATTAACATGAGTTAATGAGCAAAACATAAATGTATTCCCACCAGATATGGCCCAGTATGTTCTTATCCACCCAGTTACTGACAAGAACCACCAGGCAGCTATGGTTCAGACTCACCAAGCCCACCAGTGAAGTTCTCAAGAACAATGAAAACGTGTGTTGCAAGTGAGCATCATCACCTCCCAGACGTCTACTGTGCCAGAAGACCATGTAACCCCGTATCTTGGAATATACAACTCAAGTGACCATCCCACCATCCAGAGGAGCATCCGGACATGTGTTTTGCATGTAGCAAATAGGCAACACCAGACCCACATGTGCCAGTTGTATCTCTGGTTACTACATGTGGTGCACATGAAGGGCAGAGTAGCTCCAGCACCAGCAGGTAAAAGGAGACCAGGCAAGGCTAGGGTGAAAGTTCTGGTAACTGTAACACACAGACTGCAGTCACCTGCAATCACACAGATGAAGAGTTAACCCCCTGGAGATGCCACTTTTGTAACAAGGGAAACTGCTGTCAGGAGCTGAGATTCAAAGGGATCTTTTTTCCCCTCCCTGCTTCTCCTTTCCACAGGTGAGAGGGGGATGTCCTCAGAGCAGCATGGTAACCCCTGCCATGCCCATCAAAACACCTTTTCTGGGAGGCTGCAATCATAGTTACTGCAGGGGAGGGCAAAGTTAATAGAAAGAATTGAGGAGAGTTCTAGCACTCTTCTCCTTAGTCCTTCCAGCTCCTCTTTTCCCAGCCTCACTGATTAGGTAATTCTAACACCAATCCCCAAACACAGCAAGAACAGTAGTTATACTCCAACTAGGGAGGTAGAAAAACAAGGGGACAAGTTAGATTTCTCTGCTGTCATAAGCTAAGTTACACAAGGAGAGCAAGAGAGCACAGAGGAAGAACAGAGACCATTATGAAGTTCCTCCAGCTACACAGGCAAAGTGGATTTTTTTGTTATTTGTTTGAGGGCTTTCTATATACATTTTTATTTCTTCAGAGGATTGCTGCATACAAGTAAAGGTAGAACAGCTTCAGAGAGAGTTAGGAAAAGCAGGAAAAAGGACCATAATTAATAGAGGACTAGAGATGAATCTCAGCTTCTGCAAAATACCTTTTCTCTACAGCTAAGAGGTGTCAGCCCTGTGCTCCTCAAAAAGAACAACACGAGTTGTTTTCTTTGATGTTCTGCAAACCACTGATAAAAAGGAAAAACAGCACCTTGATCAGCTGATGATTACAGGGTCTCTGGCCCAACAGTGACTATGGTCCTTGGCTGAACAGCACCAACAGAACTTCCTCATCTACAAGATACTCCCTTAAACCAGAACCTCGAGGACTAGATCAGAAATGCCGACCCCCTTCATTCCCATACATGCAGGGGTATGGCAGAGGATGTCAGTGATGGTCTCACCCCAGCCCCTTTCTCAGCCATGGTCACTGCAGGATACTGGAGTGACAAGCAATGGTCAAACATCTCTCTCATGATATCATGCTCTTGTCTACTGCTTGTCCTAGCAAACCTCAACTCCCCATCTGCCTCGGGCCAAAAGTCTCAGGTGTTAATGGAGAGCCCACTGGTGAGCAGGGACTCCTGCTTGCCATCTCACCACACACATCACTCCATCTATCCTGCATCAATAAAAAAGACTGCAAAGCCTCCATTTCTAGACATACATAAAGAATAAAGAACATGTCCTACAGCAATGAGGGAAGCATTTTACCAATGCTGTCCAGAGACCTTCCATTGTCTCTGACATATCCAAGAACTTAAAGAATGCTGTCAAAGTTTGTTCGAGTATGCCTAATTAGGACTCAATTTTTAAGTCTGTGAGAAATGTGAAGGAGGAAAGCTCAAGGGCAAATTAAGCAAAATATGATAAAATCCCCAAGTTTCTTTTCAGATTAACACACTGGAGTATTCTTCCAGAATTAATAACACATAGCGTTGCTATTAGGACTCAGTTTATGTTTGTACTCAAAGCCTAATGAGATTTTATTTTAAATGCAGAATGCAATTCTGTCAGCAGCAAGTACATAAAAAGTAAGAACAGAACAAGGAGAAAACCATCTCCTCTTGCCTTCAGTGATCTACGATGTAGAAGCTCCCTGAACCAGACACGGCTATTCGGTGTATAGCATGATTTCACATAGGACAAGTCATCTAGTCATCTTGAAAACATTGAAGTTCTATCCTTAAGTGGCACAAAGGGACTTTTAAGGTACTTGAATCTTGGGTGTACACTGATTGCAGGCAGGCTAACCACTCCCAAAGCAGGACACTATCATATCCAGTCCGCTTAGACTAAGTTACATTAAACCCTCCCTCCACCAGCTCTACTATCATCAAACCAGACCCTAAGAGGGGCGGGGGAAAAACCCAAGCAAAAATCTACCAACAAAAAAAGTCTACACAGTGGCATAGTAAATCCACGGCATCACACAAGTGACAGTGAAGGCTGTTATCTACAAGCCTTCCCCCAGGAGTTGAATTTCATCTCAGAGGTGGGACATGTTACCTTGCAGGCTGCCTCGCACCGATGGAGAGGGTTTGGTCTGGTACAGGATGGGTGGGACTGTCCCCTGCTGTGTCAGTGACTACATCCTTCCTCCATATGGGAAGGAGAGTACTGGGGGGAAGCAGATACAACAGAAGAGGGGAAAGCAGAGCATGGCTCAAGAGAGTGTGCCAAGTTTTGCCTCAAAGATCGCAGGAAACAAACCAGCTCCCCTTCCATGACGGGGACTGACAGCAAAGGGGGGTCCACGCTACAAGGACTTGAATCCCGGCATTTGCAGGGACTAAGAAAGCTTTTCTCCGGCGGGAATCAAAATTAGCCTAAAGCCCTTCACATTTCCCGTCTCATCAGCCGTCAGGACGGGGACCACGACGAAAGAGTACAGCTCAAGTTGCAGAGGACACACGTACTGAGCACGGCGCCCAGCACACCCGGCAGGCTCAGCCCGCTCGGGCACAGCGACGGGGCGGCCGCGGCGGACGGGCCCTACAGGCAGGCGGAGGAAGCGGGGGTGGGGGGGGAGCCGAGAGCGACGCTCTGTGCTGCGAGCCCGCCTTGTCCGGAACGCGCCTTCGCCCGCCAGCACCCGCCCGCTGCCCCACTCCCGCCACAGGAACCGGGGCCGCCCCGGGTGCCCGGCCTGAGCCGCCTCCCGCCAGCGCCCTGAGGGGCCGCACAGCCAGACGCCGGGGCTCCGCAAACCCCACCGCTCTCAGCTCCGCCCGGCCCCACAGCTGTCGCCCTCGGCCCCGAGCCCCACGGCCGGTGGCAGCCAGCACCCGCTCCCAGCCCACCGCGACCTGAGCCGAGAGCCAGGCCAGCACGGCGCGGCGGGCCGCGCATGGCGCCGTCGAGCGCGGGGCGGCGCGGAGCCGACACAGAGCGCGCCGAGCGGGCGGGCAGGCGGAGGCGCTGCGCGGGAACAGAGCGGCCGAGCTCCCGGGCCGCGGACGCCCTCCCTGGGGCAGAGCGGGAAAACGCTTCCAGCGGGCCGCCGCCGCTCACCCTCCCGCCCCGAAGAACCGGGTGAGGGCCAGCAGGCCGGCCCGGCCGTACCTCCCGGGTGGTGACCTCCTCCTTCTCAGAGATCTTCACCAGCAGCCGGTCATTCTCCAGCTCCAACGCCCGCACACGGTCGATGTAAACGGCCAGGCGGTCATTGAGCTGCCGCAGCTCCTCCTTCTCCTGCAGGCGGGAGATGCGAGTCGGCGACAGCGGGGTCCCGCAGGGGGTGCCGCGGATCGGGGTGCCTGACATGGCGCTCAGTTCGCGGGCAGGCGGGCAGCGAGCTCATTCAATCCAGCCGCACTAGGGGAGGAGGGAGCGGTAAGATGGCGGACATCGCCTTCCCCCACCGCCGCGCCGCATGGGAAATGGAGTCTCAGTGCCAAGATGGCGGCGCGGCGCCGCAGGGCGCGCTGGGAGGTGCAGTCCAGGCTGAATGAGTGGAGACAATCCCGCCTCAGGCTGGGAGGTCAGGCTTGTATAAAAGTGGGGAAACATCTTGTACACTAGTGAGTTGTACAACTCTGAAAACAAACCCCAAGCCCTCTCTGTAATAGGACAAACGGCCTGTATAAAAGATCCCGAAAAAGGACACAGGAGTTGGATTAAATTTAAGTGTTTGGTATGTCATCCAGTGTCTAACCACCAGAGTCACACGTGGTGGACTAATCCTCAATGCTTTGATCCCACTTGCGAGTCGAGGAGAACTGAACTGGTTATAATGAAGCTAGGGAAGGAACAACAAAATGTAAAATTTTTTCATAGACACGGGAGCAACATACTCAGTTTTGAATTAAGCTTTGATGCTCCTGGGAACTGACTTATATTATGGTAAAAGGGGCAACTGGCCAAAGTAAAAAGGCATACTTTTGTAACCTGTTTGAGTATAAATTAGGAAAACAATGGGGCATTCACAATTTTTTTGTGTATGCCCAACTCTCTAAAGGCACTCTTGGGTAGAGATTTGCTAGAACAGTTGGGTGCAAAAATCACATTTGGAAAAGGAGAAATTACTCTGGAGGTAAAAGATCAACGATATATCCAAGTACTGAGTTCATTTTTAACCACTTTCCCTAGAGAAGGAAAGATTCCCGAGGAGAACCTAAACTGGGTATACCCTGGGGTATGGGCCACTGTTGTACCTGGAAGAGCAAAGAATGCTCCACCTGTTGAAATTAGACTTAAAGAAGGCCGACAGCCGGTAAGAGTTAAACAATACCCCCTGAAACAAGAGGATAAAGAAGGAATACCAGTAATAGAAAAACTTCTACAATTGAGATTATTGAAAGAATGCAAGTCAAATTTTAACACCCCTGTATTACCTGTCTGAATACCCGACCGGCCATACCAGGTGGTTCAGGACCTCCAGGCCGTAAAAATAATAACAGAAGACCTTTACTTGGTAGTAGCAGAACCATATACTCTGCTGACTGTATTAGATCCCAAATTAACCCGGTTTACTGTTTTAGATTTAAAAGATGCCTTCTTTTGCCTCCCTCTCCATGAGGCCAGCCAGAAACTATTTGCTCAAAAGTGGTCAGAAGACCCAGCTTACTTGGGACGGTGTTGCCACAAGGATTTAAGAATAGTCCTACTATCTTTGGCAATCAACTCGCAAAAGACTTGGAATCCTGGGAAACTCCATCTGAAGGAGTCTACTAAATTTCTCGGGACTCCAAGGGTATCGGGTATTTAAGAAGGCGGCCCAAATAATGCAGCATAAAGTGATCTACCTGGGCTATGAGATTAGTGCTGGACAAAGAACTTTGGGACAGATTTTCTTAGGAATGACTGGGTAGTACTGATTGTGGATCTGTAACTATGGGCTACTTGTGAAACCACTATATGCATTGATAGCTACCAAGCAGATGTGCCTTACATGGAACAAGGAGACCACGCAAACCTTTGAGTCACTGAAGAAGGCATTGATGTCGGCCCCAGAGTTAAGGCTCCCAGATGTGATTAAGCCATTTTTCCTTTTCTCTCATGAAAAGCAAGGGATTGCCCTGGGAATATTGGCACAAAACCTGGGCCCATATCAACAAGCAGTTGCCTATTTCTCCAACTGCAAAGGGTTGGCCTGGATGCTTGTGAGTGGCTGCAGCTGTAATATTAAACATACAGGAAGCCCAAAAATTTACCCTGGGCCAGAAGGTGACTGTCATGGTGTCTCATACAATATCTGCAGTGCTGGAGGCAAAAGGAGGACATTGGCTTTCTCCTCAAAGATTCCTAAGATATCAGGCTATACAGGTGGAACAGCATGATGTGGAAATCATAGTTACTAACATTGTCAACCCAGCTTCCTTTCTCAGTGGAAACACTAGAGAACCAGTGCATCATGAAGCAACCATTGAACCAAGAGACTGAGCCTGCGCAGGAACAAAAGGTAGTAGCAGTGATGAAGAGGAGCCATCAGCCTTCATCCTGACGACCACCAACGACCACCACAAGGAGGCAATGCGCAAGCACAATCAGGAGGAACTTATGGAAATGAGTTCTTGGAACTGATTTTAATAGTAAGTGGGGACGGGTCATGCATACGTATAGGCATTTGGGGAATAGGTAACACTTAATTCTGTAAGTTGAGGCGGTGGGTTGCTACCTGCCGCGCAAGACTTTGGTGGGGTTACCCCCCCCCTCCCCCCCCGTGCTGCCCGGCGCTGAATAAACATCCCTACTTTACAGTCTTAAAGATTGTGGAGCCTGTTTTCCACACTTCCAGGCCGCCCTCCGTCTGGTGGGCCCGGGCCGAGGCCGGTTGCGAGGCGCGGATACGCCAGGCAGGAGGCTGGGCGCCGGCCGGGCCTGGTGCTCCTGCCGTAAAGCTGCGAGGGGCCGCAGGCTCCCGGCGGGGCCGCTCCTCACACGCCGGCCGCGGTGAGTGAGGGTGCTCTGCGAAGGGCTCCGGCGGCGGGCAGCTGCTGCTCCACCTCCGGAGCTAAGGGCAGGGATCTCCACCCGAGCCAGCCAAGCCGCGGGTGTCACGGGGCGCTTGCGGGGAGCTCGGGAATGGCAGCTAAAATGGAAACAAACCCGTTGGTGCCGGCGCTGCCTTCTGCAGGCGGTCACACAGCGTCCCCAGCGAGCCCTGACGGGCCGATACGCGACTTGGCGCCAAAAAGCTTCATGGCCGAGCTCGGGTTGGGTTTGACTTGAACATACAGGGGAAACAGCGCAGAAAATCAGACTACAAATCCCAGCGAGCCGCGGCGCCCTGCGCGCCGGGGAGGTCGGCTCTGCCCGCGGCCCCCTGGGGCCCGGCCCCTCCGTCCTGTTCCGCCGCCGCCCTGCCCGGCACCGCGGCCGGGTTTGAATTTTGGCGCCTCTCTGCAAACGTAAAGTAACCGCTGCTGGCCGGGCTCCAGCCCCAGCGCTGTGCCTCTCGCCAGAGCTCCCCCCACACACACACACAAGCCGTGTCATCGCCAAGCGCTGCCGCCTTCCCCCGGGCAAGGCAAAACAGATGCGTTCGAGCAGCGAGCCGTGCACTTGGAATGAACTTTTCCTCTCTCCCAACACCCAGAAATTCTTGGAAGCCCAGTTAGAAACTTCGGCTACGTTAAGCCAGGAAAAAGAAATATTTTAGGAATGCCAAAAGCCTCTGTAAAGCGTTCCTGGGTTAGCTCATTTCTTCTCTGGCGATGTGATGTGATGTGATACTCTGTGCATCTGTCCTTATTTTCAAAATTGTTTTAAACCCTTTGCCCAACTTCGGTTGATCATGTAACCCAGGTGTAAGTCCCCTTTAGGCCTAAACTCCCCCATTGTTTTGTCTTTCAAATTTTTTAGATAACGGCTTAGAAACTCTATCAGAGGTTTGGTTGCTTTGAGGTTTCTTTTCCCTTCTATTGGTATTCAGTATTTCCATAGGGTTATCAACTGTGTTGCAGTAAAATCTTTTCATTTTTTTTTTTTCTTTTTAAACACACTTCCTGAAATCTGCCTCAATAAAACAATATTTCTACATTTTCCAAAGCCGTTTCTGCAGCAGGAACTGTTACACTCACACACTTTGGGCTTCCCTCCCTGTTAAGGTGTATGTTCACTTTCCCTATCTGATAAAAAGAAGAGAGCCATTTGGAGGTGGGATGGGGAGAGGAAAGCATCAAGGGAGGAGAGCCTGTGAGGCAACTGCCTTTTGTAGGGAGTACAACGCGTGCTTTAGTTGTGCAATTGCCATCTGTTCATCTTTTGCATCACTCAGATGACTCTACTGAACCGGAGTCAGTGTTGTCTCTCAATATTTTGCAATTAGCTTTTCATTAAGGACCTTGACAGTTCAGTGCTACCTAAAATAGTTTTATACTAAACTCCCTCTCTGCTCACAGACAGTACATCTGATCTGTTAGCCCAATCCTTTGGTGTTTAACAAAGGGACAAGCTGGGGATGCGTCAGCCTGCCCTGGCTGGGGTAGCAAAGGGGCCGCAGGGCAGTGCTGTGCTGTGCTTTCCAGCTGGGACCTGTTCAGAGCACGCCCGGGCTCTTCCCTCATCCACTCCCCTGGGTTTACTCTGCCAAGCCGAGCAGAGCAGCAAGCTGGTGCTGGTTTCACCCTGGTTGGTAGTCAGGAGCATGGAAGCCTCCTGGGCTCAGCATCACAGCTCCGGCTCAAATGCATTTGCAATAGATCTTACTGTCTGAGTAGGGTAAGAATCCATTTTTGGGATGTCAGAGAGCACAGACAGCAGTGGTAGGCTCTGCCCAGCACCGGGGAGCTTCTCCTGTCAGATAAATGAAGAGAATACTTACAGTACGTAATAAAGATCAAGGAAAACCTCGCGTGCGTATCCTGTGATGCAGAGCATCTCCTCAGTTGTCGACCAGTTTCCTGTAAGTTGGGTGTCACAGATTTCATAATGACTCCGACAGTTTCACGAATCTGGGGGCGCAGGATTTCCACTGCTCTTTCTTACTGCACCTACCTTCGCTTCTCAGCAGCTGCAGCCATGCCCTCCCCTGTCTCGTTCTACACTTTATTATCTGTAGGTCTTTAAGAGCAGGATTGTTTCTGTCTTTTTCCACAGTTGCCTCAGCTTCCCCTCTGCCCCGTGTTCCCTATCGCACTCTGCGGAGCCTGTCAGTGTTTAATCCATGGTCTCAGATACTTTCATTAACTTCAGGCAAGGATTATAGCTCAGAACACTTTCCCATTGGTCCAATTTCCACCTAGCTCAGCATTAGGGCTTAAAAAATTGTGAGCAATGACTGCAAGTCTGGAAGATGCACCCAAGCCTCAGCACGGATTTCTGCTCTAGAATTTCAGCTTTCATTGAATAAAATTGTTTCCAGCAGTGTCAGGAACAGAAAGCACCAAAGCAAGCAGAGAAATTGGATAGTATGCCATGTGTCATGGAAGAGACCTTCCTCATCTGCTGTGGGAGGTTTGCTAAGAGGCGTGTAAAAAGGGGAAAGAGGAACACAATGCACAGCTGTGGGTGCAAAGCAAACAGCAGAGCAGGGCCAAAACTGGCCCCCACGTAGAACAAGGGGTTTTGGGGTTGTTTTTTTTTTTGAGACAAGACACTACACTATAACATGTAGAAGGGGCATTTATTGCTAATTCCTCAAACAATAATACTCTCCCACTCCAGCATGTACCTCCTCACCAAGGCAGAGTTCAACCTGGATCACAGTGGGGGAGTGCTAACCAAGCCTGGGAAGGAGAAGTCGGGTATGTGCTTAGGTCTGTTCACTCCTTTGTGGCAGGGGGGCAAGTGACTTGTCCAGGGAGCCTGGGTGACCCTTTAGCCTTGTACTGGAACCAGACCCTGGTCTTACATGACCAGAAAGAAACGGGAATGTTATTAAAAACCCCTTTTGTCTTTGCCCCCATCTGAACAAAAAAGTGGCAGAGGAAGGAGCTGGGGAGCCAGTGCTCAGGGCTCCTCGACTTCCTACAATTCCACTTCTGCTTACACCACCACACACCACAAAGAGCCATATCCAAAGCATGAGCAATGGAGAGGAGTTCCTCAGTACAAGTCATTCACAGCTTTTATCAGGCGAAGGAAGCATGGTTGTGTGGACCCACAGCCTTCAGTGTAGCATTTGCTACTGAGTTTTTCCCTGTGCTGGCTCCCCATAGCACAGGAATTCTTCCAAAGTAATAGGGAGATGGATTTCTTGGCAGTAAAATGCTGTGAGAACACCACTGGGAACTGATGAGGTGGCCAGGTAGGAAGGGTATCACCATTTCCTTGTAGCCAGGCTGTTGGCAGCTCTGGAGTCTGTGGAGACGGCGCCATGGGCATTCGTGTGCATAACTAGCTGCTATTTATAAAGGCAAGCAGCAAAGGTAATCTAAGATCAAGGAAGGGATTATTCATACCACCTTTCATGAAATCCCGAGCCAGTAATCTCTAGCATTATGAGTTTTGGCTTTCACATACAGAGCTGAATTTCATTCTAGTTATATACCCAGGGATCCAAAGATAAAAGACTCCTCTGCAGCCTGCCAGGGTAGCCCCAGGTTGTCAGCGCTCCCTGGGAACACAAGGAAGCCCCTAATCTTGTAGCCGTTTCCAGTTTGGAGTGCAGCAGAGGAGGGTGGGGACTGGCTCCGAACTGCTTTATCAGCCAGGAGCCATCCCAGCTCTGCACTGAGGATCCCTGGGATGGGGTTGCGGGAGGGCAGCTCACCCCCCTCCTCCGTGTTATTGTGCAAAACCTGGCACTCGTTGCTAATGAAAACAAACCCCCACACCTCCTCCCCCTCTCTCTCTCCCCCTCCCCCCCCCCCCCCCCCCCCCTTCCTCCGTGGTTTTTTTTCAAAACAACATTTGGCGCCTGATTTTCAAACCCGCAGCCCAACCGCAGCTGGGCCCCTGCCCATCACCATGGAGCTACCGGCAGCTGAGCTAAGGCGCTGCGGCCCTGGCCGGGGGCTCCCTGAGATGGGGTACGGCTTCCATCTGAGTCTGTTAAACAAACAAACAAACAAACAAGCTCACCCTGCCTCCACACCCCACGCCCCTGCGACAGGAGATGGGTTTTTAGCCAAGAAATCCCCTTTGAATGATGATTAGCTGCAGCATGAGGAACCCTGCTTATGCCTGGGAGCTCTGTGGTTCCCTGAGACAGAGCCACCGCCGAGGCTGAAGTTCCCAGGGGTAGATGTGTGTGAGAGGGGAGAAGACAGGTCTGTGGAGACAGAGGGATGTGCACAGGACCGGTCTCTCCTGTGCCCATTACCTGAGCAGTGCAGGAGAGGAGGGGGACGCTCCCTGCAGTCCCGCAGTGCACTCCACCCAAGCTCTCCAAGTATTTTACAAAGGATAATTTATCAAGCTTTATAATGATCTTGTGACAGAATTAAGATGACCGTGAAGATTACTCAGTTATTATCTCTATCTCTGGAGCCTCACTGAGTAGCTCAGAGGACCTGGTCCTACCAGTGCATGTGTCTCACTGGAAAACTTTTTTTCCCAGTTCACAGCTGGTGGGAACAGTGAAGAGCTGGAGTGCAGGTTGTGGTGAGCTGCGTGTCCTTAATGCCAGGGACAGCTCTGACTGCCATGAACCCTGTCTCCAGTGTATGCCTGTACAAAGCAGGAGACCCTGTGCTATGCTGCTGTCCTGTGGCCTGGGCTGCAGACTGAATTTGGAAGGCCAGTGACATCACCTCGCTTCTCCCTCTACCCCCAGCACACTGTGGGTGGGTTGGTGCCACGATCAGATGTTTTGGCAGCCGCAAGAGATTTGCTTGGGTGGAGTAAATGAGCAGGAGCTATTGCAAATGAGGAGAAGCTTTAGGTTGAGGGAGGTATTTGCAGGCTCCCTCCACAATTCTAAGCTCCGTTTCTGGGTATGAGAATACAGGAGCTGGGTAGGGTTTTGTCTGGTTTGCAGTGTGCATTTTACATCCTGCATGTAAAAGAAAAATCAGCTTCAGCGTGGTCCTGCGTGGGGCAGTGGGCCATGAAACCATGGGAGATGGAGAGATGCTGTGGTCCCTCTGCCCAAGCACAGGAATTGTAAAGCTGAGCCTGTGCTGACTTCACCTCTGAGCTCCCCCAAGGGCAAAAGAGTCTATGGAACTCCAAGGAATGCAGAGAGCGAGTGAGTGAGCTCCAAGTTTGGGCTTCCCAAGCCGCAGGGAACTAATACAGGACATAAATTCACTAGGTGACAGTTGTTCCCATGGACCAAAGAATTCTCCCACCATACACTGGGAAACATTGCCTCAGTTTACCAAGCATGGTGTCCACCTCTGTCGCTCTCAGTAGCTCTGAAGTGGTCTGTGATACAGCCATCATAACTGGTTCAGGCCTTCATCAGTCCCTGAGGATT
This sequence comes from Rallus limicola, assembly GCA_022605955.1. NCBI lineage: Eukaryota > Metazoa > Chordata > Aves > Gruiformes > Rallidae > Rallus > Rallus limicola. The sequence continues at coordinate 2,259,090 of JAKCOZ010000047.1, read as the reverse complement.
TACTCACACCACGAACAGAGAAAGTTGCCCCAGGCATAACTCCCCTGCCACAGTCTGCACAGATGTGTGCAGCCCCCGTGGCACACATGAACGTGCTCTTGATGCCTCCTTAGGGTGCAGCACCCCTTTGGTGGTTGCCTTGGAGAGCGATGTACCTGCAAACACCCTCCTGATGTGTGAGAGCTGGACTCTGCTCAGCTTTAACCAGTGAGATTAATCTGGGATCTGCTGGATAATAAGTAATTGAGAAACTGTTATGCAACTGCTGCTGGGGCTGCATTTTTGTAACTCGTTTGGAATGGGAGCCTGGGAAGTGCCAGGGACCTGCAAACCGCTCAGGGGCCTCAGGTATGGGGGGAGGCAGAGAGACCTGGGCCAGCAGGGAGGGGAGGTGGGGGGGGGGAGTGGAATGTGTGTGGCTGGCAGCTTATAGAGACATCTCCTTCAAAAGGCAGAGAAGAGTTAGGTCAGCAGAGCCTCAGCGCAGGGGGACACCCTGGACACAGCTGACTTCACGTAGCTGAACCCAGACTTGCTGGAATTGGCAGCTGATGGCTGGAGGTGAGTCTATCAGCGTTATCTCCTGTGCCTGGATCATGCTGGTGTGAACTGGTCTGGAGAGCAAGAAGCTCTGGTCTTGCAAGCCAGCCACGTCTGCCTGTGGCAGAAGAGAAATGGCTATCCCCTGCTGCAACCCCTGCTCAGCAAAGACATTTGGATGGTAGGTCACTGGTTCTGGCGCAGCAGCCACCCCACCCCGTCTCTGAGGGGCAGCGGGTGGGGTCTGCAGCACTGCTCTGAGCCCGAGGGGAGGATACCTCCACCCTGCATCTGGCAGCAGCTGGGAGCCCTCCCAGTGCAGCAGCTGGGCACCTCAGGTCACTCAGCCAACCTCCCCACATCTGGCTGCATGACCAGAAAGCAGGGCTCCCCCCAAGGAGAAAATCCCGGGTGAGGAATCTACACTTGCACAGGCTGCTGCTTCGCCCTCTGCCTTCGCTCTGTCTCTACAGATCTCTTGAATTCTCATTACTTTTTCATTCAAATAATTTTCTCCTCCCCACCCAGCACATTTCTCCATTGGTGTCAACAACAGGCAGCACCCTGGCCACACCAACCAATCCATAACCATGTTTCCTGTTCGTTCTTGCCAAAAATGCCTTCTAAGGTAAAAAACCAGCACCAGCTGCTTGCTCCAGGAGTCTCCTGTTTGCACGTGCACAAGGAAGGACAAAAACTTCCTTGGAAGGACACCCCCATTACTCCCTTCTTCTCATGAAAGTCTTGCAGGGTTGTCCCTGCAATCCTTGGCCTGCTGATGGGTCTTCTGCCAAAAGATCTCACTTTGGCAAGAACTCCCACGTTGCAGCCTGCTCACCTTCCTCAACTCTCTTTGTTTGGAATGGAAAACACCCTCTTTGGCCAGTTTGGGTCACCTCTCCGGGCTGTGGTCCTGCCCAGTTTTCTGGGTGCCCCCCTCCCTAGGAGGGCAGGATGAGAAGGTGAAAAGTCCTTGACTGCTTGGAACAGCTAAACCATGTGTGTGGTACCAGCACTGCTGCCATCCCGACTCTGAGACACAGCACTGCACCAGCTACTAGAAAGAGAATTAACTCTGCCCTGGGCAAACCCAGGACAAGAGAGATGTGGGGCTGTTGGAGAGGGGTCAGAGGAGCCACGGAGATGCTCAGAGGGCTGGAGCAGCTCCCCTCTGGAGAGAGGCTGAGGGAGCTGGGCTGGGTCAGCCTGGAGAAGAGAAGGCTGTGGGGGGACCTCATTGCAGCCTGCCAGTGCCTGGAGGGAGCAGAGGAACAGGAGGGAAATCAGCTTGTTCAAGGGCAGAGCCTGGCAGGACAAGGGGGATGGAGTGAAGCTGAAGGAGGAAAGGGTGAGATGAGATATTAGGGGGAAGCTCTTTGTAGAGAGAGTGGTGAGGGGCTGGAAGGGGCTGCCCAGAGAGGGGGTGGGTGCCCAGTCCCTGGGGGTGTTCAAGGCCAGGTTGGCTGGGGCCCTGGGCAACCTTGTGTATCTCCAGGCCTGGAGGTTGGTGTCCCTGCCTGTGGCAGGGGGTTGGAGCTCTGTGACCCTTGGGGTCCCTTCCAACCCAGACCATTCTATGATTCTAAGTCTGTGGGCTTGTAAATGGGCTCAAGAAGCAACAAGAAGTAGGAAAGGAAGGTAAGTCACTGTGATCCTACTGAAAGCTGCGCTGGCACAGGAGAGGAGCAGCGTGTGATACAGCAGTACAGCAGCTGCAGTGGAAACCAAGGTCCTCTTCTATGTGATTCCCTGCAGGAAGGCAGAAACTTTGCTTCTCAAAGGCAAATAAAGCTTGTTTATCCAAACACATCCTCTCACTTGGAAGTGATGAGCAACATACAAGGGAGACCAAAGCTGAGGAACCTGGCACTGCAGAAGTAGATCCAAGATTAAAGCACTCCATCGCGTGGCAACGGAGATGAAGTAGACCAGCCCAGACTCTAAAATCTGGGGGTTGTAAATCCCAGTGCAGCCCCAGAAGGGTTAAATCCTTCCCTTCAGCAGATGGAAGCAGCCTGCCTGAACCAGCAGCTGCAGATGGATCCTCTGCTCAGGCAGAGCAGGTGGTTGGACTGGCCAGGTGGCTGAAAAACACTGTTCAGCAGAAGCTCCCAGGAACAGGCAGGGTTCTTTTCCAGCTTTTCCTCGAGCAGGTGGACACAGGAACAGATGCTGGTCTGTGGCAGCATGGGTGGCAGTTTTAGCAGTGCACCTGTGCTCTAAAAGCAGCATTTGCATAAAATATTTGAAAGACACAAGCCTTCCCTGTTCCTCGGGGTTCCATGTAGCGACAGCAGGACTGCTGTGTGCTGCCCTGAGAAGCCTCACTCATAGTCCCAAGTTTCAGTCTGACAGGCACAAACACTTCTTAGCTGGCAGAGAGAGATGTCACTGCTTCTGCTGTCCCCACATCCTCTTTTCAGAGCCCTGCTCTATCTTGGTATTTCCATCCTGAGCTGTGGGGACCTGCTGCAGAGCTATTGCATGTGATGAACCCTGTGTGGGGAATTTTGCTGGCTGCTGGTGTTAATTATTTCCTGGAAGAGAGTGAGGCTCCATCACTTGGGGAAACACCCTGTGTGACCGTGTGCCATCGAGCTAAGGAAGCACAGAGCAGACCTCGGTGCAGAACCAAACTGCCCTGAGCCTTGCAGAAGTGAATGAGGCTTGCCAGGTGCCTGAGGTCCACAAGCCCACAGTGGGACAGCCAGGATGCACTCCCACAAGAAGCCAGCGCCCTGGCTGCTACGTGTGGTGTTGTTAATTAACATGAGGCCTCTGAAAGTGGCCTGGATTTAGGGATGAGGCAGAGCCTGGCTCCGTCTTCCCCATGCCCAGACCTACCAGCCTCCCTGGGTCTGCTGGCTCATAGGGTGACCCACGCTGTTTGCTACAGGACACCTGGCAGAAAAACATGGCTACATCTTGGCAAACACAAACAGCTGCAGCTTAGAATCACAATCATCAACTTGTCTTGGTTGGAAGGGACCTTTCAAATCACTGTAACCTGCCAAGCCCACCACTAAACCCTGTCCCCCAGCACCACATCTGTCTTTTAAATCCCCCCAGGGATGGAGGCTCCACCTTCCCCCTGGGCAGCCTGTTCCAAGAACTAACCACTCTCCCTGGGAAGAAGTTTTTCCCAACATCCAATTGAAAGCTCCCCTGGCAAAGCTTCACACCATTTCCTCTTGTCCTGTCGCTTGTCCTGAGGGAGAACAGGTCAGCCCCTGCTTCTCCACAGCTCCACAGCCTCCCTTCAGGTAGTTGCAGAGACCCAGCAGGTCTCCCCCAGGCTAAACAAGCCCAGTTCCCTCAGATGCTCCTCACAGACTTGTGCTCCAAGCTCTCAACCAGCCTCGTGCCCCTTCCCTGGCCACGCTCCCACCTCAGCGTCCTTCCTGTAGTGAGGGGCCCAAACCTGAGCGTGGCACTCGAGGGGCGGCCTCACCAGCGCTGGGTCCAGGGGCACAGTGACTGCCCTAGTCCCACTCCCCACACTCCAAACACAGCGCTCGCCTCGGGCAGAGGCCCCGTGTGGCTGGGCCGGGGCCGGGGCTGGGGCTGGGGCTGGGGCCGCCCTTCGGCCTTTCCCGCCCGGAGACCCCGCGCCGCTGGGAACGAGCGCTGAGCCGCGGTGCTGCCCGGCCCCGCCAGCTGCAGCCGGCGGGCTCGGGGTGCCGGGGCCGGGCCGCGAACACCCAGCTCCTCCTGCAGCTCCTCCTGCGCTCGCCTCCCGCCCCTGCGCCGGGGGGGGGGGGGGGGGCCGGGCAGCACGGGCCTCTCAGGGCGGCGGCCCGAGGTCTGCAGGGCGGAGCCGCCCCCGGGCTCGGCCGGGCTCTTCCCGAGGCCGCCGGGTGCGGCCCGGTCCGCCCCGCCCGCAGGGGCCGCCCTCCCCTCCTCCCATCTCGGTGGCGACGGCGCGAGACAGAGCGCCCCCCGGCCGGCCGGAAGAGCCGCCGTCCCGGCGCTCCCCGCGCGCTCGGCCCTTCCGGCGCGGAGCCATCAGCGAGAGGCAGCCAGACCGGGCCGGGCCGGGTATCCGCGTCCATCCGCGCCATGGCGATCCGCTACCCCATGGCCGTCGGCCTCAACAAGGGCTACAAGGTTACGAAGAACGTGTCCAAGCCCAGGCAGTGCCGCCGCCGCGGGGTGAGTGTGCGGGGAGGCGCCGCGGGGCCCGGGCGCTGCCGGGAGGAGGGTCCGGGGGCCCTTGCAGGGCCAAGGGGCGGCGCCGCGGGCTCGGGCCCTTCGCCGGTTGCCGCGGCGGGAGGATCCGGCCCCGCGCGGGCTTGCGGCGGTGACCGCCGGGCCGGGCCGGGCCGGGCCGCCGTCCGCAGCAGCCGTTGGGGTGGCAGCGGGGCGCGGTGGGGGCTGCCCCGTCTGTGGCCGTGAGGGCGCGGAGCCCCGAGCTGCGGCCGGCAGGAACCTGCGGGGGCAGCGGCGCGGTGGTGCGGGCCGCTGCCGTCAGCGAAAGCCTCGGGGGTGGGTGGGAGACCTGGCGGGACAGCGCAGCCTGGAACAGGAGAGCGAGGTAGGAGCGTTTCAGCCGCAGCCTGAATGGAAGAGGTGGAGGGGGAACGGGTTGGGCACGGCTGCAGCTCTTCCTGGTCTGCTCCCGGGAAACAACAGGCGTAACCCCCATCCACCACCCCCCCCAAACCTCCCGGGAGCGGCACTGCGGGTGTTAAGCCCGCTCAGTGTCTCTGTTAACCCCGGTTGCAGCGATGTTTGAGCCGTGGAACGCTGAGCACCCGGGTATCTCCTGGGTCCTGCTCTTCCCAAAAGCATCAGCACGTGCTGATCTGTGCAGCGCCCGGTTCAGTGGCTGGAACAAAGTGATTGTTCCACCTCATCAGCATCACTGTGCTGCGGGGCACCGGCCAGGGGATGCTGCTTCCGTGGTGGATGGATGCTGGTCACACAGGCTGGTTTTGAGGGGGGAGGGAACTTAACCCAGCCTTTGCCACGACCCATCGCAGTCATTCTGGGTAACACACGCTCAGGTTTGCTGTGTGATCCATGTGTTTTCCCCTTTTCCCTTCCTCCAGCGCCTGACCAAACACACCAAGTTTGTGCGGGACATGATCAGGGAGGTCTGCGGCTTCGCCCCCTACGAGAGACGTGCCATGGAACTGCTGAAAGTCTCCAAAGACAAACGTGCCCTCAAGTTCATAAAGAAACGGGTAGGTGGACCTGACACCTGGGAGAGGATGGCAGACACTCTCTGCTGGGGTGACTTGGTGTTTCCTGCCCTGCCCCTGAGTTACTCTTACAGTGGTTTGGGAAGTTACTGCTCTAATATGAGAGGGAGCAGAGGGAACGTTCCTTGGGTGGGAGAGGGGAAGGTGGGTGTAAAGGTTCTGTCCTGGTTTCAGTCAAGATAGAGTTAACTCCATGTGTAGCAGTGGATGGGATGCTGTGTTTGGGAGTTACAATGAAAGCAGTGCTGAGAACACCCTGATGTTTCTAGTTGCAGTCAGACAGTCAAAGCCAGGACAGGTGACCCAGATGGGCCAAAGAGAGTATTCCATGCCAATTACGTCCTGCCCAGGATAACTGACACCAGGACAGGTTCTTAGCCAAAGAGGCTGTGAACAAGTAATCTATACTTGCTGCTGTGTTGGTTGTGTTACTCACAGACCTGTGTGGGGAGGAGGATGGATGGAGGCCTCCAGCTGACTCAAGATGGGGTTTGAAAGCAGCTCTTGCCTTGATAATCCTTGATAGAACGGTGGAGCTGGGATGGCATGTAGCTCCTGGCCGGCCAGGCAGGGAGGATGGACTTCCAGTCTGTGTTTACTGGGATTTAACTCTCCTGCCTGCTTTTTGAGTAAAGCATCTTCAGGGAGTGCCTGGAGCAGCTGAGACATGTGCCCTGTTCTCTGTGGGCGACTGCTGACCGTGCTCCTCTCCTCTCCCCTCTCCCCCAGGTCGGCACTCACATCCGGGCCAAGCGGAAGCGGGAAGAACTCAGTAACGTCCTGGCAGCCATGAGGAAAGCTGCTGCCAAGAAGGATTGAGTTGTTCAGGCTGTAACTCAATAAACTCCTTTCTCACAGAGATGGTGTAGTGAGTGTTGGTGGTTGGGGATTAGGGAGCTCCTGGGGATGCTGAGGGACTGTGAGAAACCCTCAACTGCAGGAACCTTCGTTTTACCTGCAGCTGGAGATGCCCAGACTGGAGTTGCTGGCCTGCAGTGGCCAAGCCTGAGCTACCTCCCAGCTCCTGAGCTGTTTCTAAACTGAGACAGTGGTGAGGAGGGAAGTAGGTGGGCAAAAATTGCTGCTGACAACTGTAACTCTGCTCTCACTCCTGTGGGATTTCAGCCTTGTGCAGCTTTGCTTGTTCACGTTTCATGAACAAACACAAAAGTGGCTTCTGCAAGGAGCAGTGAGAAGCTGCTCCCAGGCCTGAGAGCCAACACGGGCTGGGCTCAAGGCTGGATTCAATGCTGACCAAGGCCAAGCCCATCATGGATGGTCACAGCGCCTCTGGGAATCAAATTTGAGAGAAAAGAACCACAGCAGCTGCTTTTTGTCCCCAGAGAAGGGAGCAAGAAGATGTGAGGAGCTGTGAAGGCACCAAGGTCAGTGCAGAAACGGGGGAGGAGGCACTCCAGGCACTGGAGAGAGTGCAGTCCATTAGAGAAACCCACAGTGGAGCAGGTTCTAAGAAATCCTAATTTAATTGTGAATTCTAATTCACAATTTTATTAGAAATACTTCCCATGGATCATAATTCCATATTAAAGAGAAATAACTTTATTCTACCAAAGCTCTTAAGTCATTTCAGCAGCTGCGCAGCAGCAATAGCTCCATGTCCCACATGAGGATTGCCCCCAGGTCACCCTGGTTCTGGGTTGGGGGGGGGGCCAAGCATTTGGTGACAGCTCTCAGGTTCCTGAATGTCATCCTCCAGCAGAGTCCAGCTTTGAAAATGCTATATCAAAGACCTCTTTGTAGTGCTCAACAAAATGCACTTCGAGTCCTTCTGTAATGAACCCAGCCAGGTCGTAATAATCCTTTTTGTTCTCTGATGGCAGAATGATGCAGGTAACACCTGCCCTCTTTGCCTGGGGAGAAAAGAAAGTTAGGCAGCCTGTTAAGTCCTAGAAATCCCTCAGTGTGGAAGACACATGCTTGCACGTTTTAGAAAGCAAGAACAGTTATTCAGAAGCATGATCTGGCTTCACTCTGGAAAGCCACAAGGGCAGTACTTAGAAGGAGCTGTCACAGAGCATGGGTCACGTTACAGGTGTCCTGCAGCCCCCCTAAGACACCCTCTTCACACAGAATCCCAGGAACAGCTGAAGCAGGAGGTGTTTTAGCAGGACCATGTCAGCACATCAAGGAATTGGTTGCAAGAGCTCATACTACTTTGCAGAGCTTTGCAAGTCTCCCAACTTGGGTGAGGATAAACCCTAAAATCAAAGGAAGAATTAGAAGCCCCTTACCAGTCAACCCCCCACATCGATATGACCTGTTCTACAGAGCCTTCTGACATGGACCCTGCAGCAGCAGGAGCACACAGAAGTGGAGCCTGCTCACTGAGGGGCAGGTCTGTACCCACTCACTTTTGGGGGATGCTGCAGTGTGGCTGCTCCCACTGTTGCAAAAACACAACCAGCTGTGAGTACCAGACAGCTCTGTCACAGCCCCTTGTGACAGCTCTGTCACAGCCCCACCACAAAGCAAAATCCACTGGTTTAAAGCTGCCTGAGGAAAAGGGATGATACTGGCACAGGGCTACAGCCCAGACAGACTTGGGGACAGGCTCCTGCTGGGAAGTGCCAGCTCAGTGGGCTGCTGAAAGAGCTAATACTGCTCTGAGAGACACAAGGCAGGGGGAGGCAGGAGCTGTGCACATTCAGAGGGGAGGGGATTCAAAAAGGAGGGGAGGGATTCAATACTTGGAAAGGAATTCTGAAAACTGCAGGGTTGAAACCAGAACAGCAAGCACCACTTGTGCTCACCACACTGCTTCAGGGAACTTAGTCTAAACAGCTTTCTAAAGAAAACCAGCCACAATTAAGCAACTTGATTATGATGTACAGAAACTTCACAGGGGAAAATGTGAGACACTGGAAGTGTCCAGTACATTTCTAAACCAGAAACACTCAGTGATATTTGTATGGAACTTCAAGTCAGACAAATTCAAGCTGAACTAGGGACCCAGCTGGACTATGTGTTTGCCAGAGGTGCCTTCCAACCCCCACTGCTCTGTGACTCTGAGCAGTGCCTTCATGTGAAGGGTGATACCTTATGGCTACCATCAACCCTACACTGGGTGCACTGCAAATGGACAGCTTTATGGGTCCCCTCTACCCTTCATTCTACCAGTCCTGTAAGTGGGTCAGGTCAGATGCCCCAGCACAAAGCCTGGAATCCCATCTCCTTCCAGCCAGAGCCATGGGCAAGTGAAGGTCCCTGCATTCCCCAGGCAGGCAGCTTCCCAGAGTGTGCTCACTGCCTCTCCCAAGGAGCAAGTGCTGCTGCTGTCCTCACCCCTGCTGAGCCCGGGGGCGCTGCCCAGGCACACTGACTGTCAGAGCTCTTACCGCAATGGTCTTCTCCTTGATCCCACCAACAGGAAGGATTTTCCCAGTTAATGACACCTCTCCAGTCATGGCCACGTTCTGTCTCACTGGGCAGTTCATTGCCAGCGACAGCAAAGCAGTTACTATGGTACACCCTGCACTTGGTCCATCCTTTGGTGTTGCTCCCTGTTTGGAAGAAAAGCAAACCCAAGCCTTTAGCTCCTTCCAAGAGCAGCAAAGCCAGACACTACTGCTGTCACAGCACAGCCCCAGCTTCATGGGGTCTCAGGAAAGCCACTCATGGAATCCTGCTGTTTGAACTGGCCAATTGTTAACACCTGTGTCAGCCCTCAGCTTACCTGTGAGGAACAACCCATGAATTTGCAGTTTGGTTCCTGGCCTGATACCACCACAATACTCAGAGCTTAGAACAAGTGAAAACCAGAGCATGAACACTTGGAAGCTTTGTTGACCCAAGTCACCCATGGAAACAAGTAACAGAGGGCAGCATGGAGGCACAAACAACACTCAAAAGCTTTCCAAGGTGGGAAACAGTGTTCAGCTTCCAAAGCCCAGCAAAATCCAGGCCTAAACTAGTGCCAGTCTGTATTTATCTGACATCCAAGAGATCTTTCAGGCAACAGAAAAACCCCAAATGTTTGAGAGGGAGCAGAGGCAGAGCCAGTGCCTGGTGTTTCCTGATCTTTCAGGAAACCAATTCCCAGGTAACAACCAACTACCTGGACAGACACAGAGCAAGTTGCAATAAGGAAACTGGACTAGGTTAAAACATGGGATAGTTCAGAATCAAAGCTCAGGCACAGCAACAGTACAAACTCTGTCTTCACCAAAGCACCTGCCCAAAGCCCAGTGCACAGTGTCTGAGCCCCCTGAGTGTTACATTCAGTTGCAGACCCAGGAAAAATGTAATCCCTGGCACTGTCCATGTTGTGGAGACCAAGAGGAGCACGTTCAGTTGTGTGTAAGTGACCTGAAGAGAGACCTGGTTTCCTTGTAGCTACAACACAAGGTTTTATCTCTGTGCCACGACTTCCCCACCTGCACAACAGGGCCAAAAGCTGTAAGAGAACCCTCAAGATCCCTTACAGCATTATCCAAACCCTGTTTACTTGCCACATGTTTGCTGCAGAAAGGAACAGAAGCACAGCTCCTAAGAATACTTCCTCAGGATCCCAAGGAAAATGTCTCCTTTTCCAGGTTTTACAGCAAAAAGAGGTGATTCTGTACAACACATGGACAAATTACGTGCTGTCCAGCTTCAAGTCTAGGGGAGCAAACCAGCTGCTATGCATGCCCTGTGAATCCTGCCTCAGTTTACCTCTGGCACGTGCAAGTGGATATGGGAAGACACGAGGAAATCGTTGTTGGGGTCCTTGTGCATCAGGAAGGCTCTTGCAAATGTGTAAGCTATTTTGGCACTCTCTTTCATTACATCTCCCAGTTGCCCTGTTACTTCAAGGGACCCATCCTTGCTCTCCTTGTCCTTGGGTCGTCTCAGGGACGTTTCAACAAACAGAGTGGAACCCCCTAAGAAAGAAAAAAAACCAAAACTATCCTGAGAAAAGTTAAAGGATAATCAATCCAGAAGGTTTTGGTGGTGCAGAAACAGAGTGAGGACTTTGGAACCAGGGCCCTCTGATGACACACTAGCTCTTGAGTAAAGAGCAGGTAAAACCTGCTCTCTGAATCCCTCTGGGAAGGCTAGCTGGAGATCCCACAGGACAGTCTCCATTCATTGCTTCTTTGGATTTCACATTCCACCAGTACACATGTAACTGCTCTTTAGTGGAAATAATCAGTTCTAATAATGGTTTAAGGTTCTTCATAGCCAAAAAGCAGGATGAACTCATACCACAACACAGAACCACACAGTGCTTCCTATGGGATATGGAGATAAAAACAGGCTGGCCTGAAGCTGAAGTGAACTGGGTAAGGCACTAAGGAAGGGTCCCTTCTTCAGGGAATCAGTTGGGATCTGGAAGTTCCCAACAGAAGTTTGTTTGAATGGTGCCAGTAGAAATTCATTGGACTCAGTGGGGAAAACTCAGTCTATCACGTTACAGTTTTGAAAATTATAGAGAAAAGCAGACATTGATCTGAGTCTTTGTGTCTCACCCATAGCTGTCCAGGCCAGACCCATCACCACCCCAGGAGGAGTGGTTTCATACATGCGATCCACAGTGAAGATGGGTTTTCCTACGAAGTCCTGCAGGTTTTCAGGGGTTACCTGGACCATCTCTGCTTCTCCACTCACAATTTTATAGGCAGATTTCCTCAGTACCTGAGGGAGACAGTCATTTGTTTCTGTAGAAACAGCTGAGAAGGTGGAAGCACAGGGGTCATGGTTACACACAGCTTTCCCCTCACCTTTTCCACTTGTTTCTGCAGGTTCCTCACCCCGCTCTCTCTGCAGTACTGCTTGATGAGAACAGTCAGGACATCTGGTGTGATTTTGGCTTTGTGTTCATCCAAGCCACACAGAACTCGTGCTTGAGGGACCAAGTACCTCTGAAAGAAACCATCCCCCACTCCCTTCTGTTAGTAGTTGTGGCAAAAGCCTGGTGGCTTCAATTCACCCAGCTTCACACTACCATCAGCTGCATGCTGTTGCCTGGAACCCACAGCCTCTGGAACATGGACTTATTGTAACTGGGTGTCCAAATCAAAGGAATTCTGTCCAAACCACCACGTGCCCAATTGTTTTGGACACAGCTGGATGTAAATATGTAAAGCTGAGTCTGTCACAAACATTAGATGTTAGAAATGTTAGAAACCAGATGAGGTTCAACAAAAGCAAGTGTAAAGTCTTGCACCTGGGAAGGAACAACTGTTTGTATCAGTACAGGCTGGGGGGGAGCTGCTGGAGAGGAGCTCTGTGGAGAAGGACCTGGGGGTCCTGGTGGGTGACAGGGTGGCCATGAGCCAGCAGTGTGTCTGGGGGCTGAGAGAGACAATGGGATCCTGGGGGCATCAGGAGGAGTGTGGGCAGCAGGTCACAGGAGGGGATCCTCCCCCTCTGCTCTGCCCTGCTCAGGCCCCACCTGGAGTGTTGTGTCCAGTGCTGGGCTCCCTGGGATCAAACAGACAGGGATCTCCTGGAGAGAGTCCAAAGAAGGGCTACGAAGATGATTAAGGGCCTGGAGCATCTCCCCTGTGAGGAAAGGCTGAGTAAGTTGGGACTGTTCAGCCTTGAGAAGACTGAGGGGGGACCTAATTAATGTTTATAATTATCTTAAGCAGGGGATGCAGGGGGAATCAGCCAGCCCCTTCTCAGTGTCTGTGGGGACAGGACAAGGGGCAATGGCTGCAAGGCAGAGCATAGGAAGTTCTGCACCAACATGGGGAAGAACTTTTCCCCAGTGAGGGTGAGGGAGCCCTGGGCCAGGCTGCCCAGGGGGTGTGGAGTCTCCTTCTCTGGAGAGATTCCAGCCCCGTCTGGACACCGCCCTGTGTGCCCTGTCCTAGGGACCCTGCTTTGGCAGGGGGTTGGACCTGATGATCTCTCGAGGTCCCTTCCAACCTCTACAATTCTCTGATTCTATGATTTTAGGAGCTGTAACCCACGGTGCACCAGTGGCTTCTCTTACCTCTGCAATAGCAAGCTTCTCCTCTGCGACATAGCCCGACACGTTGATCACCTCCATCCTGTCCCGCAGCGGCTCTGGGATGGTCTCCGTAACATTGGCAGTACAGATAAAAAGCACCTGGCAGCATGACAAGATCCTATTAAGCATTCTCCATCAGAAGAGGGGTAGCTCCATCAGAGGAGGAGTGGCTAGCAAGGGGATTGTCTGGGTTGGGAGGGACCCCAAGGGTCACAGAGCTCCAACCCCCTGCCACAGGCAGGGACACCAACCTCCAGGCCTGGAGATACACAAGGTTGCCCAGGGCCCCAGCCAACCTGGCCTTGAACACCCCCAGGGATGGGGCACCCACCCCCTCTCTGGGCAGCCCCTTCCAGCCCCTCACCACTCTCTCTGGAGAGAAAGAACTTCCCCCTAAGATCTAATTTAAACCTTCCCTCCTCCAGCTTCACTCCATCCTCCTTGTCCTGCCAGGCTCTGCCCTTGAACAAGCTGATTCCCCTCCTGTTCCTCTGCTCCCTCCAGGCACTGGGAGGCTGCAATGAGGTCCCCCCACAGCCTTCTCTTCTCCAGGCTGACCCAGCCCAGCTCCCTCAGCCTCTCTCCACAGGGGAGCTGCTCCAGCCCTCTCAGCATCTCCATGACTCCTCTGACCCCTCTCCAACAGCCCCACATCTTTCTTGTATTGAGTGGAACAGTTTGATATAGACCAGTAAACTGTTTGTGTGGAGAGATCTGGATCTCACTTCAAAGTTATTTTTACCTTCCAGCAAGTTAGCACAGGAATTCTCATCCATCATTTCAGCAGTTAAGCTGCCCAAAGCACAAGACAACCAGTGTCAAGTGTTTGAAGGCAGTATGAGGGCATGTCACTGACAGCAATCTGCCACTCATTACATAAAAGAAAAGCTCCTGTCTTTCCTAGCTGGGCCCATGCATTGTTGTGTCCTCTCACAGGGTGTTAGGGCTGCTGATCGTGTTCTCCTAAGTACACAGAGACACATCAGTTAAAGCCAACTCCCAGAGACCACCCTGTACCACTCATGTCTCAATCCCGTCTGTCAGACTTCCCAACTGACTAAAACATCAGCATCCCTCTCTGGACAGCACATCTGCACACACAGTCACACATTCCAGCTCTACAACCTCTGCAGAAGAGAGAAATACCTTGGATAAATCCACAGGAACATCAAGGTAGTGATCCAGGAAGTTAGAGTTCTGTTCTGGGTCCAACAGCTCAAGAAGGGCTGAGGATGGATCCCCTTGATATCCTCTTCCTATTTTATCCACCTATTGGAGAAGAAACTTTAAGTGCCTCAGGAAGTTTCTCCCTACAATTAATTCTCATGCAGAGATTCCTCAAAGGCTCCATCTGAAAATGTTCACATGTTTGTTCATAAACAGCCAGGACCAGGCTTACCAGGGCCACTCTCCACTGGTTTTTCTCCCTGAAAAGTAGCAATACCTAGGTGCAGATAATGCAGTTTGCTCCTATGGCCAGCACAAGGTTCCTTACCAGCACCACTTAAGCAGAAGTGCTGTGACCTCAAGGTTTCATTACCTTTCAAACAGAGACACACATTGGTTACCTTACCTAGTTTCTTGGTTCTCCACACCATTCCCAAGGCACCTGCCTTTGGACTTTCCCAGGCATGGCACACAGAGGCAAGAGAGACCTTTAGTCTATCCTGAACACCTCATACTGCTTCCTGTCCTTATTTACTTTCCCACAAAGCAGCAGCCTGGTAGTCCTGTCTCATTTATTCTCAAATCAGACTACAAACTGACTATAAGCATCTTATTCCTTACAGTTTTGTGTTATCAGGCCTCACACCTAGGCATGTACTCACACCTAGGGAAGGATAAGGAGAGCTACTGAAGCCTCTGACTACCCAGCCAGCCCCATTAGGATCCTTGTTATCCAAACAGCTGCAGATAAATGAGAAGGGTGGAACTGAATTAAAGTTGAAGTCTGTTAAAGGAAGAGAAAGCAAAGGTCTGAGGTATCAGCATCACCCAAAAAACTTGAGAGCCCAGGCTCACTTCAAAAAAACCAACCCCAGGGGTTTTTAGGAGTGTTACTGCTCCACCTCTTCTCTTGAAGTGAAGAATTGGTACATGTTTTTAACAGCAAAAGCTAGAAGAAAGACAAGATACATCACCTCATCAATCAGTATAAGTGGATTTTCTGTCTTGGTTTTCTTCAGACACTGGATGATTTTTCCTGGCATTGCTCCCACATATGTCCTCCTGTGCCAGAGTAAAGCACAGCACAGGTCACACAACAGGGTATGCAGCCAACAGACCAGGTGTCTCCCTGGCCTCCTCTTGCTGGCAATGTATTTGTAGAAACCTTCTTTGTACCTTTTACTGCCGTGGCCAGGTTGAGCTCATGCTGGGCTTTAGCTTTCCTGACGTTCCCCCTGCATATGTTAGCAACTTCTCATGCTCTCCCCAAGCTGCCTGTCTCTTCCTCCACCACATGGACACTCTTTTTCTCCTGGAGACTCAGCAAATGTTCCCTGTTCAGACACACCAGCTTCCTTCCCCACCGGCTCATCTTAAGGCACACAGGGACAGCCTGCTCCTGAGCCTGTGAGACTTCTCTCTTGAGAAGGGTCCAACCTTCCTGGACCCCTTAGCCCTTCAGAACTGCCTCCCAAGGGACACCCCCCCCTCCAGTGTCCCCAACAGTTTGAAATCTGCCCTCCAGAAGCCCAAGGTAGCAGTTTCACTGACCACCCCTTCCTGACTTCACCAAGAACAGAGAACTCTACCATTCTGTGGTCACTCTCCCCAAGACAGCTCCTGCCCACCACATCTCCCACCAGTCTGGGAGCAGAAGGTCTAGCAGGGCACCCACCCTGGTAAGCTTGCTAACCAGCTGAGTCAGGGAGCTCTCTTCCACACATGCCCAGAGTGCCTCCCCTGGGCTGTACTGTATTTCCAGCAGGTGCCTGGGAAGTTGAATTTCCCCTTGAGAACAAAGTGCTGGTGATTGTGCAACTTCCAACAGCTGCTTATAGAATTCCTTATCCTGGTTTGGCAGTCCCCCCTCAAGGATGTCCACCTTGTTGGCCATCCCCCTGACCCTTACCCACAAGGACTCACTCCAGCTTACCATCCCCAGAGCCCAACTCTGCCACCACCCAAACCCTCTCTAACAGAGAGTGCCAGGTCACCACCACCCCTCCTACGCTGCCTGTCCCTTCTGAAGAGCCTGCAGCTGTCCATGGCCACACTCCAGTCTTGGGAGGGGTCCCACCATGTTTCAGTGATGGTGTAATTTGCCCACCACACAATGACTCTTCCTGCCTGCTGTTGTTTTCCTGCATGAAGAAGATGCATTAGAGAAGATGCACTTCAGTTGGGTCACTGGGGAACCCCACTAAGGTTCCATTTTAGGTCCAGTTCTTTTCCAGACTTGTTTTAATGCTCCTTTTCAATACTTGTTTGAAAGCACTGCTGCTTAGGTTTTCACATGAGTATGGGAGAAAAATAAACCCCTGGCAGGGCTGAGCTGACTGGTTTTTCTATTCACATCTTCTGGATCTCCCCAGGAACGTTCCTGTTCCCAGGTTTTCCTCACTCCTGATTGCTCTGAAACCAAGTCTCCCTCACACTCAAGCACGTGTACAACCCTGTTCACACAGTCAGCATCCCTTGGTGTTTTCAGACAGACACAAATGATGCTCACACAGCTTTCCCAAGAGGCTGGTTACATTCCAAACTTCACCCTTTGTTATCCTTTGCACCCCTCTTCCTGCATCCCAACTCCTGTCAGCAACAGCTGGCAGAAGAGAGGTGAAAAAATCACATTCTCCCACGTCAGTCAGGTTCCTATTCTGACAACATCAGTAAAAACTGCTGGTGAGAGCAACTGCTCCCATTCCACTGACCTGTGTCCTTTTATTTCTGCCACATCAGTCATCCCTCCAACACTGAAGCGGAAGTACTCCCTGTTCAGGGCCCTGGCGATGGAGCGGGCGATGCTGGTTTTGCCTACCCCAGGGGGGCCATAGAAACATAAGATCTTCCCCTGGGTGGATCCCCGCAGCTGGCTGACTGCTATAAATTCCTGGAGAACAGATGAAAAGCACTAGTGAAGGGAGGGCAGCTGCAGTGACACCAAAATACATTTGTATCAGGCCAAGCAATGGTTAGAGAATGAGAATCCTACACAAGGCTGGTCCTCAAAGCAGCTGGAGAAGGCAAAGGGAGAAGCTAAGTAAGGCTACTGATGCATTTCTTTTCCCTCTGGTTGAGTTTTGTGCTCTGTATTCATCTCACCAGGAGAAGCAGTCTCTCTCTCCACTGTCTTGGAGAGGGAAGGCAGATTTCCCATTCTCCCAGCTTCCCTAGTTGTCACCAGAGTGTCTCAAGCTGCCCAGGAGCATCTCTTACTGCACCACTTCTCTGCCAAATTCAACTTGAAGCTTTTCACACTCCTATGCTAGGCACCCCTCAAATAACACTCAGCAGTTGAGAAATCCTGAGGTGATGGTTCAGAACTGCAGTCTCAACTGCTGACACACTCGGTGAAATCACTGTGCAAGGGGCTCAGAGATGTGGTTCCCCTCTAACAAGCCAAGATGAACCTTGATCTTTTCCACCTACAGCTCTGAGCTCTACAACAACACTACATGAGGACAACAGTGCCCATCTAATTAAAGCTCAAACCTGCCCAGGTATTTCTCAGTACCTTAAAAGCATCACTTAGATTGCTACACCCAGGGAATCTCCTCTGCGTGGAATTCATCACATCAATCAGCAGAGCCACAGATCTGTATGATGCAACCAGCAGTGCTGCCAAGCAACATGAGCACCTGATACTCCTAAGGGGTTCTCTGCTTGCCAGCATGCCACAGGCTTACCATAAATAATTCAAAATAATAAATCAGATGGTGGCATTCAGTCACAAGGCTTGGGCACTACTACAGAAAGAAAACCTCTTTGGCTGTCAGGGAGGAGATACTTCACAACTTTTATCTTTTTCTAAAGGTTCTGGAACAAAGCACTTTAATAAAAGCACAACCCCAGGATGTCTAAGAATTAGATATTCATCATATATAATGACATCTTGCCATTAGCTTAGGAGATGCCTGTGTGCACAGCAGTTGCTGAGGCAGCCACATCCCATCAGTGCCATCCCCAAGGCACCACAAAGCTCTGCTACACACACCACGTGGGGACAGCAGGAGAAACTGCTACTCACTCTTCAGCAGCACATGTCAAGCTGAAGGCCAGCTACACTCAACAGCTTCACCCAATCTGCTAAGCTCTCAGTGTGACTTGTTAATGCAGAGTCACTCTCTGCACCTCTCTCCCCTCCACTGGACACTCGTGAGACAAACCCTGCCAGCACTGGAGTGTCTGTCACTGCCTCAGGGTTTGGCTGGCTCCAAGGAGCTGCATGGTCCTGTCCTGGAAAGGAAGACACTTCCTGCAGCGAGTTGTTGCAATTATCTACTCTTACCTAAGCCAGCTCCCCTAAGAACAACAAGCAGAGATGGGACATCCTCAGGTGACAGTGGCTGGTAACAAGGCAGCTTGCAGTGGCAGGAGGGCTGTGTGGCACAGGCTGGAAGCCCTTCAGCATCCAACACAACCCTGGGGTAAAGGTTGTGAGGCAAACCTGCACCTTAGCTAACTTGCCCCTCTTTAGAGGTATGAGTAGGGGTTCAGAGTTATGGAAAGGCAGCAGCTTTGCCAGTCCAGCAGAACCATGAATGAATCAACTAAGATCCAGACTGCTTCCTTTGGACACTCACTCACTTGCTCAGCATTAAGCAGCACAGGTTCAAAATCAGAGCACGGCGCCCACTGCCAGGAGTAATTAAACACATCAACTCATCACCAGAACATTCCATTCAGCTCTGTTTGATCCATGGATTAACAGAGATGTGATGATGAGCTGCAATCTGAAACACAACCAAGATGCCTGGTGCTAAGCAGAGCATGAAAGGGGACACACTGCCCACTCCTGCCTTACCAGAATTCGCTTCTTGACATCATCCATTCCATAATGATCCTCCTCCAGAACTGCTTGGGCTCTTGTCAGCTCCAGGTTCTCCTCACTGCACTTACCCCAGGGAATGGATGTCAGCCAGTCCAAGTAGTTCCTCGTAACACTGACAGAAACACACAAACAGGAATGATTTGACAGCTGGCTCAGGCCTCCAGTGCCTTCCACAACCACCTCATCCAGAACAAGTGGGATAGAAACTACTCACAGAAAGGAGATTTTTTTTTTTTTGGTGTGGCATTGGTTCCTGTCTGAAGACAAGCAGGATTATTTCTAAGCCCTGCACTGCTGTTTGGATCAGGTCATGAGACTGTTTTCACCATTTCCCCAGTGGACCAAGACAATGTAAACAGCAAAGAGTCCTGGCTCACAAGGTCAGGGAGGGTCTCCTGCCCCTCTGCTCTGAACTGGTGAGGCCTCGTTGGGAATACTGTGTGCAATGTTGGGCTCCCTGGGGCAGGAAGGACAGGGAGCTCCTGGAGAGGGGACAGCAAAGGGCTGTGGAGATGCTGAGGGCACCAGAACATCTCTGTGACACAGAGAGGCTGAGGCTTGGGGCTGCTCAGCCCAGAGAAGAGAAGCCTGAGGGGGATCTGCTCAGTGCTGAGGGGTGGGCTCAGGAGGAGGGCTCAGCCTGTGTTCAGGGGGCCCAGGGACAGGACAAGAGGCCGTGGGCACAGACTGGAGCAGAGGAGGTTCCACCTGACCCTGAGGAGGAACTTCTGTGCTGGGAGGGTGGCAGAGCCCTGGGCCAGGCTGCCCAGAGAGGCTGGGGAGTCTCCATCTCTGGAGACACTCAAACCCCGTGATGCTGGGCACTGTCCTGTGCAGCCTGCTCGAGGGGACCCTGCTCTGGCAGGGGGATCTCCAGAGGTCCCTGCCAGCCCCCATCATTCTGGGATTACCCAAGATGTTTCTCATCCAAATGACATGTCTGCCCTCAGCCTTTATTTCCATAAAGACACTTTGCTTTAGAAGCAAAGATGCAGGACGTTAAAGCTGATGAGTTCGCTGCCTGCTGCACTGCACAGCACACACCACCTCAGCAGACAAGGAACACTGAAAGCAGAGCTCCTGACAATCCATGTCACAGATGGCATGGCAAAAGCTAGACACTCCTTTGCAATGCCAAGCCTTCCCCAACACTTCAGGGACCACCTCAGGCAGCCCAGCCAACGTCACATATTAGCAACTAGTTTCTCCTCTCTCACATCTAAGGAAAACATCTAAGTACAGGAGGGAAGAGCCAAAATTAAGGGCTGACAGCATCACAGCACGATTCACAAGGGAGAACAAACTACACTGTTCTTATCCACAGCATCAGGCTGCAAAAGAAGACCTGAGATGATGAAAAGAGGCAAACTACATTCAAACATGAGATGTTGAGAACAATCCTATAGCCAGGATGTGACCGTATGCTATGCTCAGGGAAAACATCTGTGACAAAAAGAAGCTCTTAAGCTGAAAGCTCCACAGAATTGTAATGTTTTCTCTTCTCCTGAGCGACCCTGACAGCAGAGGACACAGCCATGCACTCACTTGAATTCTGAGGAGTGATTATCCAGCAAGCCCAACTTGTTCAACTCTTCATCAATCACATCCATGACGTGCTTGGGCACTACCAGCTCCTTCAGTCGCTCCCGGAATTTCTCTTCTATAGCATCCTTGTCCTCCTTTTCCAGGCCCAGCTCTTTCTTAATGATCTTCAGTTGCTCTTGCAGAAGGTACTTGCGATGTGTTTGCTTGATTTTCTCCTCAACCTGGACACAGCAACAAACACAGGAACTATTCTGTTCTTGGTACCACTCCAACGCTTCCAAGGACCCACAGATCTCTGGACTTCACACAGTCTGTTAGCATGTTGGTGCAGTTGTGTATTGTAATCTGACTAAGACTGAGAGGTCAGGAACAACTGCAGTTCACACAGCCTAGCAGAGGGGGTTTTAGAATGATATTCTCCTATGTACACTACCCTGTGCTACATACAGCAATATGCTGGTACACTAATGTGCTCCAATCTTTACCTGCATGCATGAATTCACAGCTTGGACACATTTTAAGAGCAGATGGTGTAGCCTCACATCTTACTACATTTACCTTGGGCATGAAAAATAAGATTTCTAATGCAACAAGACTGTCAAACCTTAATTCTGAAATGACCTCCCTGTTACGAGTGCCTTGCTTTTTAATTCTTCCCTTGCTGTGCTAAGCATCACAGGGGTGGACATGACTTAAGTACACAGAAGGTGTGTGTTCACTTGAAAAACTCACCTCCCTTCCCAGGCGCTGCTGAAGTTTACTCAGCTCATATTCCTTCTTCAGGAGGGAGAGGGCTTTGTAAAGCCGTTTGGGAATCTGGAAAAGAGACACAGAATGAGTTTTCAGACACTGTACTCTCAGCAATTCCCTATGAAAAAAGGGAGGATAAAAAGCTCCAACAGGTTGATTGGGAGGATTTTAGCACCTGCAGATGTAGGAAAGGGAAACTGCAGAGCAATTCCACAGCATGCAAGCATTGTGTAAAGGCAATTACATGCCACCACAAGAGCAGAGCACCCAGCCTTTCCCTTAAGGCAGGTTATGAGTGACTTACTATATCCTTCAACAGGAACCTAGTCACTAATGTATCATCAAATACAGCAATGAAGTCCCCTCTGTGCTGAGGCTGGTAAAAAGCAGGCGTGCTCCAGATGTCTCAAATCTGCACCTTTTATGCTCCCTGACCCCATCCTTCTGGGGAGGCCAAGCATCTCTTGAGTAGACTCAATGTTCAGTTGTAGAGTGTTCTGGAAATGAATCTGTAGCCAATGGGGTCTCAAGTGGTCATTTGACCCCCGTCCAGCTGGGCTGATGGAGCAATGACCCCATTCAGAGACCTCACACCGGATTTTGGCAAAAAAGGCACTCTACTTCTGCCAGGTCCTGCTTGCCTGTCACTGTTCCTTATCAGATAAAGACAGTATCCTCTTTATCTGGGTGGCTACTGAATGAGGGGCTGCCTTTGCAAGGACAGTGTCCAGATGATTTGTCAAATGAGGAAGTATAATGTCTAGTTTGTCAGAGCAGCTGCTTTGAGATCAAGAGTCCTTCCAGCTCTTGGAGGATGGAGGCCCTAGTCCAATGCCCACAGCCATTTGCAGGATCAAGCCCACACAACAGACACACACTTCTGATTCAGCTAGCACAGCTTTAGTTAAAAGCTTCATCTTACACTGGTTTCTTCCAAGATGTCCTGAAGTTCATGTGACTCTGCCCCTGTTAGTGCTGCACCC
The DNA here is from genome assembly GCA_022605955.1 of Rallus limicola. Lineage (NCBI taxonomy): Eukaryota > Metazoa > Chordata > Aves > Gruiformes > Rallidae > Rallus > Rallus limicola. The sequence goes on along the minus strand of JAKCOZ010000047.1, from coordinate 2,237,109 downwards.
ATGTCGCTCAGATAGATGGGGTTATCTACCACACGTTGTCCAGCCTGCATCATCTGAAGTACAGACTCTCTGAAAAAAAAAGGGTAATAAACCCAAAAACACCCAGTGAACTTGTGCATTCAGAAGGTAACATCCTCACAGAGTTCTTTGCTTGAGAAGCTGAGCAACAAACACAGGAATTGCTTGATAAAAGGAATGACAACTGATAAATAACCCCAATTATATCAAAGGCTCCCTTCCCAGGTATGTGATGCTTGTGCTAAGACTCTTACTATGCTGGTACTACATGGATCAGACCATGATACTTCCTGCAGCGAGCTTCTCTTAGCCTCAGCTCACCTGCCACAGGACTGAGCATCCCACCTCATACCTACATTTCACTTCAGGTTTTCAAAACTTCCCCTCTGTTTCCAATGATGGGTGATAAAGCTTGAATCCCAAACCAAAATTCCAGGTGGCAAATCAAGAAATCTGTTTTTCATTGCAGCCAAAGGACAAGCAAGAGTAGAAAATCTCAGGATATTCCTGCCTAAGAACTGTTCCCAAAGCAGGGCAGGAGGGGAAACATACCTGTACAAGGGGTTCAAGGCAATGATGTCCCGGATTGTTTTGACAATTTCTGCAGTGAGTGCCTGGAAACACAACAAAGAAAAGGCTGGAATAGGACAGACAGCACACTCAGCTCTGTCACTCCCCAACCTCTCCAGTACAGGAGCACAGAAATACAGACCCTGGCCACCCAGCTGTAATGGTACTTGGTGGGGAGGCAGGGATTCCTCAGGGAGGCAAGGAAAGGCAAGGAGGGCTGCAGGCTGGCATCCTACACACACAAAGCTTAACCACTCCTAGCAAGAAGATATGATCAGGTTGACAAGTCACCTTGGAGCAGATTGGGTTTGACAGAGGATATTACACAGATTTAAGCAGAGCCCAATCTCTTCATTCAGCCCCTTTCTGCAATGACCATTCTAAAGAATTGAGCTGTTGTCATGAAATATCTTTGATTTTCATATAAACCACTCCTGCAGCAACTGTTAGAAGAGAAGACTGGGTTCTGAAACCTGAAGTTAGCCTGGTTTTTAAAGCAAGAAACATAGGCCAGGCTTGCATGATTAATTCACTCACTTTAACCTCTTCTGTGATCTGAAAATCTTCATGAACCACGTTCTCTACTTCTACCATGAGAACTTCTTGTGAGGAAGCAGCTACAGGATCTAGTACAACTTCCACAGTTTGGTCCTTTACTCCAGGCTCCTCTTCAGCCTCTCTCTTAGAGCGCTTCTGCTTCCTTCTAACTTTCTGTTTGTTCTCAGGCTCCTCAGGCTCAACCTCTAGTTGCTTGTTTATACGAATCCTGAAAGGCAACAGAGAGCAGCTACAATCAATTCTCCTCTGTTAGATGTGATGTCAGCTCTTCAGCATGAAAAGGAAAAAGTCTAAGTATTATTTTCTATCAACTAAAATATCAGATTTTGACAAAGGTGTGTGTTTTGACAAGATGTGGTTTTTGGTTCATTCTGTCAACACAGGGCTTGATTTTAGTAACAAACAAGTGGTAGATTGACTGACTAATTAAACATGTAATAAGTAAGTTGCCATAGAAAAACTTAAAGGGCCACTGAATGAGCCTATTGGTCTGTGGGCTGCATCTTTGATAGCCTGTGTTAGCTTAAACCAGCTGCAGAAGTATAAAACCAGATTTGTAATGATTAAAAGAATCTAAATGATGTTGGTGAACAGGCACCCAAAGCTTGCTATCACAGGCTGTCTGACTTTTTGGTGACCAGTTGGAGCACATGAACAGAACAATAAATAAGGCATTGTTGGTAGGATGTCTGCTCAGGGGTTAGCTTCTCTAGTTACAGGCACCAACAATTCTGAGGTGGATCCATGCCCTCTTCTGGGCTCTCCTGAAAAGCAAGTTGACTGTTTCTCTTTCATTCTGAATCTACTGAATGAAACCCTAAACACAGACCCTGTGTGTAACAGACCCTGCCTCACCCCACACATGGACATGGGAAATTTTTGTCTCTTACAGAAAAGATTTCCTAGATTATGATTTTCAAAGAGATCAAACCCACAATATACCCCACAACAACTGAGTACTGATCCCCAAAAGGAACAGGCTAGAACATGGCATAATCACCTTCCAAAAAAAAAATGAGCTTCCCTGTTACCACTTTCAGACATCTCTGAATTTTGCCTGCTGTGCTACAACCTCACTTCAGATGTTTTCAACAGAGATTACGACCTACAGTTGTCCAGAAAGGGACCAAAATCTTGCTCTCTCCACTGGTAAAAGGTTTTCCCACCAAAGATGAGTTCTAGACACTCAGGAACTGCAACAGCCTTAGACAAAGTTCTCTTACTAGGCTGGGAATAGAGTCCAAAGAGTCCCAGCTCATGGGATAATCATCACTATACTCAGGATGTAAGTTTTATTTTCCACATTATCTCCTTCAAAAAAATACCTCAACTACTCCAACTGTTTGCACCTAGCAACTTTTGACTAACTTGGAGCACTTTTGTCCCAGAGTAGTCACAGACAATGAAGTTCAAAAATATTTTCTAAAGAACAGGGTTGTGGGGGTGGAAACCAGCGGCTGGATAGAACATCCCCTTGGCAGGGCAAAGGAAAAAGAGTTTGGCAGCAGCCAGCTGGCCAGTGAGCATATAAATATCTCTGGACTGACTGCAGAAGCCACAGCCCTGAGCCAGAAGCCATGTTAGAAGGTCTATGAGGAGAGCTAGGGGAGGGTAGGGGAGAGGACCCACACTTGCAGGACACGGCATTTCATTATTTGGGCTGCTGATGTCAGAGTTTCCTTTTCTAGCTTTTTCCCCATAAATGAAGCTTGCTCCTTAGACCCAACATCCAGTGTGCATCTGTATAATGTGGTAAAACTATGGATCTACCTACAAAGAAGCCTGGTGAGCTGCACTGGAAGAACAGGTAATGAATTACCTTCGGTGTCCCATGACGATCATACGCAGCTTGTCCCCAAGGTCCTGCATTTCATGGATCTGGACAAAAGTTCCCATCTGGTAGATTTCATTCAGATCCTCCACCACATCAGATTCATTGCTGTTAAGGACAAAAAAAATAAAATCAGGGGTAGCTATTGAGAACACTGAGAAAACAGGCAAGATTAAAGAGGAAAGCAACAACCTCTGGTTGCAGAACTTTAAACTGGAGTGAGGAGCCAAGACACTTCACTTTGTCCCCACTGTTACCACCACGTGGCCCCTTCCCAAATCAACCAACTACCTGGATGGTTCTTCTCCCTCCCAAATAACAACAAAAACAAGACTCACACTCCTCCCAGTGCTGTCAGTGGCAATGAAAACTGTCGTAGTAAGACAACTTCTGTCCAGCACAGGGAATTTCAGACCGTAGCTTTTAGGGTAAACCCAGCCTAGTCACAGACACAGCTTATTTTTTCCATCTTTAAAAAGATGAAGAGAAACAACTTACTTATCATCCTTTTTAAGAAAAACACCAGCATAAGGTTGGGCAAGGCGAACTTTCCTCCTCAGCAGCTCAACCAGCTTCTTATTTTTGACCTAGGGCAACAACAGGTTGTGAAGTCAGAGGTGGATTCTCCATAAGCTTTGCACCCTCAGCATGTAACACCAGGCACAGGGAGACACTGTCACTGAATTATGAAGTCCTGCTATCAGATTTTTCTAGTTTTGCCCTCATTAGGGAAGAGTAATATGAAGAGTATTAGAGCAACATGTCCTGCTCTTACTGAAAGAAGTAAATTAATCATTCTGCATTAATTATAGAGAGTTCTAGTTGTCAGGAAATACTAAATGGCAGCACAATGAATTTGTAGGATGAGAGGGAGCATCTAAAAATTATTTCAAGACACTGTTGACCAACACAGTGAAATTAATGACTTTATGTGTAAGAGCATCATATCACAGAGTCACAAGGTTGGAAAAGCCCTTTAAGATCCTCAAGTCCAACCATTCCCATCCTGTGCTAAACCAGATCCCTGAGCACCTCATCTCCCCTCTGTTCAACACCCCCAGGAAAGGGGACTCAGCCCCTCCCTGGGCAGCCTGGGCCACAGCCCCACAACTCTGCCAGGGAAGAACTTTGCCCTCCCAGCTGAGCTGAGCCTGCCCTGGGGCAGCTTGAGCCCATTGCCCCTTGTCCCAGCTCCTGTCCCCTGGCTGAAGAGACCAGCACCCACCTCTCTGCACCCTCCTGGCAGGGCAGGGGAGGTGGGGAGAAGGGCTCCCCTCAGCCTCCTCTTCTCTGAACCCCTCCAGCTCCTCAGCTGTTCCTCAGGGGCCCTCCAGCCCCTTCCCCAGCCTGGTTGCCCTTCTCTGGACTGGCTCCAGGACCTCCATGTCCTTCTGATGCTGAGGAGCCCAGAACTGGACCCAAAACTCGAGGTGCTGCCTCCCCAGTGCCCAGTCCAGGGACAACAAATGACTGCAACACCTAAAGATCATAAAAATACATAATCTTCTCCTTCCCCCAACACACCTATAAAGACACTAAAAGCTGCACATACTAAACCTGCAGAAAAAATACTACAGGAGGAATAACATTATGATAAATAACACTACAGCAATGGGAAAACAATTCAGTTCTTGCTACATTTACTCCAAGATCAGATTGGTAACTACAAGTAAGGAGCAAAAACGTCAGTACTTGTTCCAATACAGTTATATTTCCAGAGGAAAAGATATTTCTGGCCTGTGAGTTCACATCACTTATCAAAGAGAGAATTTCTGTCTCTTAAAATACAGATAGAGGGGCAGAGGAGAAAGACCACGCTCTGGAATGCTGAGATGACCACCCATCTCTCCCCACCCACTCCCACCCCAGCAGCTCTCTCCCTGCAGCCCAGCTTCCAGCCTTCACAAACATGGTTCTTAGTGCTATGACACAAGCCCACGGAGCCAGACCAAGGACACATTCGCTTAACCTTCAGCAAAAGAACACGGAGAACTCTGACAGCAAAGCCCAGGAGCGTTCCTGCTCATGGGCCAGCGGTGCCCCCGTTAGGAGCCGTGGTACCCAAGCTGATGCAACAGCTGGAAAACACGAAGCCTGCAACAGCCTCGCAGGAAACTGATGCTCCGGTACAGCCAGGAGACAAGGCCCCCGCTATGAAGGCTTCGGTGCAGAAAGGCTTGTCCCGGGTGGTGCCCCGGGGCACGGCCCGGCTGACAGCCCGGGCAGAAGAACTGCCCCCCCCCCCCCCCCCCCCCAAAGGGCTCTGGGAGCAGCCAGTGCAATCTGTTCCCCTTCACAACAGGTCCCCCTCCAACCCTGACGGGGCAGCAGGATTAAACCCCAGCCGAGCAAGCTGGCAGCAGAGTCTTGTGTCTTTCTGGTTTGTTTTTAAATCAGCCGGGAGCAGCACAGCGCTGGGGGGGCTGACAGGCTGAGCCCCTTCTCACCTCTGCCGCCAGAGCGGCTCCAAAGAATGCTCATCAATCGGCGATGGGCGCTTTATGTATATAAACAGATATGTATGTGCTTGGCAACCCCCCCGCCAAAGCGCCCCGGAGCCGCTGCCCGCCCCGCGGCCCCGGCCAGCACCCCCTTGCCCGCCGAGGCGGCGGGGCGAGCCCCGGCAGCGGGGCCTCCCGCGGGCCCCCCCGGGCGCGGCGGCCCCTCACCTCGATGATCTTGATGAAGCGCGGGAAGACGGGGTTGCGCGTCACGGCGATGAGCGGGACGTTGGGGAAATGCTCCGGGACGAGCAGCGGTGTCAACGCCGTCATCACCGGCCCGGCCCCGCCGCCGTCCCCCCCGCCGCCGCCGCCGCCAGCGTCCTCAGCGCCGCCGCCGCCGCCGCCCTCCAGCGCGTCGCCCCCCGCCAAGCCGCCGTGGCTCCGCTGGCGCCATCGCTGGGCAGTGCTGAAGGCGGCGCGGGCCGGCGGCGCGGAGCCCAGCGGGACCGGAGGGACAGGGAAAGAAGCGGCCGCTAAGAAGCGGCGTCGCGTCGGCCCCAGCAGCGCCGGCCCCCGCAGCGCCGGGCGCCAGGTCCCGCACAGCCGCAAGCAGCGGGCGGCCGCCATGCTGAGGGCGCGCGCCCCTGCGACACTTCCGCCCGCCGCGGCGCGCAGGCGCCGGGGCTCGTCCCGCCGAGGGTGCGCGTGGGAGGGCGCACGTCGCGGCTGAGGCGGCGGGGCCTGGCCTGCCCTGCAGAGCTGCCTGCAGCTGGGGGTGTGCCCGTCCCGTCCCCCCCCGTCCCCCCCCCCCCCCCCCAGCGGGTACTGGTGCGTGGACCTGCTCCTCCCCAGCTGTGGGGCTTTGCAAGTGTGAGGATTCGAGAGAGCCCTGAGAGTTGTCTGGGTGGTGAAAGGGCAAGAGGCAACGGCCACACGTGGAAATACAAGAAATCCTGCTCAAACAAGAGCAACAAAGCTTCTTACCCCGATTGTGACCGGGTGGTGGAACTAGTTGCCTGGAGAGGTTGTGGAACATTGCTCAGAATCCTGGCCCTGGTTTGATGAAATGATCCCCTGAGATCCCCTGAGGTCCCTCAGCCCCGCTCCCTGCACCGCACAGGAGGCAGCCTGGCTGGGAGGGCAGGAGGTGCAGGCTGGGCTGTGTATCACCCCAGTGCACTGACAGGCCTTTCATGGCTCTGGGCAGCCGCAGATAGGGGCCCTGCCCACAGCCTTCAAAGCTTGAGTGATATCACTGGAGGAGTACTGGTCTGGTTCAGCCAGAGCAGTGACAGTGACTGGCTGTGGATCCTGTTGATCTGAACCCTGGTTAGAGCTTGAACTCAACCTTGCCTTGTCACTGTGTGCCAGCCCAGCAACCACCAGACCTGGATCAACCTCAGACCTGGTGTTTTTGTATGGTCTGGACTCTCAGCTGGCTCTGGCCATCTCTTGGCTGGTCTGTGCTGCTTGCCTGTCTAGGGTGCTGTGGGACTGGGCCCCAATTGGTGATGTCTGCAGCCCATCAGCTGCTTCCTCATCCCTTGGGGAACATAAGAAAAAGGGATAACCAGGGGGAGAAGAGGTAATGGCTTTCACTTTGCTCAAATACCATGCCATTAATGCAACATTCCATTGAGTAATGTAAACTCATTACTCTTTAAGCCTCAGAGACCTCTTCCCTGTAACCTTTGTTTGGGATCACTTTCCTAGATGGAAGTATGTGCTTGGTTACTGTGTACTGCATGCAGAGTAAACCTTGCACAGCTTTGCTAGTTCATGGACATAGGCAAAACATGACATCAAAGAAAAAACTTTAGGGAAAGGCCTTGTAAAAATCTAAATTTAGTGCTTGAGCCCTGACATAGGTCCACAGAGATAAGGAAGTGTCATACATAATGCTAAATGTAATGTCCCTAACTCTGTAAGGGCATGGTCCTGAGGAAAAATGAGGAAAAAAAAATAATGGAAAAGGATTGTGGAAAAAATTCCCTTTATTTTTCAAATATGCAAACTATCTTTATTAACACTGAAACTCACAGCATGAAGAAAATAACATAGTCAAACTGCCAGGATGCTATGAACACACCATACAGCCCTGATTTCCAGTTACCTCTTCCTTGGGCACAACAAAACAAAGATGGACAATTTCAGGGCAGTTTTTATGGGCAGGTCTGACTCCTGAAACATTGTGCACATATCACATATGCAATGGGATGCGTGGCCTATCATCTGAAAATCCATATTCTTCATGGATTTTCTATTTTAAAATTATTTTTTAAGAGATGTGTCCTAATCTAAGAGCCCCTCATGTGTGTATTGCATTGAGATAGCTCTCTGTTCCATCCCAAATACTGCCCATCTAATCATTTGGAGTAAATCTGTTTGCAAATAGGAGGAACTTGGAAAGTTTCTGCAAGTAGAAGCAGTGGAACTGCAGTCAGGACTGCATAAACTCTCAAATATCTGATCATTTTAAAAGGCAGTTGATAAAGTGATTTAATACTTTCAGTTGCCCAGTTTTACAGGCTGAGTTAGTACAAGGTCAGCATTGGGTTTGGAAGGAGTACAAACACTTTTGCATCCTTGGCTGGGCTCTTAGGGCCTGCCTCCTTGCCAAGTGTCGTGGTTTCACCCCGGCTTGGGCCGAGATCCACGCAGCTGCCTGCTCCTTAAAGTAAAAGAGCAGGAGAAAAGGGAAAAAGGGGAGGGGGGAAACAAGGGAAGGGAAAAGGAAGGGGCAAATAAATCCAAAACCAAGAAACTAAGAGGCCCGTGGGTTGGGATAAGGATAGTTTACTAAGATAACAGAAAAATAAAATATATACAATGCTAACAGGACTATAGAGCAAAAGAATATGAAAATATTGATACACAATGCAGTTTCTCACCGAACCACACAACTCAGGCCGTACCACCCAGAGCCGTCCCGGAACCCGACCGTCCCCCAAGACCCTCGCGTCCCGGCCGCTCGCGTCCCGGAACCGCCCCTTCTTCCTCCCATCAGCCCCCCTTTTTCCTGGGCAGGACGTAATTGGCATGGAATACTCTCTTTGGCCCATCTGGCTGGCATTGACTGTCTGACTGCAACTAAAAACATCAGGGTGTTATCAGAACTGTTTTCATTTTAACTCCCAAACACAGCATTCCATCCGCTGCTACAAATGAAATTAACTCTATCCTGACTGAAACCAGGACACCAAGTCAGATGCAGTGGGGATGTGGGTCCTTGGGACATGCACAGGGAAGTCAAAGATGAAGTGGAGAGTTTTCTCCCTATGTTGAACCGTTCCCACTGTGTCCCCAGCAGGTACAACTCAAAGCCAGCAGGCATTGAGCTCCTTTCTGGTAAACCTTGCTTTGGAAAGCTCGTTACTGGTATGAATTAAAATAACCCCTGTTCTGTTAAGGATGGCACTGGCTGGGTAAATCAAGATGGGCATCTTTACAGAGTGAGAGTTTATATTGCCTTTCCTTCTTAGATTAGCAACAAAAATATCAATGCTATGTATGTTTGCACAGGCACCCCTTTCAAATATAGAGAGAAAGGTTGTGTGTAGATATGTGTGCTAATTCCTGATGATACTTTTACTGTTTGGGTACTGTAAACAGATAATCCAAATCATAAACTGGCTAACAACATGGGTAAACACCAGAGCTAAAAACTAGCAGCTGAATTCTGAACTTCCCCAGGGGAGACTGGTTTGCAGCATTTGAAAATGAGGCCTCTACTTGTGTGTGCTCTGTGAACTTTGTGTTGAAAGCAGGAAATCCCACATGGCAAGGCTTGGAGTGTACTGCTCTGTGGGAACATCTGAGCTCGTGTTGAGGCAGTGTGGTACAGAGAGCCCCTTTCGTGGTATGTTTACATGTCTGCCAACAGCAACTGAAATCAGGTTGGATTCCTGCTGAGTTTTATGAAAGTATCATTAGGATCCTTCCAGATAACTTGAAGAGTTATCCTTCCAGATAAATGATTTGGGCTGGAGGGACCCTTTGCAATATCTCTAAACCAGAAAGCACGTGCATATATTACAAAGACAGAAGGGATCCTTAGTATCATCTAGTTTGACTGTCAGCATGACCCAAGCCATAGGACTTCCCAGAATTAATTCCCATTTTGAGCTAGAGTCCAGTCCAACAACCTTTTCTTCCAGTTCATCTATTGGTTTGCCCTTTATATACAGGAAGTCTCTTCAGGATTAGAATTCAATGCTTTCTTGAAAAGTTGGACAAATAGTCTGGAAAAAAAAGAAAAGAAAGAAAACAAGATGCAGTTCAATATGGACAAATGTAAAGGACTGTGGGTAGGTACCAATAACCAACTGCACAAACATAGGCTGGGAGCTAATGGGCTAGGCAGCAGCTCTGCTTAAAATGATGTAGGAATTACCAAGTTTTACCACTGGAGTGGAGTCAGTGCTATCATGCTGTTGTGAAAAAACAAAGCACTTTATTGGGTTTTATAAGCAGGTCTGTTCTTTTGAAGGTTTAGACTCATGTCAGCTGAGCTGTGTTAATGATAAGCTAGCGCTGTCTTAGCCCACTATAGATACAAGCTAATGCAGTGTATCTTAGCACTCTTTGATTAAGATCCAGTCTTTAGATACAGCCATCTCATCAAAGTCAGAGTCTAACCTCACTACAATTTAAGATAGGATGAACAGACTTGAATTTGCTCTAGGTATGCACATTATTCCCAGCAGCTGATGCACAGCATGCCAGGCTATGGTAACGTGAGTCTGAGAGCTAAATCTTAATGTACACAAAATACACCTCCCTTAGCACTCATAAATCTTTAGTTGGATTGCAGTGTCAAATTTTAGTTACTCCACTTCTAAGAAAGATGTGGAACAGTGAGGAAAAAGTCCAGAGCTTAGGAACGTGAAGGATTATTACCTGTGAGGGTATACTGGGTCTGTTTAGTCTAGAAAGGAGAAGAGCAGACATTATAATAGTATTCATACAAGATTAAAAAAAAATGCTGCAAAGAGGATGATGATAATTTGTTATCCTGCTCACTTGCCTCCTGCTAGAGCAGATCTCTTGTCAGAAGCAGCAGCCTGTTTCTCACAGGCAAGGAACTGCTGCCTCAGGCTCTGGGGCCAACTGCTGCTACATGGAGACATCTATTGTCCCTGCTGTGTTTTCCACTTTCATGTGAAAGAGATGCATTTGTCCATTTATCTCAGATGCTCAACAATTGTCCAGTCCATAAAATAGAATACCTTGCCTACAGGACGTGGAATGTGGCAGCACCAATACATAACCCTGCAATTCCTGAAGGACCCAAAAGAGCTGCAGGATCTGGCTTTGGGCCTGGCAAGAAATGGGCTTTTGGAAGCTTTGTTAGCTTTGGTTGGGGAGCTAAGCATGGCAGTTGTGTGGCTGTGGTTGGCAAAGCTGACTCCAACTGATGCCTCTGAGGGCTTCCTTCCTGAGGTCCACTTAGATGCACCTCTGAGGGTAGAGCTGGGGCCTCTGGATGAAAAGGATGAGCATGAAAGGGCAGTGTAGAGGGGTTTAACTGATACACTGGCTTTTTGACTAATGAGCAGACTAATGAGCTTAGCCATTTCTAAAGCAGGCCACCTACACTGTAGGAGTCCCAAAACTCTGGATCCTATCCACCTTCCTGGTTGTGTGTAGACATTAATTTTCTGGATATCCATGGACCTGGAGATGATGGAGCAATGCCTGCCAGTCCTGTTTACTGGAGTGAGAGACACAGGCTGTGTTCCTGGCCACGTCAGGGAAGGGGGGCAGACCATGGATGAAACAGGTCTGTCCTTCTTGAACCTCTGAGCTGTTTCAGCTGTCATGTGGGCTTATGCCCAAGTGTGTTAAACAGAAGCTGAGCTCCATTTGCTGGAACTGGGAAATTTATAAGGGAGTGGCAACCTTGTACAAGTGCTGAGAAGGGATTGGACACTGCCTATAAAAAATAAAAGAGCTGGAGAGAGACAGATGTTTTGAAGCACATGTGGGAGCAGTGTGACTGAAGGGAAGCCACTTCTGAAAACAGCCAAAGATGAGCAAAGGAACAGTTTCCTTAGGAGTCTGACAATGAGGAGTGAAACTGTTTTTTGAGCAAATCTGGGGTGGGTCTTTCCTGGCATGGAGGTACCATCCAGCTGCTTAGGTGGGCAAACTTCTTAAACTTTGCATTTTCCCCCTAGAAGGGAAAATGCAAGAGGAGAACAGCTTGCTAAAGAGAAATTAAGTTAACTGGTGTTTGGTAGAGCTTGGTAGAGGGGAGAGCTGTTTCAGAGGCTGAATGATGGATGCAATAAAGCCTTTCTTTGCTCCTTTCACAATCCTTTAGAAGCTTCCACTACTGAAAAGCCTGTTGATTCCTACTTGTGTTACCAGCCAGCACAGTAAGCCTTGTCCCTGCTGGGTGATTGTAATAGCTGTAGCCAGAAGGGTTGCCAGAGGAGTGTGATGCTCTCAGGAAGCATCATCACATACCAGCGTGAACACCAGGACTGTGAGGAAGGAGGACACTGTGCTCTCTTGCTAGTGAAGATCTGAACAGGAGCACTGGGGCTCTCCAGAGATCTCCAAATGAACAATGCTAAAAGCTTTATGTGCTTGGGAGAAGCCACTGACCAAATGAAGGCTGTGTCCTGCAGGGAGGAGTCGTCACAGCAACAGGTGGTGGTGTCCCCAACCCACCTTGCCACTTGGCTGTGCTCATTCCTTAGCTCAGAAACAGAGGAGCTTCTAGTCTGGCTCATTCACTGAGTCTTCTTTCCTCAGGTCTAACTCTTGGACTCCATAAGAATGAATAAATCAGGCTTTTCTGGAATAAAACTTCCTTTGCAGTTTAATTGTCTCCTCTTTAACGCCAGTCAGAAAGAGATGGGGGAAAAATGGGATGAGGGAAGACTGCATGTGGCAGAGCAGGGAGAAGAGTGAGCATCTTGGAGAGGGGGATCTTTCTCTGTCCTCCACTACAGACTTCTGTTGGAGGCCTTGTCTTTTGACAGCATTAATCTGCAGCCTGCTGCCAGATTTCAGAGTGCTGTCTCAGCCCTGGGGTGCCTGAGGGTGTTGTTCTGTGGGCAAACCAAGTGGGACAGCTGCTGTTTCTCCTCTATCACAGAATTACCAAGTTCGCAGTCCTGTGCATCCAGCTCGTGCCGGGAGAGGTGCTCCACAATCCCAGCCCCCAGAGAGTCACCCAGGACGTTCGTGGTCGTTCTGAGGCGGTCCCTGAAACATCAGAAAAATGAAAAAGAGCCTCTCAGTACCAGCTAAGGGTGAGGAGACCATTTCAAGAGACATCTTCAATTGAATGTTTTCCACCTTTCAAGTCACTCTTTTTAATTGACGCTTCAACCTTGATGGGAAAATGAGCCTCAAAGAGCCTCAGAGAGCCTGGCTTGGTGGGCAGCACTGAGCACAAGCTTCACAGTCATTCCTGCTCTGCTGCATTCCCAGTTTCTTCTCTGGACTTGCCACAAAATGAGGGAAAAGTAAATGTGGTTCCTCATGGCCAGTTTCTTTTCCAAAGGGCTGCTGAGCCCTTTCTGTGGTCTCAGATGAGCACTGCCACATCTGGTAACACTTGAGTTGCATCTGGTAACATTGAGTTGCATTTTGTTCTACAAAAAGTCTTTTGGTGCAGACCTGTGATGTAGTGCTGCTGAGGAACCAGAGCCCTTCAGCATCCATGTTATGTGCTGAGACAAGGCACTGGATCCTTTGTGCAAAACAACAAATCTAAACCACCCTTTGCAATGTGATATTCTCTGCAGCCACCACTCTGTGTGAGAGCTGAAGCCATCACCAGTCCAGCAACACAATCTTTCAACAGTGACAACAGATAAGACTTCTGGGACCTGATTGACAACAACTTTTCTGAAGAAGTACATCTTCAATCTACTTCCTAAGAGCACTCCTCTGAAGCCTCTTCTCCTAAGGTTTACAAGGGGAGGAAAGCTGGAATGGAGAAATGCTGTTGCACCCAATCTGCATAAGGAATTGGCTGGACAGTTGCAATCAAAGAATTTTAGTCAACAGTTCAATGCCCTAGTGCAGACCAAGGGGCATTCCTCCAGGGTCACTACTGTTCAGAGACTTGGACAGTGGGATGGAGTGCACCCTCAGCAAGCCTGCCAACACCACCAAGCTGTATGGTGCAGTCAACAGGAGGGGGATGGCATCCAGAGGGACCTGGAGAGGTGTGACCATGTGAACACCATGAAGTTCAACAAGGCCAAGGGTCCTGCACATGGATCAGGGCAATCCCCAGCACAACTACGGAGCATACATGGAGAGCAGCCCTGAGGAGAAGGGCTTGGGGGTGTTGGGGGATGAGAAGTGAAACATGAGCTGCCAATATGCACTCACAGCCCAGAAAGCCAAACGTGTCCTGGGCTCCATCAAAAGCAGTGTCACCAGCAAGTCAAGGGAGGGGATTCTGCCCCTCTGCTCTGGTGAGACCCCCCCACTGCAGTGCTGCATGCAGCTTGGGGGTCCCCAGGACAAGAAGGACATGGAGATCTTGGAGCATGTCCAGAGGAGGCCACAAAGATAATCTGAGGGCTGGAGCACCTCTGCTATGGAGACAGACTGAGTGTTGTTCAATCTGAAGAGGAGAAGGCTCCTGGGAGACCTTCTAGCAGCCTTCCAGTACCTAAAGGGGGCTACAGAAAAGATGGAGAGGGAGTGTTTATCAGGGTATGGAGTGACAGGACAAGGGGAAATGGCCTTAAACTGAAGGAGGGGAGATTTTTATTAGATGTTCAGAAGAAATTCTTCTCTGGAAGTGTGGTGAGCCACTGGCACAGGGTGCCCAGAGAAGCTGTGGCTGTCCCTGGGTCATCCCTGGTAGGATGGGGCCAGGTTGGATGGGGCTTTGGGCACCCTGGGTCAGTGGGGCTGTCCCTGACCATGGCAGGGGCTGGCACAGGGGGGTTCTGATGTCTCTTCCCACCCAACCACCCTGTGATTCTATAATCTAAACCCTCCTCAACTTTGAACATCCTTGCTAATGGCACAACTTGTCCCTGTCAGTCCAGAGTTTCTGGGACATTCTGCTGGGTGACCAGGCTCATCTTCAAGTGACCTCTAATGCTTTGGGTGACTGAAGCACATAGTGAAGACTCCAGCATGGGCAGAGAGGGCTACTCAGCAAAGGTCTCATGGATACGGGCGTGTTTTAAGCTTAATGATGCAGGGCACTGAGACTGCTTTTAGCAGAGATCCTGGGAGAGCAAGTGAGGTGTAAGCACTGTCAGGGAGCACAGAGCACAGTGTGCTGCTAAGCAGAGAACTTACAGAAACCAGTCCACAGCAATGATCAGTGTAATGTCTTCAGTAGGCAGCCCCACTGATGTCAGCACTATCACCATCGTCACCAGTCCTGCCTGGGGAATGCCAGCGGCCCCGATGCTGGCTGCAGTGGCAGTGATGCTGGAGGGAACAGGAAAGCACAGCTATCAGCAAAGGGAAGGAAAGAACCAGTCACATTTGAAGAATGTCAAGAGCTCAAACTCATTGTCTTTCTGCCCTGGTCACTGAGCAGGATGGTGACACATGGGACATCAACAGGGCTGCCAGGGTCCAGCCTGCCGGGTCCCCCCACCTGTAACAGCCTGCTCACTGCAGCTCTGACTAAGGGATGGCCCACACCTGGAAATGCAACAGGGGCTCAAGTGGAGCTTCAAAGATGTGGTGCCCAAATCACATGTGCTTCTACACCTGGAGATGCAGTACACCTTTCTTCTCCATGCTTCCTCCCACCCCTTGTGTTTTATGAGCAAAAGAGGAACCTGACCACCCCTCTGATAAGTCAAAAAACCTGAAGCCTGCCCTGTAGTCCCACAGCTCTTTCAAAAGTCACCTTATTGTGATGATCTGCCCGAAGTCAAGCTCATAGTTGTTGACTTGTGCGATGAAGATGGCTGCAAGGGCCTCGTAGAGCGCGGTGCCATCCATGTTAATCGTAGCTCCCACAGGCAGAACAAACCTCGTGATGCGCCTGTCCACACCATTGTTTTCTTCCAGGCACCTGAAGGTGATGGGCAGTGTCGCTGAGCTGAAAGGAATTCACAAAACAACATCAGTTGGGTATATAGGCTGACTTTGGAGGAGGGACTAAGCCTCTGCCTGGTTTATGGCCTTACCCACCTGCTTTTTCACCCTGCCATGTGAGCCAGAGGCCAGAAGTTGCTAGGAGAAAGAACAGTCTAAGCAAGGCTTCCTCAGTTATGGTGCACGCTGCAGTTGCACATTCAGACATGGCCTTCCTCAGGGGGCTGGGACAGGGGCTGTGTAACCCTGAGGCTGATGATGCTGGTATAACACCAAATGAAGGTGATGCTGGAGGATTCAGGGTACACAGGACAGAGCCACAAGACCAAAACTCCTTTTGCAGCCATTAGAAAAAAACTGGAGCCCTTTCTTACCCCCCTCAGTGCACAAGACAAGAATGACCCCTGTGTGAGAACAGATCTTGCAGAGAATTGTTTCTGAAAGAGAACATGAGCAGGAAAAATGCCATGTGTTTCAGACATGGCATGGGAAAGGCTGCTATGTGCTTGCCAGGAAAAGAATATAGGCTGAAAACACAACATGTAGGGAAACAACAGGTCCCTACAGTCTTTTGCTTTGGCTGTGTTGTATGTCAGGTGTCACTGAACATGGAGGTGTCTATGCCATTGCCCAGGTCTCCCATGAGTTTAATGCTGGCTCTATACAGTGTGTGTGCCTGAGGCAGAGAAAAGTGCATGTGAGAACATGTGTGTGAGGCACAAGCATGGGGAGTAAGGCTGCAGTGCAGTGGGATCTGGTATTTGTCCTGAGCTCTGCTGCAGAGTCAGCACTGTGTTTGGTAAGGAGGAACGTGGGCCATGCCCTACACTTAGAGGTGCCCATGTGCTCAGGGCTCCTGTGCAGGGAGGTGGGAATCTTTCCACCCTAACATGAGCTTGGCTGGACCAAGGCAAAAAGCTGCTAGTGCTAGAAACTGTGAGACTGTAGTGCTGCACTGAGGGCAATGGAGTGCTAAGAAGCAGCCCCAGAGAACCCCAACCCTACTCCTTGGTCGCCATCATACCTTGAGGAGGTGCCCAGGGCTGTGATGAGGGCCTGCAGAAGCCCTGCAATGAATACCCAGGGGTTTCTGTGAGTAACGATGAAGTAGAGCAGTGGCAGGATGCAGAGAGCGTGAATGAGGAGTCCAACGATGACAGTGAGTGTGTACATCCCCAGCTGGCCTCCCATCACTGCCAGGTCATCCATCTCCAGGATTTTGCCAGCAATTAAGAACATGATGCCAACTGGAGCATACCTGTGGCAGAAACACAAGGCAGATGCTCAGAAGTGGCGTGCATGATTTCACAGCAGCTTTAACACATGCTGCCTGGACAAATCCTCCATAAGCCAACACATCAGAAGTGCTCACTGAGCCTAATCATTGCATAACACTGCTGGGTTCTTTTCTGGAAACCTGGAGAGAGCTGTGACATGTTTACCTTACAGTCCCAAAACAGCCCTTGTCACAGTCTCAGGGACCCCAGCACTCTGTCACATACACAGCTTGGGCACTGGTGGAGGCTTCCTCCTCCTGGGTTCCCCACAACACTTCTTGATAGAGAAGGTTATGTAGAGGAATCTTCAGAGTCCCTTTCCTAACAGAGCTTGGGCTCGAGAGTATTTGATCTTACTGTGAGGCACAGAGAAGTACAGGAGGAGCAGGGAATCAGGGAGTAAAAGCAATAGTGTCCTATAGGCTCTGGGACATCAGCCTTGCTATCTTCAGATACTCACATTTAGGGAATAGGAACATATAGAGAATCTACAGCTGGTGTAGCAAGGGCTGGGCACACCAACACCTGTGAAAGCAGCCATGGTGTATATAAAGCCTCATTTCAAGGTATGCCACTGTCCTTTCCATTCCTTGTGGCTTTCTCCCCCTCCATAACAATGCATCTCATGAGCAGCAGTGAGGCTCCACAGAAAGGAAGCCAAAACACAGACATGGAGAAAATCACGGGTACTAAACTAAACATGGACAAATAACTGGACCAAAGAAAATTCCAGCTCCACCACTGCATCTTTCAGGGCTTGGCTTCTACAGCTCAAGAGCTCACATGCAATTCATGCAAAAGGCTCAGAGGTCCACATGCCAAATTCCAACTTAGCCTGGGAGGTTTGGAAAAGTTTCAGGAAAGGATTTCACAAATATTTCATTTCCTCTGACCTTCTCAGAAGACAGCTAGCCACCAGATCTCGCCAGGAAAAACGAGGTCCTGGGAGATGCTCTGCAGACTGTGGCTTCAGGAAGGAGTGCTAAGCTGCAGCTGACAGTCCTGCCTCCTGTACCAGCAGGATTTTGTAAGTCAGGAGGTCTCTCCAGACACTACTCATTGTATGCACACAGGGAGTTTCCTCAGCATAACCTATGTGCTATACATCAAGACCCTGCCATCCTTTGCTGTAAGGGGGAGTTGAAGACACCTTGCAATTGTCTCTGGGAGTAGCATGCAGGTCTACTTGTTCCACTGTGCTCATGCTCTCCCTTCTGTGCCCTCAGGCAACTCTTATCTCATCTCAGGAAAACAAGGACCAAAGTTCTGGCTCATCCATGGAGGAAGACAGAGGGGTGTCAGAGGGGCTGGGGCTCACTGACACTGCTGTGACCTCAGGGTTGTTCCTCCCCTTTGTGTAAGGCCTGATCCCCTGTGCCCAGGATGTTACTCTGAGATACAAGACTGTGACTAGAAGAACAGGAAGAGGGTGCAGGACTGACAGATCCCCTCCCTGTCAGACATTTCCAGACATTCTGCCAGCCTCACATTTCTCCTGTGTTGTGGTACCTACCACAAAGTCCTACTTAGACCCTGAGCTTAAGATGGGTCAAGAGTTTCAAATAACAACATTTGGTGAAATGCTGCTTTCTAGAGAAGACTCCTCTCAGCAGTGCCTGGCTTATCAGAACCACACAGCACAGGCAGCCTTCCACAGAAAGCAACAAGCAGCTGAGCTCTTGAGGACTCTGGATGTGGGAGACCTCAAAGCGAAGGGAAGTAACTTTGAGTTGACCTTATCAACCCAGCTCAACAATCAGAGCTAATGCACACAGGTACCACCCTGAGTGACAGGAAAGTGCCAGGTTTCAATTTGTAGCTAAGTCAGACTCCTGGAACATAGCTGGAAGGAAAGCTTTTGGTGGGAAAGCCTCACACCCTACCCCTGTTGGTAAGGCTAAGAGATCTTCCACTCCAGCTCTCTGGTCTTCCAAGGATGTTTCCAGCAGCCTCAAGGAAAGCAAGTCCTGGTGTACCTGATATTTCTAAGGTAAAAAAAAACAAAAACAAAAACAGGAAATGAAATGTGAACAAATATCCCATCCAGACTTTTCCCTCCGGCTTGATGGAGCCAAAGGAGAGCTGTGCCCATCTGCTTTTCCTGTGCATGTCATCCTTAAAGCTACCCCACTTCTGATCAGGTCAGTGGAAACTGCACCTGCAGACCTCCAGCTCCAACCGGCCGTGCTCCTCACCAGATGATAATGGCCACCAGCCTCATGATGGCTTCGTTGAGGCAGTTAAAGAACTCCCGCAGGGCCCGTCCCTTCTGCTTCATGCTGCCGATCACCAAGCCGAAGCACATGGAGAACACTACCAGCCCCAGAGCGTTCACCCCATTGGCTGAGCCCGGGATGGGAATGACTTCTTCAAAGGTCAGCACCTCGGAGACGGTCCCCAGGGCATGAGTGACGTTCTCCAAGATGCCGGTGAAGTTCTCAGGCACAGGAATCTGAGTGGTTGTCACACCTGCGGTGACGTTGCTGCTGTGGAGGACGGTTCTGGTGAAGACCCTGGTGCTGTACTGCGTCTTGTACTGCAAAGACACAGATAGTCAGATGTGCTCCCAGGCCCCAGGTCAGGAGCTCAGGATGACATGCTAAGCTCTTGCAGCCCTTCCTAAAAGAAGGGAGAGTACTGCAAATTCCTGCTGGTCTGTGTGGGAAACATGTCCCTGTTCTCAAAGTCCCCAGCTTAGTGCTTTCATCACAGAGCTGAAGTTCAAGAGAGACCATTGGAGCATCTCATATCCCTAGGACTGAGATAGTCTGGCTTCTCTGATAAGCCTTCCAAGGCCACTAGTGCTGTAGGAGAGACAAATCCTTGGAGAACCTGCTCCTGTTTCACTGCCAGTCCAAGCCTGTTGCTTGAGATCACACAAACCCTTCCTGACTCTTAAGTGTGGGGTGGAATAGAGGTTGAAGCCCCTATCTACAGGCAGCTTGAAAAGCTTGTATGGGGGATGCTATAATAACAGCAGTGTCTCCTGGAGCAGTTAGACCTGAGGAAGTGTGAAGGCACTATAAAGCAATCACTGTTGCATCCCTCATCGAAGTAGGTTGGACCATGGTCTGGGACACAGGGTGCAATGGGAAGTGATGGGCCAGGTGGGTATGAAACATACCTGTTTGAAGCAGGCTTCTACCAGGTTGGGTGGGAACATATTCCTGCAGGAGATGAAACAAGGGAAGAGTTATTGACCTGTTTGATTAGAAAGAAAACATAGGCTTAGGTGGGCTTCTTGGCTGGTGCCTCTGTCCTGGAGGAGTGTCTCTGGTCACAACTGTCATAATGTCAGCTCAGACTACAGAGCAGATGAGATCTTTCTGTCAGACTGACAGAAGATGGGAATATGGTGATCCTTTCAGATTACTTTTCCCAACTGGTATTTTGTGAGCTGCTCTTTCTTCCCAAACAGGAGAGACTCTTAGGTAAAAGAAGCAGGAAATAAAACCATGACCAAAAAATGACACCTGAGATACCAGTGGAAAAACTTGTACACTTGTCAAGTCTCAATCCTGTTTCTTTCCTTGCTTGATTTTCAATTAAAAATTACATAATCATCTTGACAGTGCTACAGATTGATAGTTTTCATGCTTTGTTTTGCTGGGTGCACCTTGGCTTCTTGCATTAAGGCCTCTAACAGACAGGCTGGACTCCAGAGCTCCTGGCCAAGCATTCATCTCGGCATGGCACAGCCAGTCAGCTCAACTGAGCTGAAAGGAGTGGGCTGGGCAAAACTCAGCTAAACACCTCTTTCCATAAGAGTGTATGCCTAAAGCTGTGACACTCCAAAAGGACATTCCATGGAGGAATGTAATCTCACTGATATAATCTCAACATCATGGTCACCTACCTCACCAAGTCCATGAAGGCATCTGTGGTCTGCACCTGCTCAATTCTGCCTTCTCGGTGAAGCTTGTCCTTAGATCCTTTCCCTGGGTGGATGATGATCACCATGAGGATGCCAATGAAGACTGCTATGATTGTGGTCACCATGTAGTAGACCACAGCCCGCATCCCCATCTTCCCTGAGGCTCTGCCATCTAGGGAGGCCATTCCTGAGGAGTCACACAGAGAGACAAGGTGAAAGGTCTATTGTCTTGGAGGGAAGGGGGAAGCCTGAGGATGATTCAAAGTGTCCAGAGCACGTTGTCTGATTTGGGCAGGGAGCTGGGGTCTCTAGGAAGCCCAGCATACAAGGGGCAGCCATTGGTGCTCCAAGGTGATACTGATGTGGGAGAATGTGGCTTGTGGTTATGAAGAATTATCACACTGGTGGGTCTTAGGCTGCCTTTGGGAATATGGCCATTACCTCATAAAGCTTCCAGAAGGGAAATAATCCCCTGCCAGTACCTTGGGCCTGTAAGTCCTTAATGGTGGAATGTTTCAGCAGGTGGAATGCCTTGTAGTCCCTTCCACTGTCTCAAAATTTGGCTGGTTGGCATGTCTTCTATGAGGATGAAACAAGCTCTCCAGCCAGTGATCGACTCTAGCTCTTTCGGACTGACACAAATTAACCTTCCCCTGGCTGCATCAGCCCAGAAGCTGACTTGGGCAACAAACTTGTTGACATTTGAGGTTTACATAAGATGAAATCCTTGCTAGTGCTCAAGTTTTGGGCATTTGAAATACCACATAGCATCCTCCTTGGTCTTGTGAGAAAGCACAAGTCCTTCTGTTTCTCTTCCCCATTGAGCCAGCAGAGCAATGAGTGTGACTCATGCTCACTGCAGCTCTATGTTCAGGCTCATCACTATTAGCCAAGATAACCCAAGCACCTCCAGTTGGGGTGCAAAGGCCACTCCACCAACAACTAGCATCTGTCTTTGCTCAGTATTGCCTTGGCTGAAAGCAGAAAGCACATCTCACCTGTGATCAGACTAGACACGATGAGAGGAAGAACCAGCATCTGGAGCATACGCATCAGCAGCTCACCAGGGAAGGAGAAATACTTGATCTGGCGATAGGTCAGCTGGTAGGGTCGGAGGGAAAATGCCAGGATGATCCCTGTGGACAAGGGATGAGAATGGAAATGGGACAGTGTGATCCAATGGCCTGTCCCCCAGTCCTACAGCATGGCTTTTCTGTTTCTCATCTCCTTTCAGCTCCTCCTCTCCCCAAAAGAAAAGAGGCCATTTCTTTTTCTAAAAGGCCATGGTCCAGTGTGTAGTCAGTGCTCCCTCTCCCTCCCTCTGATGTATTTATATGTGCAGAAGCCTCCTGCTAAACCACAGGTCTCCTTGTTGCTCTGTCTGCTGCTCCTCTGGGGTCTGATCCCAGGAAGATCATCAGCACAAAAATGCTGTGACCAGAGTCAGAACCTCTCAGCTTAACCAAAGTGAGCCAGGCATCATCTTACATCTTTTCAGTTCAGAGACTTTGTCCACTCACGTAGAATTACAGAATCTCCTGAGTTGGAAGGGACCCATAAGGCCCTTGGAGTCCCACTCCTGGCTCCACACAGCCCAGCCCAGTCAGAGCACAGCACTGAGCGCATCATCCAGACGCTTCCTGCCCTCAGCCCAGCTCGGGGCTGGGACCCCTTCCCTGGGCAGCCTGTGCCAGAGCCCGACTCCTCTCTCAGCACAGAACCTCTTCCTGACACCCAGCCTGACCCTCCCCTGGTGCAGCTTCACACTGTTCCCTCAGGTTCCATCCCTGGTCCCCAAAGAGAGGAGAGAGATCAGTGCTGCCCCTTCGCTCCCCTCAGTAGGAAGCCACAGACCCCAGGAGGTCTGCCCTCAGCCTCCTCTTCTCCAGGCTGAAGAAACCCAGGGACTTCAGCCTCTCCTTGTAAGACTTCCATACCCTTCAGCTTCCCCTCCAGACACTTCAGACCTCTTGGAGCTGAGTTCAGCCAGTGAGTTAGAGACATATAGTCTGGATCAAAAGTTAGGGATGATCCACTATTTGCTGGCAGATCTAGTTTGCATTGTATCACAGCCCTTTATCCCTTCTGGTACTGCCAAGCTAAAACCGTGGGGTGACCCTGAAGAGCCCTTGTAGCTGCACTCACAAGAAGCCTCTGAACAAACCTGGATGATTTTATATGGCAGCTGGACCAACAAACCCTTTCTGTTGTAGACTGTTCCTAAATTGCAGCCACAGAGGATAAACAAGGACTTCCTCACACAGGCCTTCTACAAGGTCTGTTGTCCCTGGACACAAAGATACTTCTGATTTGGACAGCGTTTGGAGATGTCAGTTCACCAGCTCCATCTTCCCAGCCAAATCACCACAATCAAACCAAACCAAACCAAATCTTTGGGGCACAACCAAATTTCCCCCAACACTGACAGGTGGTGCCCAGCGTTCCCACCAGCTCCATACCTAGTAAGACTGCAGCGATGGTGAAGAGGACAAAGGCATTTCTCCTGAAGAAGCTTTTAGCGCTGTCAGCAGTGATGCTGTGCATCCGCTTCTTGGCCCGGGCCGCTCGCTTCTGCACTGCCTGGCGCAAGCGCTGCACCCGGCCCTCGGCGTTGAGGCGCTTGGCTGCATCCTCGTTGAGGAACAGGCTGTTGACATGACTCTGCTCACCCATGGTCGGCAAGGCTGCTCGGTCCCCACGGCACAGCTCGGCCTAGGCTGGGCAGGGAGAAGCACAGGAAGGAAAGAATAAGCTGCAGGCCCCCCCCCCCACCCCAACACCTTCGTTTTTAGGTCATTTACCTCAGCAGGTTTATTGAGAGTTTATTAATGAGCTCCTCTGCCCCTCTGCAAGGAGCAGACTTTGGGACAAGGCATCTATAGACCTGCCAGGATCTTGTCACAACTGCTCTGGTGTCTCTGGAGAAGCTCTGGACTGTGTAGCACCCAAGCTGCAGTGAGGAGTGGCTTGTAGTAGCCCAGGCAGCCAGACATGGCTCCAGAGCCACCCAGGGTTGTTTGTAGGAGTTTTCTCAGTTTGAACAAGGAGGCATTGTTACCACCTGGCAATAAAACCAGTTTCTGTACACAGACTGTTCCAAACGGCACTTCTGACACCTTCTAGATGGACAAGCTCCCACCAGAACAGCTTTTCCCCAAGACAGAGAGTGGCACTGGCTGGTTCTGCAGAGAAGAATATGATTCCCTCTTCCTTTCATCCATGAGGTGGGTGACCTTTTCATAGAAGGACTTCAAATTAATTAAAGAGGACTTTCCCTTTGTGAGCCCGTGGTGACTGTGCCCGGTGAGATGCATTGGTATTTAAATGCCTTTCAATAGCACCCAGTATGATCTTCTCCATAATTTTTCCAGGTGCTGAGGCAGGACTCACGTGTCCTGTTGGTATACTGGGATAGCATAGTCTGGCTTCCATCCCAGCAGGGATGTGGTAGAACTTAGAATCATAGAATATACTGAGTTGGAAAGGTCCCATAAGGATCATTGAGTTCAACTCCAGCTTCCTACAGCAGAATGGATTACCACCCAAGGCAATAGCTTCTAAAAGAAGAACCATCAAAGAAAGATTCCAACTGCAAAGAAACTCTTTCTCACTCCCAAACCACTCTTCAGCAAACAACCCAGCACACCGTGGTGAGGTGAAGTGCCATCTTACTTGGACAGGCAAAGTTCCCATCTCTCTAGTGAAGTGAAAGCATCCACGCTGATGGCCCTGAAATCACCCATCAAGGGCTTGCTGCACACAAACTAGGCTTCCCATTCACCATGGTGACCTGAGGAATCAGGAGTTAAGAAATGAAGACTCACCTCTCTTCCAAACCTTAAGAGTTGGATCACACCAGAGCAACGGCACAAATTCCTGTCCGGGGAAGGTGAGAGCAGAACCCATATGCATATAAAGGGACTCACCTGCTCTTTTCTCCAGGTACCTCCCCATCCACATGCACTGGAAAAGGTACTTTTGTGCAAACAAAATGAAATTTCAATTTTGAAATGGGAAAGTTCAGGATTAGCTATTAGATCCCACGTTCCCCCATATGCTCAGCAGCCTTCTTCAGAGCACAACTTCCTGCACAGAAGGAACTCACCAGCAGAACTTGCTCCAGTGATGTCCCCACCCTCTTGCTGACTTGCTCCCTTTCTCCATCTGCCTATTTTGCAATTCAGTGGCCCCTCCACAGCACATTCCCTCAGCATCGCTGGCCTGAAATTGTGTAAATATTTTCTATTGCATCAGCAGGAAGTTTTCAGGCTGCTGTGGTAAGTCATCAAAGTTCTCCTGCAGATTGAGGGCCTCTTAATGGCTAGATTTTCCTTTCTGTGAGGAAGAAGGTGGGTTTGCTCTCTTAGTGAAGGTTCTCCCCTCCGTAGCTGCTTCACCGCTTTGCCAGAAGCACTGAGATCTTTGTGAGAGCATTTTTGGAGGTAGCTTCAAGGCTAGGACCAGGAAGCACAGGATGTTTTGCAAGAAAGTTCAACGTTGCAAAACTAATGCCTTGTTCCTGGCAATGAGGTTTCACATAGACAGTGGAATTTTTGGTTATTTTAGGGACATCAGTCAGAAGATGGTGAAAGTGAAAAATGGGGAAGGAAGACTTTTGCACTCTATTTCTTTGTCCTGCTCTTTGCAGATTTTTTGGTGGGGTTATCTTCCCATCTACCCAGGGAGATTCCCAACATAAGAGGAGGAGGAGGGCAAAGGGGGCTTAAGGACCTATAAAGAGCTAGTGTCAAACCAACCAGGTTTTTAGGAAAACACTTGGCAAGGATCCTGCACGAAAGGATTTTAAAGCAGTGGGATGGGATGCATGGAGCATCACTTGTAGTGACAGACAAAACCAAACCAGGTAGAATTGAGTGGCTGGTTTTGCCCATGGAGAGATTTCAGTGATGAGGTTCTGTAAGAAACTGCACTGAGCTGTTCATCCACTCACAGGTGGCCTGGACGATCAAGCTGTGTCAGTGAAAAGCTGTAAACACAGGAGGAATACCTCCTTCATTCTACCCTCTAGTGACTCAAAGAGGTGTTGGTAATAACACACAGGAGCCCAGGCTGTCAGGTGGACAGCGCCAGGAATTATTATGGAAGAAGTTAGGGGAGACAAAATGGCTTTATGATGAGCTGCAAATACAGAGCATCCTCCCATCTCTGGCCATGGCATCTCCTGTCTGCTTGACTTGCTCCAGTGGCTGGCCAGACCCTGCCCAGCTTCCTGGCCCTTTGGGGCTACGAGCCCACGCTGCCCCCTGACAGGGCTCTCACAGAGGCCAGTTTTTTGGAGCTGGTCCCCAAGGGTACAGGGTTGACATTTCAACCTTTGTCTTGCAATAAAGAGAAAGTGCCCAGGTGTGAAACAGGCTTGTGGGGGATAATACAGCTTTTATGTTACAACAACTGCTGTTGGGGGGTTTTTAAGTACCCAGAAATCCACAGGCACATGTTAAATATTGCTACATCACAGCATCAGAACAAAGTGAAATCGCTGGGGCAAACTTCAAGTCCTTTGCTGAAGGACTTTTGCATTTAACTCAGATTCTAAGAAAGCAACTGTGAGAGCTTTCTGCTTCTCCTCACTTGGTTTTTCTGGGGGCTGAGCTTCAGAAAGCAAGCAACTGATACTTGACTTGATAAATCTGCCATCACTGAAATGTTCCTGCACTCAGGCAATCAAGCAGCAGCATCAAGGATCAGGCTGTGAGTCTTTCTTGAGCCTTTTCTCATGTGCTGAAGTACTTTGCACTTCTGTATCGAGGCAGTTTGCATCCATTGGAGCCCCACAAGTGAGTTCCTCCTGAGTGGTGTGAGTGGGGGACTGTTGGCTGGGAGCTGAAATGGGAGTGTTCAGTGTGGTGCCTAATGCTGTATGTCCATAGGGCTGTGCCTGGGGGTGGCATTTTGGGGGATGGTGGGGGAGCTGGAGGAGATGGGCTGCATCTGCATTTGCAGAGAGATAAGAGAGGGTCCTTTCCAGATGTAACACAGCTCCCAGGAGGTCAGGGCAGTGTTGCTGGCCAGAAAAGGTCAGTTCTGTGTAGCAGTGATGCATCAAGTTTCTGCCCAGGCAAAGAGACAAGTGTTTGTGCTGCCCACACTAATTGCTAATGTTCGTTAGCAGCAGGGACGCTGTCCAAGCAGAGCTTCACGTGCCTCAGCATTCCTTCACAACAGGAACAGAAACTACACTGGGAAAAAACCTCTGCTCCATACCTGTGTGTGGCTCTGCCCTCGCTCCAGCCACAGGCAGCAGCCTTGTCACATGCTGTGGGCTTTCTGAGCACGAAGGGAAACCCCACCGGATCTGTGTCCCCACAACAGCCAGCCTTCGGCTGTGCTGGGACACGAGGAAATGCATTTGATGACTGTACATGGTCCAGCTGAAACTAAAAGCTTGCAAGTCACTAACGACAGTGCAGCCTCCATCCACTACTTCAGCTCTCTGGAGGTCCCAGGTGGGACCAGCACTAGAGATCAGAAACTCAGGTCAAGGGAGGGGATCCTTTCCCTCTATGCAGCCCTGGTGAAGCCATGCCTGAATGCTGTGTCCAGGGCTGGGCTCCTCAGTACAAGAGAGACACAGACACACTGGAGAGAGTCCAAGGAAGGGCCACAGAGATGATGAAGGGACTGGTGCATCTTGTGAGGAAAGGCCAAGAGAGCTGGGACTGCTCAGCCTGGAGCAGAGAAGGCTTGGGGGATCTTTTCAATGTATACCTGAAGGCAGGGTGTAAAGAAGACGATGCCAGACCCTTCCCAGTGTTGCCCAGTGACCAGAGGAGAGGTGGTGGATGTGAATTGAAGTACCTATACATTCTTCTTAAGCATAATGGAAGGCTTTTTGACTGTAAGGCAGGCTGAACACTGGATCAAGTTGCCCAGAGAGCTTGTGGGGTCTCCATCCTTGGAGATACTGAGAAGCTGACTGGACACAGTCCTGAGGAACCAGCTGGGGTTGACTCTGCTTGGAGTGTGGGGGATTGGACTCGATGAATTCCAGAGATCCCTGTCCACCTCATCCATGCTATAGTCTTCTGCTGATGTGCTGCTGTGAGACAAGGCTTTAGAGGACTTTTCAGACAGCACTGACACACCTTGTCCCTGGTAGTTTCCTGAAGCTGATTTACATGTAGAATTAGTACCAGGCTATGGGCTGGTTCCCCACTCTTCTCTCACCATCTAACCCTTGCACAGCACTCTTGCACCACGCTGAAAGATAAACAAGGGAATGCTACTTCATGGGAACAGCCAAGCACCACTTGTGGCTCTTGGACAGATCAGGAGGACCCCGAGGTGTCTCAGAAGAGCAGGGGGCTATCGATCAAGTGGATCCTCTGAGAAACTCCCCTGGGATAAAGAAGGTCCTGGCCCTTGGCAGGATGTGGCATTACAGGGCATGCTCATCATGATGTGTGAGGCTGAAGAAAGTAAATGCAGAGTTCAAGTGAAGACTTTATCTGCCTTCTTGCCCTGAGCTTCATCTTCATCTTCTCCTGAGATCAGCAGTCGGTCCATGCCCTGCTCCCTCTGCCTACATAGAGCAGAGCAGTGGCACGGCTTTCTGTTAATGTGAGCCAAATATCACATAACCCACCTCAAGGGAGGCAAAAAACTGTGTGGCTGACACAGCAGGGTAGAGCTCCAGTCTCCAGAGGGTTCAAGTTCTTGGCTGGGACAAACCTGGCTGTCAGCACTCAGAACAAACGGATGGGAGACGATGGCTGAAATGCTGGCGCTTTACATCCCTGTCCCACTACTGCTAATGTCTGCCTAGAGGAGCACACAAGGGGTTAATCTAATTAGCTGATTTTACTCCTGGGACAGACAGCATTCAGCCAAATTAGAAATGCCCACTGCAGAGCCTCTCCCAGGTTCACCAGCCTCCAAGGACTGGGGGATGAGCGGCAACACAGTCCCAAGCCATGGGTGGTTAGTACAGCGTGTGCTGTCAGCCCACTGCCGTGGGCACTCCAGCAAGCCCTGCTGCTGAGGGGACAAGGCTGGGAAAGCACCCTAGAGCCAGGCATCCCCCTCCTCTGCAACGGCTCCCCCAGGCTCCCCCTTCCCTCTGCTAAGGCAAACCTCTCTCTGTGTTTGTTTCTGAAAGCCAGCCAAAAGACCCGGAGATAATCAGCACTTTTGAGCCCACTGTTTCTCTTGTCTCCAAGGAAACTCTGTGCTTATGCTGAACATCAGCATCAGCAGGGTTTTCAGGGAGGGAGGTCTCCACAGGTAGCAGCAGGGAAGCACCCTGAGAGGGAGAAGGGGAAGGAATCTCTGCAGGAGGAGATGGGTTGGGAAGAGCTTTGCACAAGCTGGGGCAAGGCAAAGGGTCATGGGGAAAGCTGTACTCGTCTTTCCAAGAGGGACCCAGCTTCTAGTGCTGGGTCACCTAGTCAGAGAGCAGAAGCTAAACAGCCCATCCTTGCATGGAGGGAGGGGAGGCTCAGTGCTTGCAAGGCAGGGAGGTGCTGGGGTCTTCAAGAGAAGGCGGCCAGGGTCGTGCTTCACCCTCAGGACCCTGTCTGGTCATCTGACCGTTGCAGGTAGCAGCTACAAAGTTCTACTTGCTTTTGGGCAGATGACTGGCACCCCAGAGTAGGAAGCTGAGTCCTTCCAACACCAGCTGAGTAAAACAGGCGCTTTGTAGGTATTGTCTTTGCAAAGATGGCAAAGGAGGAGTCAATGTCTCCACTCCTGCCTCACTCCCTTGTCAGTAGCTCAGTGCCTGTGGTCAGGAGCACTGAATCCAGCCATTGTCCTACTAGATGGTGTTTTTTCAGTCCCCAGGACCAGGATAGAGAGGGCTCACAGACCCCCAGGCTGGAGGTATCCTCACCCCTCATGCTCTCAGAACTTTTGCAGCGTGGCCCGTTGCTTGCTCCTGGGGAGGGCAGTACAAGCTGAAAGCACTGCAGCCCACACTGCAAATTTCCATTCAGAAGCCCAACTGGGGTGAACTCAGCCATCTTGGTGTTGCTATAGCAGCCGCTGGCAGGGCGCTCTGCTCAGCCAAGTGCGAGAGCATCTCCATTTCCCACCCGGCAGCCAGCTCCCTCCCAGCCAACTCCTAGCACAATAATGGATCCAGGAGGAGAACGGACCTGCCCAGGGTCCAGCCGCTGCCCTGTCTCTGTGGGAAAGCACCAGCTAAGGGGAGGGGGTCTGCAATGGGCAGGATGCCAGCCCAGCCCAGCTCTACAGTGACAAAGTGTTCAGCTGGTTTGGGGCCTAAGTCCAATACTTGGAGAACAAGTGCTGTTCTCCCCATCGCTCCCACTCACCAGGCATCTCACCCCAGCCCCAAACACACCATCTCACTTTTAATGCACTCCCCTCTGGGCAGCTCCTCTGTCCTAAAGCAGGGTGAGAGTTATCCCAACTGCTCTCCTGCCTAAGGAAATCTCCTGCCATCCTCCTGTCCTGCTTCAGCACCTGGACCTGGCAACACTCTTATTCATGCATTCAGATTTGCTGACAAAACCACTCACCTGGAGCAAGGGCCAGTTGTCAGGCAGGAAGGGCAGCAGGTCTTTTTTTGTCTTGGGGGATTATTCTGAGTTGTTTCGTTCTTTAATTCTTTAAGCTCAAAGGCAGGATGGAGGATTTTCTCCTTCGAAAGGTGCAGCGTTAGCAGAGAGCTCTGAGCAGTACCTCCTGAGAGAGGAAAGGAAGACTGTAATATGTTCAGGATACATGGCAGCAGGGGGTGGGGGAGTGGCATGGAGGAGGAGACTGAGAAAATCTTCGATGATTGCAGGAGACCAGAGGACAGAAAGCACCTGTCACCGTGATGGTGCACATAGCCCATGCTGGATTTAACACCACCAGCACCTCTGTGATTTCTTCTGCATCCTCACACAAGCTGCAAAGAGAGTTAGTGGTAACAGAGAGCAGGGCAAGCTGTTAAATGAGAACCAGACCTCATCCCCATCCCTCTCCGGCCCTTTGTTGGCTCCATCCCTGAGGGTGGCTGGATGCAGAACAGCTGGATGCAGCAACAGCTGGGATCCCTGGATGGGAAGGTCCTTCTCCAGTCCCATCTGTGTAAGCAGGACCTCGGAGATCTGGACACACCCCTGGTGTTTGCTCAGCTGGAGGGGGTGGACATGTGCCTGTCCCTCAGGTGAAGTGCTGTGATTTCCCCTTGGTGTTTCAGGCAAGTCACAAGGAGGAACCAGTTCACTGGGGTGCAAGGGGAATACAGGAGCAAGAGAGTCTGCCAGGGAGCTGGGCAAAACTTCCCCTGTCTCTATTCATGGAGCTCTTACATACTGGCTCCTGCTGCAGTTTCTTTGATCCAAGTTCCATGGTTTGAAATGGCCACTAATGCACAATACCAGACCCACCAGTCACTGCACAGGCCTGAGCCCCACCGGTGCTGACCTGTGATTGAGGCGGAGGGAAGAACCACATGCAGAGACAAGCCCCAGCCCCAAGGTTACAGGAGCACCTCTGTGTCTGTTCCTGCCAGGTGCAGGACTCAGGGGGGACCCATCAGCCCTTTCCTTGCAGCAGTCATCTCAATTCAGGGGGCAGCAGTGCAGGGGCTTTGCATGTGCTCCAGCTTCAGTCCACCAACACTGGTGTGTTGTGTCTGCAGCCACAACTTGCCACAGAGTTTGAACTCATCCAGCAAGAGGTCACTCAAAGTCAGAGTGTCTGGCTCATGTGACAGCGTCCTGGAACCGAAACTCCCCAGAGCCCTGTGTCAGAGTCCAGGGGAGAGGAGAGCCTCTACCTCTTCACCCAGACTGTAAAGAGCAGATCCCAGCACCAGCTGACTTTTGGCAGACATTAACCATAGACTCATGATCATTTAGGTTGGGAAAGACCTTTGAGATTGAGTCCAACCATGAATCGGGACAGTGACGGGACGGGACTTCTGTGGATGAGCCATTTGGAGCCTGAGACCTTGACTCTCTCTGT
Source organism: Rallus limicola (assembly GCA_022605955.1). NCBI lineage: Eukaryota > Metazoa > Chordata > Aves > Gruiformes > Rallidae > Rallus > Rallus limicola. The sequence continues at coordinate 2,205,552 of JAKCOZ010000047.1, read as the reverse complement.
TATTCTCCCTTGTTTTAACTCTATCTGTCACATCAGAGGGGACACAGGCTGTTGCTGCATCAGGAGACAGGGACACACTGTCTGCACCTAACACATTACATGGGCTTCACGCAGCTTGGTTGCTCACCTGTAAATGGAGGACATGGCCCTGATCTCCTTACTGCAGGCTGGGCTGGAAACCCAAGCCCCACACCCAGCTAAGATTCAGTCACCTTTCCAGCAAAGCACATGTTGGAATGGCCTCCACAAGAAAAGAGTTTTATTCCAAAATGAATTTGGAGTTATGGAGAGAAGAGACTCCATCACTCTGCCTACAGCATGAGCCCAACCCACTGCTGGGGAAGGGGGCTGAGAGCTGCAGAGGGAAACAGAGACGGAGCCTGGCAGCACTTGTGTAGATCCTGGAGGTTGGTGTCCCTGCCTGTGGCAGGGGGTTGGAGCTCTGTGATCCTTGGGGTCCCTCCCAACCCAGACCAGTCTGGGATTCCATGATTCTATGATTCTTTGCTGATGTCCTTTGCTCCTTCTGCTGGGTTGACCGCTTCGGCTCCCACTGGGCAGTCCCAGAGAGAGGACATCTCTAACTGCTCCTGCCCTGCTTCTCTTACTGAAGGGCACCAGACTTCACTGTGTGCTGTCTGCTGGAGGCTCAGTGACCAGCAGCTGTCAAATCACTCTTTGCCTGGACAAGTGCATTTCTGACACTACCCAGAGAGGGGCAGAGCTGCCGTGCACTTGGCCATCCCTCAGCTGAACCTACCTCGGGGAGAAATGGTTGGCTAACGGTGAATGATTGTCCTTTTCCACATCAAGCCTGAAGTCCAGCTTGGCTCCTAGAATCTCTACTAAGCCCTACCCAATTTTTAACCCCCAGATTAATACCCCTTGGCCCTTTTTAGCCATGAACTCATAGTGACAAGTGCATTAAACTTTGGGCAACTTTTTGCACATTTCATTTCCACTTGTACCGGTGGCAATTTGGAGTTATTAAATAGGACACAGAACAGCAGTCTCAAGCTATGGAGGAGGTGAAGAGCACCCTTGGATTGGAGGTGCCCAATGCCCACACAGAGTCATTTCAGAAAGGAGCAATCCCTGGGAACAAACCCCATGGTGAGCTACGCCCCCAGCCTCTCCTCTTTCCAGGGAAACTCATGGTGTCACCCTTGGGGGAGGCTATGAGTAAAGACAGGATAACTGCACCTTGGGTCACCGAGTCACCTTGTAAAGGGTCTTCCAATGCTATCCCTGCACAGCTGCCTGAAGATACAGGAAGGGCTTGTTGGAAACCACTTGGAATAGCTCCCCTAAATCAACTCCCTGGTGATGGTAGCCTTCTATGATGTCAAAACCAACTGCCCTGTCCCTGTGTAACATTTTTAGTCCACTTGGGAGATCAAAATAAGTAATTTTGAAAGGTGCTTTGTGGAGAAAATCACAGAATCACAGACTCACAGAATTGTAGGGTTGGAAGGGCCCTCCAGAGCCCATGGGGTCCAACCCCCTGCCAAAGCAGGGTCCCTAGGACAGGGCACACAGGGCGGTGTCCAGACAGGGCTGGAATCTCTCCAGAGAAGGAGACTCCACACCCCCTGGGCAGCCTGGCCCAGGGCTCCCTCACCATCACTAGGGAAAAGTTCTTCCCCAGATTGGTGTGGAACTCCCTGTGCTCCAACTTGAGCCCATCACCCCTTGTCCTGTCCCCACAGACCCTGAGCAGAGGCTGCCCGTGTCCCCCTGTGTCCTACCCTTCAGCTATTGATCCCCAGTGATCAGATCCCCTCTCAGGCTGCTTCTCTCCAGGCTGAACAGCCCCAGCTCCCTCAGCCTTTCCTCACAGGGGAGATGCTCCTTAATCATCTCCACAGCCTCCTCTGGACTCTCTCCAGGAGATCCCTGTCTGTTTGATCCCAGGGAGCCCAGCACTGGACACAACACTCCAGGTGGGGCCTGAGCAGGGCAGAGCAGAGGGGGAGGATCCCCTCCTGTGACCTGCTGCCCACACTCCTCCTGATGCCCCCAGGATCCCATTGTGTCTCTCAGCCCCAGGACACACTGCTGGCTCGTGGCCACCCTGTCACCCACCAGGACCCCCAGGTCCTTCTCCACAGAGCTCCTCTCCCACAGCTCACCCCCAGCCTGTCCTGATACAAGTGGTTATTCCTTCCCAGATGGATATTTCCTGTGCAGAAAGCCACTGGGATCTTCCCTGTTACTAATTGCTGTGGGGAAAGATGAGATTTTCTTGTGCATTAAGCAATCCTTCAACCCTTCCTTCCCTGGATTTTGCAATTCTGTGGTCTTGTTCTCCTTGTTACAGTAACCTTAATTTGGGGGTTGGGATTAATTTTGTATCCTGCACCATTCCCTTGGCCAGGGAGCAGAGTCCAATTACGCAGCTGTGACCTTCATTCCAAGGTAGCAGAGTTTCTGCAAATGAATCTCCTTTGTGTTTCCCAGAGCTGCTCAAATAATGGAATTTCCTTCCTATGGGAAATGCTGATATTTCAACATTTATTTTTTGCCCTATTTTGGAACAAAAAGTCAAAATTTCAACTCTTGCAACCCATGAAGTTCAGGAAAATTCAGAAATACAAAGAAATTATTTGGTTTGGATCAGCCTGATGCAAATCTGCTCTCACCTGAGCTGGAATGTGTCTTCCTATGAGTGCCTCTCCTAGGTTATAATGTTTCTACCTTGTTTGATAGGCTGAAGCTCTTGTGATACTCAGCAGCATCTCTGAGCTGAGCATCATCCTTGATGCAGCCTGGAGGATGAGCTAAGGCTGAGGAGAATGGGGCCAGAAGGTCTGTGAAGCTCTTGCTGACAGCACCTGCCAGGACATTGGCATAATGAAATAATGACAGTGATAGTTTAAAAATGCTCTATCTGATGACAGAAATTACAACTACCCCAAATTTTTAAACTGGATAGTTTCAAATGATGAGTGAGGCAAACTTCTGTGAGCTCCTGAAGTTTCTATCATCCAGAAGTGCCTGCATTCTCCCCTTGGTGCTGCTGAGATTGCATGAGGTGGGGATGTTTCAGCTGCTCTGAACCCCAGTTTGCACTCCCTGCATCCTTCTGGGGAGAGTTCTGCTTTGGGAGTTCAGGTGATTTGGTTTGTACCATGAAATCTCAGTATTTCACTATACAGTGCAAACTGCAGATGCCTGAGGTGGTTTCTCTGGTGATGCCTGAAGACTTAAACCCTCCATCCTCAAACAGTTTCAGAACAATTAATGACAATCCCCCTGAAATAAGGAGTGACTCCCCGTGCTCCCTTCCCAAAAGTTGCCTGATAGAAATGCACCTGGATTCCCCCAGCATGGAAATAGGTGTGAGGAGCCACTGAGCTTTTCCTTCCTGCCCTGATCCCTCTCTGCCTCCTCCTTCCAGCTCCATGCTTTCCTACCACGCTACAAACTGCGTAGCAGCTGCTCTGCTGATCTATTTGAAAGAGGTTTGACTTAGGTTTCATGCAGAATCCCAGAGTGATGGGGGCTGGCAGGGACCTCTGGAGATCCCCCTGCCAGAGCAGGGTCCCCTCGAGCAGGCTGCACAGGACAGTGCCCAGCATCACGGGGTTTGAGTGTCTCCAGAGATGGAGACTCCCCAGCCTCTCTGGGCAGCCTGGCCCAGGGCTCTGCCACCCTCCCAGCACAGAAGTTCCTCCTCAGGGTTAGATGGAACCTCCTCTGCTCCAGTATGTGCCCACGGCCCCTTGTCCTGTCCCTGGGCCCCCTGAACACAGCCTGACCCCTCCTCCTGAGCCCACCCCTCAGCACTGAGCAGATCCCCCTCAGGCTTCTCTTCTCTGGGCTGAGCAGCCCCGAGTCCCTCAGCCTCTCTGTGTCACAGAGATGTTCTGGTGCCCTCAGCATCTCCACAGCCCTTTGCTGTCCCCTGTCCAGGAGCTCCCTGTCCTTCCTGCCCCAGGGAGCCTGGCACCACCCACACTGTTCCCAATGGGGCCTCCCCGGGGCAGAGCAGAGGGGCAGGAGACCCTCCCTAACCTGCTGCCCACACTTTTCATCATACACCCAAGGATGATGCCATTGTTTTCTTGGCCATGGGAGCAAATTGCTGATTCACAGTCAACCTGTTGTCCACCAGCACTCCCAGGCCTTTTTCTGCAGAGCTGCTGGTACAAACTGGAGTCCAAGGGCTTTACTGTCATTTCAATTCGCTCGGTCTGATGCTACTGCAGGTGAAGTCTGCCTTCTCTGAGCTGGGAAAACAGGATGGAAATGCTTTACTTCTGCTGCTCTGATGATATATTTGTCCAAATTTAACTTGGCCCATTTTCTTTAGCATTCTCTACATGGTATTACCATTGTGCTCTTCTCCAGCAGCTTGCAACACAGTATATGTGTATATGTATTACAAGGACAAAAGGGACCAGTTGTGATCATCTAGTCTGACCTCCTTTTTCAGGACAGGAATAGCCCTGTGTTAATTAATTTTCTTTTAAGTAGAATATACTATTTAGAAAAATTTCTGAACCTGCATTACTCTCTTCTGGCAGTGATGAATTCACCACAATTCCAGGCAAATTATATAAGCCTGGGTCTACCTGACCCTGGAAATTATGCATGATAACTAGAAAGAAGCAGCATTCGCTGCTGTAGAGGAGCTAAACTGAACTTACTAATGTTAATGGTAATACTGGCATCCATGCAGCAAGAGGCTGCAGCTTAACCAGTGTGGATATGCACGTATTCACGCATGCAGCAAGGGCAGACAGGGTCTTAGAGGCTCAAATGACAATGAGATCTGGCATATGAAAAGCTTAGTCGAGGTGGATAATCTTGCAGCAGTCACTGGGGCAGCAGCACCTCCAAGTTTCTTCCAGATGCCCCCTCAAAGCATTGCTTCCCTCAGCATAGATTCGTGAGGTTCCTCCTCTTCTCCCAAGTGAGATCATACACTCCAGACCCAAGCTTTGGGTTGACTTCTAGGGTCTGATTTTGCAATTTGCTTTCCTTTGGGAGTCTATCAGTTATTCACTAGATTTCTGGAAGGAGAAGAATTCAAAGCTACAGGACTTCAGAGAAAGCAGAGCTCTAGACAAGATCTGCACCCTTGGCTTTCCTTCACTGGATTGCAGAATCCCCTAAGCCCAGCTGCCTTCAGCCACTCCTGATGGATTTTGTCTTTCATTCTCTCAAGCTCTCTCTTGGAAAAGCATGCTCTACCTCTCTCTTCTTGAGATTCTTCATTGCACTCTTTCTATGACACCCTCCTGCCATGTTTCCTAGGCTCCTAATTTTGACAAAACATCTGTTGACCTTGGGGTAGAGCCTTGCTGATAGACCCCCACCTGGAGAACTCAAAAGTTCAGGTCCAGCAGGACTCTTCCCATCTTCCCAGTGTGGAGAACCTCCTGCAGCCTGTGTCAGAAAGACACAGCGTCTCCTCCTAAGGACTGGGGGTAACGTGAAATGCGTTTCCATCTTTATCTACCTTTGCAGACAGAGAATGGAATCTTATATCAAAGTCATATTTAGCTGTCTGCTTATGCTGCCAGCTTGTCCAGTCAGCAAGAACTCTGCCTGTTCGCTCCTCCAGGTGTAACTACATCAATGCAGTACGAGTCAATAAACCAGCTTTCACAGGAATGGCTGAACTGGCTGAGCTCGACAGGCTCTTGCTCTCCTCTTACACCTTCAACCCCTTTGAAGTATTTCAGGGGAAAGCACGGCCTTCCCTTCAAGCCTTCCCTTCCAGCAGCTCTCCAGAGCTGGAGTCTCAGTGACAGTTTTGCTCCAGCTGGTGCTACAGAAGGTCTGCTGAGGCTGTGGGGAGGTGGTGCCAGGGTCTCCTGGCGCATGCACAGCGCTGAGCTCTGATTCACAAGGTCCATGCACACACATGGGTGCTCTGAGCTGGCCACCCCCTGCCAGCCTGACGCAGAGCAGTGCCAGGGCAACCCCACCATTCTGCTGCATCCCACCCCGCATCCTCCATGGCTTCCCAGATGGGGAGTCCTCTCCCCATCCACTGCCTCGGGTGGCTGGCCAGGCAGCGGCCCCACATGCCTGTGGGTGTCAGGTGAGCTCCTGCCCCACATGCCTGTGGGTGTCAGGTGAGCTCAGGCAGACAGGCAAGGCCCAGGTCCTCGCACAGAGAAACCTGGAGCAGTGAGGGCTGCGCGGCAACAGAGGCAACGCAAGCTGTCTCACAGCTCATTACAGAAACTGAGCCGAAGGGAAGGCACGTTCCCAGCTTATCAGGCCACCTCCTCTGTGAGCTCCCTGATCTACTTTTCCAGTGATTGTTCCTGACCTAGGAGAAGCCCCTGAGAAATCTCACAGTTCATAGCCTGCAGCTAAACGGGCATGGGCGGGCAGCCACGGCAGGGAGCTGGGAGCATGGCGCAGGCAGGCTGACTAACCAGCTGGAAAATTCCACTCCTTCATGGTACCAGACCCTGCTGAAGTGCTTGAAAAGCAAACCCTGCCCGGGGTGTGTTTATCTGCTCGCCAGGCTGCTGTGCTGCTTGGCTTCCCATGCAGTGTGCCACACTTTCCAGGATACCGATCCGTTCAGCCCTCATTTGGCCCTGCAGTGAGAAGCGGCTCGGGAATGGTGTCCAGCTTCCTTTGCTCATTTTATGATATCGATTTGTTTTAGCCCTGCTGACAGTCCGTGCTGGCAGGGACACGAAGGTGTGGGTCCAGAATGGGGTTGCCCACAGAGCCTTCTCCTCCAGCTCCAGCCTTCTCCTCCAGCTCCAGCCCAGCTGGCGACAAGAAGCCAGTTCCTGTGAGATGCTCATTCCTTGCGCCTCTGCCAAGTGATCAGCTCTAGACAACCTCTCCTTGCCCCAGGTTAACTCAAGAACCTGCCAACTTCCTTGAAATTGGTCAAACAACTTCCAGTGATCTCTTCTTATTCAAAGACAATCAGACAAAGCAATGCTGACAAACATTTCAACATGGAAAGCACCCCACTGGCTGAGGACTGAAAGCTCCCATCTGCTCCCAGCTCCCATCTCTCTCTGGGACACATTTTTCTCCTTTCTTGGTGCATCCCATGCTCTTACCTTCTCTCAGTTTGCAGCTGTGGTCACTGGAGGTTTGTTTAATCCCCTGTCAGGGGAGAAAAGCCTGCGAGTGTCTGGGCAGGAAGGCTCATGCTGCAATGTCACCGCTGTCAGGTCACCACTGTCAACCAACAGGAGTAAATCCCATGGGAATTACACAGCTGTAAAGCCTGGAAACTATGTTTCACACTTGGACTGCCCTGTCCCCGGTTTCCTTGCAATACTACACAATGAAATAATGCAGAAACCTTTGGGTTTAAGCAGCGAATCTAGAAACAAATGTTATCCAGGCTTTTCCCTGTAGCAGCCCTAAACCACAGAGTGTCTCACTTGCTAATGGCCACCAGACACCCCCAACGTCTGATGGGGGCACAAGGAAACACAGAGCAAGTCCCTCCAGAATTATCCAAGGGACTGAATGTCCACTTTGCAACAGCTATGTGCTCTTGGCACTCTCCCAGAAGGGAACAAGGTGCAGGCAAGAAGAACTCTCTGAAGGTTTTTACTTAGGAATTTAGTAACCAGGTTAGTTAGTAAGGCTTTGACTCCGTGATGTCCTTCCCCTTAGACAGCTTTTCAGATGCACATTAAAGTTTCACTCACATGTTTAAAATATTGCCTGAAAAAAGGAGTAGGTGGGGGGAGGTTTGCTAGCACTTTTCAGGCAGCTGATTTACAGCACGGTATCTGAAGAGGAACTGAAATGTAAAGGGAGGCAAGCTTGCTCAGTCCAACCAAAGTTTCCAGCGACTGGGCACAAAAATGACTTGCTGAGTTCTGGCTAAAATGTGTATCTTGCATAGCTGTGGCAGAAAAGGTGGAAGATTAGACTGAGTGAAGTAACACGGCAGTGTCTGCCCTTAGTTACATGCGGCCTAGAAGTGAAGCTGCTTCTCAAAGGTCAGAGCGTGTGACCTTCTGGTCACAAAACCTGTAAACTTTGTCAGAACAAACTGTGTTCCAGCTATGCCATACCCTCACCACCTGTTCCTGTGAGGAGGGCGAATGGTGCCCTTTCTCTGAAAACCAGAAATAAGGAGAATTTCCTGGTCTTTGCAAGTCCCTTAGCACCTCGAATGCTTCCCCAGATCAAGAGGCCAGCCCACATTTAGAGTCTCCTGTGTGAATAACAAAATCTCCATGCAAAATTGAGCAGCAATCTAAGTATTCTCACCATACCTTCAGGCTGTAGACCCGGAATGAAACCTGTGAAGGGTTCAGGAGGCAGCAGGGAGCCCAGGTTCTGACCTCTGCCTGCCCAGGTCAGACGACAGCATCTGCCAGCTCCCAACAGCAGAGCAGAGCTTGACGCCAAGCTTGAGAAGATGGAAAGAAATCCTTTGAAGAGGAGCAGTAGCCACAAGCATCCCAGCACAGCCTGCTCCGTCCTCCAGCTTGTGCCCGTGACTTCTGCGGGCCCCCGCGCGTGAGGCCAGGCTGGGAGCCGGGGCGGGCCAGGCCGCGGTGCTGCGCTGATATCTCCTGTGCTCTGCACTGATAGCAAGAGGCCAGAGCCGGCAGTTGGCAGGGCACAAGCCCCGCTCGCTTGCTGCTGGGAGATGTTGGGCAAGGGCAGCAGGCGCTGCTGGGGGGAGGAAGAAGCAGGAAGGAGCCAGGAGGCCCAAGCCACGTCTTGCGGTGCTGAGGGCTGAAGGACACCGAGCCTGTCCTGTGCGTGCAATGGGCCACAACTGGGAATAATGCTGCCTGCTGATGAGCCATTGGCAGTGTCAGAACATGGAGGGACCTTTTTGCAGCACACAGTGATGTGCTGGGGCCCTTGGGAAAGGTCAAACAGGCTCTGTCCCCAGCCCTGAGCACTACAGCTGTGACAGGGATGGGTCTTGCCGCTGTGTCTGCTGGTCCAGACTGATCCAGCTGCAGAGCTGCTCACCAAGTGCTGCCCTGGCACAGTGCTGTGTGGCATCCTGTAGATGCCATACTGGGAAGGCTTTCCTGCATCACAGAGGTAGTGCTACACTGCATGGTGCAGGTATATCCCACATACCATTGTGTTGGTGTTGCTTCTGTTTCTTTGAAGATATTGATCACTTCCCTCAGCTCAGGGCGTCCCTGCAGGATTTTCCTGGAAAGCTCTTGCTGTAAGAATGATCATTTCTGTATCTCCAGGGAATGGTCACCTTAGGAAAAATGCAGGGATAGTCTGAGATGCCAGCACTGCTTCAATATTGTGATGTGCTTTGGAGAAAGAGCTTCATAGGGAAATTATTTTCCTTTCTTTTTTTTTCCTGCCAAAATACTAAATATCTTCCTGTTTTGTTCCTAGGCAGTTAGAAATCTACTTCTTACAAAACAACATCTGGAAGTGCCTGCTTGCTGTGCAATGAATGCACTCACAAGGGCTACAGAAGATCTGGATCCAGCTCTGCTCCATCTTGGCAGGTCTGAGGCCCGTGTGTAGGGGTGTGATCTGCCCAAAGTGCTGTCCCATGTGGTGAATGCTCCCAGTCCCTTGTTGAGCCTGATCCAGTTTGTGTAGATCCCAAGAAAAGCCAGAAGAGAAAGCTGAGGCAGGGCTGGCAGATGCCTGCAGGACACGGAACCGATTCGGCAGCGCTGAACAAGCACAGATGAAGAAAGGAAAGCAATCCCAGGTTTGTGCACTGTGGGTTTACTACTGGGGAAGCCACTGAGACCATCCTGGTGTGACCAAACAACACAACATTCTTCTGTCTTTCCTCATGGGTGACGTTTTCCAGCTCCTGCTTTCTCTGGGTCCACATGAGGATGCAGCACTCAAAACAAAGTCTCTTAGGAGTGGTGATTAGAAGTGAAAGCTTGCTTTAGTTTGCTTCTGGGCAGCATTTCAGATCTCCTTAGGATCCTTTCTTTTGCAGGGGTACCTCTTACAGACCCTAGCAACAAGCCTGTCATAAACCAGCAGGATGCTGGAATGTGCTGATTCTCAAACCTCCTGCAGCACTCTGGGCAGGACCGGTGAGGAAAGCCAGGATCTGTTGGTGTCCATCCCACTCTCATTTGTCTGATTTTCCCTGCACTTTGTATCACAGAGGCACCAAGGAAAAGGAGGATGTGAAGGGCGGGTGGAATGACTTTGTTGTAACTCTAGAGAGGGCGGTGGGAGATCACCACTCTTAATTGCTTCTCAGCTAATTTGCAGGAACCAGTTTCCACAGACCTGACCTCTGCTGGGTGAAAGCCGATGAGGCAACCTGCCAGTTACTCTGCACTTTTCACAGCCAGCCTTTGTTAGCCGTATCATTTGCAGTGCTCCCCCCACCAGGATCACTCTGCTGGCAAGGAATGGATGGCTCGGTTATTCAGCACCTTTGGACTTCTACTTATTTTAAGCCCATGAGGTGTAAGGCAGTCAGCAACGCTGCTTTGTAGAGAAAAGTACCCAGGCAAGGTCCACCACTGCCCTGCATCTTCCACACCTCATTTTCCACTCAAGACAGTGCCTCCCTGATTCTAGACGAGTATCAGCATCACGGACCAGCTCTGCATCAGCTTTTGTAACACACTTGCTGTGACTGATCTGCTGGGACCCTGAAGGACCTGTTTGTGCCTCACCATCCTGATCATTAGTAGAATGGCAACAATGACCTGGAGACCCTTGGCAATGCTCACTTCTGCTGGTTTGAAGCCAGAAAAGTCTGAATCCTGTAGGCCGATCCTGGATTGGTAGAGGATTGGCTGTGAAACTCAGTGTGAGGCTGTTTTGCAAAAGTGAGGAAGGAGGTTTGGGTCTTGGAAGGAGGTTGAAGGAGGTTTGAGTTTGTTTCCATCAAAAGCCATGCTTTCATCTCTCAGGAGACTTTTTGTCATACAACAGAGGTGCCCCCCCACCCCGCATAGACCTCGCAGCTGAAACCTTGTGTCATCCACCCTGGGACTTCACCAGTCTGTGGGCTAGTGCTGAGCTTGGAGAAAGGGTGAGTGACCCTTGGACAGTGCCTCCTACAATCTTCTGGAGGTGAGATGTGCTGGTTTAAGCAGTGGCAGTAGCAGTGTTGATGGAGACTTCTGACAAATTGTCTGGCTCCCCTCCACCTGCCCTCTCCTGTGGCCATAAAGAACATGGATTTGTGAAGCAAGGGCAGGTGTACTGCCATCCCAGCACCTTGGGATCTGCCTCCACACCCTGATCACAGCATCTCCAGCACCCTGCCACTTTATGCTACCTAGTGTGAGAGCAAGTGCCCAGCTCATCCACTTTGGCTGAGCTGAAAGTTGCTGAGTCCAAGCCTGATGCTTCCCAGGAGCTAAACTGCATAGGGGGTTAACCAAGGAGAGTGTTTGAGGAACGCTGAGAAGGCAGAAACACCTTCATAGGGAAGCCTATGCTGGCTCGGAGCTGCCTGGGAAGGGTCCTGAGAGGGGTCAGGTTTGCTGTAGTTCATGTTTAACAGAGGTGGAGTGTCCTGGTTAACAAAGATACAGTGTCCTGCTCAGCATGGCCAGGGCACCAAGGATTTACCCTGAGCTGGAGAGAAAGCTGAACACCATGGGAGAGGTGCCTTTATCCGGGTGCCTCATGCTCTGCTCACTTCAGGTTCTCTGAGATCTCATCTAGAAAAGCCCCATTTGGAATAAAAACTGGAATTCACATAGCCAGTGATTTCCCAAGGAAGCATTCTAGCTGCCTGGCCACAACACTGTCGTGACAAAAGTCATGGTGGAGAATAACTAGCAGCATCCTTAGGGACAGACACTGATTAGGAGACACACTGGCACCACACCCCAAAGCTTTTAGTTCCTCCTGAACATACACTACATGTTTTTGGATGTCCACAGCCTATAGTTCTTATTTCCCCAATTATTTTTGATGATACCTTCTCAGTGCTAAGATTTTAAACCAAGACAGGCCTCAACTGCTTTTTGTTACAGGCAAAAACATTCCAGGCTGCTAGAGAACCTTCAAAAACCTCATGGAGGTAAGTAGGACAGAAGAGACCAAAGGTAAGGAATGTTTGCAGGGGCATCCACAAACTTGCCTGTTAAATAATATCCCTGGAAGAGCCACGCTCCTGCTGTAGAGCCTCTGCAGAGTGGGACTGTGCACTACCACGTGCCTCCAGTTACAGCCTTCCCACCTTGGCGTAGCACGGCACCTCTGACCTCAGGTGGGCTGAAATCCTGTGGTCCAGCGCTGCACCACAGGCACCAGAGCAGGTAGAGATGCTAAGCAGAGGGGCAAGGGCACACTGGTCTGTATGACAATAGCCAAAACCAAGGGAGTGAAATTTTTCAGTAAGAAAGTGTGACAAATCGAGTGCTTGCTTCCCCATCTAGTGGTTATGTTCAGAAGGAAGAAGCTCCAGAAGAAGTCAGCTGCTGGTGTTGATCCTCTTCAGATGGACAGGCAGTTGCAATAACTGTCCATGCCCTCTTCTTCTAACCTGGACAGTTTGTTTTAGACAGTTTTAAGAAGGAAAGAGACAAGACTGAAACAGAAGCGCTCTCCAGTCCTGTCAGGGAATGGGGAACAAATCCCTTGTCCCATGCACACTGGGCTGGCTGCAGAGGAAATGCTGCAGCAAGGGTGTGTTAACACAGGCCCAAACTGCCAGGGGCTCCCAGCAGGGCAGGGAGGTGAGATGTCTGAGCCTTTTAATGCAGCCCATGAAGAGCTCTTATTACTTTTGGGTTCCATCAGCATGTGGAACCCACAGAGCTATGAGGACCACCAGTGCCTTGATTTGAGTCTGGGACCAGTGTGCCCGCTGAGCCAAAGTCTGGGAGAAGCATTCATGGTTCAAGTTAGAGATGTGAACTACAGACTGCGACCCCTTCCAAGGCACTCACTTGTGTTTGTGAGTGGGTTTAGTTGCTCCTGTACACATAAACATTCCTGGAAGTGAGCTACAACTTGGAGTAACTCAGCTTGATTCCTCCAAGAGAAAACATCAACTTTTCATAGAATCCCAGACTGCATTAGGTTGGGAGGGACCTTTAAAGTCATCTAGTCCCACCCATGCAGTGAGCAGGGACACCTTTAGCTAGAGCAGGTTGCTCAGAGCTTCACCCACCCTGACCCTGAGTGTCTCCAAGGATGGGGTCTCCACCACTTCTCTGGGCACCCTGGGCCAGGGTCTCACCACCCTCAGAGGGAAGAACTTCTTCCTCAGGTCTCATCTAACCCTGCCCTGATCTAGTTCAAACCCATCACCCCTCGTCCCATCGCTCCCTGTCCTTACAAACAGCCCTGCCCAGCTTTCCTGTGTCCTTCAGGGGCTGGAAGGGGCTTGGAGGTCTCCCCACAGTCTTCTCCTCTCCAGGCTGAACCAGCCCAACTCTCCCAGCCTGTCTCTGTAGCAGAGGTGCTCCAGCTCTCAGATCATCCTCGTGGCTCCTCTGGACCCACTGCAAGAGGTCCATGTCCTTGTGCTGAGGGCTCCAGAGCTGGACGCAGCTCTGCAGGTGGGGTCTCCCCAGAGCAGAGCAGAGGGGACTCCCCTCTCTCTGGATCTGCTGCCCACGCTCCTTGTGATGCAGCCCAGGATGCCACTGGCCTTTCTGGGCTGTGAGTGCCCGTTGTCAGCTCATGTCCAGCTCTGCACCCATCAGTGTCCCCAAGTCCTTTTCCTCAGGGCTGCTCCCCATCACATCACCCCCAGCCAGGATGGTTGCAGAAAACTGTGGAGAAAGGAACCTGTGTAGGGAGAGGCAACAATAGCTCAGCTCTCCTGAGCAATTCCCAGCTCTCCTGGCATCATTAGTTGCCAAAGGATTTTGTTAGGGAGACCTAGTTGAACTGTGGTGTAAGTCAGCAGTGTACTTCAGGAGATAAAATTAGTGCTTGTGTTGGTAACTGACTGTAGTGCCACACTGCTGCACTCAGGACAGTCATGGCTGTTGGCAGAGGACAGCTGTGCAAGGCAAAGCTTGGAGTAATATAGTGAGTCTGATGTTTTCAAAGGCTACTGGGGGTACCAACAAGAGTTCTCCTCAGCTCTAAGCTGGGAAAGGTTGTGAAAAGATACTGAGAGGAATCTTTGGAGCCATTGGATATGGGTGCTAATTTGGAAATGAGCAAAGGAGATCTTTCCTTACAGCCAGAGAAGTACCAATGGCTTGCTTTCCCTGGGGAGGAACCTCTGTCTCAGTCCTCCCAAAGTGGAAAATAGATGCTTCAAAAGAAATCACCTGCTGAGTAAGAACCTCTGACAACATTAATGGTGGTAACCAACGTCCTGGTCATGTTAAAGACTCTCACAACAGCTTGTACACAACTCTGCATTTCCAATGATGAACCAGTGCCTTCACAGTAACAAGTGCCATGAAATTGGGCCAACAAAGGTGTCTTCTTCGTTGTTGTAATTACCAGCAAGCAAATGTTTGTACATCTGTGGCTTGGCAGCTGTTCAAGACCCCAGTGTCATTCCCCAGCAGTTTCTGGCTGAGGGTCACAATGCCACAGGGGGTCTCAGCAGTCACAGGAGGGATCAGGGTTCTAACAAAACATAATTCTGAAGTAGTTCTAGAAGACCCACAGGAATGGTCTGGCAGCTGGGAAAGCCTATGACATTGGTGAGCTGAGTTGGGCATAAATCCATGCTGCTGTTGAAAAAGGAAGGAAGCCCTGTCCTTCTCCTGGTTCCTTGCTTGTCCCCACGAGTCCTCTTGTGACATCAGTCACAGTGAGGAGAAAAAGAAACACAGGGAGGTGCATTTTGCCCCCAGAGAAGAGAGTGAGAAGATGTGAGGAGCTGTGCAGGCACCAAGGCCAGTGAGGGGGATGGGGGGAGGAGGTGCCCCGGGTGCTGGAGAGAAAGATGCCCCTGCAGCCCCTGGAGAAACCCATGGTGGGGCAGGTGTCCCCCCACAGCCCATGGAAAAGGCCCAGACCCCACCTGCAGCCCGTGGAGAGGCCCCACGCTGGAGCAGGACAGGAGATGCTGTGTCCTGTGTTGGAGCCAGCCCCTGCCAGCACTTGCAGCCTGTGGAGAGACAGAGACACAGAGATGAGCAAGGGAGAGATCTGCACTGGAACAGGCTTGCTGGGGGGAGGCTGGTGACCCCATGGGGGACCAGAGGCACTGTGATTGATGACTGCACCCACAGCAGTGACCCACGCTGGGGCAGCTGGGGAAGAGCTGAAGCCCTGTGGGAAAGGACTCAGGTTGGAGAAGTTCCTGGAGGACTGTCTGCCCTGGGTGGGACCCCAGGGTGCAGCAGGGGCAGGGGGTGAGGAATAACCCCCCCAGCTAAGGAGAACATCTCCTGAGGAACTGACTGAAACCCCCATTTCCCCAGTCCCTGCCCCTCCCTGTGCCACAAAGGGGGAGAAGGGAGCTAGATCCTGACCAGAGTGCAGTCTGGGAAGAAGGGAGGGCTGGGGAAGGTGCTTTAAGATCTGGTCCCACTTCTCATCCCCCGACTCTGGTGTCACTGGGGGAGCAGGGCAGGGCCAGCAATTAGAGAGTTTCTTTCCCTTATTCTGTGCTGAGTCTGTTCTGGCCGTGACACTGATTGCAGGATGATCTCTCCCAGTCCTTCTCTCCACTCCTGAGCCTCACAGTATCTATTTTCTCCCCTGTCCAGCTGAAAAGGGCAGTGACAGAGTGGCTTTGGTGGGCGTCCAGCTTCCAGCCAGGGCCAAGCCATCAAGTCCTCTGAGAAGGAGCCCTATCTGTACAGAGACAAGTTAAAAAATAGGTTTTCAAGTGGACTAATTCCAGCAGATCCACAGAGTCCTGGATACACTTCCCAATTAATAATGGTCAGTGTATCACTGGAAGTCACTGAAGTAGACTTCAGGTCTACAAGGAGACAGAACCTCTGCAGGCCTCTGGCATAGCTTCTGCTTGAGTCACCAACTGATCAACATGGTGTGAACATCCAGTGACTGCCTTCTTGTCCAGGGCACTGGCAGAGCAATAGAGTTGGGAAGGAGATCATGATTACCTGTGGTGCTGCCTTCACTCCAGAGCCTCTGATTCTTTCCCTGCTAGTGGGTACTTCTGGCTGTGGATCACAATGAAGCGTGGTGCTGTGGAACACAACACTCTCAACCCTTCACCACCTGAGCTCATCCAAATGACACACTCTCAGAGGGTTGAAAGCCTTCACACACTGTGGGTTGGGTTTCTTTTTTTTGGGGGGGGGGCAGGGGGTGGGTTTGTTGGGTTTGGGGTTTTTTTTTGAGAGCTCAGCCATGGAAAAATATTTAATTTGTCAAAGTCATAGTGACTTTTAGGCCACGTCCCTTTAGAAATGCTGACCTAACAATAGTACTAATCAGAAAGTATGGCATTTATAGTATCTTAATGGCACTCACCCAAAATAGATTCTAGTTATATCAGCAAGTTGACAAGCTCACAGGGTACAGATAACTCTTGTAATTAATTTCTAAAAGTCACAGGAACTGTAAAGTTGGTGTGGGTGGAGTTTACTTTTTCCTGAAACAATAAAGAGCCACCTTTTCCCTGGCATTATTATAGATTTACTTGCAGGTAAATTAGATCAGAATCTGGCCTTTAAGCTCAGTTAGGATAAATCCAATACACCTCCTCTGTCATGTTAATGATGCTGGAGAAGTATGAGCTCTAATTAGAACATGAATAGAGAACACACTGTGACCTGCTGGTGTTTAAGGGCTAGTGAGTGCAACTTTCTGAGGTGTGCTCCTGCTAAATCACTTCCCTCAAGTAGGTCACACCACCCACTATGGTAGTATTCATTAGAGAAGCACAGCATAGTAATTCCTCTAATTAAAGTTGCCCGACATTTCCATGATAAAAGCATGTTCAGGTTTCTTACAGGTTTAACAGGCTTTAGAGTGACATTTCTGAGGGGATGGTTATCTGTAGCAGAACAAGGACTTACATCCCAAAAAAGTAATGATTGTTTTTTAAACACCACATAATGGGTGATTACTCTCACACCTTTTCAGTACTAGTGTCTGGCTCCTTTGGGATAGGAACTTAATTCCATAACAACTGGAACTAAGTCCCTATCGTGGTTTAACCCAGTCAGCACCTCAACCAACCACATGGTCATTCCCCCACAGTGTGATGGGGAAGAGAATCGAAAAGAGAAAGGTCAAACTCAGGGGCTGTGGTTTATTAGAAGGTTTATTAGCCCAGAAAAGGAAGACAAGAATAAGGATGATGACAACAACAATGAAAGTGACAGCCATGACAATGACAAGAAGCCAAGTGATGCTCAGCACCATTTCTCACGCCCAAAGCTGATGCTGAGCTGGTTCCCAAGCTGTCCTGCCTCCTGGCCAGCCCCCAGCTGTCTGCAGAGCGTGACCTCACATGCTGTGGAATATCCCTTTGGCAGCTGGGGTCAGCTGGCCTGGCTGTGTCCCCTCCACACCTTCTCACTGCCACGCTGGTATGAGAAGCTGAGAAGCCCCTGGCTGCTTGGCAGGAATTAAAGCATCAGTGTGTTATTGACATTATTCTTATCCTAAATCCAAAAGGCAGCACTAACCAGCTGCTAGGAAGAAAATTAACTCTGTCACTGCTGCAACCAGGACAGGTAGCCACATTGCTTAACAGTGGAAATGGTGCTTCTTGTATGATCAGACATGATCGTGCGTTCAGCTAAATCCTCTGCAAATTGTCTGCACCTAATGTGATCCAGTTCTCCAGCACACACTGGTCTCTAGCCCTGCAAGCTGCCAGTGGACATGCATGAGACAAAAAAATCTTACAATGCTCTTCAAAATCCAAGCCCATGATCAGAGGAGATGATAAAACCAGGTTTAAGTCAGCTGGGAACAAATAAATGCTGTAGCCCAATGACCAGTTTCAGTAACGTCGCCTGGGGCTGATTTAGCCTCTTCTGTCACTGGCAAAAGGTATTCAAAGACCTGACAGAAAGCCCTGCCTGACAGCTGCTTTCTCCTTGCTCTCTGCTCTGCCCACTCCTGGATTCCAGTACCTACACTGTTGGTTGTGGGTGCAGACCACTGGCCCTCCTATTCTCTTAGGTGCTTGTTGGATATTTTCTTGGCTGCTGTTAATTTTCAAAAGTTGTATCTGGACAGGCTGGGGAGCTGGGCAGGGAGAACACAGATGGGGTTTAATAAAAGCAAGTGGAGAGTCTTGTGTCTGGGAAGAAATAACTGCTTGAATCAGTACAGGCTGGGGATGACCTGCTGGAGAGGAGCTCTGCAGAGAAGGACCTGGGGGTACTGGTGGGTGACAGGGTGGCCATGAGCCAGCAGTGTGCCCTGGGGCTGAGAGAGACAAGGGGATCCTAGGGGCATCAGGAGGAGTGTGGGCAGCAGGTCACAGGAGGGGATCCTCCCCCTCTGCTCTGCCCTGCTCAGGCCCCACCTGGAGTGTTGTGTCCAGTGCTGGGCTCCCTGGGATCAAACAGACAGGGATCTCCTGGAGAGAGTCCAGAGGAGGCTGTGGAGATGCTGAAGGGCCTGGAGCATCTCCCCTGTGAGGAAAGGCTGAGGGAGCTGGGGCTGTTCAGCCTGGAGAGAAGCAGCCTGAGAGGGGATCTGATCACTGGGGATCAATAGCTGAAGGGTGGGACACAGGGGGACATGGGCAGCCTCTTCTCAGTGTCTGTGGGGACAGGACAAGGGGTGATGGGCTCAAGTTGGAGCACAGGGAGTTCCACACCAATCTGGGGAAGAACTTCTTCCCAGTGAGGGTGAGGGAGCCCTGGGCCAGGCTGCCCAGGGGGTGTGGAGTCTCCTTCTCTGGAGAGATTCCAGCCCCATCTGGACACCGCCCTGTGTGCCCTGTCCTAGGGACCCTGCTTTGGCAGGGGGTTGGACCCCATGGCGCTCTGCAGGTTCCTTCCAACCCTTATGATTCTGTGATGTTGTATTTACTCCCTGGAGTGCAGTTGGGGTGTTATCCTTATCCATCACAATGAAATTCCTGTTTTTCCCTCTTTGGGGAGCAGATGTGACGATGCTCACTGAAAAATTAACTGCCCAGCCTCCCTTTTTAGTCTCCTCACTAGCATTATGCATCATGATTTGCAAATAGTTTGTATTCAGACACCACACAAAACACAGGATAACCATTTCATATTAATTAATTTCCTTGAGCAATTTTCTCTGCCACATTCCTTTAAGTCTTGGCTCCTCTCCAGAATTTATATACTTAATCCCCATGGAAGTCAATGAGTTCAGCAGCTTTCAGGATCTGGGACTTTTTCTAGAGAAACACTAACCTTCCACATCTCTTTCCCATTCTTAGCTCCAGAAAGAAGGTCCTGCTCAGGCCTGACCCAAACCTTCCTGAAGCCTTGCTATATGTCCTAGGGGTATCTGTGGATACCATGTCCAGAGCCCTGCCTGCAGCGACCCTGGGGATGTCTTGCTCATGACTGCAGGCACATCCAACACTGGTGTGTTTATTTAAGCCAGGGAAGGATGGCAGAACCTTCCTCGGATGAAAAGCAACGTTCTTAATGGTAATTTCTTCTGTCTCAGTAGCCTGCTGAGTTGGAGGTTAAAGAGAAAGTGCCCCCTTGAACAGAGATGTGGCCTTCCCTGATTTCCATGACCCTTCCAAGGATGGTGGAATGTGTCTGGTCAGTGACAACAGGCAGCTTTCAGGACCTTCCAACACAGCCCAACAGCTCCCATGAACTTGTGTGGGCTGCGAGTTCTCTAAGGTTTCTTGACTTGATGCTGCCTGTCTCTGAACAGTCTCTGAACACAGAGGCCTGGGAGACCTCCTTGGTGGAGTGACACAGACAGCATGTGATGTCCCTTGCCACTTTCAACTCTAGTTGAGCTTTGGCTTTCTACCACCACCTCTTCATGCTAAAGATTTCTATAATCCTCTCTAGTAGTGTCTCCTGAAAACACGTTCTTTTGTTCCTTTGTGAGTTCTGTGCTTGGCAGAGTTTGTCTCCCAACATATCACAGAATCATAGAACGGTTTGGGTGGGAAGGGACCTTAAAGATCAAGCCCCAACCCCTGCCATGGGCAGGGACACCTCTCACCAGCCCAGGCTGCTCAAAGCCCCATCCAACCCAACCCTGATCACCTCCAGGGAGGGGGCAGCCACCACTTCCCTGGGCACCCTGTGCCAGGGGCTCGTCCCCCTCAGAGGGAAGAATTTCTTCCTAGTTTCCCATCTAAATCCTTCCGACTTAAACCCATTGTTCCATCAACCCAGCCATGGGCAGCCGGCCTACGACCTGCTTGGCCACTGCGGGCGTTGGGACCCTGCACGGGGCGCAAAGGGGGATCGGGGCACAGAGATCCCTGCAGCGCGTTGCCCGAACGCCCGGCCCCGGCCCGCAGAGCGCAGCCGCCTCACCGCCCGGCCTCCACTCCACTCCTGCGCCTGCGCACAGGCGCGCCCCGCCCCGGGGAGTCAAGCACGCCCCGCCCGCGGCGCGGAGGCGGTGTTGGCGCATGCGCCGTGCCGCCACCGAGCGACCGTACCGTGACGCATGCGCTGCCCGGTGGGGCCCGCTGTAAGTGGCAGCCGTTCGGCGGCGCGATGCATTGTGGGCGCGCTTGAGGAAGTAAAATGGCGGACCTAGCTAACGAAGGTAGGCGGGTGTTGGCGGTGCGCGGCGGGGCCGGCCGCGGGCCTCGCTACCGGCCTGGTGTCGCCGCGGGGCTGGCCTGAGCCTGGTCCGGCGATCCGCCCTCAGGGGCGCGCCCGCTCGCGGGACCGCCCTCGGAAGCGCCCGCTCCCCGCGGCCTCCCCGTGCCCCGGCCCCTCTGTGGCGAGCGGCCGGACAAAGGGAGCACCGGGCCGCCGCGCTCCCCGCCGGCCCCCGCTCCTCCGTGCGGGGCGGGCCGCGGGGCCGGGGCTGGCGTGGGGCCGCGGCGCGGGACCGGCGCGCCGGCAGGTACCTTCCGCCGGGCCGCGGCACCGGGCTTACGGCGCGGCGGCTCCCGCGGGCGGTGGCGGCCGCTGGCAGTTCCGTGCCGCGGCGCGGGGAGCGTGTCTGGCCGCCCCCGGGCGCCGTGGGGAGGCAGGGAACCTGGCGCCTTCCCCCGGGGAGCCCTGAGCCCCTTCGCACCCCCCTGCCTGCGGCCGTGGTGCTGCTGTAACTCCCCCCTTACCCGCCTGTGCTAACCCTCCCTCTCGCGAAGGGAGTGATAGCGCTGGTTATGTAAAGCGAGGTGAGGTGTAATAATATGGATTGTTTCAAGCTGAAAGCTTCTGGAGTAAAGAAATAGTGGTTTCTCCCCTCTCTGAAGAGGGTTAGGGACACACAGGCCGCACTGCTGCGGGGCTTGGGTGCTCTGCTTTGGGGGGGGGGGGGGGGGGGTAGGCTGTTGTTCAAGTGGCTGTGGGCATCAGCAGCTTCTCTTTGAGAATGGGCAACTTTCCCTAGAGTCTCCACAGAACCAAGTTTGTCCTGGCTGTGTCTGTTGCTTCTCCTCATCCCTTGCTAATGAGAGAGGGGAGGGGGTGAGTGCAAGTATGTGAGGCCTCTTCTTTCAAGATTGCTTCTTACATTTGAACTCTGTACCAGTAGCAATTACAGTTCTGATATTAAACAACAGGAAGGGAATATCTAATGCAGCTTTTAACAATGAACTCTACAAGTAGCTAACCACATAATTACACTGAAGTTATTTGTCAAACCCTGTGTTGCAGCGTTGTCTTGGGCTGTTGGCTCCCAAACTGAAGATGAGCTGTCAGTGCCTGAAGAGCCATGATACACAGTCAAGAATGGTAGTAAATAGTCAGATGTGTAATGATTATTTGTGAGAAACCTAGTGATAGTATTGATGTGCCAGCATTATAATGACTTTATAAAAAATACTGTTTGCTTATTGTGTTCTAGACCTAGAAGCTTGGGAATGACTATCTTAAGTCATGCAAGTCCCTTGCTTTACCCCCTATTTCTAGTGGGAAACATTAAGCTCAACACTGTATTCCAAGGCTTTTTACATCATTTTCCCCTCCTCTTCAGACCCTTTCCTGACTCTGGTGATTTCCCTCTGCTGCTTGTCTCTTAGTTTGTTCTTGCATCTCCTTTCAGGGTTGTCATCTTCATTCCTTGGTCTTCTGTTTCTTCTCGTGATAAGAATGTGATAGAATCTTTCACAAAATTAAGCAAGATCTGCTTGCTTCTGAAGTATTATCTCAGCTGCTCATTCTAAGATCTCTGGTTCCATTTTTGAGGTGTCTGTCTGCCAGTGCCAATACACATACTTTCTGGAGTTGGTATCCTTCTGCTGAAAGTCAGTGTATTTCTTTGTCTTTCTACTTGCCTTGCTTGCTGTGCCAATGGTGTTCTTGGGGGACTTTGATTTTTCCTTCTCATTCTCCAACACATCACTCTGCTTTATCTTTCCACTCCTGTAGGTGAAGGCTTTATTTCTGTCAACTTGTGTAATTCTCATTCAAATACAGAAAGTGAGTGTTATGATAATTTTTTGATCTTCTGCTTTGCATCTAGTCTTCTCTTACTGGAAATATTTGATAGCTAAATCTTCACATTCACAAACCAAGCAGAAGATCAAAGCTCTTTAATGGTACTCAATCTTGATTGATCTGTATGATAGTACTGTCTCAGTAATACTTCAGTGTGGGGTTTTCTGCAACAAACCCTCTTCTGGCCTTAAAGTGCTGTTCTACCTGTGTCCTTTCATCTTACTAATGCAAAGCTCTTTCAACCTGTTGCTGTAGCTGTGGCACCTCTTTGTTTCAATTCATTCATTGTTTTTTTTTTTCCAAGAGAATGTTATCTTTATGTTCTAGAGTCTGTTGCCTGGATTGCTGCTGAGATGTCAGTACTGCCTGCAAGTAACCATTCCACCACTGTCCTTTATGCCTTCAAACCATTCTAATGGATGATCTTGGTGATGCCTTCCTTCAGACTGCAAGCATCCTCTCCAGTACTCCCATAACCACTTCACTTTCTTCATTCACATCATTCCTTGATATTTTTTTTTTCCTATTTGCTTTTCTTTCCTTTTTCTCTAGTGAGTTGGTAAAACTGTACATCTGCCTCTTTGTTTTGGTTTGATGGCAAGCTGTGTCTTGGCAGAAGGAGGCTGTTGGATAAAGGGGGTCCTCTACTGCAGAGAAGGGGGGTGAAGGAGGAGGTAGACCAAGTGCCCACTTCCAAAGAAGTTTGTCCTGTGAGTTTTCATTGGAACAGGTCCTGGTCTTGGTGTTGCCCCTCATGATGAGAAGAGATGAGCTGGCAAGCGTGGAGCTAATGAAGAGAGAGTAGCTTCTCCCCAGCCACGTGAAGTTTGATTGACTTTGTCACAAAGGTTTAGTGATGTTGTGATCAAGGCTTTGGAGACTGGTACTGTGAGAAGTTTGATCATGGAAAACCAGGATTTTGGAAGGGTAGGCATGATTGTTACTGTTGTGTAAAGTAGAGTGGTGTTAGGAGTTTTATCTGAAGCCTTTGGTATGTTCTTTGGTGTTCTGGCTGGATTATCTTCAAGCTGCCACATTACACATGTGGCAATGAAATATGGGCAGCTTCCCATAAAACTGAATGCATTTCTCATGAAGTTGCTGTTAATATGCAACTAGTGATTTGGTTGTATGCAACTTGCTGCTGAAGTTGCACTTTAGATGATGTGATCTCTGTCTTAAAAATTAATTCCCACCTTTTGGCCATTGACAAGGCACCAGTTTTGCCAAGGCTAAAACTCAATGGCTTTCTTCATGTGTCCTTTTCAGGTGTCTGCACCACCTGTGTTGGCAAAGCCTCTCCTTGAACACCAACCACAGTTTATTTTATCACTAAGGGTACAGTTCATGCCCATAACAAGTCTGCTGTAACTGCCTTAAACGTACAGAGACTCAAAGCAGTTCCTTTCAGACTAAAAATGTCATTCCTCTGCCAGACTTATATGATGCTGACCTTGCCTCTGTGCTGTTTCTGGGGCTTTTTACCCCAACTGTGTAACTCTACATGCCCTACAGTAGCTTTTGGAGAGATTAAGGTCTGTTGTTACTTTGAGGTGAAAAGCTACACCGCTGCCCTGGCTGTTTGCAGACACAAGTTTTAGTTTTCTTTCCCATTGTGTTTTACTTCAGATAAACTAATGGATGCAAAGTTAAACTAAGTGATTTGATTTGTGTTTGGGGGCTTTTTGAGATATCCTAATATTTCACAGGCAACATAGTTGGGCTGTCTCATGGTTTTTTCATTGGTATCTGAAAATAAGCTACTCTTATTCTTATTTCTGCCTTGTAAAGTTTGCTTTATGTGAAGTACCTGAGCTGAAATAGTCAAATTATGGAATGAAGAGGGTGACTTATGTTCTGTTAGTGCTGCAGAGGCTTGGGAAAGGAAATAATGTGTGCTTTGAAAATGCAAGAGGAATTGTGCTTTAAATAACATGGATGAAATTTTATTTCATCTTAAATGTGTAAAAGGCATTCTACCTTCTCCTGCCAGCTTGGGGAGTACTGCCTGGAAGTAGCCTGCTTACTCATGCTGTAGGAGACAAAAAAATAAAGGATTTGGTGGTGAATGAGAGCATCAGATGTTTTACTTGATAAAAAGCAGCTTATCAAAGTTTGGGAAATGCAGCAGAGGTATCTGCCCTTCAGAAGCCAGGTATAGGCACTGTGGCATCACGTTTGAAGTCTGGCTATAAATGATCCAGTTGAGTTTTCTTATATCTTCTGACATGAAGGACTATCAGACTTTGCTTGTGGGGTCTTTTTTGGAGACAAGCTGTTGGTGTAGTAAGATACTCCTTGCTTTCAGTCTGTTGGTGCCTATGGGGAGAGAGTTTTATTCATTCCCAGTGCCTTTAGGATCAGAATTTTATAATGCTGCAAATGGCCTTGTACCTCTTCTGGGATGTTTTTTAGCATGATTATTCTGATCTTTATGAAGAACATATTAAGGTGAAAAAACACCTGCACAGCCTGAGCTGTTCCAATAAGCATAATTCAACTCAATTTAAATTTTTCTTGACCCTCAGATAAGCCTTTCACAGGCAATAAATTATCACTCTGAGTATTTCTGGTAGGTTGACAACCTAATTGCTGCTCTCCTTTTGACACTCATTGTTCACAGGTATGATCTGCCTTATCTCTCAGGTGATGTATTGTAATGGTTTAAAGACAGAGCTTGTATGCTTGTAGTGCTGAAGACTCTTCAGATCTAAGCAAGGATTCCCTTGCCTGGAAGTTTCTCAGCAGATTGGTTTTTGTGCTACTCACAGGTGTCTGTGTTGGGCACTATTAAATGTAAATTGGAGTAAATTTTACAATAAGATGTTTGAAACAGTTTAGTTTTTAGCTTTAGAAAGAAGTTCCCCTCATAATAACGTGGCTACAATGCATCTAATGAAGACATGAGAATGGTTTTCACAACACAGGGCCTGGGCTCCTGAAAGCTAAAGATTTGAGTCACCAGGTTGGCTGGTGATCCTGGTTATGTGACCTGTGAGGAGAGGCTGGAGGAACTGGGCTTGCTCAGCCTGGAGAAGAGCAGGGCCTCAGAGAGGCACATCTGGAGCTTCCCTGGGTCACTGAGGAGCTTATTAAAAAGACAGAGCTGAGCTGGTCAGGGGTGTATCTTGGAAGGACAAAAGGTGAGAGGTGGAACAAGATGTTGGGACTGAATATAGGGAAAAGAGAAGGTTGCTTTGTTTTTCCCTGCCATAAGGACCTTTGAACAGGGGAAGAGATCACCCTAAGGAGGCTGCTGACTTGGTCTGACTTCACAGCTGACCATACTTGGCGCAGAACGTTGGACTAGACATCTACTGGAGTCCCTTCCAGTTGGAATTGTCCTCTGCTCTTATAGCAGAGGCACAGTGATGGTCTCAGTGGCAAAGGACAGGAATGTTTCTTGGCCTTTGCCACTGCTTTGCCATGGGATTTACTTTGTGAGCCTGGTGCTGATCCAAAGCAGTGCACCTCAGCAGCACCCCAGGTCTGGAGTTTTTTTCCCCTTTTTCTGTAGTTTGACCTTTTTGCTTATTTGGTCTTCAAATTTGGATTCAAAAGGGGCATGTTTTTTCTGTCTAAACACTCCAGATGCCTATTGGGTTTTTCAGTGATGGCTCATTTCATGCTGTGGTGAAGGTTTAAAACTTGGTATTGTGGAAATAACTGTTGTGAGCCCTAGAGATGCCACCAGCTGCTATGGTTGCATTGGTGCAAACTGGTGGAGAGGTAAAACAAGGCCATGTTGTGTGTAGTTGCAGGGAACATGGTTGGCATAGCAGAGTTTGGTACAGCTACAACTAGTCTTATATCTGAGTTTATCTCATGTGAAGTAGTATTTGACTTGAAGATGATGCTTGTGGCTGAGTGATTGAGGGAGCATTGTCTGTGTTTGGCTTTGGAAGCCTTGGAAACCAAGCAGGATAGATTTAACCTGTGTTTTTTCAGACAGCTCACAGGGCATCTATTGCTAGTTCATGACATGACAGTGAAATATGTTAAAGGAATTTAGCCTGTGAAAGGCAGCTCTTGAGGTTTGTGTAATTACTTGTGCAAGTTGAAATGCCTGAAACTTCTGATTGAGCTGCAAGGAGGAGCTGGGGAATTCGGTCACTTTTCAGACTGGTTTGGCAGCCTACCACTATTCAGAAGGAACTAGGTGGTTGGTTTGAGTCCCAGCTCTTCAGATGGGGGCCTTGCTGTCTACAACAGTAATTACCAGAGGACTGCTTTCCTCCTTCCATGCCTGGGCTTTCTCAGAACACCTTCACTGAGACCGTCTCAGTCAGAAAATCAACATGGTTTCTGTATCTCCAGCTCCTTGTTTTGTCTTGTTTCTGTCTGCTTGTGTGGAGAAAAGCCAAGTCTGTTTCTCAGTTTTTAAGGACTGTGTGCTCTGTCTATTCATCTCAAGTGAAGATCTCATCTTCTTCTATGTGTATTGTACCTGAAGTTTGAAGGTTGGGTTTTTCCCCTTTAACTTGATGGCAGTTCTGTGGATTCCACAGGTCCATCTCACTGCAGGTCACCCTTCAGCCACCTTGGTGGAATGGGAGCGTGCTCACAAGTGAGAACATGACCATCCACCTCTGATGCTGGCTCCTACAGATGACAGTGTAACTCTGCTTCTGGAGTAGCACATCATAAGCTGCAGTGCACACCATGTGTGAAAAGCTCAACTGTGAGCATTTCTGTTCTACAGAAATAAAACCTGGTGTGGTGGGTGTTCAGTTGGTGGGAAAACATGGTTTGTATAAGGGGTTTCTTAGCATTAACTCTAGAGAGCTCTTTACCTAGTACAGAAATGCATTCAGAAGACAACTGGAAATCAGAACTGAAAGCTGAAGCCAAACATTTGAATGGGGAATTTGGCACTGGAGTTCTTCACCAAGTGAGGTAATGGGTAATCGAGGGCAAGAATACTGCTGATGGCTTTGGTTAAAATGTTTCCCTATAGCAGTAAGGGTCAGAAAAGTGAAGCTGGTCAGATCAGACCATCTAATGATCCCTTCTTGCCTTGGGGAAACATTTCCAGCGTGGTCTTGGTCATACTTGAGAAAGGATGTGGTGAACAAGTGCTTCCCTGTAAGGACATGCCTGATGAAGCACTGATGTAGTTGTTGGCTGTTGAGTGCCTGCTGTCTGTCGTTCCTGCTGGATGCCATCATAGCCAAGGAGAGTAGTAGCCCTCCAGTACTCAAGATGTAGGAGTATCACTGTGTTCCTTCAGGGGATTGAAACTCACATGTTTCACAAGACCAATCTTTTCCACATTGGCTAACAAACAGGACTGGTCAAAGCTTGTTTTACTAGGGGCTTTCCTCAGTCTCATTTGCCATAGCTGGACACAATCTTGAATATTTCTTTTCACTGCATTTTCTTCTTTGATTCTTCCATCCAATAATGTTTTCTCTGAGCTTTTTTGCTGTTCCTGGCATCCCTATTCTTCCTTTTTCCTTCCTCTGAGTACTCTGATTTCCAACATCAGACTCCATCTCCTATTCTGTCCTCTTCCTTTGCATCAGTTTACCTTCCCATCTAGTCTTTTCCCCTATTTCCTCTGCACTTTGTGTGTTTGTTGGATCTGCTGGTTTTATTGTTTACTTCTGTCTCTCTCAGGACTTCAATCCTTTAGTAAGCCCTAAGTAGACAAGTAGTTCTTTTCTGCTCTGTCTTTGGTATCTGTGGAATTTGGTACAGGACTCTCTTGGTGTGCATTACACAATCAAGTCCTGCTCTCAGGCACATCTCCAGAAGGAGATCAGTACTCTTGCTGACTGTGCTGGAAGTCTTAAAGCTGGTTTAAAGTAGTGTGCTAGAATGTGTGCTACCTGTTACTGTAATTACAGGATCAATGAATACTACAGTATACCAAAGATTATGTAAAGCAATGAACATAACTCTGAAGAAAAGGGTATAAAGCTTGGACCCTGGTGAATCTAATGAGGTTCAACACTGGGAAGTGTCAGGTGTTGCACTTGGGCTGGAGGAATCCCAGCCATAGATCCAGGCTGGGAGAAGAGCTCCTGGGGAGCAGCCCTGCTGAGAAGGACCTGGGTGTCATGGGGGATGAGGAACTCCACATGAGCAGCAGTGGCTCTTGCAGCTGGGAAGGGCGATGGGATCCTGGGCTCCCTCAGCAGAGGGGTGGCAGCAGGGACAGGGAAATGTTGAAGACTTAGGACCTTTCTGAAGACTTCAGTGATAATGAAATACAAGTATAATAGAGGGTCAGAGCTAGGTGGCCTTTAAGAAAAGGGTATGGAGGTGCATACAGCAAAACTGCTGTTGTACTAATGCATTACAGTGGGGAAGGAAAAGCCTGCAAAACTTACCTGTGTCCAGAAAATAAACTGCTACAGTAAAGGGCCTCTTCCTCCTGATGTACCCAACTGCAGGAAAAGGATTGGTTTGAAATAGAGACCTGGAGGGAAAAGTCAAATATCCTTCAGATCTCAGCTGTATTGTTCTTCAAACACTACTTTTTCCTTTTGAAGCTGAAGTCCTTAGAATTTTATCTTACCAGGAATCAGCAGAAACAATTCATGTAACTGAGTTTTAATCAGTTTAGGGATGCACTGTGAGTAAAAGCAACCTAGAATGTAACACTTTCATATTAGCCAGCAAGGAATCTGGTGTGGAAAAAAAACCCAATCATTTCTCTCTCTTTACAGAAAAACCTGCTATTGCTCCACCTGTCTTTGTATTTCAGAAGGATAAAGCACAGAAGGTAAGGAGATGTCGATATGTTTGTCTTGTTCTGTAGCTCTGACTCATTCCATGGTTAGCAGCCACCTGTCTGTATGGTTTTGAAGTTGAAGGTGGGTAATAGAGCATTAACATGATTAATGGGCATAGGGTGAAGATGTGCTGGAGGGTTAAAAGTGGAAAGATGTATGACAGTGCCATGCAATGTGTAGCTATTCAGACAGAGGATGGACCAAATCTGGGATAGAAAGTGTCTTCAAAGGAACAGGTGGCAAAGGAGTGCTGATGGCTGCAATTGCATAAGAAAGCCATAAAATTACCTTTTCTGATAATAAAACTAAGGATGAAAAAATAGAAAAAAATGTGGTCTAGATCACTTTTTACCTCAGTATATTTAAATGTATCTCATGGCATTTAAGCTATGAAGTGTCTACTTACCTTGGAAAATGGCAATCTTGTTCCCATTAGCAGAAGTTGTCACTAAACTGGAGTAGATGTAATGGAAAACCACAGCCACGTGGGCTGAGCACAGTAGTGTGCATTCCTTTTCACTTTAGGTGGCACACAGTGCCACTTAATCTATTCCATGATTCTGCAGTGTTGTGGGTGGGTGCCAGGGTGTACCTGTCCTTGCATTTATTTTTTTCCCCCCAAACAGTAAGCCTTCTGGTTCCTTAGGCTGTAAAAATACTTCTAGTAGAAGAAATTGCTAAGAATATCAGTGTGTTGTAGTACTCAGTTCTGCCTGGGAAATGAGATCAGTACAGGCTGGTGGTGGTGGTATCCCAGTATTGGCTGGGAGTGTGGATCTGCCTGGGGGTAGCGAGGCCCTACAGAGGGATCTGGACAGGCTGGAGAGCTGGGCTGAAGTAAATGGCATGAGGTTCAACAAGAGCAAGTGCCGAGTCCTGCACTTTGGCCACAACAACCCCAGGCAGCGCTATAGGCTTGGGGCAGAGTGGCTGGAGGACTGTGTGGAGGAAAGGGACCTGGGGGTACTGATGGATGCACGGCTGAACAGGAGCCGACAGTGTGCGCGGGTGGCCAAGAAGGCCAAGGGCGTCCTGGCTTGCATCAAAAATAGTGTTACTAGTAGGGACAGGGAGGGGATTGTCCCCCTGTACTCAGCACTTGTGAGGCCACATCTCGAGTGCTGTGTTCAGTTTTGGGCCCCTCACTACAGGAAAGACATTGAGGCCCTGGAAGGCGTTCAGAGGAGGGGTACTGAGCTGGGGAGGGGTCTGGAACACAGGCCTTACGAGGAGCGGCTGAGGGAGCTGGGATTGTTCAGCCTGGAGAAGAGGAGGCTCAGGGGAGACCTTATAGCTCTCTATAACTTCCTGAAGGGAGGTTGTGGTGAGCTGGGGGTCGGCCTCTTCTCCCGTGTAGACAGTGATAGAACTAGAGGGAATGGTGTCAAGCTGCGCCAGGGGAGGTTCAGGCTGGACATTAGGAAGCACTACTTCTCAGAAAGGGGAGTCAGGCACTGGAATGCACTGCCCAGGGAGGTGGTGGAGTCACCAACCCTGGGGGTGTTCAAGGAAAGACTAGATGTTGTATTGAGGGACATGGTTTAGTGGGAGCTGGTAGCAATAGGTGAATGGTTGGGCTGGATGATCTTTTAGGTCTTTTCCAACCTTGATAATTCTGTGATTCTGTGGTGCTGGTGCTTGAGAGGGGCCAGCCAGTGTGGCCATGGAGCTTGGCTTGGGAACAGGGCTTGTTCCTCAGAGCAGGACATGGAGAGCATACCAGTGGCCTCTCTTGGTTGCCAACTCCCAGAGTAATACACCTAACAGATGTGTGAAGATGTTTCTATAAGAAGGGGGAGGGCAGGTGGTTGATAACTATGTTGGTAGCTTACTCTGTGTGTGTGTTTGAAACTGGAGGACAAGAGAAGCTGCAGTGCTGTGCTGCTTGCTGGCTTTTCAGTCAAGGGCCAGACCTGCTTGGTGCTGGTGCTGGTGGCTGTTACTATTAGATCAACACTGCAAAAAAACCACTCCCAATGTCATGCTGGCAGCTGAATGTAGCAGCCAGTTCATATCAGAACCCAGCACTGGGGCCAGCCAGGTGTCCCTGCAATGACCTTAATCAGGAAAAGTTAACTGAGGTTACAGGCTGGCTCAGACCTTTCCCTGTATTTTTGGAAAGACAAACAGCCAAGTGTAGCAGTTAATGGTTAACTCCATGGCTGTCTCCATGCAGGCTGTCTGGGTGAGCACCCTGCCTGCCACAACAGATTATCCTTATTGAATCTAAGGAGGAAAATCTCTTCACAGAGTCTTTCTTAGAGTGATGTTTTGAAGAAAATGCAAAAGTAACTTCAGTAGCTGACAACACACTTCTAAAGTAGGTAATTTCTATGCAAATTGCAACTTGAATTTAGTAAAATGCCTGTCTAGTCAAGGTGGCTTTCTTCTGGAGCTGTAAGCAAAATGTTCCTGGAGGCTTTTCAGCTCCAGCACTGCAATCTGGCAGTGAGCTGAGGGAGGAGCAGGCACTGCATTATTCAGTTAACTGGCCATGGTGGTGGTTTAGATGTTTGCCTGGTGCTCTTCTGCATCAAACAACATCCTGAGCAGAACTGTTGTGTTGCAGTGTCTACAGGCCTTCTTGCTATTAGGGCCAGGTTGATTCTGTTCTTAACTGACTTTTCTAGATCTAATGTGGTCTCTGTTAAGTTAAAGATTGTTATTTTCTAGAAAACTTTACTGAAGTCTGTGCTTGTGAGGTGTCAGATACCTGTTTCTCCATTAGAAGTTGGAAAGTACTCCACATGAATCAGGACAAACTGCATACTAGCCTGGAAAGTTCAAGTTTTTACCTGGTTATTCCAATTAAGGGTGTACACAGTTTAATAAAACATCAGAACCTGCAGTTTGAATTTATTTAGAGGGCAGTGAAAAAGTGTGTGGTGTTCAGAATGCTGCTTAATTTTCCTTTCAGTAAGGTGGGTCTAGTTTTTTCCTTTGCAGTTAAAAAGACAGGATTACTCTCTGTTCTGATTTTCATTATAAATACCAATTAATGGGGGATGCCAAGTTGGCTGTTGCCACGTTTGAGTGAGTTCCCATTATTTTCATATCTCCTTAACTCTTTAAGAACTATTTTTACTTTTTTTTGAAGTGGAGGTAGTTCTTCCTTGGGTGCTGTAATTCAGATATTTGTATAAACAAGGAAGATACAGCACTGTTCATTTTTTTTCTGACAAGCAGAGCTTCTCATCCTGAGGCTAGTTGGAAAACTGCATCAGTTTAGCAAGACTCACAGCTGTTAAGACCTGAAAGCAACATCAAGTTGTAACCTTGCTACATCAGGTTAAGAATAGAATATTACTGCTAGCCTGCAGTCTATCCCAATAACTTCCACATGAGCTACAGTGTGCTTTTCATAGTGCTTTTTTGGATGGAAGATTTCTGTTGAGAGATACAGGGTTTTTCCATGATTAATTTTTGCCACTTATTAAGACTTGGTTCTGCTCTGAAACAGATTCTGGCTTCTGCCCTAAATCAGTGTCGTGGCAGTTGCTGGGTATAGGTTGCTTGAAGTCACTTGACTTTTGACATGCCTTTCTGAGGTCAGCATGTTCTGGAGGCTTTCTTGCATGTACATGTTTCTAAGTAGATGTAATAGTTGAAACCAATTTAATCTTTACATCACTTTACCAAGTGATGTAAAGAAACATTTTGTCTAGAAATGCTTGTAAAGTAGTGCCCTTGTTCTGCAAGGGTGAGCTGTAGTTGTCCTCCAGTCACTGAGCTCACAGTACTGGGATGACTGTGACTCCCTAGTCATGAGCACTACAAAAAGTAGAGACTTGGCTCAGATTTTAAAAACATTTTTGCACTTTAAGCCAAACCATTGTCTGTTATGTAGCTTGCACCTTGTCCTCTTTCCTCCTCCAGCCTGGGTTGGGAGTAATGATAGAATATAGAAAAAAACACTTTATTTCTGACTTAAAATATATCTAGTTTTGGTTGGTGTGTTTTAGCATCGTGGTAATCTTAGATTTTATGTATTTCTTCCTGTCTCTCCTTATCTCCTGCCATCAGAGGAAGCCAGCTCTCCAAGTTGACTCTTATGTATTTAGTCCAGGTGTGTTATTTTTGTGCTTTAATAAAATAGATGTTGTTTGAGCTGCCTGAGCAAGGTGAGTTTGTGTGGGTGGCTTCCTAACATCATTCTCTCCACTGATTTTTGTATTTCAGAGAGAGGGACAGACTTCTGACACATTCTCCCTAGAGCTGTACTGACAAGGAACATTTCCTTTAGAGAACAGGAGGCTCAAGGAGAGACACAAATCATCAGACACAAAAAAAAATTACAGATAAAAGAGAATGAACTGTTTTTCACTAGCTCCAAAGAGCTTCAAACAAGAACTTAGGTCAGAATTTATGAATTCAAGAGATTAGAAAGCACTTTCAATAGTAAGCATGAGTGCAGACTCATTTTAAGAGCTTGCAGTTTCCCTTGGATGTGCTTTTTTTGAGGACAGCTGTACAAGCTTCTTTCCAGAGTAGTTGTGGTTTGACAAATCCTGGATGCCTTTGTTGGTTTTGCTTTTCATGACTTAAACTACAGACTCTTCATAAAACTCCAAACCTTGCAGTAGCCCTCGATCCATTTAATATATTGACTTTTCTCTATTTTTTTTATTAAATATAAAGTTATGGCCAAGAAATTATCTTGGCATCCAATTTTTCTGTATGAAAGTGGCAATTGGAAAATTCATTGGGTTTTGTTGGATTCACCTCTGGGTCTGGGAGCACATATTCCAGCTTCTCTTTGGGCAGAGATCAGTTCTGTGCTGGAAGGTGACCTCTCTTCTTTCACGTTTTGGAATACTTGTGTAATAAAAGAATTCCTAACATCTGATGGATATCTGCTTAGCCTACTTTGGAATGTTCTAGGCTGTATTAATATGAATGACTAGTGAAATAATATATTGTCATTTCCATGTAAGCCTATGGTGTGGGTGCAGGGGATGTTCTTGCTCTATTAGCAATGTTAATTGTAGCTCAAACTCAGCGTAAATTGCTGGTAAAGCTCCTTTTTTCTTTGAATTTCTCCAGTTGCTTGCTGAAGCCAAGCATGTGAGCTACCACCACCTGCATGGCTTTCTGCCAAGGGGTCCAGCAGGATGGGCTTTTGGTCTCCTTTAGTCTTATGTTGGTTTGGTGAACCTGTTATAAATCGAATGCCTTCCAGCTGTGTGGCAGTCATTGGCATTGCCATTCTATGTGCCACTCATGTTTGTGGTGTTATATCCCTGCTCCTTTCCCCTTCAGATTCTGTGTTATGCATGAGTACTGTGCACACCTTGGGGGTGCTGTGCCCTGTTCCAGGTAGCCTTTGCGTGCTGTTTTCTGAGCCAAAGTGTACTAGACTTGGCTTAATTTTTGGTGAGGAACAAAACATTTCCCTCATTCTTCTCTCTTGTACTGTGGTTTTTAGGTCAGTGTTTGGGTCTGTTAGTCACAGCTTCATATTAAAACCAGAAAACTCTGCAAATACAAAAAATCCAGCCCCCCCCCCAGCTTTACATGACATGTTATCCCCATGAAATCTATCTGGACTATGTTGAGCCTTTGTGCAAGACTTAAAACTTGACTAACTTCCCTGAACTGCAGAGAACCTGCTGATGGCATAGCACATACTGCTGTCTCTTAATAATGGCTTCTGTTTGAGGACAGGCCAGGTCGTTCTTGAAGACATTTGGGCTCTTAAGATTTAAAGGCTGTTGTTTATTTTTGAGGTGGTGGTTCAGTTTTACAGGGACCTGTACAATAATGAGTGTTTTTAGTTCTCTCCTCATCCTATTGAACACTCTGAGAGCAAGCCATGGCTATGGGGTGTCTTCTCAGATACTTCTCCATAAGACACCAGCAGGCTTGGCCTGTAGGACTCTGCTGGGAGAACATCCTCATCCT
Organism: Rallus limicola; assembly: GCA_022605955.1. Taxonomy (NCBI): domain Eukaryota; kingdom Metazoa; phylum Chordata; class Aves; order Gruiformes; family Rallidae; genus Rallus; species Rallus limicola. The sequence continues at coordinate 2,170,538 of JAKCOZ010000047.1, read as the reverse complement.
GCATATCATCCATGGGTTATAATCTCATCCTTTATTGCAGTACAGTTCAGGCTGGAAGCCTTTACCTTTTTCAATCTTCAGATGTGTGCAGAATATGTTAATGCCTCATCTTTGTTCTGCAAGTGGGGACCTGCAGCGTTCAACGATCTGAAGAACATATGGGGGCTGTGGCAGGAATTCAGCACATCTCAGGTGCCATCAGTGTGCACTAGCTGGCCTGCCAGCCCCCTCCTTGAAACAGGCAAACCTTCACTTACAGAAGAAAACACTGGGGTGGCTTTGCAGATAACTCAGTCCTGTGAATGTGAAAGGATTGTGTGGCTTGTGTGAATGCTACAATAACCTATTTCTCTGGAGAATTGTGTACTCAGTTCCACCCTCAAAGCTCTGGCTGAAGAACCAGTGAAGGACAGGAATTGTCTGTGGAATTCTTCTGTCTCAATCTGGGGGTCAAAGCAATTAGCTGTGCTTTAGGCCTTGAGGGACTCTTCAAACCCAACCAGCCCATGGCTGGCAAACCCTGGTCTCTTGCTGGGGACATTGAAGTGTTTATAGCTAACTTTCAGGTGGTTGGTTGGGGTTGTTTTTTTTATTTTGTGGGGAGGGGAAGCTAACTGAGCAGGTTCTGTTACGTGGTTTGGGTGCATTTGAAGTGGTGCCTCAGCAGCAAGTGATTCCTTCTGCCCTCCTGTGAAAACAGTTGGCGTTTACAAAGGGGTTAGCGGCTCCTCTGGCTAGGGCCTGCTCTCCTGTTGCAGCCTTGCATTGAAGGGACGTTGTCTTTTCTGCTCCCAGTCCCCTGCAGAGCAAAAAGGCTTGTCGGATTCAGGCGAGGACCCCCAGGGAGAGGTTGAGCCCCCCCACAATGATCTGGGTCACACAGAATCAGCTGGTGAGCACAACTCTGAGCACCCTGCTCCCACTGTTGCCTCAGTCAGTGCTACCCTGAGTCCCGCTTCGGAAGCCCAGCTGGCTCCTATTCAACAAGAACTGGCAGGGGTAAGTGTGAACCTACCAAGTACTTAGTCCCTTCCCCTAGGAGGAATCTGTTACTGTGAACTCCAGGTGGCACCACAGCCTGACTGGATCTTTGCTGAGGGTTAGTCCCCTGGAAGCTGTTGTGCCAATTCAAAATGAAATCTGTTTGGACTCCCTAGTGGGTGTAACTATAGAAGACACATGAGGTACTAATATTAAAATTTAGGCTGTCAAGTATTTGTTTGCTAAGGATAAGAGTTCTTCTAAATGGGAAGTTGGGTGTATATGAGGGATTTGCTTGAAGCAGTCATAGGAGGAGGATTGTTTATTCCCCCTAAGCCCTAATGGCACACCCTGACAAAGTGAGCAACTAATGCTGGTTTTCCACTGCATAGAAAGAGGAGATTGTCATGCAAACCTGCAATGTGCTTAGATTGACAGCAGCAAGACTGATGCTAAAGCAGAATTTCAAGTTTAGGTACTTTGGGGGGAAAAAAAAACAACCCACTAAACCAAAAAATGGTACCTTGAGGTAGGAAAGGAATTGCTGTTAAAGATGTGTTTTTTCTACTGGTGGTGTAGTAAAGTGTTTTTTTGAAAGATTAGATGAATAACTGCTGACATACAGTCATGGCAACTTTAAAAGTGTGTTCTAATCTTTCACAGAATCACAGGGTTGGAAAAGCCCTTTAAGATCCTCAAGTCCAACCATTCCCATCCTGTGCTAAACCAGATCCCTGAGCACCTCATCTCCCCTCTGTTCAACACCCCCAGGGAAGGGGACTCAGCCCCTCCCTGGGCAGCCTGGGCCACAGCCCCACAACTCTGCCAGGGAAGAACTTTGCCCTCCCAGCTGAGCTGAGCCTGCCCTGGGGCAGCTTGAGCCCATTGCCCCTTGTCCCAGCTCCTGTCCCCTGGCTGAAGAGACCAGCGCCCACCTCTCTGCACCCTCCTGGCAGGGCAGGGGAGGTGGGGGAGAAGGGCTCTCCTCAGCCTCCTCTTCTCCAGGCTCAACACCCCCAGCTCCCTCAGCTGCTCCTCAGAGGATTTGCCCTCCAGCCCCTTCCCCAGCCTGGTTGCCCTTCTCTGGACTGGCTCCAGGACCTCCATGTCCTTCTGATGGTGAGGAGCCCAGAACTGGACCCAGCACTCCAGGTGCAGCCTCCCCAGTGCCCAGCACAGGGGCACAATCCCCTCCCCAGACCTACTGGCCACACTATTTTTGATATAAGCCACCTGGGCACACTGCTGGCTCATTTCTGATTAGTCAACCATGTTTTCTTGGTGCAGGTCATTGTGACCACACACTGGGCGTGTACTCTAGACAGATCTTTGCCTGCTGAAGATGCTCTACACAGCACCTGCACCTTTTTCTTGCACTGATGTGGTGGGTTTAGTGTTTTTCTTGGTTTAGTTTTCCAAGAATGGGCCATTTCAAGTAAACCCAGGGCCAAATGGATCGTGGCAAGGTACAGACAGCTGTAGGTTAAGCCCTTTTCCTTGTCCAGATGTTTCTTGATGACCTGCTACTGAGACTTTCCCCTCTTTTTTTTTTTTAAGGTTTAACTTTTCAAGGGTTAATATTTTGAAATATGGCTGGTAAACACAGTTACAGACTTAGGTCAGGCTTCTGTCATTTGACATGGCCAGAGATACTAGAACTGGCTGAGAGAATTGTATTAGGCAGACTTTAAGGAAAACTACCACAAGTGTCATTGCCTCACACTTGTTCTTGAAAGGCAGCAAATCTCACCCCAGTTAACAGAATCACAGAGCTGTAGGGGTTGGAAAGGACCTCCAGAGCCCATGGGGTCCAACCCCCTGCCAAAGCAGGGTCCCTAGGACAGGGCACACAGGGCGGTGTCCAGACGGGGCTGGAATCTCTCCAGAGAAGGAGACTCCACACCCCCTGGGCAGCCTGTTCCAGGGCCTCCCTGTGAAAAAGGTCTTCAGCAGGCCTGAGAGAAATCTAAGAATGAAAAATGCTGCTGGGGAACACATGGAGGGATTCTTGGCTGTGCATAACTGGTGTCTGTGTCCTTCAACTCCACTCCATTCGGTTTATGGGACAGTAGCTCCCTGTAAGCCTGGACCTGGCTGCCTCATGTGCTGGGAAACACTTTTCAAATTATCCCAGTTTCTTAGACTAAAACTCTCCTTTATCTTGAATTACACAGAAGGTGGATGTATCTTAAGAGTGTTCATACTGCTTTGCTGGAGCAGAAAGTCTGTGTAATGTTCTCAGGACCTTGGGAAGATCGATGAATTGACTGAGGTCTGAAGAAGAGACATGGCATCTTTCTTACTTACTCAGGATTTCTAAACACACAGGCAGGTATTTTTGCTCAGATCCTGTGGTGTGGCCAGACAATACTGCCTCTCACAGTGCTGATGGGGGTGCCCTGACACTCAGCTGTGTAACCCAAGGAAGCCTTTGTGGCATGGAGCTGTGCCAGCAGGACCCCACTGTTCATGAGGTTCTGGAACAGCTTTTAAGCAACAGCCGTGGCAGTTCAGTAATCACAGAGTCATTGAAGTTGGGAAAGACCTCTGAGATCATCTAGTGCAACCCTCACCCTACCACCTCCTATTACACACTAAACCACGTCCCTAAGTGTCAACCAACACCCCCAGACCCTTTTCCTCTGTGCAGCTCTCCAGCCACCCTGCTCCAAGCCCGTAGTGTTGCCTGGGGTTGTTGGGATCACAGTGCAGGACGTGGCTCTTGGCTGTATACAGAATGTAGCCACATGTATAATGTGTGTGCAGTGTCTGGACTGCAGCCCTGTTGTACCATGCTCTGAAGTCTTTTTATGTCTAACTTTGCAAAATACCTTTAAGATGCCCAGAGATCAGCCCTGTGAGTGCACAGAGAGGTTTCACCTCATTACATGGACCTTTTTTGCTTTACCTGGGTTCTCCCTTCCCTGCCCTGGTGCTGTTCCTTACTGTGAAGAAACAAATCCTGGTGAACTTGTGGAAGTTTGTGAGTACAGTTAATTGTGTGAGGAAGTAAAGGGTGTAAAGAAGCAGTGCTTGTGCTTCAATGTGGCATAGGTAATTATTTCATTTGCACTTTTAAAATGGACTGATTTGGTAGCCTTAAAAGTAATTTGGTTAATTAGAAATGTCTGACTTGTAGGAGCCTCTGTTTAGAGGTGATTGTAACCTCTCTGTGGCTGGATTTCTAAAAACAGGGGGAGGAGCAAATAAGGAAAAAGTGGCCTCTGCTCTTCAGCAAGGAGTAAATTGTTGGTTGGGTGTTGATGTTACTGGTTTAAGAGTTTCTTCAGCTTCTAATGTCAAAGAACTGAATGAAGAGAAGCTGAGTCACCTGAATGGTTCCCAGTGGGATGATGATGGTCCTGGTCTTCGTTTCTGGGCAGTGTGCTGGTGTCCAACATGCATTGCAGTACAGTAGGGGTTGTGTAGCCTGGGCAGGGGGAGGCCTGAAATGGAAAGGCTGGTCTGCTGTTCCTTGTCACTACTTGTGATAACATTTCCCTCCCCAGCCTGTCAAGTGTTTCTCATGCATCTGTTCCCCCCCCAGTTTTGTCTGGTCTCTGCATCTTCTCCAAAATAAGCAACACTCTTAAACAGCCTCTGTCTGCAGCAGTACCTCACAGTGTGCTGCCTAAGAAAGTAAAGCTGCTGCTAACACAGTATCTGTGTGTCCTGTCAAGCTCCCTGCCTGTACCCTCTGCCTCTGACTGGCAGGTTTGCCCAGAGCTCCTGGGAGGTGGGGGGGTCTTGGCTCTGAATTCCTATGCAGTCTGCAGGTAGAGGTGGACTAGAGAGGAGAGAAAGCATGTGGTTGCCTTCAGTATTTGGCTTCTCAGGCTGCATTGTTTGCCCTCTAGGTAGGGTCTGTGGGGAATCATTAGATTGTGTGTGTATAGCTTTACTTTCTAGAAAGCCTCTCTCATGATGAAGGCCTTGGGAATGTGTTTCACTGGTGAAGGCACTGCTATGGTGAACCAAAGAGAGGTTTATCTAAAGATGAGGAGACCTGGGAAGCGAATGCCCCAGTAATGAGGAGTGAATATTGATAGTGACTCTTGTAATGGAAGTGAGGGAACAGCAGCGTGTCTCTTACTGGATACTCAGTGTGACAGAGTTAAACCCCAGTTCCCAGTAGTGTTGGTAGCTCTGCAGTGGGGTAACTCATTCATCTGGAAACAGAAAATTGAACTTGAGTGTCTCCAATGCTTGGTCAGGAGTTTCCATGCTGAGGGAGACATGAGTGAGGTTCTCCAGCCTGTCTGTGCTTGGGGCATTTTGATATTTTCTTCCCTGGCCTTTAAATTCCTGAATCTGGAAAGTTTTGGTTTAGATCTGTGACATTTCTGTGGGATCTAGCTATTTTTGATGCCTGTGCAGGGAAAAATAGACTTGAGAGAAAGGGAAGTCCATCTTTAATTCTGTTCAGCCTGTACTCTGACTAGGGCTGGTGATGTTGGTAGCTACCATAACACTTGTCAGGTGGACTCTTGCATAGCTTTAATCTCCTAAAATGCTTAGACCAGGAAACATGGCAGTAATCCTGAGAAAGGTGATACTTCATGCTGGGACAGGTGTGGGTATTTCTCCTCCTTGCCTATGCAGTGTAGAGGGAACACGTTCAGTTGGGTTTGCATCAGTGAATGGAATTACAATGATGGGCTAATTAAAAGCTGATGTTACACAGGTTGGACTTTATTTTTGTCTGCTCCTTGAGTGTTGATAATACAGTATGTATTAGCAACAGCTTGATAGGCTTTTGAACTTAGGGGAGAAATAACTGGTTGATCTTTACCATACAGAGCTGCAGTACCATTCATGCAAGGCTTTTACCAAAAGGCTTCCTTTTGCATTCAGGATTCTTGCTAAAAATGACAACAATATAAAATATGTACCAAAATATGTGCAAAATAGATGATTTTTTTTTTTCCTGACTTCAGATGCCAGTTGCTAGAGATAGATTGCATCATGGCTTTCCACTTCTCAGGCAACTAGTGGTGGTAAGGGGGGTGCCTAATAAGATCTCTTCCAGCAGTGTGGTGTCCTTGACCAATTCTGTAGGAAGAGGATGGATCATCAAATACAGTGTGAATGTAATTGGGTGGTAGATCTGTGAGGATGGATGGGATGGGGGCAGGGGTGTTCCTGAACCACCACCAGCTTTTCATGCCCTATGCCAAAGGTTTCACAAGTACTTGAGCAGGATGCTCATGAAGTAGTGATGCTTTTCTATTCCTGTTTGGTGCCTGGTACTGTGCACAAAGCTAGGAGAGCATCCTATGCTAACCCCTACCAGCATACCCTAGTACTTGTGTTTAGAGCATGCCCTGGAAGGCATTCCTCCAATGCTGCCCTTCTGTTGAAGGGGCTCATGGCATGTTAATGAAGAAAATGGCTTTGAGTGAGCTCCCAAGTAATGGTGGTGTTTGTGGTGAGCTTGGAACTTCTAGAATATTTTTAATACTTTAGAAATCAAACCAGATTTTAAAACTCAAATTTTCAATATATAGAAACATGTAACTGTCACAGCTGCTGCCTGGTCTCTAAGGATGTTAGTGCTCAGCTGGGAATTTTCAGGTATCTTAATTTGTAAATCAAATACTTAGTGTTAAGTAAGGTTAATTGCATCTGGGTGAAACTCCAGATGCATGTGTACATGTCAGTGAGGAAAGTGGTGCTTTGCCTCACCTGTGTGTCAGAAAAAAGGTCTCAAGTGAGGATAATTTTTGGTTGCATCTGAAGAAGTTGAAGTGTTCAGTAGGTGACTTTTATCACTCTCATCTGATTGCAGAGATCAGCAGATGGATCAAGTCCAGAAGGTGGTGATGGTAAGAGATTTGATTGTAAGATTAAACACACCATGAGTGTTCCCAGAATTCTGGGCATTTCCTGGAATTGCTTTCTTTTCCTACAGAATCTGATCGGGAGGATGGGAGCTACTGTCCACCTGTAAAGCGTGAAAGAACTTCATCCCTAACTCAGTTCCCTCCTTCTCAGTCAGGTAAGTGTGGGTTTCCTCCTTGTGCTTTTTTCCAGTCACATCAGCAATCCTCTTCCTGCCTGCTGTGCTCTGGCTTAAGAGCACAACCACCACCTGCTCTGACTGTGGTAGCAGATCCAGTGAAGCCCAAAAAAATCATGTTTTTTTAAAATATTTTCTCTCTTGTAAGTTTATATTTGTAACTTCAGGTTTTTTTAATCTTACACAGATGAATTGAATTTCCCAGAAATCTTTATTTGTTGTAAGCAGGTTGCTTCTTAAATTTCTGTGAACACTACCTGTTTCTTAGTGACTCTGCTGTGGTTTAGTCCTTTCCCTTCCTCCTGCTCCTTTCAGAGTGGAGAGGACTTGGCATGTCTCCTGCCTGGTGATCATATGGCTGTTTGTGTTGGCAGGCAGGGCAGGTACCTGGGAAGGGCAGGGGGCAGTCCTTGCCCTTTGCAGGAATAGTTGTCTTTGTTACCTGTGTTCACCCATAGGAATGTGGACCCTGTAAGGAGCTTCCTTCTTCACTGGAGCTTGCATTCCTAGGCTGCCTGATGGCTGACTCCACCAGACTGTGATACCTTTAGCTCTTGAGATGAGAATCTCTAAAACTTCAAATTTTGGTGAATACTAATGAGCAGCCCTGCAAAGAAGGACTTAGGGGTGCTGGTGGATGAGAAGCTTGACATGAGCTGACAATATGCTCTTGCAGCCCAGAAAGCCAACCATATCATGGGCTGCATCAAAAGGAGTGTGGCCAGCAGGTCAAGGGAGGTGATTCTGCCCCTCTGCTCTTGTGAGACCCCACTGGAGTGCTGTGTCCAGCTCTGGAGTCCCCAAGATCAGGACATGGACCTCTTGGAGCGGGTCCAGAGGAGGTCACAAGGATGATCCAAGGAGCACCTCTGCTCTGAAGAGATGCTGAGAGAGTTGGGGTTCTTCAGCCTGGAGAAGAGAAGGCTCAGGGAGATCTTACAGCACCTTCCAGTCCCTGAAGGAAGCTCCAAGGAAACTGGGAAAGGACTTTTTAGAAGGGCAGGGAGTGTTGGGGCAAGGGGGAATGGTTTTAAATTGAGAAGGGGTAGATTTCAGTGAATATTAGGAAGAAATTATTCTAATACTTCATTCACATGCAGTTCAGGCCAGGATTCCTGTGTTCATCTTCCCTCCAGAATAAGTGACAGTTTCTCTCTTACTGTTTCAGGAGGAACTAAGGGGATTTTCTGGGCAGTGGCCTGTTTCCCTCTGTGGCAGTAATACTGCTTTGGTTTAGAAGAAAGAAAAATCTAAATTAAACAAAATGAATAACTAGAAAAAATGTTTTCAACTCTCAGCCTCACTATGCCTGGAAGTGCAGCTTGTCAAGAGTAATAGGTATAACTTCTCTTTCTTGTTCTTTTTCCTTGACTGCAGTAACAAAGAACAACGTCTTTATGCCATCAAGCTTCTGTGAACCCTCTGCAGGCAACTCTGACTCAGAACCAGGTGAGCTTCCTCATTTTTACTACTTTTTCTCAGTCTGTCACAATCCAAAGTCCTCAGATAGTTCAGAGGGGTCTGGGAGAACAGCAGTGGTGATGGTTCTGATCCTACAGCTGTTCTCTTGCTCGCTTCATTGCTGGATTTCATGCTTTCTAGGGGTAATTAAAACATCACAATTCTTCAATTCTTTGGGATTAGTGGTGGAAGAGACTCTGCCTGCCTGTTAGCCTCAAGGTCTGTGGTCATGCCAGTATCCAGCCATGACCTGTGAGCCCTGTGTTGAGGGTAGTTGGCTTTGTTGGCACTGCTGTTCTGTGGCTCAGGTGTGTTGGTATCATTGTCACCCATTGTCACCTTGTGCTTACCTGGCAGCAGGCTAATCAAGCCTGGTAAGATGGTAAGGTGCTGAGCTCTCTTCTTCTGGGCACAGCCATTACCCCCCTAAAAGGAAATGTGTTTAATGACACTTGGTCAGTTCCTGGGAGCTCCTTTTGTAGTGAATATTGTTTTGCTGAGATTTGGGTATTTTTCTCTAAAAGGCTTAACTGTAGAGAAGCAAAGGACTTTAGCTTTTATACTATGAAAATAAAAGAAAGGAATTACAAGAAACATGCTATGCAATTAAGCTTAATTATGATAATTAGCATTGGGTGCTTGTTAGCAGCTGTCATCTTCAGTCATACTTGTCCTTTCTTTAGCTTGATTCTCACTTAAGGCTACTACTGAGTACTTCTGTGAAACCTCTGCACAGGCCTTTGCAGGAGAAACTCCAGTTCTCTTGTGAGAACAGCCTGTTTCATGCTTCTCCCAAAAACCATTTTTGAATTCTTTTCTTACAACAACTTGTGTTCCTGTCTGGTGTGGGTTTGCTGTGGTGATCACCAGAAATCCAGGCTCTTTTTGGGAAAAGGGAATTTGTTCTTGGGAAATTTCCTTATGACTTTGGATATTTGTGAGGCTTGGAGCTTGTTACAGTGGGAAGAAGGGTGAGGGATTTTGTGACTGCCTCATGTATGTAGCATGCTACAGCTGCACCCTTTAACTCTGTGTTTTGCTTCTAGAGGAGAAGAGCAGTGGGTTCCGGCTGAAGCCACCCATACTTATCCATGGGCAGGCACCCAGTGCAGGTGAGTTCAAGGTCTTCTGCAGCAGTGCAAAGACACCAGTTCAAGCATTTTATTTAGGCATTTTCCCAAGCTGCTACTCTAACTGGCAAGTGGCAATACCTGTGTTTATACAGGGGAAAAAACCCTTGTGCTCTCTGGAGTGGCCATGGCAGCATGCACTGTGTCATGTCCATACACTCATCCAGCTCCTGGCTCTGAGTCATACATTTCTGAGATGTCTCTCCTAGTTGTCTCTGCTTAGTGTGCTTTGCTTTCATTCTTAGAGTTGTCCTGGACTCTGTAAACTGGGTTCAGTTGGTAGAAAACTGGAAGAAAAGGGGTGCTGCAGGAGTGTGCTGAGCAGGTCGCTGGGTGCTCAATGTGGGTCCAGGGCAGAGCGATCTCTGCAGCGTTGTTTGCTCCCCACTTCACACCCTGACCTTCCACAGGGTCCTTGGTGCTGCCTGTTCTATGGTACAGCTCAGCTCAGAGTTTCCTGTTGCTGATGCAGACCTAGCACAGTCCAGGAAAGACACAAATACCTATACAGCTCCTGAGGAGTTAGAGAGCAAACAAAAGTGGTTTGGTGTTGGAAGATAGATATGGAAACTGGTTATTTTGTTTGCAAGGGGAGTAGTAAATGTAAAGAACGAGGGGGTTTTGAGCTGGTGTGAACATCCCAATGTGCAGTTGTTGAGGTTTCAGTGGTGGTTGTGTCCTGTGAGTGTGGGTGGCTGGAAATGGAACTAGTTGCAGAATATTCAGTGAGTTGCTTTGAGTTTCTTCTGTGGCAGTATTTTATTGGATCAAGTGTTCATCTTGGCTTTGGTCAGTGAAGAAAACTGGACCTTCTGGGGCTGCCAGAAGTTGATATTAGGATGGTTTGGGGTTTTATTTGGTTATTAGCTTGTTTAATGATGGTTGGCTTTTTGATGTAGAGGGGAATTAAAGGTTTGGAGTGCTGTATATCTTACAACAAGTCTAGGTTAATTCAAAAAGCCAGAATGTTAAATGAAACCACATCTAAGATTCTACTCCTAATACATTTGATTGTATAAAGAAGGGTGGGGAGAATCATTTACTGCTGCTTAGGGGGGAAAAAAAACCTTACTGGGAGGAGAAAAGATTTGGAATTTGTAGTTGAATGTCAGCTGAACAGTGCACAAACAATCCATTTATTAATCTCTTAGGATTTGACTTTTCTTTCTGAATCATTGTCACACTCCCCTGCTTTCCTGGATAAGGGAGAGAGTGGATTTTAAAGCATCTTCTAAGGCTGGGAAGTTGTCTCTTATTTTGAGACTGAAGGATGGGGAAGAAGGGGGTGGAAGCCTTTTCAATGTCTTATTTTCCTTTGTCTGTTCTGTTAGGAGCAGATAGAGAATCATAGAATCACAGGCTGGTTTGGGTTGGAAGGGACCTCAGAGCCATGAGCAGGGACACCCCACCAGCCCAGGGTGCCCAAAGCCCCCTTGAACCCTGCCAGGGATGCAGGGTCAGCCCTAGCTTCTCTGGCACCCTGTGCTAGGGTCTCCTCAGGAAGGATTTCTTCTTAATATCTAATCTCAATCCACCCTCTCAGTTCAACTACCCTTTCACTTTACAGATTAATCAGAAGTTTGGATGAAATGACACTTTTTTTTTCAACTCTAAAGCTTTATAGCTTGTAAAGAAATGTTGTACTTGCAGGTCTCCCAAGCCAGAAACCCAAGGAGCAGCAGCGGAGGGTGCTACGCCCGGCGGTACTACAGGCACCACAGCCAAAAGCTTTTTCACAGATGGGTAAATAATGCTTCTGCTTCATTTCTTTACTTATCAGGATATTGCTGAGGAGAGCAAAGTACTCAATTTCTTTAGCATGTTGATTTTCCTCAGCATCTGCCTTCATTTTTTGGAGGTTTTTCCTTTCAGAAAAGAAACATCTGAAGTGTTCAGTATAGTATAGCTGTCTTACGTGGGGGTGACACAGTCAACCCTTCCCTTTTGGTGTAGGGTGACTGTCTGACATTGCTCAGCCTCCAGCTTTGGTGTAGTCCATGCTTGGGGTTTGGAATAAACAGACTTCTCTGGGTGTGGATTGTCAGTCTCAGGTGACAGTGGTGGCTGTGGTGTAGTAAGCTCCAGCTGATCACTTGGGCACAGCTGATCAATTTATTAGGGAATTTGATAGAGCAAAGAGAAATAGGCCTGACTGGAGCTGGAAGTTAAGGAAAAAAACAACTGTTTGAGGTGTCCATGCCTGCTGAAGTCCTACATTTTCCCAGGTTCTCCACTCTTCCTTATTATTTGGAAGTTCAGTTGGACTGAAACAGCCCTTTCAATTAATGTGGAGTCTGGCCTAGAACCACATGTCTGTAGCTTGATTTCTTGGCATGCCTGTTGGCACAGGTTGGACTCTACAGAGACTGTCATCTTGGGGTACAGATCATCAGTGGGAGTTCAGTGTGTAAGGAGCTAGATCAGCCCAGAGAGGAGCCTTGCTGGCTGTGAACAGTGTTAGATTGGAGCAGGGTGGTTGCTTGGAGTCATAGGTGCTGAAGTCCCTGCAGCATGTATATATAAATTAAGAAACTTGTTGCTGACTTGGTTTTCTGCCTTTGGAATGTTGAATCTGCTAAGAATTGCTGAATCATGGTCTTCACCTCACTTACAAAGTCCTCTGGGAGTGGAGTTTATATCCCAATGTTTCACAGACTTAAAAAAAACCCAGTATGCAGTTTGTTATAAAAATCTTCCTGCTTTCAGGACAATCTAAATATCTAGAGACTTTATTTCACTTTCACATTCCTTGTTGCAGTTCTCAGCAGTGGCACCAATGGTGTCAATATCTCACCAGACTCTGCAGCCACATCAGAATCCCTGGGTGATGCAGCGCTGAAAAGTTCTGACTCTGAAGACAAGGTGAGTTGGAGAAGGCTTGGGCAGCCCCTCGAGGTGACCAGCTTCAAAAGACTTTCTAGAAAGAGTCTGTTCAGAAATGTGAGTGCACTTTCATCAGTGAGGTCCCTCTTAGGTATCCATACTGTGACCACAGATCAGGTGTAGTAGTAGTTCTTGTGCTGTCCTAGCAGTACACTTGAACTCAAGCACTCTAACAAAGAACTCCTCCACAGAGGAGGATGTGTTAAGGAGATCCCAGACTAATGATTTTTGATTTTGTTCAGCAGAATGCTCCTTTACCCTGGCTGCACCATCCATTCAGTGGTGGAGGTCTACTCCCAGCAGCAGCACTGGCCCATTTCTGGCTATCAGCAGAAAGAGGATGTCTTTGAAATGCCACAATTAGAGTCTGAAGGCAGTTGATACAGCTAGGCAAAGGTTACAGCCCTTCAATGTGAAGTGGTGGGCTGTAGCAAGGTACAATGAGACTTGAAGGAGCCTGCAAACAAGTGAGAGGCTGCAGGCATGGCAAGGGGGGATTGCAGGTGGGTGTTAGGATAGAATCACTGTATTTAGTGCAGTTGAACACTGAACCAGGCTCCACATTGTCAAACTGCTCCCCTTGCACGTTTTTTGACTTGACTTCATGAGATCTCAGGTGGCCCAGCATAGTGTTGATGCTCTGAGTATGGTTTGGACCAAATGATTGCTGCAGATCCCCTTGAACTTGAAATGTTCCATGACCTGTTACAGTGCTCTAACAGGATTATTTTTTTTCATTGCAAAACTTGCCTGGAGCTCTTGGGGCCCTGGGCAACCTTGTGTAGCTCCAGGCCTGGAGGTTGGTGGCCCTGCCTGTGGCAGGGGGTTGGAGCTCTGTGATCCTTGGGGTCCCTTCCAACCCAGCCCAGGCTGGGATTCTGGAGAGGTCAGGGACTTGTTTGTTGTGGTGTAGCCCCAGCCAGTAGCTAAGCAGCACACAGCTGCTCACTCACCCCCACCAAGGGGATGGGAGGGAATAGGGAAAAACCCCTTGCAGGTTGAGATGGATTAATAGGCTCACAAAGGAAGAGAAGAAGAATCCATGTGAAACAAGGGACGTGCAAATGCAGTCTCTTACCACTTGTGGAGGAGAAAAAAACCCCCACTGAGGCCCTGTCTCTTTCTGAGCAGGATCCTGCTCTGGCCAAGCCCCCAGTTATGTGCTGAGCATGGTGTTGTATGGTCTGGAATATTCTATTTTGGCCACTGAGGTTGGCTTTCCTTAACCCCTTCTGCACTCCAGCTACTCACTGATGGGGTGAGAAGCAGAAAAGGCCTTGGCTCTGTAAGGACTGCTCAGCAGGAAGGAAAACATCTGTCATCACCACTGATCCAAACCTTGGCCCCATACTAGCTGCTGTGAAGAAAACTGACTCCAGCCCAGTCAAACCCAGTGCAGAACTGTGAACAACCATGTGACTCACCACCTTGTGTCCTTTCTTTTAGCCTAGGAAATGGAGTTTCTTTTAAAGTTTTCAATTTCTTGTCTTCAGGCAGGAGAATGTCAGAAGAAAGAGTCCAACAACACTTCAGATAATGACAGCTGTGAGAAGGCAGAACTAAATGCCCAACAAGCATTTGTATTTGGGCAGAACCTAAGAGATAGAGTCAAGGTAAGCACATGTTTATCTTAGAACTGATGGATTTGAGTGAGGATAAGCAGCAGCAAAACAAATCCCTTCTTGGCATGAGCACTACACACTCTTTATGAAGTACTCAGAAGCTGCTATTTGAACAGGGTTAAAACCTCTGTGCAGAATTGGAAGCTGTGTACACAGTTTGGTTGGCTGTTTTGTAAAACTGATCTTCCCAGCATTAAATCAACTAATACTCTTTAGGAGCATAAGAAGCTTTCCAAACATAAACACCCACTGCAGTCATAGGTAACATCTAAAGTGCAGTGTGATGCCATGTTTTCTTTTACCCTTTGCATCAGAATTAAGTTGAAATGTGTTCCTAAGGTGCTCCAGTGCAACCTAGACTTCACAGAAAGGTGAGCAAATAAAAATAGGGCATCCTGGGTTCAAACCTGTGCATGAAGTAACTGAGGTGGGTTGCTAGTACCTCCTCCTGAAGGCAGGCTTGGGAAGGTTTCCTGGTGTAACAGAAGGAAGCCTATTACTGAGAGGTGGGCTTATGTTGATTTATTGTAAGAAGTGTTTGTGGATGGACCTTTGTCTTGGGAAAGAGTGATGGTGTGTGGTCAGAACTGTCAGTCCTTGCTCTTCTTGTAGCTAGGAGATGAAAGCGATGAGAGCGCCGACGTGCAGAACGCTGCCCTTCCTCCATCAGACGTACCTTCTGCCACAAATTACTTCCTACAGTACATCAGTTCCAGGTGAGACTACAGGAAAAACTATAGGACAGTCTTTTCCTTGCTCTGTGGTGAGAATTGCTTGTGGTTCTGCTCTTTATTGGGTGCAGAGTGTATACTGAGTCAGTGGGAACCCTGACTTCTGAAGAATGATGCATCAAAATGTAGATAGGAGAGAATTCTCATCAAGGGAGGTGTATTTGATGCCAGTTATTTGACCAGATCCTCACTAAAGCCTCTTCAAAAAATTGCACAAGCATAAAATAATGAAGCTCTGAGCAACCTACTCTAGTTGAAGATGTCCCTGCTCACTGCAGAGGTTTGGGCTAGATGACTGTGAAGGTTCCTTCCAACCCAACGTGTCCTGTAAGTCATCTGATAGAAAGAATCAATGCTGGGATAAATTGGAGCTACTAGTAGAGTCCTGTAGAGGTCTGTGCTGTGTTTGTGGTGGTCAGGGTGTTTCTCAGATGATATAGATAAAGGGAAGAATGGTTTTAAAAAAACAAACAAACAACAATCCATGTGATCATGATAAACTTTTCAGAGCAAGGTAAAGGGCCCTTAAGCAGGAATCTTGACTGGGAGGCCTTTGAGAGACTTTCTGATTAGTTGATAGTATCAGAGGAAATGATGTAAGTATATGTAGAGTGATGCAGCCAGGAGAAGACTGCTGATTCCATCTATACAGGATGGGCTCTGAACTGACAGCCTTCACCTAACACTAAGATGCCTCTTTGGCTCTGGAAAATGTTAGCTTAGTGGTGGTCAAAAAAACCAGGTAGTCTTAGAGAAAGAGTGGAATACAGAAAAGAATTGATTACTATACAGAGCTGTGAATTTGATAACTGGAGGAGTTCCCCAGAGAGCAATAGAGCATCTTCTCTGCTCCTGGAAGAACCTGAACTGCTGATTGCCTGAGGCTGTGAAATAATTGTAGGAAATGCAACTTGTGCTTGCCTTGTCCTTGTAGTCTGTGTATTTCACACCCTGTTGTTCACCACATAGTAGGGTATAGACTGTGGTATTTAATTCCCTCAGCAGGCAAAATGTTCTTCCCCTGAGGATTTCCTCTGTTCCTTAACTCTTATTCAGAAGTAGCCTTTTGACATGCACAGTTTAAAGGTCGGTTGGTTTCCACTTGAATCATGAAGACACATCCATGCCTCTGTCTTCCACACACAGTGGAATGCCTGTAGGCTGGATTCCAAGTGTTCTGCAGTCTGCAGGTTCCTTTCCTGGGTACCTCCATGTCAGAACTATGCCTGAGGGGAAGGCAGGTGAACAAGGACTTGTTACTACTTTGAGTCTGTAAATTAGTAAAACTACAGTATCCTTCCTAAATGGGATTTAAAATCTGTTAATAAAATGCCACAAGGGAGAACAATACTTCTGTATGGAAGATGAAGGCTGAGACTTGACTGTGAAACTCCCTGGGGAGGCTGTTGCACCACAGCCAGTCAAATAAAAGGCATTACTTCTCCCTGCTGCCTTTGCATCAGTTATGAGACAACAAGTGTTTCTTTCAATTCTTTCTGAGAAAATGGGCCTAAAAATGCATTGTGGCTCAAGTTTGTGCATGCAGAATAGGGTCTTGTAAAAGTAATATGCTCTGTGGTTAAACAGTAAACCCTGTCTTAGCATTCAGCATCAAATATGTAATTAGATGGCTGAAGAGAATGTATTTACAGTGAGAAAATAATGCACAACTCTTAAGTGAACTCACATTCTGTGAAACCAGAACGTGTTCTTGGGTAGGAAGTGGAAGGAATCTCTGCTGGTTTCTCTGTTAAGCAGTGCTTAATTTTAAAAGCCAGTGACAATCACTCTCTTTCTGAGGGATTTTTCCAGTAGAAGGTAAACAGGTATTTTCCTGAATGAAACCTGGTTGTTTTGGCTCTTTTCAGTGCAGAGAACTCAACAAACAGTGCAGACACATCGAGCAACAAGTTTGTTTTTGGACAGAACATGAGTGAGCGAGTCCTAGTGAGTACCCACCACGTATGAAATGCTGTCATGTTGCCAGTAGGTTGTGTTACAGATTCTCACTGGGGAATTTAGAGGCCCTTTAACTCTCCCTGTCACTGATGTGTGGGTTTCTTTCAGTGGTTTCCCTTGCTGATGACTTATTTGAAGTGCAGGGGGGGATTCATGACGAGCTCTTCTCTGCACAGCCCTGCTCGCCAGGAGTTCCCTGCCAGATTTACCAGCATAAGGAGACTGAGAGCCTTCTGTTGTGCTTATGGTTCTCAAGTCCAAGCACTTTAATGGCACAGTTTGCTGCTTTAAATGGCTCCTTTAATATCAGTATTTGAGGGTGCTTTGCTTGCTGTCCTCCAAACTGAGAAAAGGTCAGTGCTGTGCCTCCCCCAGCGATGGGATTTCAAGTCTGGCAGTAGGGCAGCTGCCTCTACTGAGGTAGGAAATTCTCTGCTTATTATGTACCAACCTAAGAGAGAACTTGAAGTGCCTCACTGCTTCCCACTCTTGTTTCTATTGCTGTGCAGGTGCCAGAAGGGAACAGTTAATACAACAGTAAATTCCCAGCCACCAAGCCAGGAGTTCAGATGCTAATTGAACTGTATTGAGATTGGTTTGCTGCTTTGAACACAACTTCAAAATAAGGGTTGAAATTCGGTTTTGGTTTCAGGGAAAAAGAATTTGAACTGGTTTTTCAGGTCATGCTCCATTCAGTTCCTTGGCTGGGGTACTAGGATAGCTTTT
This sequence comes from Rallus limicola, assembly GCA_022605955.1. NCBI lineage: Eukaryota > Metazoa > Chordata > Aves > Gruiformes > Rallidae > Rallus > Rallus limicola. The sequence continues at coordinate 2,153,026 of JAKCOZ010000047.1, read as the reverse complement.
GCATGGAAGTGTCAGCCCTGGGATTCCTCTTGTGCTGTAGGGTTTGTAAACACTGAGGTTTCCCTCAGTAGCTGATCACTAGTCTTGGTCTGCAAAATTAGTGCCTGCTTCCTCTCTTCTGTTTACCTGTTCTTCTTCTTTTTGCAATAGAGTCCACCAAAATCAAATGAGGGTAGTACAGAGAGTAATAAGGAGAATGCTGCTACAGAGTCGGGGTCTGATTCCTCATCTCAGGAAGCCACGCCAGAGAAAGGTGAAAAAGAAACTACTGTTTTAGGAATGGAAGCTCACCCTGTTCAAATGACTGTGTCTTTTCAATATCCTGTTACTTTTTTAAAATTCTTGTTGCCTGTACTGTCTCCTGTAACCAAAGATCCAAGCTGGGGCTGGGAGGTAACGTGCTGGGTCCTGTAGAGTCTCTTGTCCATTTGTTTTTAAGCTTTAACTCTTGCTGTAAGCTTCAGTCCTGTTTCTAATGCTCTGTTAACATCTGTCTTTTACACTTTATTTCTCTGAATTCTGGTATGCTTGTGAGACCTTTATAAATCTTTGATAATTACATGCTAATCATTCTCAACCTTGGAAAATGTTCTTCAGCTAATAATGTTTCAGAATCGCTGGCAGAGTCTGCAGCAGCCTACACTAAAGCAACAGCCAGGAAGTGTTTATTAGCCAAGGTAGAAGTGATTACTGGGGAGGAAGCAGAAAGCAACGTGTTGCAGGTAAGAAACAGATCCAGTAGAGGAGCTTTGAGTTGATGAGGACTCCTGTGGGTGTCCAGTGAATGTACAGCACCCAACTCCCTAAACCTCAGCCATCCTGTCTCCAGCGTCTTTTCTTTGCCTTAGAATGCAAACTTTGGAGAGTTATTGTCAGATCCTTTTGTTGTTTCTTTATTTCCCCTTTCAGAATAAGTTTTAGTGTTTTGGCCATCCAGATGAATCCTCAGCATACTCTCCTGAATCAGTTGTGTCAAGGCTTCTGTGTCCTACAAAAGAAAAATACTTAGTTTGTTTTCACTCAGATGATTAAGGTCTTAAATAACCAGTAGTATGATAATTACCTCTTTAAACTCAAATGGACAGTTATCCCAGCAGTCTGGTTTCTTGTGTAGCAGAAACCATACAACAGTGCTCAGGAATGTCTTGAGGTACTTAGTACTATGTTTTAGAAGGATGTTCAGTCATGATTTAAACTCCTGGTGTAATTCATGATTTATTTGACATTGTACTTACTCATTTTCACTTCAATATGTCCTTAAAAAGGCTTTCCTGTAGAGCTAAGTGGTATATATTTCCTTCCTCCTCTCTTTATCCTCCAATTATGTTGTTTTTTCTTGATCTTTGTTTCCCAGCCTCTGAACTGCATTCTTTAAGGATAGCTGTTTGCTCTTACAGACCAGCTGGTCTGTTGGGACACCACCCAGATGCACTGTGTCAGTAACTGGTGCATGTGTATCAGCTGCACTTGTGTTATCCTACAAAACAATCCTTAGTGTGTGTCCAGTAAAAAGGAATCCCTGATGACAGGAATCACCTTGAAATGGTTGTTCTGGTATTTCTGTTTCTCTGTAATTCAGAATCTCATGGATGCTTCCTGGGGATATAGAGATCACAGAATCACAGGGTTGGAAAAGCCCTTTAAGATCCTCAAGTCCAACCATTCCCATCCTGTGCTAAACCAGATCCCTGAGCACCTCATCTCCCCTCTGTTCAACACCCCCAGGGAAGGGGACTCAGCCCCTCCCTGGGCAGCCTGGGCCACAGCCCCACAACTCTTTGGAACTCTGTCTTCCGTAGATATTTGACAGGGGAGGAGAAAAGGAGCATTTATGGGAAGCAGGGGTGATCCTACCATTGGAAAGGAGAAAAGGGTACTACTTCAAACTGATGAACAGGGAGGCAGGAAAAACACCTCTTGTTTATTTGTGACTGTGTGTGGGTCAGGCTGTGAGTTGAATTATCAATGAGCAAACTTGTTGGTTCATCCTTTCTTCTTTAATACAGGGTGAGGTTTGGCTTTGCTTTCGTTGTGCTGGGTCTTCCCAGCACCACATAACCAGCCTCAGTAGTGCAAACTGCACATGAGGCTGTAGAAGGAACTGACTGATTTAAGACCATAGGTGACCCCTACCCAGTCTCTTACCATGATAAGTTTCCCCTGTGGAAGTTTATACCTTATGTGAAGATTGTTCTTGTTGTTTGATCCTGTAAGAATATACAGCTTCTGCCAATAACACCTTAGGGAACCAGACAGCATGTTTGGGGGCACTTATCACAGGAGAGGGAGGAGGAGGAGGAGGAGGAGTGCTTTGGTTTCCACAACTAGAAACAGTTCAAAACTGCAGTGTGAGATCTGGATTTTCTTTACCCAACTGTAAGTGACTAAATAGGAAATACATGATTACTCCAAACAACTGCTGTGCCTCAGAGATCTTTTCTGTTACAGATTCAGTGCAAGCTGTTTGTATTTGATAAAATCTCTCAGTCTTGGGTGGAAAGAGGGCGAGGACTTCTGAGACTCAATGATATGGCCTCAACAGACGACGGGACATTACAGTCTCGGCTGGGTAAGAGGAACCAGGGGAAGGAGGTGCTGGGTCACAGTGATGCTGTTTTCATAGGGTGCTGCCCCAGCACACAGCAGCAGACACTTTTGGTTCTGTCTTGGCTACAGCAACTCAAAAGCAGTTTGGACCTTTTCAGATTTTTTTCATATTCTCCCATTGTAGCAAACGTTCCAGTTCCCACCCCCATCCCCCCCCCAAAAACAAGCTATATTTAGCAGGTAGAATATTTGACTGGACATTTATGGTAACACTCTTCAGATCTGGAATCTTTGCTTTTTGGGATGGGGTGCTGGTGGTGAGGGAAGGCTCTTTGAATAGCTCATGATTCTACCAATGGGCAGGAATGTGCCTGAGACTATCAGCTCGGATCCAGCTGCTGAGCTCTGTGTTAGCATAAGACTAAATACCTTTAGACATGACTGATAAACTTGATTAGCATTAACAGTTGGGAGAGATCTCTGTTTTAATGGCCTTCCCTTAATATTCTTTGTGAAGAAACTTCTACATTCACACAGTAAACACCATCTTGGCTGTTTTGAGCTTTGTGTTGTGTCTTTCTCCACCTAACTAATTTTATCTGTTGGTTTTAGTGATGAGGACCCAGGGGAGTCTCAGGTTAATTTTAAATACCAAGCTCTGGGCTCAGATGCAGATTGACAAAGCCAGTGAGAAGAGTATCAGGATCACTGCCATGGATACAGAGGACCAGGGAGTTAAAGTTTTTCTTATATCAGTGAGTATTGGGTTTTGGTTTACATCTTAACCTTCCTACTGAGATTGGTGTTTGCTTGAATTCTAGCTGAGGTAATGTTCCTGTTCTTCTCTGCACCTTACCTCCTTGCCACCACATCCTCCCCAAAGACAATGGGCTTGGCAGCCTCTGCTTGCCTGAACAGCCATGGTAGAGATGAAGAAATGCCACCTAAAAGGCTGCCCTAGGAAACCAGATTGTCCAGAGCACTGACCATGGAGATATGGGATCTGTTCCACACCTCCTGTGACTATAACTGTAGTGTGAGATTCATGTACCTCATTTCTTGCTCCAAGCTTCCCTAGCATCTTGCTTTGTGTACCACAGCCCATTCTGATGGGGCTTGGAAAACCCCTACATGAGAGAACTTGAACAATGGATTGTGAAACTGGGTGTGACTGGTGTGCATTGTGGAAGTGGGGGTTTATCCTGTTCTAATTCCTTACACTGCTTTCTTGGGTTTGAATGTTAAAACCCCATAGGCAAGCTCTAAAGACACAGGGCAGCTGTATGCAGCGTTACACCATCGGATCCTGGCCCTGCGGAGTAGAGTGGAACAAGAGCAAGAAGTCAAGAATGTAGCACCTGAGCCAGAGGTAACGCAGTCAAATGAGGAAGACAGTGATGATGATGTCATTGCACCTTCAGGATCAGTTGGAACTGGTAAGCAAGAAAGAGAATAGCTTCCTCTTTTCCATGTCTTCCTCTGGTTTTCTTCCTGGCAGACTGCCCCCACTCGGTTGCTGTATGCTGTAGGTGTGCTTCTGGCCTGTTGCTTCTCACAGTGTTTGTGCACTAAGACTTGTTGCCTGAATTGCCTTTTGCAGTGCAGCTGTTTCCTCCTGCTTTTCTCCTCCAAGGGAGAAGTTCCTCCTCTGCTGCTTCTGTCTGAGCTACGTGTCACGGTTTAGCAGAGGTTATATGTGCTTTGATTAATCCTATTGCTGCTTCTGGAGTTTTTAAGGGGTGGTTGTGAGTTTGGTTTTTGCCTTCAGCATGGCCAAGGCTTGTACTTGAAGCCCAAGATGACTGTCTTGGGCTGCTTCCAGGAGGCAGGATCCAGGCTGACCTTCGAGTACTGTGCTATTTGGAAAGCAGAAGGTTTATGAAGGGGTATGGAAAGAGTGTAATTAATTTTGCTGTAGAAGAGTTCTCCTCTTCTACAAGTCTGAATCTTCAGTTTGAGGAAGGTTTGACTTGGGAGTCATCAGTACTTTGCTGTCTTATGGCTTGGAACGTTCCACCTCTGAGAGACTGCTCCTACATCCTGATTCACTGCAGGGTAGGGAAAAAAAACAAAAGCATTGGGTGGATTGAAGGGACTGGGAAGAAGCTGAGCTCTGGGATGCTACTGGGGTCCCCAAGCCAAATTAGTCAAGAACATAAACTTCTGCAGTGGACAGAATTTAATCTGGAGAAGTAATATGTGAGTGTGGGGAGGAAGAACTCCACTTCTTCTGTCTGTCACTGAAATCCTAAATACTTCTGGAGGCTTCTCAGGTAGGGTTTCTCATTGTAAGGCAAGAAACAGAAGATATTTTGTATGACAAACAACTACTTTTTTTCTTTCAGGTCCTAATGATGAAGGTGATGGGCAGAACGTTGGCAGCACATAGCAGATGTGAGCCGATCTGCTTGCAAGGCTGCTGTGAACACCATCTTGCAGGCATCTCTTGATACCCCAGGCCAGCTATTGTTTCAGGCAGTGTTGAAGGCTCCAGGACTTAAGAACTGTGCATCCCTGTTCTGTTTGTTTGGTTTTTTGGTCTGGATCAGTAGATTCCACACAAAAAAAGCAGACTTGGAAACTACCTGAATGTGGTTTGGGACGTGAATGCTCATCATATTGATGAGCAAAACAAAACAAAAACAAAATTAAAAACACAAAAAAATAAAAAAAAAAAATAAAAAAAACCAACAACAAAAAACAACAAACATTTCCCCTCATCCTTGTAATTGAAATGGCACATTACAGCTTGTCACAGCTTTTCATTGGGAACTTCTGACTGTTTCTTCAGTAGTTCATATCTTGCAGGCCTCCAAGATTGAACTTCCCGACACGGTTCCAACTCGAATTCTGGTTCCATAAGCCCTACTCTCTCCCTTACAAGCTTCTGCCACTTGCAGGGAAACTGTGTCCTCCCCAGATCCTACGCTCACTGGCTGCCCTCTTGGGTTCATTGTCGTTTTGGACTGCAGATGGGGCAGACTGTTTTTACCTTCTAATCCCAACGTAGGTTGTGGGCACCGTTGTTCCCTGTCTTAGTGGGTTTATAAACAGAGAGAAACAAAACATTGTGGTTCACCAGAAAAGCTTTTTTAATGCAGAAATAAGAGACTTTGAAGTCCACAGGATGTTTTGCTAACTCCTTTTATTTCTTCCCATTTCATTATTGTTATTTGGGGATTTATATTGTGGTGAGACTCTTTTTTTTTTTAATTTTAGTTTTTCAAGAAGATGCTCTTGTCTGTTGAAAAAGTGAAACTATTGTTTTGTACTGTTCTTTTCTGTTACTATTTAAGGGAGAGCTAAGCCACTATATATAATAGATGTTGCATACAGTTTTTTCTTAGGAAATGACATATTTCTGTGGCTAAAGTGTAGGAGGCATACAGGTTACACCTTGAGAAAAGTCGGTGAGGAAACAGCTATTTAGCCCTTGGAAGAATAAAATAAGCTCATGTCATGAGCTCTGTCAGCCATTAAAATCCGTATAATAAAGCAGCTCTCATTTAATGGCTTGATTCAACAAGCCATTTAAGCACTTGCCTGACTTAACTACATGTGAATAATCTTAACTGAAGTCAATGCAACTATCCATGCTTAAAGTCGAGTACATTTTTAAATATCTTGCTGAATTAACAGCCTTAAATAGAAAATTAAAGTTCTAACCCTTCCTGTCCCTGTTCTGTTTCCTGAAGTCTTGCAGCATGAAGAAAAAGGTAACATTGCCAGCTTGGAATAGTTTGGGCTGAAGGACACTGTATTCTGTTCCACCAAAATAAAAGCAAGAATGTTTTCCTGTGTGTAATTCTGAAGTACTCCTACTCTTAACATGAATTCACTTTTTGCTTTGGATGTTTCCTAATAATTTGGGCCTCTTGTGTGAAAGTTGAGTTTTATTTTGTTATTAAAACCTCTGGTCTATTCTTGGCCAGCAAAGTTGGAATTCAGTAGTCACTAAGAACAGCGACCAGGTCACTTGCCCTGTAAATTCCCCAAACTGTTCTGTTTCCTTTATAAATAGTTTCCTGATTAGAGAAGTTCTCACTTGCTCTTTCTCCTGTAGGTTAAGGAGACCTAAAATGCACCATTTAACAGAAAATGAAAGAGGAAGAAGACTTTTTAATGTAGCATGAATTGAAAATGAAGCCCTTGGTTGTAGCATAAACACAACTCTGGTATTACTGAAACAGCAAAACAGGCCTTACTGCCTCTCTTCATGGAACAGGCTTTTCTTCCCTGTCAGTCCAACATGGTTCATTTTACCTGTTGTTAACTGTTGGTAGAGACTTCAGCTGTTGGGCAGGGGTTGCTTTGCTTTTCCTGATAACCTCTTGAAGGAACATCTTGGATTTGCTTTTCCAGGCAGCGAAGGGGGCTAATAAAGAGCTGTGGCACTGCATTTGTGATTCCTCCGAGTTGTCTGCTCGTGCCTCTTGCATTTTGGGTTGGTTTCTTCTTAGTTATGGGGAGGGGAGGCTCACCATGCACAAGTCTACTGCTGCACCCCTCTCCACACTGCTTGACAGCAGGCACAGCATGTTTCCTAACACCCACCCCCCCCTTTTCTGTGTTATGAGGGCTGGGGCACTTGTGTATTTTTCAAGTGAGTGATCTGTGCTCTGGATCTTTTTGCACTGAGCTACTCAGATTTAAACTGTTCTTTTCAAACACCCATGCAGCATAAAGTTGCTTGTTGTCAGCATACAGAAAATAAGGTGTCCTGGACAGCAGAGCCTGCCTGGGGAGAAGCAGGTGGTGTTTCCTGGCCCCAGGCTTCCTGGGCTCTATGCAGCCTCACTTTGAGGTGCTTTACCCAAAAGGAAAGTGATGGTGCTTGAAGGTTCAGGAAAATGGAATAAGCATGCTTGCTTTCAGGGTTCAGTGGTGGTACACAATCACCTGTGGCATGAAAAACCTGGCAGTTATTTACTGACCCAGATTTGATTTTTAGCTGTAAGCTTTGTGTATATAGCAGAGAGGAAAAGGTTAGTGTGAGCCACTGGTAGAACTGGCCATAGATGTGTTCTTGCCCAGCAAGGTTCAGGTTAGATGTTAGGAAAAAAAATTGTCACTGTAAGAGTTGTCAGGGCCTGGAACAGGCTGCCCAGGAGGGGGTTGAGTCACTAACCTTGGGTGTGCTTGAAAAAAAGGGTAGATGAGGTACTTAGGGGTCTGGTTTAGCACAGGACAGGAACGGTTGGACTTGATGATCTCAAAGGTCTTCTCCAACCTTGTGACTGTGAAGATGCGTTAGGCCAAAGTGAAGCTTGTGTTTCATGTCTGCTTTAAGCCTCAGTAAACCAGAGACAGGTACAAGCAGATGCTGCCCAGGTGCTTGCAAAGTTTTATGAGAGACTTGTGTCAAAATGTATGTAGGATCTGCACTAAAGCTTCCACAAGCAAAGGAACACCCTGAGCTGTATGTCCTGTGCTGGGACAGGGCTGCTGGTGACCCAGTCTTCCACCTTACAATGCTCTCCCCTTACACCAGCCTCCTGCTGCACCTTTGCTCCTAGGTCTGTTGCTGAGACCTGGATGTTGACTGTGCATCTCAGTCTGGCTGCTGAGGGAGGTGGGTGCAGCCCTTCATGTTTTCCAGGAGAAGAAAGGGGGGGGGGGAAAAAGATAGGGAAGAGTGTAATAAACTTGAGTGCATCTGCTGAGGAGAGTGCTGTGGGAATAGTGGTGGTGGTGGTAACCCCAGAAGGTGAACGTCCTGCCCATGAGATGACATCCCCAGGGAGCACAAACCTTACGGTCAAGATCTGGGCAGTCCCACTCCCCGTGTGAAGGCAGGACAGGGGAAGAGCTGAATCTGCTACTCCTCAGCAGCCCTCTGCTGGCACCGGGCAGGTGCCCACAGGGTTAGAAGACTGCAGGAATAAAAACCCACCAAGGACTCCCTGCTCCCAGCCAGAGGTACCGATTCCACTGCTTTCAGCCTTGCTGCCGTTGAAGGACTGTTCCAGACACGTCCCGTTCTGCAGTTTGGCCTCTTGTTCCCCCAGCCAGCGTAGAAAACACTTTATTTCCTTTCTAGAAACATGTTATGTATTTGAAAAATTACCATGTTGGCCCGTAATCTCCTCTAGGTTTAGGAATTCCAGTTATGAGAATTGCCATCATTTGTCATGCAAGATTTCATTAAACTGACTTTTCACTGTGTGCTTTTCTCCCTCCTCCTTTGGTCGGTCTGTGTGCTGAGTTGCTTCAACTTCATGAGCTCCAGAGCCCGTGCTGGGGTAACAGATCCGCTCAGGCGATCTTAGCAAGGTTATTTTTTGAGGTCTCTGGGATGACCTTCTTTCTCCCCTGTCAGGATTAGCACGGAGCCGGGCGTGCTGAAGAGAGAGCTGCTAAACCATAGCCTCTTCATTCCTCTCTCCTAGGTTATGGTACAGGCAGAAACGCTCCGAGATGATTTCCCTGCGTAAAAGCCTCTCGTGTAACAGCAGCGTTCAGAATCCCCCTCCGGTTCCCTCTTTTCCAGGCGCAGAAGGTGACATTTGTCATCGGAGCGCTGGTCCCTCTGCTGGGGGCGGGCAGGGAATGCCTTTTCTGAGGAGAGGTGGGAACCCAAAGGGGTGTTGCCTCAACCGGCCTCTCCTACCCCGCCTCTATCCCGCTCCTACTGCAACCCCGGCGCGGAGCCTTCGCCTCTCGCGAGATCGGGGCAGCGCCGTCCCCCTGCCCTTGCGGCGCTATGGCGGGCTACTGGGACGGCCCCGAGGGCGAAGACTGCCCCCGCCGCACCTGGCTCACCACCCGGGTGGGCGCCGCCGCGGGTGAGGGGCGGGGGGCGGCCGCGGGACCCGGGCGGTAAGGGAGCGCCGGCCCGGCTCGGGCTCGGGAGCGGGGCCGGGCTGAGAGCCGCCGTCCTGTGTTGCAGGCTTGGTCGGGACGGCCTATCGCATCGTGCTGCTGCAGCCCGGCTCGGCCCTCGCCGCCTTGCAGATGGCAGCCTCCGACAGCGTCACCATGGGTAAGGGCCCGGGGGCTCCGCGCAGCCGGGCGGGGTGGGCCGGGCCGGGGCGGCGGGGGGAGGCTCGGCCCTGGCGCAGGGACGGGCTGGCTGCGCCGCCCCGCACGCCGGGGAGGGGGCGGTTGCCCCTCCGCGAGAGCCCCTCCGCGCCTGGAACTGCCCCTCCGCGCCTGGAACTGCCCCGCCGCGCCCCGGCTTCTCCTCTCCCGGGCTCGGGTCAGAGCTGCCGCGGCCGCGCAGGCACGGGCGGGGGGCGCCGCCCAGCGAGGGCAGCGGAGGCTGCGGGGGCAGCGCGGGAGGTGAAGGCGCCCCCGAGGCGGCCGCTGCCTCCCGTGTGCTTCGCGGAAGCCGCGCTCTTTGCCTGCCCTTGGCAGCCCGGAGCTGAGGTACGTACCGGCTGAGCCGCAGGCCCTCACGGAAGGGAGTGCAGGAAGCACTCCGGGTGTCACCTTGGCGTGTTTAGGCCCGTGCTGAATAAACCGCACTTGCCGGGGAGCAAACACGATTGTTTCTGATGGCAAAAGGAGAATAAACCTGAGTTCTGCCCCGTCGTGCCGCATAGCCAAGGAGAAGCCGCGTATTCACCTGGACCTGCCTGTGTTCTGCAGCAGAAAGCGGGCGCTGAAGGGATGAGCAGGGAGCCGAGGTGGCTGTTCCAGGGGCAAAGTGCAGCTCTCCCGGGCTGACGCTCCCCTGGCCCTGTCGCGGGTGCAGCGTGTCCTTCTCACCCAACTCACTTTGGTTTCCAGGCCAGGTTAGTGGCTGATGCCAGCTCTGTCCCCAAAGCTGGCTCATGCTCATGACAGATCTGTGATTCTCAGTTTTTCGGGTCCTCTAAAACAGGACCTGGAGTCTCCTGTAACGAGTTGAGCCACAGAGGTCATTATAACGGACTGGATCATGTAACCAATTATGGTTTTGATAGCTCTGGTAGTCCCAGACCCCAGTATATTGTCTCCTCACCAGTTCTCACACCTGGGGAAGGGCTTATCCCTGCTACAGGGACAAAATCTGCGTGCCAAAGCCATGTGCAGCCCTCTCAGCACAGAACAGGGAAGCTGAAATACAGCCCTTGGGCTGTGAGGCTTGTTTCTCCAGTGCCCTTTTCAGTCGATCACAGGATCAGTGGGGCTGCTGAATCACTGCAGACGTTTGTAACGTGAACGTGTTTTTTCCCTTAGAGATAAAAAATTTCAATCCTGGACATGGTGGTTGTTCCCAAGAAAGATGAGTTGAGATCTGCAGAAGGTGCCTGACAGCCAGTTCCATATTTCACCAGCAAGAACTTGTATGGCAAACCAAGAAAACCTCTTAGGGGCTTTGCCCCACACAGCAGTTTGCTGTTGCTGTGGGGTCGGATGGGGTGAGGTGTGTGGCTCAGTGGGCAGGACAATGCTCCTGTGCAATTTCTGAAGTCATTTTATGAAATCAGTTTACAAAATCCGAACCGTTTCACAGAATGATTGTAATTTACAAACACAGTCAGTTTTCTACTGTCCAAAAATCACTGTAGGCCCCGGGCAGGGAGAGGAATGAAGTGCTGGGACAAATGGTCCTTTAAGGAGAGCACAGCCCCCCAGGTGGCTGTGACTGGGGTCACAGGGACTCCTCAACTGGGATTCAGACAAAGCCCTGGCAGAGCCCTGCTCTCTCCTAGGCCCTGGGGGAACGTGATGCAGAGAAACCCGCTCCTCTCAGCCCTGGCTGCTGGGGGCTGCTTATCTGGAGGGGCTGGTACTACACCTGAGCTAATAGCGAGCTGGATGCTGTGCCTTTTGTCCGCAGCCATTGGAACACACCTGCCCTCTGTGCTGGGGACGCAGGACCTGTGTGCACAGGACCTGTGTGGTGGAGGAGGTTGCAGAAGGAGCCACAGCAGACGTGCAGCGTGCCCGGTCTCACCGCGGTGGCTGGGATGTGATGGCAAAAGCCAGATGTGGCTTCGCTTTCCTGTGCCGGAGGAGCGGCGGCACAGCCCTCTCTGTCTCGGGAAGGGCCTTTGTCTGTCGCACTCAGAGCCTTGAGGGGCTTTGCTCTGTTTTATCCCTCTTGTTTACAGCTACGCTGGGAGCTGTGTTTGGCTTATCCACCTGCCTCAGCGCCCAGGTCCGCGAGGCACCAGATGACCCCTGGAATTACTTCATAGGAGGCTGTGCGACAGGAGCTGTCTTGGGTGCAAGAGGTAAATGTGGATAGTACCTGCAACAGAATGAGCCCTCTCTGGTTCTAGAAATCTTTGGGAGAAATGGGAGATAATCTTGATGTCAGGCATGTTTGGTGAAGATTCATCCCGGGCTGTGAATTCCACTTCACATCAGTTTTGTTGAAGCTCCTCTGTCCAGGTCTGGGAAAGTAAATGCTGCTCCAGAGGAGACCAGAGGTAACATCACACTGATTTACAGGGTGCAAACAGTGCTGACCCAGTGCTGCCAGTCACAACACCAGTAGTAACTTGAAATGGCAGGGTGTGGAAAGCCTAGTTGTGGAAAGAAGTGTTTTCCAGGCAACAAATGCGATTTATTTCCCATGGGAATAAAGGCCAGACGAGCTCCTGCAGGTGTTGGTACAGCTCTGTGGTCTGCAGGTGTCTTCAGACTCTGTGTTAAAGACGTGATGGGAGTTTGAAGCAGTGCTTGTTAATTTTGTCACTGAAATAGGCAACTTAAGATTGCCTGTGTAAGGAGATGGAGGGGTGGGGGGGAGTGGATCACAGAAACGGACACTCCAAGCAGGAGGAAATTTAATCTAAAAAAAAAAAGTTATCCCTTTTCTGGTCTCTCTTAACAACCAGTGTTACTGATGGTCAAGGTAATGACCATGATGAGTGAGTAGCTCATGGAATAATTGCTGACTCTGTCCAGTACTTGTGCCTTCACAGACCTTCCATTTTTTGTTTGTTTTTTCCAGCTCACAGTTACATGACCGGCACCACCGCCTGTTTCGGCTTCGGCATCACTGCTGCTCTGATGAAGATCGGTAACAAGGAGGGCTGGAGGCTGACGGGACCTCCCAAGCTGTAGCTGTAGCACTCTGGGCTCTCTTTGGCTGTAATAAGATGTTGTGTAATAAAGATACTGTCAACCCAGCGTTGTCACAAGGTTTTGGTGGTGTCTGGCCGGCTGCAGCGCTGGGGCTGGGGAGCGAAGCAGGTGGAGCAGGTGGAGGGGAGGAGCCGCCTGCTGCTCCTGCTGACGCTGGGGTTTGGTGTGCAGGTCGCTGGGTCTCTGCTGTGCTTGTGCAGTTACTGTTGGCAGTTTGGTCTTTCAGACTGACGCACACCCAGACTGGTTGGGGTGGGCAGGGCCCTTAGAGTCCCCCAGCACCCCTCTGCCACAGGCAAGGACACCACCCCCCCCATCCTCCCACCCCAGCCCAGGGTGCCCCCAGCCCCATCCAACCCAGCCTTGAGCCCTGCCAGGGATCCCGAGGCAGCCCCAGCTTCTCTGGACACCCTGTGCCAGGGCCTCCCCCTCCCCAGGAAGGATTTCTGCCTCCCAGCCCCTCTCCATCCCCCTCCTGCAGCTGAAGGCCGTTCCCCTGGGCCTGGCTCTCTCTGCCCTGGGCACCAGCCCCTCTCCAGCTCTCCTGGAGCCCCCTTGAGGGATGGGAAGGGGCTCAGAGCTCTCCCCAAGAAGCAGCCTTCTTTTCAGGCTGAGCCACCCTGTTTTTCATTCAGCCCCAGGCACGGATGACTTTCTGGGCTGCCAGTGCACACTGCTGTGGAACTATAGTTTTCCTTCTCAACCTGCAGCACACCCAAGCCCTTCTCAGGGCTGCTCTCCATCCATTCTCTGCTCAGCCTATGGTTGTGCCTGGGATTGCCCCGACCCACGTGCAGGACCTTGCGCTTGGCCCTGTTGAATTTCATGAGGTTCACATGGTCCCACCTCTCCAGCCTGTCCAGGTCCCTCTGGCTGCCATCCCTTCCCTTCCCTCCTGCGTGCTGAGCCACCACACAGCTTGGTGGTGGCAAACTGGCTGAGGGTGCATCAATCCCACTGTCCTGTCACTGGCAAAGATGTTGAACAGTGCAGGGCCCAGTCCTGACCCCTGAGGAACATCACTTGTCACTGCTCTGCACTTGGACATGGAGCTGTTGACCAAACTCTGAGTGTGACCATCCAGCCAATTCCACACTGGGCGACCCAGAGACAGCAGAAGAGGGGACAGGGCAGCACAGGGGGACACATGGCCACAGCCATGACAGGCTGTGCTGCTCCCTGGACTGTGCTCTCTGTGAGCAGGTGGGAGTCTTGGGGGTGCAGGATGGTCCTGAGGCTGGGACAAGGGGCTGGTGTCTCCATGTGCTCCCTGGCACTGGAGGACTCCTGGCTCCTCAAGTCTGGGGGTCAGTGGGGCTGGGCTCCAGTTCAGGGCCACAGTGGGTAGTGATGGGGACTGGGAGTTGTTTCTTTCCCCTGCCCCCTCCCCTGAGACTTTTGAGGGGCCTCTGCTACACCCTGGGGTCTGAAGGTGCGCAAGGTTTAGGGGGTGCCCTAAAGCTATGGTCCAGAGACCCCCCAAACATTACTTGCCATCCCTGCAGCTTCCCACTCCCTGAGAGGGGAAAAATCCTCCTGGCAGCTTCCACCCTTCCCACTGCCTGTCCTCAGGGAGCCTGGGTGTCCCCATCACCCCACCCCGGGGCTGCAGGTCCTGGGACCTCCCTCTGCCTGGGCCTCTCCCAGCTCCTGGCTGTGGCCACGTGTCCTGTCTGGGCTATAATTACCCAGGCACATTCCTGGGGGGTCACAGGAGCTTCCCGGAGCGGTGGCAGGCGGTAAGGGGGGGGTGACAAGCGTGTGGCACGGCACCCCATGGCATGCTGCGTGGCAGGACGTGGCACAGGGCAGGCCCCTCACCTGGCTGCAGAGCACACGGGCCTGATGTGGCACCGCCTAAGGCACCGCTTGTCACAGGGCTGGGGGGTTGAGGGGGGGGGGTTGGCAGCATGCAGCACACCCGAGGGTGACAGCGTGCTGGGCCAGGAGCAGCACCCCAGCACTGAGCGGTGCCAGAGGGTGCGTGACGTGTCCTGAAACACACAACTTGCAGCGCGAGCTGCACGCTGAGCTGGTGGGACTGGGGGCTTTGCTGGGGAGCTGCTCTGGGGACCAGCAGCTCTGCCACTGTTGGAGCACCAGTAGTTTGAAGTGTGGGGCAATGGTTGGGGATGGGCTTGGTGGCATCTGCTCTCGGGTGCAGGGCTTGACTGGGGACAGCGGGCTCAGCTCCGGGGCTGTGGCTTTCAGCTGGGGCAGCAGCATTGGCTGGGGGTCAGTAGCTTCATCCTGAGGGATCAGCAGTGAGGCAGATGAGGGATATCAGCCTCAGCTCTGGGGCAGCGACAAGGCCCAGCGCTGTCACCTATGGAGCTTCAGTTTTGCCAAGGGGCATTAAATTCAGCCATGGGACAGAGGCAGTTCCTGGAGGGTTCACCTGTGGGGTAGAGGCTTTGGCAATCAATCCAGTGGCTTTCACTGTGGGGCAGGGCCCCATGTCCCCACCCAGGACTCTGCTGTGGTCCGGAGGCTCTGGCTATGGGGATGACCCCTCATCTCCCCGCCCCGTGTGTTCCCACAGGCAAGATGTGGGTTGCAGAGGGTCCAGTCCCAGCCCAGTGGCACCTGCGGGACGGGGCCCACGCTGGACAGTTCCTGGCTACAGCTGACAGCCTCCGCACTGCGGGACAGCTGGTGGACGTGGCCGTGGGTCCGGAGGGTGATGTGGCCCATGCTGTGGTCCTGGCCTCCATCAGCTCCTTCTTCCTTCACTTCCTGGAGGGCAGGACCAGAGACCTGCGCCGCAGCCCCCCGCCCCATGTCCCCCTGCCACCCGGGGCCACGCTGTGGGGCTGGCGGGCTGTGCTGGCCTTCGCCTATGGGGGAACTGTGCCCCAGGGCCGGGAAAAGGAGGTGGAAGAGGCTGCCAGGGCCCTGGGGGCCCCCCGCGTGGCAGCTGCCTGTGCCCCACAGCTGGAGAGTGACTCCCAGGAAGGGGGTCCTGAGCCCCTGGACGAGCAGTGGGAGACACTAAGAGCCATGGAGCAACTCCACACCAGCGGCCTGGGCTGTGACCTCCAGCTCCGGGCAGGGGACGAGGTCATCCCAGGTGAGCTGGGGGTGGGATCCCCAGGAAGGGCTGAGGGAGGGGGGGATGGGGCACACTGGGACAGCCAGGTCCTCTGGGAGCAGTGCTGGGGCTGGGGCCCTATGTGGGATGAGGAGCTAGAGGTGCCTGTGGGGCTGGTCCCCTTGGGAAAGCTGGGGGCTTGGGGCAGCCGGGGGGGGCAGGAGACTTGAGATCCCAGGGGGCTGCGTGCTGTGAAGTGTCCCCCACTGCCCCCACCATTCTTCCTCCTTCCCCCCAGTTCAGCGCCTGGCCCTGAGCTGCTCCTGTGACTTCTTCCGCGCCCTCTTCACTTGCCCCATGCGGGAGGCTGCCCACGACCCCGCCGCACCGCTGGCCACGGGGCTGTCCCCCAACGAGCTGCGCCTCCTCCTCTCCTTCGCCTACACGGGGGCCGTGGCGGGGCCATGGTCTGCAGTCCTGGAGGCAGCTGAGACCTCCCTGCGCTACCAGGCCTGGGGCCTTCTCACCCTCTGCCTGGATGTTTTCACCCGTGGCCTGACCCCAGAAACTGGCCTGGACGTGCTGGCCTTTGCTGTGACTTATGGGCTGGCCCAGGTGGGCCGCGTAGCAGAGGACTACATCCTGGCCACTTTCCCCAGCGTGGTGGCCACACAGGCCTTCCTGGATCTTCCTGCTCACGTTCTTATCCGCCTCCTTCGCTCTGACAGTCTCAATGTCCTCCACGAGCTGGAGGCCTTGGAAGCAGCATCCCGCTGGCTCTTGGCCAATGGAGGTGACCAAGAAGATCTAGCCAAGGAAGTCCTGTCATCGGTCCGCTTTGCCCTCATGTCCGGCCGGGAGCTGAAGAAGGTCCCATCAGTGACCGCAGGGGTAGCTGACCCAAAGGTGCTCCACGAGCTGGTGGTAGCAAGTTTGGCCCCCACAGCCCAGCTGCCATACCGAGTGCGCTCCTTGGAAGAGGTGCTGGTGGTTTGTGGTGGAGACAAACTGACGACCAACATGGCTGCCCGGAAGCCCAGCAGGCACCTCTGGTTTGCCCACCGCTACCTCAGTGCTGTGGGACTGGTGAAGCAGGTAGAGTGGAGGGCACTGGGACGCTTTCCTGACGGCCCACGCTTCCGCCATGCTGTAGCTGTGGTGCACAACATCCTCTACGTCCTGGGTGGAAAGCGCTACTATGGGGTCCGTGACACCCTGGCCAGTGTCTACAGGTGAGAGCTGCAGAGGACCTGGAGGTGCCATGCGGCACCAGGACATTGTGGATCAGAGGAAGTGTTGGCAGTGCTAGAGCTGCCCTATGGAGCCAAGGCATCGTGGCATTGCAGTTGGTCAAGTGGCCCCAAGGCATTCAGGGACTGGTTGAGTGTAGGACTGGGACAAGCCCTCCCTCTTGGGGAGTTTACATGTTCTTAGGGTAGGGCAGGGAGGTTCCTATCCTAAGATGCCTCAGGGCATTATAGGTTTGGTATTGCCCAGAAGGAGGGGACCGTGTCGCCTCAGGGAATTATGGGACTGGCTGTTTGTTGGCCTCAGTGGTGCCAACATCACCTCATGGCATTGTAGGTTACAGGTAGCCTCTTGCCCCCTTTGCCTCTCAATCCCAGGTATCAGCCCATGGACGATTCCTGGGAGCGCCTGGCCAGTATGAGCTGTGGGAGGAGCTACTTCGCGGCTGTGGCACTTGGGGATTTCATCTATGCCCTGGGAGGCAGCTCGGGTGAGCTCTACTGCACCGACTCTGTGGAGTGCTATGACCTGGCCAACGACACCTGGAGGTGAGACCACCTGGACACCTGCTTCCCCCTGACCTAGCAGCCCCTCTCAGTGGTGCCATTGAGTGGTCTTTGGGTCACTGAGCCTCCAGTGGAGAATGGGCTGACGGTAGCCTTTGGGAGAGGTCTACGGGGTGTTGAGCAACCACGTCCTTACAGGGGCGTTGGATGTTGGCCAGTGTTGCCTCCTGAGCGATGGATTTTGCCCAGTAGCAGTCACTGTGGGTCTGTTGGCCATCTGCCAGTGAGACAAATCTAAACACCTTCTGGCTATGTTCACTGGGGGCTCTGCTGTTGGCCAATATTGCCCATTGAAGGGGTCCACTGTGGGTTGACAAATGGTGCCTTTTGGAGCCTACAAAGTGTTGAACAGTGATGCCCCTTGGGCGTCCATCGTGAGGTAGCAGAGTGGTGAGTGAGGGACCTGGGGCTCACTGGCAGTTGGGCAGCATTGCCTGGTCAATGGCGCCGTGGCTCACTGAGGAGCTCCTGGGCAGGCAGTCGCCATGGGGCAGCCCTCTTCACCCTGCCCTCATCCCTTCCCTCTCTTCTTACCCAGGAGGTGCCAGCCCCTGCCGACAGCTCTGTGTGGGCACGCAGCGTGTGCCCTGGATGGTTCCATCTACGTGTCCGGGGGGTGTGATGAGGCGTGCCAGTGCCAGGTGTCCTTGCTGCGCTACATGCCAGGTGCTCCTGCCATGCTCCTGGCCCCCATGAACGGCCAGCGAGCTGGCCACGTCATGGAGGAAGCAGGTGGGCAGCTCTATGTGGCTGGTGGTCTGTGCCAGCGAGACGGGCAGACTGGCTACAGGGACCAGCTGGCCTTTGAGGTCTACAGCCCCAAGATGAACATCTGGGTCCTCCTCAGCCCCCTGCCCCATGCTCATGTAGTTGGGGGCGCAGCTGTGCTGGGGGGAGAACTGCTTGTACTGGGAGGGTACAGTCATGAGACCTACCGTGACACCCACTTGATCCATGCCTACCAACCAGGCACCCGGCGCTGGATCACCCGTGGCACCTTGCCCCACGCCTACACTGACCTTCAAGCCTGTGTCCTCACTGTCCGCCCTGCCTTGCGTGCCCCCAACTGTTCTGAGGACCCCTTGAGATCACCTGACACCCCCAATAATTCTTAGAGGGGCTTAAAAGTTCTGCACCCCTTACTGGGATCCTCAGGTAGCTTCTATGGGCTGAAACAGCCCTGAGATCTCTCCTCCAGAACGGGTTCCTCCTGTGGTTTCCATGCCCTAGAACGTGGGCACCCTGTTGAACACAAAAGACACTGCATCCCCTGCCCTCCACCCTTCACTGGGAGATGGAGATCCCCCTGTTTCCATACACACATGCACCACCTCCTTCCCCCCCCCATCCCTCCCACTCCCCCCCTGCACATTGAGTTAAATAAAAGTGGCTCCTCAACTTCCCATCTGGGTCTTCTTGTTTCTGCTGCAGAACCCAGACATCCAGGTGCTTCTTGCAAGGAACAGGAGAGCAGGAGACCAATGGCCTGAGTGCACTGGGTGGGTGGGAGTGGGGACCAGGATCACTGGGATTCCTGGGTCCCCTGGGGAACGATGGGTGGAGGGCACTGGGTCTCTAGGTTCCTGCATGGGCATTGGTGGGGGGGCATGTGTGTGTCTTAGATTGAGAAGTATCTTGGGGTGCATGGGGGATCCTGAGGGAATAAGAGAGTCCTGGGGGTGCCGGGGTAGATGGGAGTAATCAGGGGGGGTCTTCTGGGCTTTGGGGTTCCCAGGTGGTTCTGGAGGTCCTGGAGTGCTTGTTGTGTGGAGATAGGGGAAAATCTCAGGGAGGACTTGCAAGGAGAGGTGGAGGCCATGGGGACTGTGGGAACTACTGGGATATCAGCAGTACCTTTGGTGAAGGACTTGAGGCTCCTGGGATGCGTAGGGGAGGGTTGCAGGTTCCCATGGCTTCTCAAAACAGTATTTTAGATGTGGTGTGATGAACACTGAGCAGAGGGGGGTGACCACTTCCCTGGGTCTACTGACTGCTCCTTCCTGTTAACCCATCCCAGGCTTCTGTAGCTGGATCTGGTTCCCTTTTCTGTCACCTGAGATACACAGGTCCTTCTTCACAGCTCTACTCTCCATCTAGTCTGTCCCCCACCAGCGCTGCTGTGATCTTCCTTCCAGGGTGTAGGACTTGGCATTTATCCTTGTTGGCTCTCATAAGGTTTCTGTCAACCTGTTTCTCCAGGGTGAATGATGCCCCTGGAATGTCTGTCACGCTGGGAGCATACAAACTGATCCCTCCCAACCTGGCACCACCTGTGCCAGCACTGTCACTCCTCCACATCATTAATAAAGCTGCTGGACAGAAGCATTTGCAGCACAGTCCCATGTGGTACCCCCTGCCGCCAGCACCCAGGAAGAGTATCACCCATTATCCACTAGCCAGTGGTCCTGACCTTCACAGCACTCTCCTTATCTGTTGAGTTCTCCAGCTGTTCAGAGCTTGATGGCCTAACCTGGGTGCTGTGACACTACAGAAGTGTCCAACAGAAGCCAAATCCCTGGGGAGGTGAGAGCTGGTCCCTCCACAGAGCCTAGGCACCAGAGTGCAAGAAATGCACAGTTACAGAATAAGAAATGTCATCCTGAATCACCAACACTGCTACAGAAGACCAGAAGGGGCTGTAAAAGGTCCCAAGATGTACTAGAAGTATCTGATAAAGTAAAAAAAAAATAAAAATCCATGTAAAGAAACAGTTCAGACAAGTTATAAGGGTCTCTGGTGTCACTGGGGTCTGTCCCTTGGATGCTCTGGAGTGACCTGAGATCTCTTGGGCTGTTGCAGTCAGCTCTAGAGTTGTTCAGAGGGATTCTGGGACAAATTTGGTGTCTCTGGGGTTGTTTCTGTTGTCCCAGGAAAGAAGGAGAGAGCACTGTGGCTCAGAGGACAGCACCAGCACAAGGAGGGATGCTCAGTTCCACCCGCAGCACTGGGCTAGCAGCCACCACTGCACATGAGGCCACTCAGCCCAGCTGGCCAAGCACTGTGGCCCAGTTAGTCAGTCAGTCTGAGAGCTGTCCCACACCAGCTGGATGATAAGTTTGGGACAGTTACTGGCTTTATGAAAGCAATTGGTGTGATCTAGTCACTCTAACCCTTGCCAGGGCCTCCTATTTGACTCCCACCATCGACAACATCCTTCTCATACCTCCCAAAATATCTAGGTGACTTGCATGTCACAAGTCACATGCATGGTCCTCTGAAACATCCCTCCCACCCCATTTTCAGCCATCCCACGATCAGTCGTGCAGAGGCACCAGTGCTTCCCATTTCCTGGCAGTGGGACATGCAGCAGGATGCTTTTCCCACATGATTCAGTCCCAGGGTGAAGGATCCTAGATCCCAGGAAGCCAGGGGTAAGTGAACATCTCTCCATCTTCTGCTATTCAAGTATTGAAGGCAGTTTTGGCATTCACCATGGCCCAGCAGGACTGTGGGAGGTCTGATGAAATGAAACGAGCGCTCATTGGAAACTCAAGCAAAGAGCAGGTTTATTCTGTGACCAACAAGCTGGCATGGAGAGGAAGGCACAGCGCATCTGGAGAAGGGGAGGCTGAGGGGAGCCCTTCTCCCCACCTCCCCTGCCCTGCCAGGAGGGTGCAGAGAGGTGGGCGCTGGTCTCTTCAGCCAGGGGACAGGAGCTGGGACAAGGGGCAATGGGCTCAAGCTGCCCCAGGGCAGGCTCAGCTCAGCTGGGAGGGCAAAGTTCTTCCCTGGCAGAGCTGTGGGGCTGTGGCCCAGGCTGCCCAGGGAGGGGCTGAGTCCCCTTCCCTGGGGGTGTTGAACAGAGGGGAGATGAGGTGCTCAGGGATCTGGGTTAGCACAGGATGGGAATGGTTGGACTTGAGGATCTTAAAGGGCTTTTCCAACCACATGGTTCTGTGATCTCTGGGTGGGTTGCTGGAACAGAAGCAGTCAGGGGACAGAGCATGAAGGAAGCACTGCTTTCCCACACTCACCCTGAAGCCCCACAGCGTGGGCCCCAAACACTCACTTGGCCAGTTTGGGGAGTGTTTTCACCCTGCCAAGTACCCCAGCAATTATTTCAGGTCTAGGAACCTCAGGGTGTGTGAGGGGTACCAGGGAAGGGGCTGGATGTCTTCCCTCAGGTGAAGCAGATCCTTCCCCTGTAAAATACAGGTGTGTGAAGCAGATCCACGACCCTCCCTCCCTTTCTCTGAAGAGGCAGAAGCATTTACAAAGTGTTACCAGCGTATTTCACCCTGACACTACCAATGGCCTTGACACCCCTGTCCAGGCTGTAAGCAGAAGGGGTCCTCAGGGAGCCCAGGCCTGGGACCACCAGCTTCCTGGAGAAAGACTTGAAGGAGGCGTTCTGAGGCTGATGGTGCAGCCACAGCTCCTTTGTGGTGCGGAAGGAGGAAGGTGCAGAACTGCGCTGTATCCCCAGGTCCTTAATCGTGCAGTAAGTGACCTCAGGGCACAACTCTACTTCCTTGATGGTACAGAAGGTGGGCCGCTGGTGGGGGATTTTGAAGCTGCTGAGGTGCACGGGAGAGCTTCCTGCTGACCCCTCCAACCTCAGCAGTGGATATTGCACCTCTTGGGTCTGCAGGGCCCTGTGCCAGGAGGATCGTCGCACCAGGCACAGCCACACCAGCCAGCCTGTTAGAGCCAGCACGCTCAGGACCAGCAGAGCCAAGGAGGCCAGGTAGAGCACCCAGTGCAACAGGCAGCAATGCCTCAGCACCCACTGCCCCCACTGCGGACCCTCCCCACCTGCCCGTGAGCGCAGAATGGGCACGGCCAGGCCTGGGGTGGAGCACGGGCAGAGGGGGAGAGCTGGAGGTGGAGGGGAAGGTGCAGGCTGGGTCAAGCTTCTGGTGTACAGGGGAGCTGGAGGTGTTGGGGCATGAGTGGAAAGCACAGTGGTGGCCACCACTGGTGTCGTTGACATCAGAATAGGAGATGAAGACCTGACAGAGGAATAGGCCACTAGCATGGTAGTAGAAGGTGCTGCCGTGGAGGTGGGGGGTTGGGGATGGCTGCTGGTGCTGGGAGGTCTGGTGCTCATGGTGGTTGGCGTGCTGGAAGGATGAGCAGTGCTCTGGGGTTGGGTAGGTGCAAGGGTGGGACTGGCTGGCGGGGTAGTCTGCTCTTTGGGGGTGGGTGGACGTTGGCGGAAGGTGGTCAAGGCAGGTGTCTCCATTAGTTCTTCCTCCTCTTCCTCATCCATGTCTTCCTCGGCGCCACAACTGGAACTGAAGTGGATGATGGGCTTCTGCCAATACTCGGGGGGGCTGTGGCACAGCACCTTCTCGGGGGCGACCTCCACCTTTGTCTTCTCCAGGCCACGCTCCGGCTGATAGACGCTGTCGCTGTTCTCCTCGATCCAGCGCCGCAGGTAGCGCAGGTCGCAGTCGCAGTGCCAGGGGTTCTCAGTCAGGAAGACGTAGGCAAAGAGGTGTCCCTCAGGGAAGAAGCCCTTGGGCAGGATCTGCAGTTGGTTCCCTGAGAGCCAGAGGGTCTCCAGCTTTCCCAGGTCCTGCAGCAGCTCTTTGGGGAGCTCCTTCAGGATGTTGTCTGAGAGGTCCAAGTCCTTGAGTGCCCTCAGCCCCGCAAAGGCCTCCTGGGGCAGTGTCTGCAGAGAGTTCCCTCGCAGGTCCAGGTCCTGTAGCTGCGGCACGGCACGGAAAGCCCCTGGGTCCAGTGTCACCAGTCTGTTGTGGGCCACAGCCAGGCGGGTGAGCGCAGGAAAGCCCTGCAGAGCAGGCAGGGCCTCCAGCATGTTGTGGGACAGGATCAGCTCCCTCAGGGATGGCAGATGGTCCCCTGTGTGCAGAGTCACCAGCCCGTTATTGGACAGGTCGAGGTCCTGCAGCTGGGTGAGGGGCAGAAAGGCGGCGGTGGAGAGCGAGGCAAGGTTGTTGGCACTGAGCAGCAGGATGCCTGTGGCCTTGGGCAGGTCTGGGGGCACTGTGCTGAGAGCCTGTCCCGTGCAGTTCACCTCCAGGATGTCCTTGACCTTGTTCATCTCCAGTGGGCAGGCCTGGCTTGGTTTGTCTGTGCTGGCCAGGGACAGCAGGGCCAGGAGGATGAGTGAGAGTGGAGCAAGGACCCACATGGCCTGGAGGGGAGAGCCGAGAGCCTTGGGCACAGGCAGCCATGACCTACATGCTGCCTTTCTTCCCGTGTGAGCACCATTTGCATCAGAGCTGCCATCCCCCACTAGACCCTCTGGACATCTGGACACCGCCCTGTGTGCCCTGTCCTAGGGACCCTGCTTTGGCAGGGGTTGGACCCCATGGGCTCTGGGAGCCTTCTGAGCCCCTTACCTCCTCTCTGGGAGGATGGGAGGGGTGAGCTCCACACCTACTGCCAGCACCCACTGCATCACCTTGTCCCTGGAGGGGAACAGGCTCAGCAAGGAGGCACCTTCTCTGCCCTTTTGCTCACCTCACCCTGCTCCATGGGAAGGAGCCCCATGGCTCTTCGTGGCAGTGCCTCCTCTGCTGCCCTCACCACTGCAAAAGCTCCATGGTGATCACCTCCCTGCACACCCACCCCAGCCCAGAAAAGCCACGTGCTGGGAGAGAGCCCCTAAATATTCTCTTACCCAGTGCCAGCCCAGCCCTCCCCTTGGTTGGGGTTCACGAGGTGGGAGCACGAACCACGCGAGAAGAGCTTCCCCTGCGCAGAGGTGGCTCTGCCAAGTGCTGGTCCCCGATGGATGCCACTTCCCTGGGACTCACCTGGGGACTCTCCAGCACTTGCTCTCCAGCTGCTCTGCCTCTGTCCTGCCCGAGGCCGGGTGCTGCTGTGGTGCAGCGCTGGGGCTGGGGCTGCCCAGGCGCTCTATCGGCACACACAGCTGTGGGAAGGGAGCTGCAGCTTCCTGAGCAGCCAAACCCACCTCCTGCCCTCCAGCACAGCCCTCACTTCAACTGTGCTGACATGCCACCATCTCCTTGCAAAAGTCTTAACCAGACACTGGGGCCACAATTTCTTCTTCTGCGTGGTAAAGGGGAGGAGGTGGCACCCAGGAGGAGCCCTCACATAATCCCCTCACCCAAACTTTTTGCATCCTGGGAAAAGGGTCCCTTGAACAAATGTCTACCCCTTCCTCTGCCTCAAGACAGCTCTTTCTTAGCACACTCTGGGCTTTGACCCTTGAGGCACCTCAAACTGGGGCCACAGCCTCACTGGTGTATCAGTGAGAAGCAGTTACATTACCTCATCCAGTTGGTGGTGGTGTAGATGAGGGATCCTTCCTTCCTGGCTTGACAGCAAAACCAGGGATGGCTCTTCTGGAGAGCTGAGAGGCTTCTTTAACAGTTGTGGGAGAAGCAGGCAAGGAGATTAGAGGCAGGGGAAGGAGCTTGGCTTTTCAGTTCCTCCTGCTGTCAGTTCCTGCAGCCAAACCGTCTCTTCTCCTGTGGCCCACAGGTCACTGCAGAACATCTTGAACTGCAGAGCTGGAGGGTCACCAAGAAGCTGCAAGGGGAGATACTGGTTTTCTACTGATTTTCCATTCTGTGGATGGTGGAGGGTCAACCCTGAGCAGCAGCTAAGCACCCACCAGCTGCTCACCTCCTGGGATGGAGGAGAGAATTGGAAAAGCAAAAGTGAGGGGAACAAAAAACCCAACAACTTTGTGGGTCAAGATGAAGACAGTTTAATGAGTGAAGGAAGGAGAGACCAAAAGAAAGGTGATGCAAAAGCATTCATGCACCATCTCCCACCAGCACACTGGTGTCCTGCCAGCCCTTGAGAAATGGTACCTTGGAAAAACTCCTCCCCCCCACAATTTCTTGCTGAGCATGGCACTACATGGTATGGAATATCCCTCTGGTCCATTGGGCCTGTTGTTCCTCCTGTGTCCTCTCCCAGCCTCTCTTTTCCCTAACAGTCCACTCACTGCCAGGGCATTTTAGCTCAGCTTGTAAGAAGTCTGGAGACAGCAGCAGAGGCAGAATTTGGGGGCTGGTTTTGCCTCTGCATCAGCAGTTTCCAACAGGAAGTCGGGGATGGGAAGGGAGAGAGCAAATGCCACCCTGGTCTACTCAGTGTCCCAGGGATTAAGCCTCCACGTGGCTTCTCTTCCACAGCACTACTCTTAGCTTCACCCTGGAACTACAGCATCCCCTGTGACACCCCCACTCTGTCTTCAACACCTCAGTCCCACCTCTCCACCCCACAGCCCTTCTCATTGCTTCTGCCTCTCTGTCTCCTGCTGCCAGGTGGGTGAATGCACTGGGACACTCTGAACCTTCTAAGTGTCCTTCACTCCACCTGCTTCAGTCCCTGAAGGAGAAGCACTGAAGCCTTGCTAAAGGGGAAGGGTTTTCTCTACAGAGGGAAGGGGTGCATGGGTCAGGAGTCATCTGCAGGAGCACTCTTCCCATGGCTGGTTATGAGCAGTAAGGAGGAGGCCAGGATTGATCCTGGGATCCAGACATCTTGGTGAGGAGACCTTGGCACTGTGAGAAACAGCAGCTTGTCCTCCCCAAGAATGAGTGACCAGTGGTGGGATCCACCTCAGTGTTAGATGTCTCTGGGTCACAAGTAACCTTGTCACCTGGACTTGTGCTGCAGGCAGGCATGGGGACAGGCAGAGCCATGGACCAACATGCCTTCCCTGTGTCCTGCAGGATGTGGTGACCCATTTTGCAACTTCCCACAGGCTAAAGGGAGGTGGGGACAGCACCTCAGGCACGGACACATCAGACAAATCCCACTGCAGTAACTTTATTCTTTACATTAAAGAGCAGCTTTGCCACTCCAGCTCCATGCTGCTGGAGTGTCTCTTCAGTGGCAGTCTTCAACAGGTAGAGAGTGAGAGTGGGAGGCAGCATCATGTGGTGCAGTTGGGGGAACTCTGACCAAGCGTAAAGGGTTAATTTTCTCCCTTGACAGAGGTCCAGAGAGGTAAGGAGGTCTCCACCCTCAGAGAGGCAACACAACTCATCTGAACCAGGTCCAAAGACACCTAAGGAAGCCTTTGAGATTAACTCTGCTGTGAGCAGCAGGTTGGAAGAGAAACCTTCTCAAATTCCTTCCAAACCTCAATCCTTCTGCGCGTTGGACCTCCTGCTGCCCCCTAAAAAAACCCTTTGCCCACTCCCTCCCCTTCATCAGGGCCACATTTTGAGCCATGTCCCAGGACCCAGCCAGACCCAAGGGTGGACTCTTACCCCTTCAAACGATGCCAGTGGGAATGTGAAGATAGGAATCTCCTCATCGACACTGAAAAAGGTCACTCGCCCCTGCTCATAGTCCAGAGAGACCCGGATCCGCTTGGGAGCCTGGATCTCAGGCAGGAGGGTGCGACTAGGGGACGTGAGAGCTTGGAAATGCCCTGCCCACTGCCCCACTGCCCAGATCCCCTCCTCTGGTTTAAACTCAATCTCACCTTTCCTTTTCACATCTTCCCTAGAAACCCCCACGGTCCAGCCCCCTCCGTCCACCGCCTCCACCTCCCAGTAGTGTCTCCCCGAGGTGAAGCCTTCCCGGCCCAGCACGCAGCGCCAGGGGTTGAACCTCTCAGGGATGTCAGGGATGTCCTGCCGCCTGTCCTCCCGCTTCACGCTTTTGCAGTCATCAGACAGGACGAGGTCACAGTGGGCTGTGTCTGGATCCAGGACCACCTTCACTGCAGGATGGAGGAGTCAATGGGTCAGGGCAGAGCTCGCCCCAGGAGAGATCATCACTGGAGCTGCGCAGGGAGGAGCAGTATAGGGAAGGTGGGAGCAGTAGTGGCTGGCAGGCTGGCATGGGAAGCTGCCCAAGGCGACTGCGTTAGTGCAAGGAACAGAAAATGAAGCAGAGAGATGGCACCAAGCAGAGAACAGCCACAGATCACAGAATCACAGGGGTGGGAAGGGACCTGCAGAGCCCATGGGGTCCAACCCCCTGCCAAAGCAGGGTCCCTAGGACAGGGCACACAGGGCGGTGTCCAGACAGGGCTGGAATCTCTCCAGAGAAGGAGACTCCACACCCCCTGGGCAGCCTGGCCCAGGGCTCCCTCACCCTCACTGGGAAGAAGTTCTTCCCCACATTGGGGGGGAACTCCCTGTGCTCCAACTCGAGCCCATCGCCCCTTGTCCTGTCCCCACAGACACTGAGAAGAGGCTGCCCATGTCCCCCTGTGTCCCACCCTTCAGATAATCTCCAGGCTGAAGCAGTCCCCATCTCTCAAACACAGCCAGCACTGCTCACTGAGGACCAGGACTCACTAAGATTGCCAGAAACTGGGGCATGCACCAAACGAACAAGGGGTTACACATCCCCCTTGTGGGTTGGCAGAAGCATCCCTGGTCCCACCAGCATCACTGTAGGAGGGGAACTACCAAGAAGGGAGATTAAAGCAAGAAAGATAATCCAGCACACTGAAAGATCAAACTTGAATTACCTTCTTCTATAGGCACAGCGTATCTTCTCCATGCTTTAAAAACAAACAATTAAAAACCCAGATGAGAGGTAGTCAGACACTTCTGGAGTTGCTGCTCTACTTGTGAAAGTCATCTGATGGTGTGTGGCTTCAAAACTTCAATGTCCAGCCACATTATAACAAGATAATCACAGAATCTCCTGAGCTGGAAGGGACCCATAAGGACCAGCAAGTCCAACTCCTGACTCCACACAGGAGTTTTTATCTGGAAAGATGGAGAAAGCACTGCCCTGCCTGTCCCAATCCAGACATATATTAGTGGTCTGGTTGCACTTTCTTTGAACACTGAAAGAGAGTTCTTCTTAGCACAGAAGAATTTTGGGGAATAGCTTAATAAACACAAAGGGAGCAAAGGAGAATGTTTCTGAAGTGAGTTCAGTTATTTGCTGCTTCCTCTTTTCCCAATGGAAAACCAAACCCAGGACATTCATGCAAATCCCAGAGGAGAAATTGGCCCAACTGAAAAGTCTCCTGAGTAGGAAGGAGGCAAATACTCACCAAGTTCTTTAGCTTGTTTCTCTGAAAAAGAAGATAAATTAGCACAAGTGGGCTGTGGGATATCGATTTGGATAGACCCTCTCCCACAGCTGCTGGCACATGCATGGGGGCAGGTTTCTGCCAAATCTTGGCACCACAGAGCCCTCTCCCACCCCAGCCTGGAGCTCTGCAGGGAACTGTGAGGGTGGTGATACTCAACTCCAGGGAAGGAGAAGGTCTTTTGCCTACAAGGGACCTGCAGTTACCCATCCCCAGACACAGACTCACAGAATCATGGGGGTGGGAAGGGCCCTGCAGAGCCCATGGGGTCCAACCCCCTGCCAAAGCAGGGTCCCTAGGACAGGGCACACAGGGCGGTGTCCAGATGGGGCTGGAATCTCTCCAGAGAAGGAGACTCCACACCCCCTGGGCAGCCTGGCCCAGGGCTCCCTCACCCTCACTGGGAAGAAGTTCTTCCCCACATTGGGGTGGAACTCCCTGTGCTCCAACTTGAGCCCATCGCCCCTTGTCCTGTCCCCACAGACACTGAGCAGAGGCTGCCCATGTCCCCTGTGTCCCACCCTTCAGCTATTGATCCCCAGTGATCAGATCCCCTCTCAGGCTGCTTCTCTTCAGGCTGAACAGCCCCAGCTCCCTCAGCCTTTCCTCACAGGGGAGATGCTCCAGGCCCTTCAGCATCTCCACAGCCTCCTCTGGACTCTCTCCAGGAGATCCCTGTCTGTTTGATCCCAGGGAGCCCAGCACTGGACACAACAGTCCAGGTGGGGCCTGAGCAGGGCAGAGCAGAGGGGGAGGATCCCCTCCTGTGACCTGCTGCCCACACTCCTCCTGAACGATCACACACCATCTTCAACGATCTCAAATTTTTGGCTGTTCAGATTCCCTCTCTCATTTCCCCCCCTGCTCCCCCTCCCCCATCCCCCTTCTTGCTTCACTTCCCGTTTTAGAAGCGAAAATGAAAACAAAACCCAACACAAGCCCACCCCCCCACCCCTCCAAGCCCCCACCCTATACACACTCTGTACAAATCCCTTTGTCAGGAGCAGGAGACTCACCACTTCGTGCATCACATTGCCCTGAACAACAAACAGAAACACAGGTTACTGGGACCCAGCTACAGGACCACGCAGGGTGGGGGGGAGAGGCTGTGACCAAGGGGGGTGATATGCTACTTTACACTCTGCTTGCTGGGATGCTCATGATCCCTGAGGGGCCTTCTCTTTATTTCCCACATCATTTATATCCCCTGAAGTGGCACTGACTTAGCAAGAGCTCATTTTTAATGGCCAGGGGAATGTTTCTTGGAAATTCCATGAGCTACAAGCGAGCATGCAAAACCCAAACCAAAATATACACCCTCTTTAAACCTTGTTGGGGTGTTTTTCCTCTCAGGAAATTCTTAACAGCTTAGGTTTCCTTAACATTCCTCTGAAAAAACAATACTTTTTCAGTATTTCTCTGTATTTTCAGTATTCTCCATAATATTTCTCTGAAAAAACAATACTATTTCACTACTTAAATTAAAATAAGTGTTAAAAAGCACTGGTAGCACAGGGGGAAAATCCTAATGGCTTTTCAGAGTGGATTTTCACATTATAAGGGGGAAGGGTAAAGCATGTGCCTGAAAAGAGCAATCAGGTGGAATAAAAAGAAGTCTGAGAGGTCAAATAAAAAGAAGTCTGAAAGTTTTGAGAGGGGATTTCACCAGGAAGATGGGTAGTGAGACTCACGCAGTGCTGCCTCTTGCATCGCTGCAAAGCAAAACCAGAACAGGGCGTCACCACCAAAGCCAATTCCTTCTTACCTGAGGCACTTGCTGGGGGTGAGGAGGAGGCTGAAGTTGCTCCTCAGCTCAAGACCTCCTTAAGATCACAGAATCGTAGAATCCCAGCCTGGGCTGGGCTGGGAGGGACCCCAAGGGTCACAGAGCTCCAACCCCCTGCCACAGGCAGGGACACCAACCTCCAGGCCTGGAGCTACACAAGGTTGCCCAGGGCCACAGCCAACCTGGCCTTGAACACCCCCAGGGATGGGGCACCCACCCCCTCTCTGGGCAGCTCCTTCCAGCCCCTCCCCACTCTCTCTGCAAAGAACTTCCCTCTAAGATCTCCTCTAACCCTTCCCTCCCCCAGCTTCACTCCATCCCCCTTGTCCTGCCAAGATCTTTCTCTTCAAGACTTTTGGGATCCTTCTCACCATCCCCAAACCCACCCTGGAGAGGGACCTGTGCTGGGGACCTCACTCAGGTCTCCAGCTCCAGCACAGAGGTGAAGGGGCAGGTTTGCAGCTGGGATGGGGTTAAATTTCCCCCCCCAGTGCCACAGAACCATCCTGCTCAGTGCTGAGCCAGAGCTGAGGCCCCTGCAAAGCGCTACCCCAAAGCTTCCTCCAGCTTTGGGAAGAACCTTAAGAGCCCTTTGAAAACTCAAGCTCTCTGTTGGTTCAACGTTTGGTCACTCTTTCTTTGGCTTCCTTAAAAATTACAACATCATTCCAGCACTTCATGGTTTCATAAACTGATGTCACAATTTCCTGTGGCAGCTGGAGAAATTTTCTTGTCTCCCCCACGCCACCTCCCCCCCCCAGAAACGTGCCTCATGAATTCTTCCATTTGAGGGAATTCTCCATTTTCTGGAAAAAATACAAAGTAAAACTTACCTATTTTTTTCTCCTGCTTCCCTGTGAAGGAAAGAAAGGAAAACAAATCATTTTACAGAAGCATCCCTTCCAAAGAGCACCGATTCACCCACAGCCAGAGTTACAGCCACTTGCAGGTGGGCTGTGGGGTCCGCACAACCCATCGCTACACCTCCTTTTGGGAAGAAATGGAGGAAATTGGTTTCCTTTATTACTTTTTTTATTTATTCCATAGGGGCTTTCAGAGGGGAACGAAGCCCTGTCAGGCCACCAGAAGCCCCATTTTTTTATCTTCTCAGGGCCAAATTATCCCCCCATTTCTGTGTGTGGAACCCACTCTTGGCTGGGGCAGAGGCACGGCCAGCTCGTGCTGCTTTCCATCCCTCCTCCTCCTTTGCCAATAATTTTGTTGGAGAAACAAGGTGGGGGGGGTTCCTATCCACAAATTAACCCCCTGGGTCTTTAAGTTCCCTGGCCCCATATGTGTGTCCGAGACTCCTAGACAACACTCCAGGACAATCCTAGAATTTCTCAACCCATTTCACCCATCAATCCCAGAGGTGGCTGCTGGGACACCTTCCCCCCCTTCCCCAAACCCCAGGCCAGGATGATACCTTTAATTTTAAATAGATATATAACACTAATAAGGAGAGCAGCCGCAGCAACCAGCACCACACCCAGGGCAGTCATCCAAGGATGGGCATTTTGGAAAAAGGGATCTGAAAAAGAAAATCCCCACAGGGATTTGGTTATTCTGCAAGTAGGCAGAGGAAGCAGATGATTCCTGTTTCATACAATCCCATCCCAAGTATGTCTGAATCCCATCAAGAGGGAAAATCAGCTCCTGATGTATTCCCCAAACTGCCAAGAAGAATGTTTTAAAAAAAAACAAACCCTAATAATCCATTTGGGGAATTTAGCACTTGTCTGAGTCTGATGAGGGATTGTCTGCATGCATGGGGGGGATTTTTTTAAGGGCAAATTGATTTATAACCAAATTATTTCTGGTTAAATCTTGTTTTCTTCTCCTTTGGAGAACACAGTCCCATATTTTATTGGGCAGCATAGGATCAGTAACATACCCATCAACAGCAACAGTGCAGAGCAGAGTAACCAGGAGAAAGGTACAGCCCTCCTGCCCAGGGAAACAAAATTTCCCAGGATTGTTCATTCCCAAACCAAACAAGGGGCAGGATGCAGCTGAAAAGGCACGTGGCACAGTGGTGCAGTGTGCTGCACGGTCAGCCCAGTTCTCCCATCTCATCTTCCTTCCAATCTATCCCCCACCCCAGATCAATCTTCCAGTAAAAATGAGCATTCTTGTGTTCCAAGGAAAAAAAAACCCAACCCAATCCTTGAAGATGCTAAACCAGGACATGAGAGTTTATTTCTCATATCAAACCAGTAGAACAGGGGGAGACTGAGGACAGGGGCTGGTTTCTCCTTGGTTGGTTTGGTTCCAGTGTTACAACTGCTTGTGTTTAACCCCAGTGCCTACACAAACTGCTACACAGAGAGTGGTTGTCCTTTTTCCTCCCCTAAACCTGTGCTTTGAGGCAGGTTTGGCAGCAGACCCACACAAACACAAAGGCAAAAGTCACTCTGTGCACCTGATTCAGTGAAATGGAGCCACACTGAATAGACTGGTGTAGGTGTAGCTTAGGAGACAGTTGATATAACGTTAATGTAAGAATTTTCATGGTTTCAAGAATAGATTCGCTTTGGATTTTAGGAGAAAATGTGTGAGCTGCTTTGGGAGAGCAGCTACAAACCTCAGCCCCAGCAGTGCAACAGCCTTGAAACTAGAGACAGTGGAGATAAGGGGAGTCATAAATAATGAGACCGATGACCAATTAAGAGACAGAGTATATCTTGTTTTCAGCAAAAAGGGGTTCCTAACCTGTTTGTGCAGGAATGTGTTTTGAGCTCAGCTAACCATGGAGAAGAAACATAAAGAGCATGTGCTGAGGGTGAGGAAGACGTCCAGCCTTCATCCCTGAAGACCACCAGAAGACCCCCTGCGTGCCACTGAGCGTGCTCTATCTGTGAGGAGTTGATATAAATGACCTCCTAGAAATAATTTGCATAACCTCTGCCTTTTCTTAGAAATGACAATGAATACGTAGAGTTCATCTGTATCAAGAGGAGAAGTTTGGCTTTAATGGGGGCACACACTGGGAGGAGCCATGCCCTGTGTGCCCAGGATCCCTGCTTCAGAGGCACCACGGCTGCTGAGCTTTGATTCCAGCTCACAGCGAGCATGATGGTGGGACACAGGTGAAGATGTTCTGCCCTCATGGCTTCCCACCTACATCCCTACCCAGGACCATCCCCAGGGCGATGCCCTTGTGCTGCTCTCACCTGATATGTATAAAGCTGCTCCCTGTCCCTGGCGCTGCGGAGCGTGTCCCACCGTGCAGGAGAGCTGGTGGTTGGTGGCCCTGGTGAGGATCAGGCTGCTTTCCACCGCGAACAGGCCGCTCTCGGTTTGGGTGTCGCTTTCCCAGAGGGGTGGGAGATGCCGCCCGTCAGGACCTTGCCACAGCACCTGGGGCTGTGGGTACCAGCCCTGTGAGCGACAGGCCACCTGGATCCCCCCGTCCTGGTAGTGCTCCAGCACGATGAGCGGGGCAGAGCCGCTGGCTGTGGGAGAACAACAGAACCCCCCACACACACCCCTCATGAGGTGCTGGAGCACTGGATATCAGGGGAGAAGGTGTCCTGGCTGCTCCTTTCCCTGAAAGGAGGTCCTCCTCCAGGAACCTGGAGATGCTTCCCTACGAAAGGTGAAGGAGCCTGGGTTGAACTGCAACACCTGTTGTCAAACTAGTCTCAAAAATGAAGTGCTGTGTTACCAGTGTACAAGGCAGCAGAGCCCAAGGCTGAGGACCTTTGCAGGCTCTCTGCAGCACTTACCGCATGGTGGGGCACCCAGCCCCTCTCTGGGCAGCCTGTTCCAGCCCCTCACCACTCTCTCTGCAAAGAACTTCCCCCTAAGATCTAATTTAAACCTTCCCTCCTCCAGCTTCACTCCAGCCCCCTTGTCCTGCCAGGCTCTGCCCTTGAACAAGCTGATTCCCCTCCTGTTCCTCTGCTCCCTCCAGGCACTGGGAGGCTGCAATGAGGTCCTCCCACAGCCTTCTCTTCTCCAGGCTGACCCAGCCCAGCTCCCTCAGCCTCTCTCCAGAGGGGAGCTGCTCCAGCCCTCTGAGCATCTCCGTGGCTCCTCTGACCCCTCTCCAACAGTCCCACATCTCTCTTGTCCTGGGACCCCAGCTCTGGACACAGGACTCCAGCTGGGGCCTCATGAGAGCAGAGCAGAGAGGGACAATCCCCTCCCTGTCCCTGCTGGCCACCCAGGTACCAGAGACATGGACTACAGACCTGTCACCTTCAGCTCCACCACAGCCTCATCGTAATCTGAGTGGTAGTGGACAAAGCAGGTGTAATTCCCTCTGTCGGATATTTGGACACGGAATATTTTCAGGCCCGCGCTGCCCTTGGCCAGGCCGTCCTTCAGCAGCTCCGTGCGCCCTTGGTACTGAAGCATCTGCTCCCCATACTGGTCCTGTCCCCCTCTGTAGCGATGCACGAAGGGCGAGAAGTGCTCCCGAAACCAAGTCACCTCCACGTCCTGCACAGGCCGGGCTGGGGAGAAACCGCAAGGCAGCACCACGTCCTCACCCACTGCCACGGTGACGGGGCCGGGGGGTCCTGTCACGTTGAACGGAGCTGGGAGGAAAAGCCCAGAGGAAGAAGAGACAACAGTGAGTTCTCCCTGGTGACTGAGCTTGGCTGAGCGGCGGACGCGGCTCCAGGCGGCTCCTGTGCCAGGCTGTCCCACAAGGGCCGTGCTGGGGAGATGTGACATTCAGGAGAGGGACCAGGGAAGGGGCTGGGGGTCTTGGCCACTTCCTCAGCTTCCCTGTCCTGTGTCTGAAAGCTCTGCAGCTCCCTAAAAACATGGTTTGTTCTCAAGTGCTGCCCGAGCTGCTCAGGGCAGGGGCAGAGCAGAGCGAAGAGGGAAGGAAGCAGCTGGAAGGTGTCTGGGGGGTTGTCTAGGGAAAGCAGACTGGGGGGGAACTCAAGTATCCTCAGCTATTTGCACCTATGGCAAGAGGAAATAAAAATATCAGGGGCTCTGGGCACCTGGGAATTAATTAAAAAATATTAAAATGTATATATTATAATAATATAATTAATATATTAAAATATTGAACTTTAGATATTAATTATATATTTTGTTACTATGTATTATATATAACACTATAAATAATGTTATGATATATTATATACAATACAAAATAGATTAAAATATTACAAGTATATACTATTCCATACGTACAGCCTGTTGTAAATATATAATTTATAATACTATAAATTAATAATCTGGCCACCAGCCTCCCAGAGAAAGTGGTTTCTGGTTGAAGCACATCAACCTTTCTTTATTTGGCAAGGTACCTGCTGAGCCAGCTGTGGTGCTGCATCCCTTTGCCAGGGCTGCCTTGCAGGAGCTGCTTCAGGTGAGCAGTGGAATGGTGAAAGAGCCCAGAATATTTTAATTGATTTATCTTTACTTTTGTTTTTCCCCCTTTATTGAATTCTGCCAAAGGTCCAGTGTGCCCAGTAAAGCGGTGCCACGCTGGGAACGTGCTGGGAAAGGGAAAGCTGAGAGGGAAATGGCAGGAAACCCTTGATGGGCTCGTCAGCATCGTCGCCTGAGCTGAGCGAGGTTGTGCGAGTGGCTGTGCTGAGGAACCTGCCAGGATCCAGGGGGATGCTGCTGTGATCCTGCCTCAGGGATGAGCGAGGACTGCAGGGATCCCTACCTGACTGGAGCTCGTCGAGGTGGAGAACTAAACCATAAATGATAAAAGCCGGCAGAGAGCAGTGGAGGTGGAAACTGGGCAGCATCCTCTTCATGGTGCACAACCTGCAGACAGAGGAGAAGAGGGAAAGGGCAAAAGGGGGGGGAAACAAGGGCATGCAGGGAGAGAGGGAGAGAGGGAGGGAGGGAGAAAGGGATAGAGGGAGGGATAGAGGGAGGAAGGGAGAGAGGGAGGGAGGGAGAAAGGGATAGAGGGAGGGA
The DNA here is from genome assembly GCA_022605955.1 of Rallus limicola. Taxonomy (NCBI): domain Eukaryota; kingdom Metazoa; phylum Chordata; class Aves; order Gruiformes; family Rallidae; genus Rallus; species Rallus limicola. The sequence goes on along the minus strand of JAKCOZ010000047.1, from coordinate 2,116,961 downwards.
TAGAGGGAGGGAGGGAGAGAGGGAGGGAGGGAGAGAGGGAGGGAGGGAGAGAGGGAGGGAGGGAGGGAGGGAGGGAGAGAGGGAGGGAGGGAGGGAGGGAGGGAGGGAGAGAGGGAGGGAGAGAGGGGAAGAAGGGAGGGGAGGAAGGGAGGGGAGGAAGGGAGGGAAGAGGGGAGGAAAGGAGGGAAGAGGGGAGGAAAGGAGGGAAGAGGGGAGGAAAGGAGGGAAGAGGGGAGGAAAGGAGGGAAGAGGGGAGGAAAGGAGGGAGGGAGGAAGGGAGAACGAAAGGAAGAAAGAAAAGAATGAAAAGAAAGAATTAACTTTTAAAAGGAGGAAACAAAGGACAAGCTGCAGCATCTCCTCCAATTCCAGGGCAAGGGGCAGTGGTTTCAATAGGGAGCTCTTGCTTTTCTTACCCAGCCCTAAGAGATGGAAAGTTGCAGGAGAAACCCAGACCCAATGCACGTGGAGCCAGGGCCCTGTGCTCCTCCCAGGGACAAACTCAGTTGGTGCCACATCCCTGCCACTGCACTGAGGGAGGGAGGAGGTGTAACCAAATAACCAAAACCCAGCCAAGATGGGACCTGGCCCTGCTCTGCCCCCTCTGCCCCTCTGCCATGCCCCTCCCCCCACCCCAAACTCCATCACTCACTGACTGAGTCCCTGCTTTGTTAAGGAGAACTGGGAACCAGTTTGGGCAGAGAAGGTGGTCTCTGTCTGCAGCTCTCCGAGGGACGCTGACATACCTGGGGGGGTCCCAAGCTCTGTTTTGGGCTGTGGACTTGGGCTCGGCTGTCACTCAGATCTGAGCCAAGCATTTCCCTGTCTGAAATCAAACAGAAGACGTCACCACGCGTCCCAGCGTGCCACTCGTTTCCTCCTCCTCCTCCTCTGCTCAAAAGCGAAAGTCTCCTCAAGTGTTTTTCTGGCAATGCTTTTGCTCTGGAAACTCTCTCCCAGCAGCATCCACAGGCACATCCCTGGCACAGACACCCTCCAGGGCTGCTGTGCTGCAGCATCCTCCCAGGCAGCCTTCCCAGATTTGGGAGGGGATGGATACTGGCAGTGGTTTGCATGTCCCCCAGGAAAAGGTTGGGGGAAGGAGGGAGGTGATGGAGTCAGGGTTCACACCCACAGGCTGTGAGCAAAGCCCAGCACTAGCTTAAAAATAGCCTACAAGCAAATCCCCAACCCCCATCCCCAGGCTAAAGGGCAAGTCCATCAAGGCTGGTTTGTTCAGGGAAAGCTGGGATGTGTCAGAAGGCAGCTCCTCCCCAGGGTGTTCAGCCCATCCTGGTCCCCAGCCAGGAGCGTGGGGGCACGCGGAGGTGAGAGCATCAGCTTGGGTGCAGGCACCCAGCCAGAGACCTTCCCAAAAGGGGCAAGGGAAAGGCAACAAACAAAGTGTGCAGAGAGCAGAGCTGGCCAAGAAATGATGGCAGAGGTAAGGATAACAAACCAACCTCATGGCACGTGCTGATTCCTGGGCGCTGGCAGAGCTGGGGCATCGTTCTGGGGAGGTCAGCCTGGCTTCTGCCACTGTCAGGGTGCAGAGGGGATCCCAGGTGCTGTGGGGTGTCAGTGGAAGAATGGGAATGGCTAAAGGTATCTGCTGTGGAAAGGAGTTGGGGAGGAGAAGCTGGGAACAGACAGAAAAGGGTATAAAAGGACCTGGTGGTGGGTAAAAGAGAGTCCGTGTGTCCAGGAGTCCCCAGGTTCAGGAGGAGCATCAGGTCTCTGCTGGTGTCTGGGAGTGTGAGGAGCCTGTGGCACCAGCACGTGAGTGCTGCATGTCTGCAGCATGTACCAAGCTGGTGTGGAGGGACCCACGGGGTGGGGGGGGTCAGAGGTACCAGGGGGACAAAGGGGCTGTGCTGCCACTCAAGGGTCTGCCAAGTTCCCTACAAGCTGGGTGAGGCCATCACCCACGGCACACGAAAAGCTGCCTGGAGAGCAAAGCGGTGGGATGGAAAACCCAGCACCCACCGCCCCGTTTACCAGCTGAGCAAGTGAGACAACTCCTGCCTTGCAAACAAGACATCTCCACCCTGAAGCCCACCACAGCACGACAAATCTGTAAGGGGCCAGACCCCTTCCCTCATCACAGCACCCAGCCTGGACACCAGGAGCATGGCTGGGGTCCCAGGGAATGTCCTGCTGGGCTGGGGGGGCTTGGGATGTCCCTGACCCTGGGGGGCTGTGAGCACCTTGCCATGGGAAGATACAGCCTCTTCCAGCTCTTATCACCTACCCACAGCTGGCTGGAGGGAGGGAAGATGGGGCAGAGGCTGTGGTGCAAACAAGACTGGGGTGGCAGCAGGGAATTCCCCAGCTCAAGTGTTAGACGAGGTCACTGCCGGGCTCAGGGCGTGGGAGCAGGAGTGGAGCTGGGGGGTCCAACATCCTGGCCCCCCTGCCCCCGGTGAGGAGAAGGTGCTGGCTTCCCAGCTGTGCCCTCCAGCCCGTCCAGCCCCTCTTGGCTTTGATCCACTCACTGGAAGAAGCTGGGAATGCTGTGCTGGTGCAGCTGGGAGCTGAGAAGGTCGGGGCAGTGGTGAGCAGACTGGACCCCTTCACACCCAGGCAAGTCCTCTTCCCCTGGGGCCAGCCTGCAGATGCCTGAAGGCTGCAACCATTTCCCCACCATTTCTTCTGCCGCTTTCTCCTCTCCAAGTGGTCTCTGAGCCTCTCAGGGGTCTCTGAGCCTCTCAGGGGTCTCTGAGCCTCTCAGTTTCCACATCCCACAGGGAATCCTGCCTCCCCGCCGCTGATTTTCTGCAGACCTGCTGGTATCCAGGATGGAGGATGAAGAGAGGGACACCCCAGGCAACCAGGTGGAGGAGATGAGTGGAAGAGGTGAGTTTTTAGAAGGCAAGGTGGTGGTGGGGGGGGCAAACTGTCCTCTGCCAAGGAGAAAAAATGCAGTTTAGAGCTATTGAGGGTCAAAGGGCCCGGGGCTTGTCTCAGATGGGGAGTGATACCTGTCAGCTGCAACACCCTAGTGCTGTAGACCTACCACCAACACCAAAGACACCTGAGCCATCATCCTTGACTCCCTCCATTGCCCACAGAAAGAAACAGGAACCTGGGGCCACAGGTTACTGAGTTGGGGGCAACGTCCATCACGGTCTGTGCTGGTTCCTGCCCAGATGTGCTTGTTTCACTCTTGCAGCAACCCCAGCTCAGGTCCAGGTGTCTGCATGGCAGATGGGTGCCTCATCCTCCTTCAGGAAACTGAGGTCTCCTTGGCCAGAAATCCCATGGAAGCTCCTGGATCAGGAGCAGGGGAAGGATCAGGGCAGGGTGGAGGGTGGTGCAGTCCAGTACAAGGGGGGTTCCCACCCCATGCTGGGCATTTCTGGACAGGGGAACGGAAATGGGCTCAAGCTGGGCCAGGGCAGGGTCAGCTCAGCTGGGAGGGCAAAGTTCTTCCCTGGCAGAGTTGTGGGGCTGTGGCCCAGGCTGCCCAGGGAGGGGCTGAGTCCCCTTCCCTGGGGGTGTTGAACAGAGGGGAGATGAGGTGCTCAGGGATCTGGTTTAGCACAGGATGGGAATGGTTGGACTTGAGGATCTTAAAGGGCTTTTCCAACCCTGTGATTCTGTGAAATTGTCCTGGTCCTTCTCTTGCTGGGGTGGATGCAGCCTGGACATAGCCCCAGGGATGCCTGTCCTGAGCAGCTTCTCCTCCTGTGTCCCCAGCTGACGTGATCCTGGACCCAGATACTGCCAACCCCTTCCTCATCCTGGCTGGTGACCTGCGAGGTGTGGGACGAGGCAGGGAGTGGATCTTGCTGCCCAACGGCCCCGAGCGGTTTGACACAGAGCCATGTGTGCTGGGCAGCCCAGGCTTCACCGCAGGAACACACTACTGGGAGGTGGAGGTGGCCAACGGGGGAGACTGGTGGGCTGTGGGGGTGGCCCAGGAGTCTGTCAGGAGGAAGGGTGTCCTCAGGTTCTCTCCCCAGGAGGGGATCTGGGCGGTGGGGCAGTGGTTTGGACAATACCATGCTTTCACAGAGCCTGACTGGACTCCCCTGCACCTTGCTGACTTCCCCAGGACCATCCAGGTCTGCCTGGACTTCACAGGCCAGACTTTACACGTGGCATTTGCTGATGCTGACAACAAAGCCCTGATCTTTGCTTTCTGCCTGTCTCCATGTCCTGGGGAGAGGCTTTGCCCATGGCTCTGGGTGGGGATGGACTCATGGCTCACACTGTGCCCCTGATGGGGGAGGGGGGGCCTGTTGGGAAGGGGTGGAGAGATGGGAAAGAAGAATGGAAAGATGAACACCATCATGTGGGAGCTGGGAACTGTGAGGGTTGTGCATCCTTGCCAGCTCCCCCTCACCTGGTTCCTCTGGCCACCGAGGGGGAGGACTGGCAGGTCTCAGGGATGGATGCCACCAAAGAGCCTCCTTCATCCCCTTCACCCCACAGCTGGGACTGCAGAGACAAGGGAGCACAAGGATTCAGTGTGTGGAGGAGCTTGGTGCCTGGTGGCCCCAGAGCAGAGAAGTGGCACTGGGTGCCAAGGCTCTGCAGAGCAGCTCTGGCTGAGGCCATGAAAAAATACAGCAGGTTCAAACTCCTTAAAAGATGGAGTAGTGTCTCTGGCTGTTTTCAATTAAGCTTAATGATTATGTTTAAAAAATGATTAAGTTAAAAAAAACCCAAATGAACCAAAAATAGCTGGCTGCTGGAGTCCATGATAACACTTATCAGCTCCACACAGCCACAGCCTCTCCTCACTTCATTTCCCTTTCTCACTGACATGGGCATTAAGGACATTGCTCCAGCAGAGCACACAGGAGCAGCCACAGGTGGTGAGCAAGGCACTGAGAAGAGCCTGAAGCCCACAGATGAGGCAGATCCCACAGCTCTGTCACAGAATCATAGAATCCCAGACTGGTCTGGGTTGGAAGGGACCCCAAGGGTCACAGAGCTCCAACCCCCTGCCACAGGCAGGGACACCAACCTCCAGGCCTGGAGCTACACAAGGTTGCCCAGGGCCCCAGCCAACCTGTCATTCCCTGATCTCCCCCCATCAAGGTCTCTTTTTCCTCACAAAGACTAGTTGAGGTGGAAGGGACACACCACAACCATCTGGTCCAACTGCTAGTTTGTCATTAAGGGCACTGTCAAACACTGACAGCCTTGGGGCATCAACCACGTCTGGTCCAGTGTCTGACCACCCTCCTGGGGAAAAAATGCTTCCTAATATTAAGGCTGAAGCACCCTTGGCACAGCTTTGAGCTGTCCCCAGACATTCTGTCCCAGATCCCAGGGAGAAGAGATCTGCACCATCCCCTCAGATCCCCCCCACTCAGAAAGCTGCAGCACCAGGAGGTCACCCCTCAGCCTCCTCCTCTCCAAAGGAGCCAAGCCCCAGGTACTCTTCACCAGGCACGTCCTTCTAGCTGTAGATCCACTTGGAGAACTGCTCTTCTGGGGAGATGGTGTTCCAAGGACATGCTAGACCCCCAGAAGGTGTGGGATGGTCCCCACTCCCAGGGACCTTGCTTTGTCCTCTCCTGCTTGTAGGAGGAAAGGGGAATGGAGGGGAAGGGCAACACTGCCTGCCTGCAGCCTAGATTTCTTCTTCTTCTCCAGCCACATTGCTGGTTGGACTCTCTTGGTGGCAAGTGAGTAGCTGCAACAGGACTGGTGTCCTCAGTCTGCTCCAGGAGCTGGCAGGAGTCACAGCACTGGGTCAGGCACAGCCACCCTGCCCTGGCACAAGGGGATGGGTTCACCCACCTCTCCAGCATGGCATGGGGACAGGTGACATCCCACTGCTCCTGGGCTCTGCACAGCTGGGGGACCAGCAATCCAGCAAAGCAACCTGGGGACCATCCAAGAACCAATCCCAAAAGGACTAGCTTACTCCTGGCAGAGCACAGAAGAGGGACACATCCCAGTAGGAATAGACAAGGTCTCCAGCTCTTCATCCAGCCAGCCTGTCCTCAGCTCCTGGTGCCAGAGCCGACCCTGTGCCCAGGCGGGAGGGAGAACTTCCCCTGCCAGGGCTGGGGCTCTGCACTTCCACATGTACAACGGGAGGAAGGTGATATCCCACAGCTGAAGCGTGGCAGCAGCTGGATCTGTGTCTGGAGGAGCTGGGAATCAAACCCTGCAGCAGCACCACAGCCTAACCCAACAGGTCACCATGAGCCACGGGGCAAGGAGAAGGGGTGGGCTTCACCCCTCAGCAAGCTATGACTCTCACAGATGCTCTCTCATAACACCCCCCTCTCCAGAGGTCGCATGAAACATCCTAGGCAGAGTTTGTGGTTGTAGCATCATTTCTCCTCCCCATTCTTTGAAGCCTTCCCCTGCTCTCCAGCCCCCAAGCTCCCTTCAGCTTCTTCACCAGGAGATGGAGCCAGCGGGCTGAAAGCCCCTCTGATCTGTCAGCAAGATGGGATGGGGTTTTGGTTCACATTTCTTTGACCAGTGTTGGAGCTTTGATTATTTATTGGTGATTTATACAACATTGGTTATTCCTATTTTTCACTGCTACCACACAACATCCCCAATCCCATCAGCTCTCCACGTCAGCAGGTCTCAAAGCAGCAATTCCCACAGCCTTTTCCTAAACTCCAGCAAATTCCAGGTTCTTTGGCTGGAAAAGATGCAAACCTCTGCATTTTCTTTCCAAGAGCCTCACTGAAACAAGCTGAGCGCTGAGGGACTCTTTGGTTTGCTAATTTGTGAAAAGCAATGGTTACAATTCCACCCACAAAGTTCTTTGGAGACATAAATCCTGCTAGCACATCCCAAAAAGATTGATATTTACCTGTGTTTTCCCAAGCTAACACAAGAGTCGTATCAGGGCAAGAGTAGGAACTAATACATGGAGGCTTCAGGCTTCAGAGCATCACCTGATGGTAGGACCAAGACTGGGGAAGCCCATGGATTTCTGCTCCCAACCAGGCAATCCCTACTCCCCACAGACAGGAGTTCAACAGCCCTTGAGGTTGATGGAAATGGCAGAAGAGCTGTAGGCAATGGGAGTCCCCAAGGACTAGCCAGAGATGCAGGAGGGCAGGGTGACCACAGAGCCTCCTCAGAGGGATAACACGTCCTTCTCAGGCCAGTTTGAGCTGGGACCCCTTACCCACCCAGAACCAGGGGTGGACTCGCTCCCCTGCAAAGGTGTCTTGCAGGAAAGTGAAGATCACAGCCTTGCTGTCCACATTGACAAACATCACCCAGCCCCTGGCAAGGTCCAGGCAGACCCGCACCCTCCGGGGCACCACGTGGGGCAGGACAGGGGTGGGAACCGGGGAGGTGAGAGCCTGGAACATCTCCCTATACTGCCCCACCGCCCAGATCCCCCCCGCAGGGCTCATGTCAATCGTCCCCTTCCTCTTCACAGACTCCAGGGCCACCCCAACAGCCCAGCATGACCCACAGACCACCTCCACCTCCCAGCACACTTGCCCGGAGCGGAATCCCTCGCAGCCCAGCACGCAAGGCCAGGGATCGAATCGCCTGGGGCTGTCAAGCTGGCTCTGCAGAAGGGCTCCTTGCATCACACTCCTCCCATCTTCTGAGAAGATGAGCCGGGACTGAGCCGTGTCTGGATCCAGAGTCACAGTCACTGCAAGAGAGCAGAACGATGGAAGAACGAGGAGAAGAGATCGGTCCTGGGAATGGTTTGACCACACCGGGGCCAGGCGTGGTCCTGGCTTGGGAGGAAACTTGGCAAGACTTTTCTTCTGGAAGGTGCCAAGCTCAAAAATGAGGAGCAGCTCTGTGCCCAGAGTCAAGACATGTGAAGATTCACTGCACCCATCCCTGGCGATGGGTTAACTGGAGGAGGCTCCTCAGCAGAACTCACCTCTTCTGTACAGTCCCCAAGACTCCTCCGCTCCCTCCTCTGTGGCAGCAGTCAAAGCCTCTGGAAGAGATGGAGTTGAGAGTTCACCTCTGGCATCTGGATAACACCACCAACACCAAGAGGTGCTTTGTGGAGACCAGCTCTGGGGAGCTCCAGGGAGCTGGTGAGCAGAGATACTGCACCCTTCCTTCCCTGGTGCATGCTGCTCACCAGCTTCTCCCATTGAAGCAAGAAGGAGCAGGAGCAAAAAAGAATTTGGAGCTACCTAAGCAGGGAATGGTGACAGAGTCACCAAGGTGGCTGGAGACGTTGTGGGATCTTTGTCTTTAGAGAGATTCAGAGCTCCACTGGAGGAAACACAGAGTGATCCCATCTAGCTGTACCCACTTTGAGCAAAGGTTTGGCCTAGATGCCTCCAGAGATCCTTTACCACCTAAATTACTCTGCATGAGGCCAGGGTCTGCCTGACAGTCACCTCAATTGCCCCTCTGGGGATAAACCTCCTCGTTTGGAGAGCATGGGCTGAGACTCATTCCAGCATATTGGGGCACCTGGGACTAGTTCCCAGCCCTGACCACGGCCCAGGTCTGGAGCAAGAGCTGTGGCAGTAACTGTGTGCTGCACAAAGGATGCTGGAACAGGCTCACAGGCACAGGAATTCAGGAGTGGGCTCCAGAGCTGCTGGTGTGAATCAACACAAGCGTTGGCTGTTCTTCTGAGGGGAAGTAAAAGCAATGGGAGAGCGAGAGAGCTGGGGTTGGGAACAGCTCCCACTTCAGCTGGGACACCTCTCCAAGGTGTACCCAGGGCAGGACACACTGCACCAGGGTTTCAGCTTTTCCTCCTTCCTGCAGGGCACTGGCTACCCCTTTCTCCCCACCCCAGGACACTTCTCCTCTGAGATCCCATCTTTGTACCTTGGGGTTTTCTTGCTGCCTCCTCTAGCGTGGCAGCTCTCTCTGAGCAGATACCAGGCTCCTTCGTCAGCTCGTTGCTCATCTGTTCCTTTTGCTGGAGCTTTGCCCTCTCAGCCCTGGAGTCAGACAAGCCACGTTTCAATTCCCCCCTCATGTCAGTGGCCCCAGAGCAGAGAAGTGGCCCCCAGGTGCTAGAGGCCTCCACAAAGCTCATTCCAGTGGGTTTGGGTTTTAAACTCAAGAGCACCAACAAGAAGAGAGACAGCCCTGGCTAGGGCACAACTTGAACCTGATGCTCTAATTGCCAATTAAATCTCTATTAGGAGTTATAATGAGTGACAGGTGGCCCCTGCCACCCTGTTCCCTCAGAGCAAACCTGCCTCACAGCCACGTGCTGGAGGCCTGAGCCGAGGGCATGGCGCTCCAGCCTCCATGCCTCAGTGACACGATGCATGGGCCATGGAGAAGCCAACCAGGCTTTCAACCCAAGGCACTAAGAATTCAATGTCCTTCTCTAACATTTCCCCAGGGATGGACTTCCCTGGCAGAGCCAAATGGTTCATCAGCCTCTGGGAGATGGAAACGTGGATGGCAGGGGGCAGCCCTGGTGTGGGGGGCAGCCCTGGTGTGGGAGGCATCCAGCTTTGTTCTGGGTAGGAATCTTTGCAACCCCAAGGCAGCAGTAGGATGTAAAGGAGAAAGCAACTCATACCTGCCCCAAGTGTCAGCACGGTCCTAGGTGGGAGACAGAGAGCAGCAGCTCAGTGCACACACGTTCCTCACACACCCAACAGACTCACCAGCAAATTAAGGGTGGGAGGTAAGACACCTGAGGTAAGGTGAGCCCCTTGGGTGTTTCTGACTTGCTGGTGTCTCAGCAGACCTCACCTGCAGGGACTCTGTCCTGACAGCTGGCTCTCCTTCTCCTTGATCAGGCCATCCAGGTAAATAATCTTCTTGGAGAATTTAGCAGCATTTTCTTTTAGTCTTGTTTTCATCTGCTCCTCCAGCTCTCCCAGGCGAGCCAGCAGCAGGCCCTCTTGTTCCTCCAGGAACTGTCGTAGCTTCTTAAATTCAGGCACAACCTTCTGTTGCTCTGCCTTCACTTTTTCCTTTGTGAGCAGAAACAATCACCTCAGGTGAGAGCAAACCCGTGGGCAGCAACTAAACACATCCACCACGTTTGCTCTCTGGTGTGGAGCATGACTCTGCCTCCCAGGGGACCAGCAGCTGGACACTATCACTCCATGTCCCAACTCCAAAGGCCAATTTTTCTCCATCCCACACCCCAGTTAACTTCTTCCTGGTAGCACCATGCACCTACCAGGTGGTCCTGGCAGATCTGTTCCTCCTTCCTTTGCTGTTTCTCCAGTTCTCCTTTCTCTCTCCTGAGGCTCTCCAGCTGCAACTGGATTTGCTCCTGCAGGAAGAGACTTCCTTGAGGAACCCCCCTCCCACCTTGTATGTATGCTGTGTGCCTGTTCCCTGGGCTGGGCATACACAGGTTCTGGACTGGAATGGTCACAGGGGTCAGTGGGACTGTGAGAAGTGACAGGGGAACACGCAGTGGGACGGGGACTGGGGTGGAACAAGCAGAAAGGGACCCCAGGGGCAGATGTTCAGTGCACTCCCCTGGCCCAGCTCTGTGCCTGGTCACCGCCATCCATCCTACCTGCTCATTAAATCCTTTCTTAACTACCTGTTTGCATGATCTCTCTGCATCCTGTGGGTGGGAGTGCCACCAGCAGAGCCAGTTACTGGGGGGACTGGTGCCACTGGATTTGGTGGCAGTTCCTACAGTGAGGTGGGGGGGGGAGTTGTGGGCACCCCAAGGCTCTCAGCTCCTGCAGTCAGGGGGGGGTCTCAGCTGCTGGAGTGGGTGTGGGGTCCTGAACACCAGCCGCTGTGTCTGGGAGAGTGGGCACCCCCAAAACCAGCTAACGGGGTACTGGTGTGAGCGAGCTCAGCACTGGCAGCCGGCGTGGAACCACAACCCCCCTCTGCCTGGATCAAGACCCCGTGGATGTGGATGCCAGAAATCAAGATCACACTAGGGATGGGCACGACAGCGCTACAGACGGGGGACATCAACTCTCCCCACCCAGGTCTGGCAGCCAGCAACACGCCACGGGACGCCGGAGGAGCTGCCACCTGCGCAACCCACGCAGCGCAGCGCTGCCCACAGACCCCCAGCCCGCAGGAAGAGCAGGGACAAGGGGAAGGCAGCACCCAGAAGACATGGCTAAAAACCCAACCCAACCCCCGTCAAAGCATCAGGGGTGCAGCTGGAGCACTGATCTCTTCCAGACAACCCACCCCTTCCCCCCCATCCCCAGCACAGGGGCAGCCTGGCCCCTCACCTCGCCCCTCACCTCGCCCTCCCCGGGTGGGCCCAGCCGCCTCAGCCGCTCGGCGATGTTGCCCAGCTGGCGGTTGGGCCGGAGGCTGCGGCTGGGGAAGGTCTCCCGGCACTGGGGGCAGGAGGGGGCGGCCCGAGCCCAGCACAGGGAGATGCAGGCTCGGCAGAAGTTGTGCCCACAATCCAGCATCACCGGAGAGCTGAACAAATCCAGGCAAATGGAGCAGCTGGCCTCCTCCTGCAGGTCCGGGGCTGCCGCCATGGCCGGGTCGCTTGGCCAGCTTCACTTTCGCTTTCGGTATCGGAGTGGAGAGGAGCGAGCACGGCTGCGGTGGGACGAGGGCCCTGGGGATCCCTGACAGGTTGGGGGTCCCTGAGGGGGTGGGACACCCGAGGGCTTGGGGACTCCTGATGGTTTGGGAAGGTCCTTGAGGGGTTGGGGACCTCTGGAAGCTGCCGGACCCCCAGGAGGCTCTGGGACAGGCAGAGGACGGGGAGCGCAGCCCTCTGACCCTCCTTCCAACCCACCCTTGTGTGAGGCAAAGGGTTTCACCCTGACTCTGGCCAGGCAACTGGGGAGCCTCCATAGAGCTGCAGCACTGGGAACTCCAGGGCTGCTCCCACAAGGTCAGAAGGAGCCTTGGCCCAGCATCGCCTCCTTGCCCAGCCCACAGCAGGAAGGCTTCTGCCCACAGACAAAAGAAACCCACCCACAACTGGTGGAAAGGCCTGGGCTTGGCCCAGCCTCGGCTCAAATGTGAAACCCTCTGCCGGCTCGCCAGGCCACAGGTCAGTAAAGCTGCGCTGGGAAGGGAGACACGGGGCTATGAGGAGACAGCCCGGGCTCTTCAGGCCTCCCCATCTCCTCCAGGAACAACACAACAGCCTAAAGTTTGTCTCACTTTTATTTACATGAATTGCACAGCCCATTTCCCCACGACACTGGAACGTGGCGGGTCAGACGCTGATTTCCCCACATCCATGATCTGCCCAGCTCTGAGAAGACTCAACGAGTCACTGTTGGGTTTTGCAGGGACACACACAACAACTCCAATTATTGGCAACTCCGATATGGCGACCGGAGCCGAGAGCGAAGCCGTGGCCACAGCGTAGCCCAAGGCTGGGCCCCAGCTGCCCCCAGCCAGGGAATTCTGGCTTTCACTGTGCTGATTTGCACTGATGGTGGTTTGCTAACTGAACCGTGGGCTCCATGCAGGCCTCACCAGAAGGTAGTGTGGGAGCACACATCCCTCGCCACCTGCCAGAACCAGATGTGTTCCAAGACCAAGTTCCCGGCAGGCAGCCAGGGCTGGGAAGGTGAGAGTAAACTCCCCAGTTCTTCTTCACTGGGAATGTCCTGGTGGCACTGGGTTTGCTGGGCTGGGGCTGCAGGGAAGGGCACCCAGGACAAGGCACAGAGCAGCAGAGCGGCGCTCGCTGCCACAGAAAGGGGGTGTGGAGGAGGCAGCCTCTGCAGGGCAGCCCCACTTGCACAAGCTGATTTGAAGCAGGACGGTGCCGCTGTGCAAGGACTGTAACTGCAGCGGGGCTGAAGAGGCCCCTCAGCACTACAAATCTCCTGCAGCACCAGGGCCCGAGTCATCCCGGCACGACAGGGATGGGAAGGTGCCCACGGGTACACAGAGGAAGGGAAGAGACAGGCAGGGAGGCTGGCAGAGAGGGGAGTGGAGCTGCATATCCAGGCTGCAGCAGAAGAGAGTCACCCCCTGATCCGAGACCCCCATGCTCACATCAGAGATCAGCTCAGACCAGCCTGTGGCTGGGCAGAGAGAGGCTGCTGCAAGATGCACCGGGGCACCGTTCAGTTGCATGAGAAACTTGGGACAGGAGATGGAGAGGAGCAGACACAGACCAGGCTCCAGGGCTGGAGCAATCCTGCTGGGAGAGACAGGAATCCAGCTCCTGCTGCCCATGCCACCAGCAACTTCCAGCCTTGGGTCGGGGAGCAGAGGACACGCAAGGAAAAACATCCCAGCTGCAACTGGTCAGAAGGAAAATGGCACATGGCACGGGGTGCTGTGAATTCACGAAAGGAGAGGCCTGGATCTCAGCACACTGGGCTGATCCGCTCAGGTTGAGCACAGGATTGGAGGGATGTTGTGTGCAGCTACCACCCCCCACTGCAAGGGCCTCAGAGCCTGCCTCCTCCCTGCTACTACCCTCACCAGTGTAGGAGCGAGCCCAGGCTCAGGCCGAGCTGCTGCACGCTGAGGCACTGAGAAGGCAGTGCCGATGCCAACGTCCTGACAGCCCCCTGCACTCGGGCTCAGGGAAGCACAGCACCAGGCACAGGCATCATCCGGCAGCGTGGGGAGGCAGTAGTGAGGCAGGGACCAAACCCAGACTTGGGAGACCCTTGGCAGGTTGGGTGCTTGTTAACAGAGGGGTGGGTTAGCTGGATGTGCTGGAAGCAGAGGACAGAGGAGGAAGGGAAGCGCCGGCCCTGCTGGGACCCAGAGATGCTCTCCGGGAACCACGGAACTCAGGGGTTGCACTAGCGGACACGGAACAGGCAGCGCTCTCAGGGGAGAACCGAGTCACAGCAACGTGCAAATGAAGCTCAGGGACAGCCGAGACCACCCGTGTCCTGCCGAGCAGCCGCAGAGCAGGGTCTGTCCTCTAAGGGATGTGTGCTACCGACAGGAGAGGTCCAGCCTCAAGATGGTGAAAGGACATCAGCGAACAGACTCCAGCTCTCACCTTTTGGTGCCAGGAAAGCTCTCTTTAACAGCAAAAGGCAACAGTGGGATTAGCTAGAACAGGCCATCACTCCCCACCCTCAGATCCTCCATCCACCTCTGCCAAACGTACCGAGAGCTGAGTGCATCCAAGTCCCGGGCTGAGCCAGGACCTGCAAGGAAAGCCTCTTGTGAGATCACATCTGCACAGGAAAAGATTTTCTCATTTTGAAACTTATTCTGAAATTCTCAAAATTACAGTACTTTACAATACAAAATGTCTCCATTCAGTATCACGTCATTTTACTCCTTCTGGGATTATGATAATTATTAAAAACACACAACTTTTTCTAGAAAGGACAGAAACACCACGAAAGAGACCAAAGAATGAGGGGAAAGGCTGCTGCAGTATTATCAAAAACCAATTTAGTGCAAAGGAGAAGGGGCCTTTCAAGAACGGTCGATGAGAAGTGGTCTTTATATGCTCATCTGGAGAAAAGGCATAGATTTAACCTCTGAATGAGATCAGGCTGCCAGCTTCTAGACTGAAGCTTAGAACATCAACACAAAAGGACTGAAACACAATATGCATGGCCATTAAAAAATAATATTATATATAGATATATATATATATATAGGGTGATATTTTCCACGTATGGTATTTAGTTATAGGAAAGTGTCCCTGCAGACAGGAATATTCTGCCACCTGGCTCTTTCAGGCCAGTGTAGAGGGCAGATGTTGATTATCTGTCTGTTTGCCATAGCATAAAGTACGTGCTGATGACAAAAGTCCCTCTGGGCGGGACGATTGCCTTCTAGTGCCTCCGCAGCTGCCCGCGCAGGGGGACACCCGGCCCTCTTGGCTTCCGCCAGCTCGGAAGGGCTGCGCTCGCCCCGCAGCCGTGCAGGGCAGTGGCCCAGGGGCGGCTCAGACAGTGGTTTCATCCGCAGTCTTCTTCATGAGCTTGGCGGAGAGCAGGGAGTGGGGCACGGGGTGAGGGCTCCGCGAGGCCGGGATCATCAGGCGGACTTTCTGGTTGGTCCTTCGCCACTCTGAGTAGAGCTGGCAGTGGTAGCGGAACGAGACCTGGTGGGCGACAAGGGATCCGTCTGTTACCAAGAGCCCATCACAAAGCCGGAGTCTGTAGAGATGCTGTCACCCATCTGCCCTCTGCAGATTGCTCACCAAGGTCCCCTGGCTAAGGGAGACAGCTGAGCCGGTCGAGGGGACACTGCACACCCCACACCCTCGGCAAGGAACCAATTATTTCCTGGTCACACAAGTGTGGCACAGCCAAGGGGGC
The DNA here is from genome assembly GCA_022605955.1 of Rallus limicola. Classification (NCBI taxonomy): domain Eukaryota; kingdom Metazoa; phylum Chordata; class Aves; order Gruiformes; family Rallidae; genus Rallus; species Rallus limicola. Next base: position 2,101,839 of record JAKCOZ010000047.1, on the reverse strand, counting down.
TTCCTGAGGCACAGCTCGCTTGGCTAGGGCTGGTACTGGGCCAGGGAGATGTGGAGGGGCCAAACCACACCTCACCCCTTCACAGAATCATAGACTGGTCTGGGTTGGGAGGGACCCCAAGGGTCACAGAGCTCCAACCCCCTGCCACAGGCAGGGACACCAACCTCCAGGCCTGGAGCTACACAAGGTTGCCCAGGGCCCCAGCCAACCTGGCCTTCAACACCCCCAGGGATAGGGCACCCACCCCCTCTCTGGGCAGCCCCTTCCAGCCCCTCACCACTCTCACTGGGAAGTGTACCTGACATGGAGAAGTCAGTATTGCCATTATTTTTGGGTAGGTCACAGACACCTTCTATGGGAAACAGAGCCGTGCCACTGCACTGAGGTGATGCAGGGTTTTGGCCTGTGCACTCCCTGTTTCCCTGCTGCAGAGGGGCAGCCATGGGAATAAGGTGGTTTGTAAGCAGCTGGGAAAGGGAATCAAAGGGGCCATGAGCACACACAGGGTCTGAAGTAGAGACAGGTGAAGATCCAAACCCAGAAACCTAGTAGGAACAGGACATGGCAGAGCTGAGTGGATCCAGAGCCAGGGGCAGGGGAGCCCCGAGGGCTTGGGGAACACCAGGGCAGGGAGCTGCTCCCCAGCCCAGCTGCTCCTGTGGGCTCTCAGCCAGGAGCAGCACAGATGTGCCCCACAGCAAACTCACATCTGCTTTCCTGCTCCCCTGGACTCACTCCAAGGTGCAAGCTCCTGCCTGCCTAAATCAGCATGTCCAAAAAGATGCAAAGTGAGGCATCAGCAGGAGACTCTTTCCCAACACAGACCAACACCCAGTGATCTGTGCCTCCTACCCCAACAGTGCAGCTGTAAAGCCACTGCAGGGGGCCAGGGCAGGCTGACTACCCAGCCTTGGCTCAGGGCTTGAGCCCAAGAGCTTGGTATAAGAGAGAAGTCAGAGGTCTCTCCAGGGCTAGAGCGTTTCTCACACACCCTGCTACTGACATCTTAAAACAAATGGGTAGGAATTTGTCTAGCTGTGAGCCACAGAGACCCCCAGCAGCCAGCCTGCACCTCCTTCAGGCACAGCCAGCCTGTGCTGGGCAGCACAAAGGAAGGGGGGGACATGAGGGCAGGTTATTTAGGGGTCAAACGTTCTCCAGGTTTTCTTTTTCCTCTACCACCCGGGCACCAAGTTCATCTTTCTTCTTGACAACAGGAACAGGCACAACAGCTGGACCACCGCCTGTCCCCAGCCCCTGGCACGCTCAGGCACGCCTGCGCCCGGGTACCTCACAGCCTGGGGAACACAGCTCCCACTCCAAGCTGGAAAGCAGATGAGCAGGAAGAGATCCTCATTCTCAGCAGCAGCTTCAGCAGCTGCCACGGGGAGATGATTAAACGGAGGCTCAAGAGAAGGAGCCCAAGGGTTTCTCACAAGGGGAGTCAGGAACAGCTGGCTGCACCAAGGCGGTGGGGGCTCACTCTGGGCCAGAAACAAGGTCCTGAGCAGCAGACACTTACCAGCGTCCAGAGGACGTAGATAGTGAAAAGTGCTATAGTCAGTGCTATGAGTCCGATGGCCTCCAGGCGGCTGTTGAACTGCAAATGATCCTGGGCTCCGCGCAGGCACAGCCAGCCAGAGATCGCTGCCAGGGGTGTAATGAACAGGAAACACACCATGTCACAGAACAGGGTCCTCTTCTCATTGCGGGGACCGGGATCCTTCAGCCACTGCAGGAAGGAACAGAGGAAGGGCATTAGTCAGCAGCTTGCAGCACGCTGGCCAAACAGGACTGCTGTGCTGGGAAGCTCTTGGGTGCTCTCTGCCCCTCATCCTTCCCTCATCCCTACATGTAACTCACATAAAGCTTCCCAAAACCAGAGCCAGAGAGCCCCAAGCATGTGACACAACCAGCAAGGGAAGGGGAAGGGAAAGAATATGTGTGGGGGAAGGCAGGTGCTTTGTGGAGACCAGCTCTGGGGAGCTCCAGGGAGCTGGTGAGCAGAGATACTGCACCCTTCCTTCCCTGGTGCATGCTGCTCACCAGCTTCTCCCACTGAAGCAAGAAGGAGCAGGAGCAAAAAAGAATTTGGAGCTACCTAAGCAGGGAATGGTGACAGAGTCACCAAGGTGGCTGGAGAAGTTGTGGGATCTTTGTCTTTAGAGAGATTCAGAGCTCACCTGGAGGAAACACAGAGTGATCCCATCTAGCTGTACCCACTTTGAGCAAAGGTTTGGCCTAGATGCCTCCAGAGATCCTTTACCACCTAAATTACTCTGCATGAGGCCAGGGTCTGCCTGACAGTCACCTCAATTGCCCCTCTGGGGATAAACCTCCTCGTTTGGAGAGCATGGGCTGAGACTCATTCCAGCATATTGGGGCACCTGGGACTAGTTCCCAGCCCTGACCACGGCCCAGGTCTGCAGCAAGAGCTGTGGCAGTAACTGTGTGCTGCACAAAGGATGCTGGAACAGGCTCACAGGCACAGGAATTCAGGAGTGGGCTCCAGAGCTGCTGGTGTGAATCAACACAAGCGTTGGCTGTTCTTCTGAGGGGAAATAAAAGCAATGGGAGAGCGAGAGAGCTGGGGTTGGGAACAGCTCCCACTTCAGCTGGGACACCTCTCCAAGGTACCTGCCTTCCCCCACACACATTCTTTCTCTTCCCCTTCCCTTGCTGGTTGTGTCACAGGAGCTGCCAGGCGCTTGAGTAGCGAGGAGCAGGCAGCAGCTAGCAGGCAGATGGAGGTCTGTCCAGTAAAGCCTGGCTTAGCAAAGCTCTCACAGGTCTTGTGTTGAGGTTCAGTAGAAACACATCCAAGACTCCACAACAGTAAAATGTGAGGTTTTTGTTCTTAAATATGTTCCTCCAGAGGTGCTGTGACCATCAGCCTTAGTCAGTGTTGGGTCCAGCTTTGAGCCTGGCTGGTGTTGGGTCTGTCAGACCTGGGGGAAGCTTCTAGCTGCTCCTTGCAGAAGCCAGCCCTGCAGCACCCTTCTACCAAAACCTTGCCACACTACCCCAAAAGAGAAAGAGGGAAATGGCAAATCTGGGTGGGCTGGGATGCTCAGAGCCACGGCAGCAGCATGCTCTGCAGACCCCTGCGAGGGGCACGGAGCTGGTCAAGAATGGAGGAGAGGATGCTGCAGCCACAAAGAACCTGGCCAGGAATCTCAGCTGGGAGGACTGATAAGCAAGGTAATTTAGAGGTGTGACCTGAAGCATCTGAGAGACCCAAACAGAGAAAGAACAAGTGAAGCTACTGAAGAGTGTGGACAGATCTGGGGAGCAAGTGATGCTCCTGCAGTAACAGGGGACAAGTGACAGGCATTTTGAAAGCCATTCTGAGCACGACTTGGTGGCCAGTCAGCCAGAAAGAAACCTGAGAGCAGCCACAACTGTGGTTTGGTCAGAAGGGGCTGGGAGAAGGGAGGCAGACCTGCAAGTCACCCCTCTCGTGGCTCTGCAGAGGAGATTAGTGGAGAGGAGCTGTGTGGGGAAGATAAGGACCACACACGTAGTCCTCAGCAACCCTAAGAGGAAGCAAGGGTGGACAGCAAATCTTGTACATAGCAAAGCTGCTCCTACAAACAGCTGATTGGCATCGCTTGAACCCCTGGCCGTGGCATTCCCTACTCCAACAGCACAGGGCTGTCCCTGCCACACAGCACCCAGGTGAGCACTGAGTTACCTCAACTGCACCAACATCCCTCTGCAGCGATCCCAGAGCACCCTGACCCCTGGAAGAGGACACCTTGGGTCATTCTTTACCCTCAAGAAACTCGGGGACTGAAGGCAGATAGGTATTTTACTGCATCTTACTCTATTTATAGTCCTTGTGACCTTTGAAACTCTTTCTTCCTCCCTAAGATGGGAGCCAGACATGTAAAGGCAGGAAGCAAATTAATTTCCTTTTGAAGTAGTTGAGTTACTTTGCCAATATGCACTGAGACAGTAAAAGAGGAACACAATAAGGCACCCCAAGGGCGCAGGGTTCTGGCACAACAGCACTTGAGTCCACAGTGGCCTTAAAATAAACCTTGCAAGCCATCCAAAAAGCAGTGGGTCAGATTAAACAATTTTTATAAGAAAAATGATCAAGTAAACACAGGAAAGCAACAAAAGCACAGCTTGGTCTTCTTCCAGGCCAAGTCCAAACCCAATTTCTTCCCTGCTGCAGTCATGGGTGAGGCTGGAGGGAAAGCAGTAGAGCTGCTTGCTGCCCGTGAGCGGGGTCCCAGACCTCCCTGCTGAAAACCACCTCTCCTTGTGCAACAAGAGTTATGCCAGGTACAACCATATTTCTTTGTCCTCCAGCATGATCCTGAGGTTCTCCCAGATATTCTTGCTGCTGGGATCAGCAGGATTGTGGAAGGGAGCTCATTTCTTGGACCCACGGCAGGGCTCTGAGAGGATGAGGATCTGAGCTTTGGGTGCTGCAGTGCCTGTGAAACCAGTGTGAGCCCCAGGTGACAGAAGGTAGGAGGAGGGTGTGCAGAAAAAGGCACCAGAGCATCATCAGCTCCTCTGGAAGCAGAAGCAGAGCTCAAAGTCTAACAGGGCGCTCTCCTGGTCTGTCCATGCCAGCAGCTGCTAAGTCTGGAGGCCTCTGAGCTGGGCTTCATTCTGCCACCTGGGACCATGGGGCACAGACTGATGAGGGACCCTCCCAGCAGTGCTCACCACCCTGAGTCTTCCAAAGTGGTTACAAGTGGGTGCTTTAGAAGAAGCTCCCAGCGCTCTTCCCAGCTCGCTCGCCTTGCACTGCAAAGCTGGGAGCTCCTTCCACAAAACACACGTGGGCAGCATTTGTCCCATGACCAGCACAGGGACAGGGCAGTGCCAGCGCTGGTGGGACCAGCTCTGGTCTCACTGTACTGAGAGCCAGCACACTGGAAGGCCAGCATGTCCTCAGGTCTCTCCCGGCCTCGCAGCAGGACCACTTGCTCTGCTGAGCACCGCTCAGGACCAGGATGATCTGCCACGCTCACCAGCTCACCCTGCCAGAGCTCCCCACGTGCTTCGTGGCTCCAGCCAGACACAACCTGCAGCAACAAGAGGAGTATTTAGCTGTGCAACATCAGCTGCATCCCATGTCCCTTCCACCCGCTGAAGAGCTGCAGCCTGGGGCTGCTCAGGCACCTGGTGATTTTCCTTTTGCTCCTGACCTGGGGCCCAGCTACACAAGAAAAACATGACCCTGACTCACAGCAGCACCATCAGCTCTGTCCCTGCCCTAAGAAACACACTGCATGAAAAAAAACCCACTGCTTCAGAAGAGGGACCATTGTGTCTCTTCTCTGGGCATCCACCAAACATTCCTGCCAGGCCATCAACCTCCATGGGCAGCCCCAGGAGGATGACCCAGTTTCCTTCACTGAGGTGGGGGGGGGGGGGAATGCTTTGCCCTGGAATACACAGGGTTCAGGAAGCCAAGGCCCAGAAATGTCCCTAGCCCTGCAAGCTGAGAAGTTAAATACTGCAGAGTAAAGTTGCCCTTCCTCATCCCCTGCTCCCTGCTGTGCAACCACCAGCCATTGGTGCTCCACAAGCTTCTACAAGCTGGATGTCTTCTTGCAGGGGCACGAGAGCCTTTCTGATGCACACAGCCTGGCTCCAGGCACAGGGAAGAACAGGGTGGACAGGAGAGGAACTGACCCCAGAAGCACTGCAGGTCACTCAGACATTTTCCTACACAGCAGCAGGTGCCCCTGAGGTTGGTGTCACCACAAGAAATGCCACAACATGCACAAATACGACTTCACAGCACTGCCAGCAGCTGCACCTCAGAGAAACCCATGGGTAGCAGCTCCTCCAGATCCTCAGGGCTGGACAAGGTGGTGAAGGGGGACATGTAAGGAAGAGGCTAACGCTGGCAAGCCCCAAGAGTGCAGGGATGATGTTATTCCAGTTGTGGCCCCAGAGAGGCCATTCCAGATCTACAGAGCAGTGTGAGGGACTGCAGAGAGAGGGACCAAGAGGACCAAGGGTGGGACCTGGGAAGGGCATCTCCAGGCAGCAAATGCAAGCAAAGAGAGAAAGGAAAAGATGAGAGAGGAATGGGGCTCAGCTGGAGTCAAGAGCAAGCTGGGCTTCAGGAGATGCAGGAGTCTAACACAGGCTTGTGCAGAGACAGGAGAGACAAGCTGGGGAAGGGGGTAGAGGAGCACAGATGAGACAGAGATCAGTGCAGTGAGGTCAGCAGAGGAATTCATGGAAAGCGAAGAAAAAAAGTCTGTCTGCAAGGCAGATAAGGCTGGAGGAAGGGTGGGGGAGAGGTTACATCACATCTCAGTTCTCTGAGCTGGATGGATGGGGGGTGCAGTGATCACCACGCTGAGCACAGCAGCAAAATGTCCTTCTCTAAACAACACACACAGGAGAACTGAGACTATCCCCATCGCTCCTGCAACCCTCTCTCTGTAGGACCCCTGCAACATCTCCCCCTGCTGTGGGGGTACAGGAGGCCAGAGGGACAGAGCAGTGTGACAGCACGTGGCAGGTCCACGGGACGCGTCCCATACCCCAGCGAGACAACCAGGCAACAAACAGCTCTCAGAACTTCAAACACACTTTGTGGCAGGAAACTACTCATATGAGACAAAAATCCTCTGACCTATATAAAATATCCAGCTGAAGGGAACCAGAAATATTAGCAGTCAGTGAAAAATAAGCCTCTTTTAATCCAAACTGCATAATAAAGAAAACAGGAGGTACAAAAACCTGGCAGGCTCCAGTACGGCGTGATTCCTCGGAGGAGCTGCTTTGCAGAGGGACACACAGGTATTATAAACAGGAGGGGAATCAGCTTTTTAAAAGGGTAGATAGTGACAGGACAAGGGGATGGAGTGAAGCTGGAGGAGGGAAGGGGGAGAGGAGAGATTGGGGGGAAGTTCTTTGCAGAGAGAGTGGGGAGGGGCTGGAAGGGGCTGCCCAGAGAGGGGGTGGGTGCCCCATCCCTGGGGGTGTTGAAGGCCAGGTTGGCTGGGGCCCTGGGCAACCTTGTGTAGCTCCAGGCCTGGAGGTTGGTGTCCCTGCCTGTGGCAGAGGGGTTGGAGCTCTGTGCTCCTTGGGGTCCCTCCCAGCCCAGCCCAGGCTGGGATTCTATGATTACTAATGCTGCTGGTTTTAAATACAGCAGCTGAAGACACGCAGCAGAGCACGGCGCCGGCGCTCAAGGCACAGCAGCAGAATGTTCTTGGGATTCCACCACGAGACCTGCTGGCAGGGCCAGAAATGTGGCAACCAAGTGTGTGGCCAAACTGCTCTGATGGCAACGGATCCACCAGAAAACCCATTTGCAGGAGTAGTGAGCTGTCCCAGATGAGCATTGCTTTAGCAAGGGTATTAAACACTCAGAGAAGCATTATGAACAAGCCATGCCTAACACTCCTTAGCTTCTACCACCAAGATATGGTGGCTTTCAACATCTGGGTGATTTCAGCAAAGCCAGAGGAGCCTTGACCTCAGCACCAGCAATTCCCACCCGCTCTGACAGTCCTGTAACCCCACGGCTCCTCTCCCTGAGGTTTACACCATGAGCAGACGAGAAAACATCCTTCCTCTTTAACAGGGACTGAGGTCCTGCTGGCATCAGTCGGGTGCTGCTTTGACACCAGCCCAAGCTGCCAGCCTGAGATGTTCCCACACAGAGACCTCAGCTGCTCAGCACAGACCCCTGGTGCCGACTGCCTGACACCAGCGTTGTGCTGGGCTGAGCAGGCAGCACCTGTTCAACAGCAGAGCCAAAGGAGATGGGAAACCAAGGCTGGAGAGGGGCAATCTCCAGGGGGTGGAGGTGGTTTTTCTCTTAAACCTATTTAGAAACACCCTAAGGAGACAAAACTAACCATAGGTTTGAGTTGGAAAAGAGTAGCAAGAGGTCAGTGCCACAGCAAAGCACACAAACCACAGTGGCCATAGTATCCAGGGTATCCCAGGAGAGCAGAGGGCAGGAGGGCAGTGGTGGGCTCAGGGACTGCCTGTGCTCCCACCTCACTGCATGGGCAGCAGCTGCAGCCAGGGAGAAGACCAGGAGCAGAAGGGCCACGCTTGCTTGTGGATATAGACACAAAGGCACAGCATCACTCTCGATAAAGAAACACACAGTGCACCCAGCACAGCACCCAGTGCCAGCCTGGGGCTGCCAGTGCACCCAGCACAGCACCCAGTGCCAGCCTGGGGCTGCCAGTGCACCCAGCACAGCACCCAGTGCCAGCCTGGGGCTGCCAGTGCACCCAGCACAGCACCCAGTGCCAGCCTGGGGCTGCCAGAGCTGGTCCCCCAGTCCTGGTTCAGGGATTGGGCACGCTGGCAGCAAATGCTGTTGCTGTTTTTGCACTGAACAGGCCACAACACAAACAAATGGCTGCTTAAAGAAAATACAAATCCAGTGCTATTCAAAAATTCTCTTTAATCCACGCTGAAGGATGCCTTCCCTCCCTAAAGCAGGCTGCAAAATGAAGCTACTGGCAGTGAGGTGCTCAGCACCCTGAGAAGCCCCCGGGGAGGGGGCAGGGATACAAGAGCAAACAGCCAGATAAACACAGGTGGCCAGTGGGCATCTTTCACCCATGTGCTGATCTGGGGAAACGCTGTGACCATGTGAAGACCCCACTGCACTGCAGATACAAGAAAGCAAAGGCAATTTTGGTTGTGGCATTTCCTGACTTCCAAGAACTTCCTGCAGCTTCCACAGCACCCACCACAACTCCTCCTCCAGCATCCCCCTCAGCTCTCAGGCTGGTTCCTTCCACAGGCTCTCCAAGCACACACAGGGCTGGCACTCCATGGGGCTGGTGGCCTTTCCCATGGAGAGCAGCACGCTGAGCAGTGACCACCACAGCTGCTGTGAGCAGCTCTAAGTCTCCCCAGAGCTGCAAAGGAAGGGCACAGCAAACAGCAGGAGCTGTCCCATGAGGACCAGTATCAGCAGGTAGCACCAAATTCTCCCGTGTGGGTTTCACAGTGGCCAAGTGGCAGCAGCAGAGAGCTAGGATACCTGGCTAGCCTTTCCCACCCAGCAGAGACCCTTTCATGGACAGCACTGCCATAAAGCATGCTCCCACATCCTTACCATCCTCCTCTGCCCACAAAGTTCTATTTTGACTTCCCAGTTTTTATCTGAACATCAAGTTTTCCCCAGTGCCACTGAACAGCACAGTCACCCCTGAGCATCACTTCCCCAAAAGTCTCAGAGCACTGCTCACCCCTTCCCACAACAAAGGAGCAGAGAACTTCCCAGATAAGAAAGCTGGGGGAACTGCGTCATCTTTTCATGACTAAGCAGCTGCATCCTCCCCTGGCCCTCTTCTCAGAAACAGATGGACATCTTGGGGCTGTCACTTCTCAAAAGGATTTGGTGAGGAGTTTCAGCCCAAGCTGGTGCAGGGGTGAGATTAGATTGGACCACAGGCAAAGAGTAATGTGCCAGCCAGCTGGCAAGGCTGCTCTCTAAAAAGGAAGGGCAGAGCTTCTGGAAACAGCAGGCATGCTCTGACTGCCACCAAGTTCTGCAAGTTGGGCTCTAAGAGAGCAAAAAGCCCGAGCAAATGTCACAGGGCAAAGCACTGTCACTGCCTTTGGGGAGCAGAGATTTCGGCGGTGCACAAGCACAGAGGGGCCCTAAGAACTCACAAGGAAAAGGAGAAGCTGAACTCCAGCTGCTGGAACATTCCTCTTGTGTTTGAGGCTCTCTGAATGCTGCCTCTCTCATACACTTGAATTTTGAGGTCAGAAGATGACCTGGTCCAAGCTACCTCTGTTCCCCACACGTAAAGGGCTTCACAGCAGGCAGCTGTTACAAACTTTGGGGGCCAGATGATGTCTGGAGCAGGAGCACAGCAGCCTGCCTGGACAGGGCAATGAAGAGAACCTTGTGATAAAACAAAACCAAGCCAAGCCACCAACTGGAGCCTGGATTGTACCTTCCAACCCTGAGAGGCTGATGTCCCTACAAATAACCTGGTGTCCTCATGGTCAATGCAGAGAGGAGCAGAAAGACCGGCTGGGCTGTGTCTTGCTTTCTCCTTCAGCTGGGGAGAACACAGGGCAGGGACAGGCACCACCCAAAGGAGGAGCAAGACCCAAAGGCTCAGAAGCACACACGGGTACTCGGCAAGGGAGGAGGGGTCCTTTGTGAACCGTGTCAGCCATTTGCACACCACGCTGCTCAGAGCGGAGCGTGAGGAACACACCACATGCAGCCAGCCACACTCACCCAACACTGAGAGGGAAGATCAAAACTGACAGGGAGAGAAAGCCTACTTCCCAGAGCTCAGCATCTCAGGCGGTGGGGTGGTGCCCTCTGCATCCCATGCTCAGGCACTGAAGCCTACCTACAAGCACAGTGTTTCCTGCAGCCCTTCAGCCCGCCCTGGGAGGAGCAGGTGGGGGTTCCCAGGTAAGAGCCACCCCAAACATCACTGCTGCATTTCTGAAACTATGTCACTTGGTCTGCTAAAGGACTTGAGCTCTCTGAAGCAATTGCTCTGTGGGGGCTAAGATATGGTGAGGAGGAGGAGGAGGAGACAGCAAGAACCACAAGGACAGCAGGGCAAATTGGTCATTTCTCTCAAAGGGTAAGGAAATGAAAGCGAAGCAGGAAGAAAGTGGTACCTCTGTCAAAGGTCTTGGTCTTCTCTCTACAACAAATTCTGTGTGGCAGAGCTCACAGTAACTTGTGTTGGAGGAGGATAACCACTTTTCCAGGCAGCTCTTGTGCACGGTGCCCAGTGTTCCTGTGCAGTCACACGGGGAAAGCAGGCCCTCCCCATTTCCACCTTCATGACAGATTCGACAGATGGGACCGTCACTAGAGGAGCAGACAAACAGAAGGAAATCACAGTCAGACAGGCAGAACATCACAGCCACGTGGGAAAACAGGCTCTGCTCCCACCGAGCCCCAGCAGGGTGCATGCACAGCAGGCAGAGCGTGCCCTCCCTCCGAGGTGTCCTGCTGCAGCCAGGGTGGGGGGTACCTGCTGCCTGGGGACCGTGGGGGTGCCCAGGACATTTTAGGGCAGTAAGTTTTGGAAGGTGTGTTGATGAGCACAAAACCACCCAAGAAGCTGGCGTGTCAGCCCAGCCAGCTCAGCTGGCCACAGGAGGGACCACAGCACATGTCCCACAGTCCCCAGCTCTGCTCGTGGTGGGCAGAGGCTGACACCAGACCCAAAACCAGTCCTGAAGGGCTGACACCAATGCAGAAGCCCAAAGTGAAGCCAGATGATCGCTAGTTACAGCATGCCTCTGATCACCTGAAGACACTCAGGATGCTCCCAGTCACCATCACGTTGATCCCACCACCTACCTGCTCTCACCGTCTCTGCTCTACACCCTGGGTTCAGCAGTAACTGCGTAAGGAACAGCAGTGAATAGAGACACAACCACACTGACTCTGGGTGCTCGGCTCCCTGAGGACATAACACATTTCATGTCAGGCAGTCACCCAAGTTCTGGGTGTACAAAGCCCATTGTGGTGCAGTAACTCAGCCTCCTGCCCACACACCACTGTGGAGAACCCTCTGCAGCAGCCAGGCCTTTAACTGGCTGCAGTAACACCTTGGTGCTTCAACCACCACCACCACGTCCTGCCCCCTCCTTGGCCAGAGGTTTCAACCACAGAATCAAAGCTCTTTGATCATGCTCAAGATCTGCCTTCCTGGGGCCTCACAGACCCAGAGATGCTCATCAAGGGAAGTATCAAAATGCTTTCAGGGACGCTTGTGACCTTCCCCTCAGGAGGTCTGCTCCCCTGATCACGCTCAGACCACCCATTTGCTCCCAAGATATTCCCTCACACCTCTACCTGGCATCACCAGCTGTGGACTATCACTGCTACTGCTCCAGCATCCCTTAGTTCAAGTGTATCAGAGGATACTCATTTGACAAATTTCCATCACAGACTAAAGTAATTTCCTCTCTGTCTATGCAAACTCAGAGCATCCAGCATCCTCCCATAGCAAGGGCTTTCTCCAGCCACACAAAGAGCCAAGTCCTTTGCACCTGAAACCTTTCCTTCCCTTTTTTCTCTGTACTATCCCCTAATTCTTGTCCTGCAAAGGATAATGTTTCCCACACGCCCCAGATTTACAGCCCTCCCTCAGAGCCTGCTCAGCCACTTCCTTCACAAGCAGGAGAGGCCCAGCCTATGGAGCCATGCCTTAGAAACACATCCACCTTTCTGATCACCTTCACTACCCTCTCCTCTACCTCTTGCATTTCTAATCCACCTTTTTAGAGCTACAGGGACCAGAGCTACAGTCGTCAAGATGCAGGCACACAGGTTCTGTTCTCCGATGCTTTCCTAAAGTGAAGCACCTTGTTTGCCTGCTGCAGGCTAAGTGCCACCACCCAAGAGCTCCTTCCTCCCAACACAACTCATCTGTTGTCCTTCATCTGCCTCCCTCCACGCTGAACTGCCACCATTATCTTATCCTGCAGTCATCTCCAGCCATGCCCAAACTCAGGCATCTAGTGCCATGTGAGGTCCAAAGGCGTCCCAGCTAGCAGCTGAAGACAGGGGGCTTCTAGAAGCCACATCTGCAAGCCCATAATGAGGATGTCTTGTGGTCCCCAGGAAACCTCAAATGGCTGTAAGACCCCAAAGTTTGCTATTCTCAGCAATTCAGTACATCTCTTTGGTGTTTGCTGCTCGCTGGGGTCACCCAGGAATAAAATGCAGGGCAGCAGAGGCTCAGCACTACCCTCCCTGGCTGTGAAAAAACAACATCACCTTTTCCCCAACACACTGCTGGCACTACAAAAGCCACAGCAACACCACCTCAGCTCACACTCTGCTGCTACTCTGACTTTAAAAACAAACACCTGACTGGAAAAGGAAGTTTGTGGGATCCCAACACGACAGCCAGGACAAGCAATCTGCATCTTCCAAAGCGGGAGTGCTGCTCTCTTCGGTTTGCACACAGAAAGCAAGAGCAAGACACTGAAACAGAACGGAAGGAAAAGGAGCAGGCAGGGGTAAAATGCTGATAGGAAGAGAAGAGCCAGCAAGAAAGTACATGTCAGCTCACTAGAGGAGATGTTAAGACTCCTCTCCTGCTGTACCACAGAATCACAGGGTTGGAAAAGCCCTTTAAGATCCTCAAGTCCAACCATTCCCATCCTGGGCTAAACCAGATCCCTGAGCACCTCATCTCCCCTCTGTTCAACACCCCCAGGGAAGGGGACTCAGCCCCTCCCTGGGCAGCCTGGGCCACAGCCCCACAACTCTGCCAGGGAAGAACTTTGCCCTCCCAGCTGAGCTGACCCTGCCCTGGGGCAGCTTGAGCCCATTGCCCCTTGTCCCAGCTCCTGTCCCCTGGCTGAAGAGACCATCCCCACCTCTCTGCACCCTCCTGGCAGGGCAGGGGAGGTGGGGAGAAGGGCTCCCCTCAGCCTCCTCTTCTCCAGGCTCAACACCCCCAGCTCCCTCAGCTGCTCCTCAGAGGATTTGCCCTCCAGCCCCTTCCCCAGCCTGGTTGCCCTTCTCTGGACTTGCTCCAGGACCTCCATGTCCTTCTGATGGTGAGGAGCCCAGAACTGGACCCAGCACTCCAGGTGCAGCCTCCCCAGTGCCCAGTCCAGGGGCACAATCCCCTCCCCAGACCTACTGGCCACACCATTCCTGACAGAAGCCAGGATGCCATTGGCTTTCCTGGGCACACTGCTGGCTCATATTCAGCCTGCAGTCACCCAACACCCCCAGGTCCTTCCCTGCCTGACAGCTCTCCAGCCAGTCTCCCCCAGGCCTGTAGCACTGCATGGGGTAGTTATGTCCTGTGTGCAGCACTCTACACATGGGACATAACGTGTGCCTGTTTTCCTGCTTCTCTCCCCCATCTGCAGTCGCTGCTCTCACACCTCATCAACATTCGGCCAAATTCATTGAAAAAATTCCCCTCAGAGCTGCTCAGAGAGGATCTGAGCACAAACCACACCCAGTCTCACACTGGACTGAGCAACGCTGCCAAGTGTCCTCTGCTCTGGAAGCTGCTTAAGATCCAGGGTGAGATGTCACATGGGGAAGAGCCTGAGAGCTCGACGCTGCCACACGTCCCCTTCCAGCAACAGCTGGACCCCCCAGTTCCTGCAACACAAACACTCTCCTCTCCCTGGGGCTGCAAACCCACACTGCAGCTTTACTCTGGGACCATCTCCAGATTGGAGCTGCCCTCCATTTTCAGCCCTTAAATCACCTCCATGAACAGCACGCTGCCCTTGCTAGGACAGCATCCCACCTTCACCGCTGCTTGGCAAGGCCTTGGCACGGGCACACGCTGGGACGCTGCCGGTGCCACCTTACATTGGGGGGGCCACTGGTCTGGGGGCTTTGGATGAAGGCAAGTCCTTGCCCACCAGAACGGGCAACCAGTGAGAACCAGTGCAAAGAGCGCCCAGGCCTGGGAAGCACCTGGCTAATGGAGACTGGCGTCCAGCGTCAGCAAGGCAAACTCCCTCACTGGGTCCTCAGAGGCGCAGAAACAGAGGGGGGAGGGGGGAAAGCTGCCACCTGAGGCTGCTCCCTGAAGGAGCCTTACCTCTGTGCTCCCAGCGCCTTGATCACGGTGGAGAGGAGCCGTCCATCCTTGGCAGTGACCTGCGTGACGTACTGCGGGCGGCCGATGTCCGAGTCCTCCACCGACTTGGAGAGGGCAGCGCTTCCCGGGCAGTCACACAGGGAGCCGGGGAGGTGACAGCAGTCGCCGGTCGTCATGGCAGCTCCAGGGCCCCCCCCACCCCCCCCGCTGCCCTGGACTGGCACAGGCACCTGTGGGAATGGCAGTGCGGTGAGAGCCCAGCACCCCGCGCTGCCCGGCCAGGGCACAGACACCCCCCCGCCCCCCATCACCCTCCTCCTGCCCCACTCATCCGGCAGCACCCCCGGGGCCCAACAACCATGGGAGCTGTGTCCCCTTCAATGGCTTTGTGAGGCTGCTGTACCATGAAATTAAGGCTCCAAGTGTCCTACTTACATAATTTAGTGTCAGAATTGCAGATTTGCTTTTCCCAGACAGAATTCCTACTACCCACCCCTTAACCCAACAAAGCCTTCAAACCGCAGAAGGGGGGACACCAGAAGCCCCATGGGCCTGTGTCCTTCTGGCCAGAGCCCCCCTGAGGGCACACGCAGACCCTCAGTAACGACACAGATGGCACTTCAACCTGAGCCTGGCACGGCTCAGCACAGGGACATCCACCCCTGCCTGCACCCAGGGGCTTTCCAAGCCCTTTAGAGCCTGTCCACCACCACCCAAACCATCAGGTTTCCTCTCAGCCCCATCTTTGATTGTCCATCTTTTTTCTTTCTTTACAGGAAAGCACAGTCTTCCACCTCCACACCCCACGTGCGGGTCTGAGCCCCCCAAAAAGCCCTGAAGACCCTCCCAGTGCTCCACGAAGCTCCAGTTTTCCTCCTTTGCTGTTCAAGGGTTCAGACCAACCCTGATTTTTATGAAGAGCAAAGCACACCATGGCCTTCTCAGCAACTCTGCGGTTTGCCCAGCAAAGAGGCAAAGGAGCAAGCAGCAAATGCAAGAATTGGGGAGAAACAGCAAAAAACCCTAACGTGACACAGCAGGAGCTGGCTCAGATGAGCCATGTGTAGATGGGAGAGCTCTCTGCATTGAGGCAGCCACTCATCTGAGCTGCCAGTGACAGCCACATTCCTCTCTGGCAGGGGTTGTATCTCCATCCCAAAGTCAGGAATGCTTTTCAGATTGAGAAAAAAAAAATCCCATTTTCTCCAAAATCCCTTAGCATGGTCCCGGAGAGGCAGCTGTGCAGAAAGAAAGAGCTGGGGTTACGCTTAGTCACAAGCTGAACACAAGCCAACAAGATCGTAGTGCTGGTAAAGACCAAAAATCCTTGTGCCTGTAAACAGGGCTGCCTCGTGCAGAGTGATCCCTGTGCACCAGGACTGGCTGGGATGGAAGCTGGAACGGTGTCTCATCCTGGTGGCTGGATTTCAAGAGAGAAACAAACCCAGAGAAGAAGTTCAAATGAAAGCAATGAAAAGCTCACAGCGGGGCAGGGAAACAACCAAACAATAACAACCCCAAAACTTACCAGAGGAAAAAGTATGGAAAGAATTGGGCTTGGTTAATTTTGGAGGTGTGGGGGAGAATCTTCTTCAAGCTCTGTCTCCCAGAGGTCAAAGGAAGCAAAGAAACCCTCACCATCCCTCCTGAGGAAAGGCTTTTTTGATTCTTGATCTCTCTGCACAACAGGACTCGAACATTCCCATGGAACTGCGCTTCTGTCAGGTTCAGCTAAGCCTAAATCAAACTAAAATAGCTAAAGAAAATAAGGGCTTGGTCCTGGTTCGAGGCTTGGCCAGACTACAGAGGAAGAAAACAAAAGGCCAGTACAAGAACGTGATCACTGGAGCCCTGCAAACAATGGTTCGGGTACGCACGAGTGTGCTTCATTTTGGAAAGGGCTTCGTGGGGATGCCCATCCCTTGGTGGGGATGCCCTCACTGGGGTCTCATCCCCCAGCCCTCCCTTTGGCAGCATCCCCTCAGGTTACAGCGGATCTCCTCATTTCTTTTAAAAATTGCTTCTAAGTGCTTTGCTAAAGCTGCTCCTGGGATCCTTCCCCCCGCAGCCCAACAGGGTCTGAGCTCACGGGCAGCTCGATTCCCACCGAATCTGATTTTTTCCATCACCTTAAAAATTAACTTGGATTCCACGTTGGCTCCACCATGCTGCTCTTCCCACGGGGCACAAGAGGGCTGCAGCCGCCCTTCTTGCTGCTCTCCACAGGGGAAAGAGAAAAAGGCTACAAGCTCTCCAAATCTGAGGAGCAAAAAAAGTAAGCTGATAAATGCTATTGGAATGACTTAAGTCAGCTCTTTTGCAAGTTAAGGAGTTCTTTCAGTTTGAAATGCCTCTGACTGAACCAGGCATGAGAAGATATATGCTTTTAATAAAAAGCTCAGTTCCATTTGTTCAGCCAAAATGTTGTTTATTTTTAAGTCCAGAGGAATAAAAAAAAAAAAAAAAAAAAAGTCCATTTTTGTGTATTGGAATAAAACTGCCCTCACTCCCCGTGTCCTGGGAGTATTTATACTGAGGCTCTTTGTGCTCCACATCAGAGGGACACAGGCAAGTGCGTGTCCTTGCCCTGGCAGCCCCGCTCAGGGCTGAAGGGGGATGGCCACCCTGCTGTGCGTGCGCCAGGAAACCTGTGGTTTGCTGTTACAGGTTCTGGGGCGCTTCCTCGTCAGGGTCCATCCCAGGGTGGAACCCCAAGTCACCCCCTTTAACATCTGACTCATGCCATTCAGCAAAGACAAAAGCAAAGCAGAGTGACACTCCTGGACAGGGCCAGCGAGGAAGTCCCTGAAATCCAAAGATAACATCTGCACTGCACTCCGGTTCCAATTTCATACCCAGCTGAGCACGAACAGCAGCGTGCAGCCAAGCCAGCCCCTTTCCTGGCTCCCTGAAGGCTCTGCTCACCAACACAGCCTCCTCTCCCAACTGTCACCACGCATCCAGCCCAAACCCAATGTTACAGCAGAAACACCAAAAGCTCAGAGTCAGAATTGAGACCCAAACAGCTGTTTTGAGCCACATGCTGGGGTTGTTATTTTTTTCCTGGGCAGCTGCAATTCTCAAGCCCATTCCTTGGGGATACATTTCTTGTTCTCATTTTTACCCTAAGAAAAAAAAAAAAAAAGTAAAATAAAGTTCTGTGAGCCATCAGGTTTATTAGCAGCATCCCCTCTGCTGCTACAGTTGGGGACAAGCAAATAAATCAGGAGTCTCTTCTCAGAAAGATTTTGTATCCTCAGCTCCTGAGCAGATCCAGGATATAAAGGGCCAAGTTTGTAGAGATTACTCAAATTGAAGAAAAACAAACTCTGCTTGTGGAAAGTTGGCTCAGGAGAGCCCGTTGTGCACTAGGACTCCAGAACTCCAACGTGTGCTGTGGGATGAGCTGGTTCCTCAAAGAGCTGCGAGCGCTTCTCTGCTGCTCCAAGGCAGAGGCCACAGGTGGTGCAGGACCCTCCCTGCTTCACAGCTTGTGAGGAACATGCCAGCAAAATACCCCCTGTGTCGGTCCTCGGGCATCACAAGGGGGTATGAGTCCAGTTAGTGTCATCTGAAGGGCAACAGGCGTTTCCAAATTCCCTCAAGTGACTGAACCCCTCAGGAGTGCAGGGATTGGGCTGTACCACTGCTCCATCCAGAAGACACGGTAACAGAATGGGTGGGAAGGGTCCTCAAAGCCAGTCCCCCCCAGTGTCACTCCCCTCAGCCCAGAGTGCCCCAAGCCCCATCCAACCTGGCTTTGAACCCTGCCAGGAACCCAGGGGCAACTCCAGCTTCTCTGAGCACCCTGTGCCAGGGCTCCCTGCTCCCCAGGAAGGATTTCTTAACGTCTGAGAAAAATCTCCCCTCCTTCAGCCAGACAGACCCAGCAGAAGCCAAGGAGCTGAAGGGTCCCTCAGCTCTGTCCTGCAGATTCTGCCTCTGCAGCCCTGTAAGCCAGTTATTTCCCCCAGACAGGGAAGCTACAGCAGGCCAGACAAACACCTTGATCAAAGCCCCCATCAAGATGAGAAACACAACAAAAGGACTGGCAAAGGTCAAACAGTGGCACGGGGCTGTTCGGTGCAGGTCAGGGCTCCTCCGTGCTGCTCACAGCCTGTCTACATGATGAGTACCTCAACCTAAACCCTCAGAGCAATTCAGAGGCTTAGAGAGGATCCAGTGCAAACTGGAACTAGAACCAGCTCTACCACATGCACCAGCTTCTGTACAGATGAGCTTCCCTGGAACATCTCCACCAAGGGAAAAACCCACCTCCTAGCAAGGCCACCAGCAGGTACACCTGTTCCTCTCACTGAGCAACTCATTCACCTGGTAACAATCACCAGGTCCTGGCACCTCAGGACAGTGCCAGCAGGAGAAAACCAAGCTGTGGAGCCAACACGACCCATCTGTACCCAAGTACCATTTCCTCAGACTTAGCTAGCAGCCCCCTCCCTGTGTGCAGATCACCAAAGCTCCAACCACCACTCACCCCAGGAGAAGACTACCCCACCACCACCACCTTCCAAATCCCTTTTAGCTAAACTTGAGCAGACACATCATTTTCTAATCATATGATCCTGCAAGCATCATCAGTGAACTGAAGTTTTTCAGCTGCTCAGGGGCATTTCCAAAGATCAAAGCTTTCCTTGTCACCACACAAACTGGGTTTCCCAAATCACCTAACACAAACTTCTCGAGGGAGACAGCTACAGAGAACTGCTTCCATCACCACATCTGAGCACCTGCTCCTACACACCACATCCCAGCCACCCAACACACATCTTTCTACAGCCCAAGGCCCACCCCCAGTCTGCAAGGTGCCTTCCAGCACCCAGATCTACCCGCAGGAGGTGGCCACAGCGCCCAACCAGTACGCCCTGAGCGACTGGTCAGGTACCCCACCTCCTCTCCATCACTGAGGGCAAGCTCTGTGATGGGTATTGGAATAAAACTGCCCTCGCTCCCCATGTCCTGGCCTGAGATGCTGTGAGGGTGGGATGCTGCTAGTGCCTGAAGTGCTCCACGCTGCTGTTAAATGGCTGTGTAAGTGGTTCAATCTAAAGAGGGGAAAAAAAAAACCCCAAAACAAATAAAACCCCAGGGACTGGTCTGAGCTGCCCCAGGGCTTTGTGTTTCACACGTGTTTGTTTACGTGGACTCTTTGCTGAGGGCTGAAGACCACAGAGTTATTTTGTTCTTTAGAAGAAGTACAGGCTTTTGCCCATCAGCCACCTGCCTCCCAACCAGCACCCTGCACACCTGCTGTGCCCTGCAAGCCAGGGCAGATCTGCCCACGCTTGATCCATCAGCTGAAGACAGCTCTGAAGCCCTAGGAGATGGGCACTGCTAGGAGACCTGCTGCAGCTCTCCCCTCCCCAGGGCTTGGGAAGAAATCTCGCTGAGCCCTGTGCTCAGGAGCCATCCGAGTGCCACAGTCCCACGAGGCTGGGCGCAAGGAGCCCTGAGGAGGGAGAAAAAACGACCCAGCCTTTCATGACATACACCCCAGCACTCAAAGTGAGATCCACACAAGAGCTCTTAAAGCCTTTCAGAATAGGGTAGATAACATACAGGAAAGCATTTTGGTTCCCCAGGCAGCTTCTCGATTTCCTGCCTTGCCGGCAGCATTTGGTAGAAAGGCAAAGCTAAAGGAGGTGCTGGAAAGACATCAGCCTTAGCTGACTCTTCAGGGAGCCACGCTGAGAGTGGCTCAGGGGCTGGCCCTGGGCCACGGGACACAACAAACCCCAGAGAGGAGGGGAGACAGAAATAAAAATCAAGGGGCAACACGCCAGAAGCTTGAAAGTCTCCTAACAAAGCCAGGAGCCTTCTCCTGTACCTTCATCAGCAAAGCACAGGGGCTGAGATGCCAAGAAGCACCACTGCCGTGTGCAGGCTCCCCTGCCCCGTCCCAGGGCCGAGCCCCAACGCTCCTGTGCTCCCCACGTTTAACAACATCTGATGCTTCCAGGGCGCAGACTTTCTGGACTCCTGGTTTTGTTGTATTTGCACATCCCTACCGCTGCCTCTCAGCTGTCCCAGTAACACCACTCAGCACCAGTGGATCGCTAGCACAAGGCTCTGCTTCCCAGGACAAACGATCCCAACGTCTCCACACCAAGGCACATCATGGAAGCTCTCAAAAGTCCTGGTTATTTGGGGGGTTGGACCCAATGATCTCTTGAGGTCCTTTCCAACCCCTAAGATTCTGTGATTTAGACTATGGGTTGATGGCAAACAGGCTTGCTGCCCAAGCACAGATGAAGAGACATTCCTCTACAGAAAGGGATTTATTCCTTCTTCTCCAGACAGACACACTGCCAGGATCTACACCCTAAGAGTAAAATAAATACTGCAGTGCACCTCTGTGATCAGTTTTTGGCGTTGTCCAAAGCCTGCACCAACACACATGCATCCTCCACAAACCTCTGCAGCAGCTGCACTTCATCACTGCACCTCGCAGCACCGGCAAAGGCAAAACCCACGCAGCACATACCCACCCTGCAGCTCCTGGGGGCTCCCGTGGGGAGCAAACCTTGATTCTCAAAGGAATCCATAGGGATGGGCCTAGGTGTGAGCACAGCAGGACTCCTGTTATCCCAGGTTTTGGGGTACCCATCACATTGCTTTGCCATCCAGCTTTGCTTTAGAGCACAGTCGCTCGGTACGTAACTATACGCCGGTGGACAGTCGCAGAGCAGCAGAAGCTTCAAGGTTACGTGGTGAGAAGACAACCGGTACAGTGGCCAGAAGCCTAAAGGAGGGTTTGTTTTTCTTCTGCTTGCTGCAAGCTGGGGTTGGGAGAGATGAGGCCACATGCTACAAGCCAGAGTGCCAAAATGAACAGAGTTATCTCAGATCTTCCGAGACTTATCTGCCACAAGACCATAGGAAAGGCGAGTTCGCTGCACTTTAATTACCAACATCTGGAAAAATGAATTGCAACATTAGGAGAAAATTCTTTGCAGAGGGTATCTCCAACCAAAAAAATCAGCCATTTTAATAGCAAGTTTCACAGAATCCCCAGGAAAAGGAGCAGGCAGGGGTAAAATGCTGATAGGAAGAGAAGAGCCAGCAAGAAAGTACATGTCAGCTCACTAGAGGAGATGTTAAGACTCCTCTCCTGCTGTACCACAGAATCACAGGGTTGGAAAAGCCCTTTAAGATCCTCAAGTCCAACCATTCCCATCCTGTGCTAAACCAGATCCCTGAGCACCTCATCTCCCCTCTGTTCAACACCCCCAGGGAAGGGGACTCAGCCCCTCCCTGGGCAGCCTGGGCCACAGCCCCACAACTCTGCCAGGGAAGAACTTTGCCCTCCCAGCTGAGCTGACCCTGCCCTGGGGCAGCTTGAGCCCATTGCCCCTTGTCCCAGCTCCTGTCCCCTGGCTGAAGAGACCAGCGCCCACCTCTCTGCACCCTCCTGGCAGGGCAGGGGAGGTGGGGAGAAGGTCTCCCCTCAGCCTCCTCTTCTCCAGGCTAAGGAAACAACTGAAAACCAGCTGGGACACGAGAAACACTTGCTGCTCCTCCAAGTACTAAAAAGACATCAGGTTTGGGAGGCAAACAGCACCACAATGCACTGTGTCAGGTCAACATGCTCACCTCCCTCTGCGTTTTATCACCCTCTCTCTACAGGCAAAGAGAGATGCAGCAGTTAAGACTGGACAGCTTCATCAACAGACCAGGATGAAGAACACCCGGTGATGGTGCCCACAAAGCAACGCTTGCAGAAGTGCTGCCCATCCATAGGGAAAACAAGCATCCCACCACCTGCCAGCACATCCCCTGCCCTGTGTCCTGCACCCTCTTACTGCTCACATCCTGGATCACTGCAGCAGCAGCAGCAATGCAGGAACAACTCTGCTTCCCAGCCCTGTTGCTTCAGGAGAGACAGCGTCTGCGGCAACGCCAGCGCTCAAGAGCTCCCCAGTCTGCACAGCTGCTTGCCAGGCAGTTCCAGTTTATCCAGAACAAACTGATTTTCCAGCTCGGGGTCATGCAGCGGGGAACCCCCACAATTTCAGCGTAGTGGGCATGGTCCAGATAGCAGAAAAGCCCCCCCCCCCCCCCCAAGGCTGGAATGCTCACACCCTCAAAGGATGCCAGTCGTTAGTTCAGGATGGGGGATCCCACACCAGGAAGAACTTACAATCTCCTCCTTGCTTTATAAAGAGCCATTTACACCATTCTATGATTAATAACGACCTGCTTGGAAACAAACTGGAGCTGGAACAAACCACCTGCCCGCTCACAGCAGCCCTGCTCACTCCAGCCGCTCGGAGCAGCGTGCACCCAGCACACTTCAACCTCCTCTGGAACCCAGGCAGCGCCACCGACCTCCAAACAGACACTTGATCTGGAATTGAACTTACCCATTTATACTGTCCAACCGAGGTATTTCACTGTACCCATCTCTCTGGCACACTCAAAGAGCTTTCCAGCAAAGGCACCACCACAGCCTCCAACCCCACATCCCATCGGCACCAAAGCGGGTACCAACTGTGAGCATCCTTCCTCTTCACAGCCAGCCAGAGATTAGCCGATTCCACCAACACCTCCCTTCTGCCCACTCCTTACTGCTAAAATTCCCTCCTCAGTCCTGAGGAGAAGCTTCACAATTGCCACCAGCACTGGAAAAACCCTCACTCTCCCCCATTAAGTTGGCGGCGTTTTGCTGAGGCTGCATTTCCTGTTCTCCTGGACACACCGGCCCCCACTGCTTTGTCTACAGGCAAGGATGAGAAAATCTGGGAGGAAATACAAGTCAAGAAGAGCCCAGAACTGCAGTTCACATTTCCCCTCCTGCCACTGTCAAATCTAAACCTAAACAGCTGAAACAGGACTAAAGCCCTCCAAGCTTCCAAGAAAGAAATGGCTGTTAAAGCCAAGACAGAGAGAGCTCAGTGCATCCCCCCTTTTTGCAGGGAAGTGCTTGAGAGACAAGGTTCTTCTGTTTGCCAAGCCAGTCCTGCTCCTTGCCCCTTGTTCCCTCTTTTCTGGAACAGGAGGAAAATGTTTTCTTCAGCCTATCACTGGCTTTGTGAGAGCTGATTAAAACTGCAAGAGCAGTTACAGCGTGCCCGCCCTTGAGGTTAACCACACGCAATCACCTCGTGTGAGAGCAGGGACTGGAACGTTCAGTTCAAATTGCTATGTGAAATCTGGAAGAGAACTTACAGGCACCTATTTTGATTGAAAATGGGGACGAAAATCACTGATTGCAAACTGCTCGTCCTAGAGAGCTCTGGGGTGAGGAGAGCGTTGCGTGGCTGACAGGTTGGAAGAGGTGTGGGTCCTCACAGCGCCTGTTTTCCTGGAGGACACACAAAGGGTTTAGTCCTGATCAGGCCCCTCCTGGAGTTTTGTATCCAGTTCTGGGCTCCTTGGTATAAAAAAAAAGACAGGGATCTCCTGGAGAGAGTCCAGAGGAGGCTACAGAGATGATTAAGGAGCATCTCCCCTGTGAGGAAAGGCTGAGGGAGCTGGGGCTGTTCAGCCATGAGGAAAGAAGCCTGAGAGGGGATCTGATCAAAGGGGATCAATAGCTGAAGGGTGGGACACAGGGGGACATGGGCAGCCTCTTCTCAGGGTCTGTGGGGATAGGACAAGGGGTGATGGGCTCAAGTTGGAGCACAGGGAGTTCCAAACCAATCTGGGGAAGAACTTTTCCCCAGTGAGGGTGAGGGAGCCCTGGGCCAGGCTGCCCAGGGGGTGTGGAGTCTCCTTCTCTGGAGAGATTCCAGCCCCGTCTGGACACCGCCCTGTGTGCCCTGTCCTAGGGACCCTGCTTTGGCAGGGGGTTGGACCCCATGGGCTCTGGAGGGCCCTTCCCACCCCTATGATTCTGTGATCCTGTCCCTGCCCTGAGACACTCAGTCAGGCCATGCCTTCAGGATTTTGCCACTCTGCCCGTTTCCATCGGTGCTCAGAGCTCTCACAGCCTGTCACAGCTGTAAAGAGACACATTCCACCACCAGGAAAGGTGGCCAAAGCCCTGGGAAGCTCAGTAGCAGCTTCCCTGCTTTCACACACAGGACAAACAGCCAAGCACTCAGCAAGCAGCCAGCCACCTCTCCCCACAGAGCTGAATCTTGTCGCTGTGATGCTGACAAACTAGAGCTGACCTGGTCTAACCACAGCACAAAGATGACAGAGCGAGCGTGACGGCATCCTCCCTGGGGAACAGCCCTGCTGCAGTCAGAGCTGGGAAGAGAAGGAGACCAGCTTTGGAGAGGTGAGAACCTGCTGTTGGTGTGCATGACATTCGCTGTCTCAGTGAGCCAGGACCTGCTCCTCAGCACACATTAACCCCAGCGCCTTAGCACAGAAACCACTAGCCTATTCCTTCACAGGGATTTGGTGCTGTGCTCGTTTCCTTCACAGGGATTTGGTGCTGTGCTCACTTCCTTCCCTCTAAAGTGACCCAGGGCTTTATTTCTCAGAAGGCTCATCTTCCCTCACAGAGATGCTGTGCCTGTTTCTTACCAGCTTAGAAGCTGTTACTGCGCTTTCAAGGGGCCGAGCATAAGCAAACGGAGATCGTTTCTCTTTCATGGGATGGGTTCAAGCTAAGAGCACGAAGAAGTGGAAGCTCACTAGAGTAAATAACCCTGGGGGGACACAGAAGACACACACTAGTGATAAACTTTAATCTGGAAAGGGGGAAAAACAAAATCAATTTAGAAAACGGAAACTCCGAAATCTCCAGATCTCCCACGCTGGGTCAAAGTCAAGTGGGGGGAAAAAATAAACTCAGCCTGTAGTTTCTAGTTCAGGATGCCTGATTCCTCCCTTCATCTTCAAAGGAAAGGTTCTGTGGGTCTCGCTGCAAAAAAGCTGAGCTATTTTAAACACTAGTGCCAACAGCTCCTAAATGCACATTTTACTTTGTACCTCTGCCTGTGTAGCTACAACAAAGTCACGTCCTGAGGAGCTGCAGCAGCCCCTCAGCACCACCAAACTCTCAGAGCCCACATCCAGCCTCAATTTGCCCAGCTGACCTGGCTGCCTTCTGGGTTGGATTTTGGTCCTAGTGTTTCAAGGACCCTACAGTAACCCTCCTCCCAGAGAAACACCATCCCCTGCACTTGCTTGATCTAGCATCAACAACATAGCAGGGGAAAGCCCCTCTTCCAGCATCTATTAAGACAAGAACTGTGTCAGGAGCTGTTTACAATTAGTACATTTATAACACCGCTCATCAGCATAGCCTCCTTGGCATCCAGCATGGGGTGACCTCACTCTGCAGCCCCACAGCAAAGCAAAAAAAAGGGGCAAAAACAACAGAAAAAAGAAACTGTTCGCTCGCCTGGTTTGTTTTTTTTCCTGTTTCCATTTAAAGACTGCCAGTGGTGCTCATTAGCTAACCACACACAGGCAGCCCAGGTTTTTACAGCTGGCATTTAATGTCCAGGACACACACGTTAAGCTCTTGCTTGGCTGCCACCTGGGCCACTCCTGGCAAAGTTAAGACTTCCTTACTGATGGAGGCTGCCTGTGACGCTCCGCAGCACACGCCTGTGGGTAGTCAGACCTCAACTGGAGTCATTAAATTCACTGTTACGTTTGACAAAGGGGTTTTCCAGTCCCAGCCTCCAAGCTGCTTTCCAAAGGGAATGCCATCGCAGTCCCAATGCACCTGGAAAGCCAGGTGCCCTGGCTTTCCAGGTGCATTGGGACTGTGATGGCATTCCCAGGTGCCCTGGCTTTCCAGGTGCATTGAGACTGTGATGGCATTCCCAGGTGCCCTGGCTTTCCAGGTGCATTGGGACTGTGATGGCATTCCCTTTGGAAAGCAGCTTGGAGGCTGGGACTGGAGGCTCCCAACAGCTCTCCCCTGCAGCTGTCTCCCTAATCCTTTTAGAGATGCAAAAAAAAAGTATTCAAACACTTCAGCCCTGGAATGATGAGGGCAACATCCAGCTGTTAAAGGGATTATTCTGTGCATGTGCAGAGCTTGGCAACGGAGCAGGGCTGCAGGTCCCCAGGAGCTGGGTGGATGAAGGGGACTGGCCACAGCCATTGGCGCTGACCTACCACAGTGCCCATCACAGGCAGTCGTGACAAGAACCTGGGAAAAGGCTGAGAAGGTGCTAGAACCTGTATCAGAAGGGAAAGAGACAGAAATAAAGGCTTGCTGGGTGGAGAGCGGAGCAAGAGAATGTGTGCCTCAAGGAAAATCAGAGCTGCTAATGGAGGGTTGAGAGAGGGATACGGACAGTCCCTTTAAGCGTGGGCAAATAAAGGGTTGGGTGAGATGAGCAGCACAGCCCCGCTGACTGATCTGCATCATGCACACACACAGGGCAGGACAGCCTCATGTCCAGGTGCCACAGGGACAGTGACCAGGGTAAAACCAGAGCTGCTCTGGCTAACCTTGGCAGCTCATCAGTTGCCACCAAGGCTGACCTGAGGGACAGCTGCCCCCCAGCTTGCCACGTGCGCTCTGCAGAGCTTCCTCTGTCACACAGCAGCCCCGACTCGCGCTGGGGTGGCTGTACCGCGCAGCACAGGGGTGTCACCCCACATTCAGGTGAGCACCGTCATCTCTGTGGGTACCGGCAGCGTGGGTCATCGCCCATGTGAGCCGGGAAGTCTCAGTCCAAGGCCATCACGGGGCGTTTGAGGCTTTGATCTCGGTCTCCCCATCAGACAGACAACGCGCTCGTCTGAGGCGGTGAGAGAAGCACCTTCAGCGCCACAGTCGCCCTCCTGTACCTGAGCTACAGGCTCGTCCCTTGCCCAGAGCCCACTAACAAGCAGCTTTGGGCTGTCCCAAGAACACCAGTTTAAGCCAGACAGGGAGACTTACAGGTCCCGGGTTAAGGAAAGCCAGTCCCAAACTCTCGGCCCACGCCACAGAGGAGAGCTGGTGCCCCCACACACAGCCACAGCGAGTGCCTGGGCTCGCCAGGCCCCGAACTGGTTCTGCTGGGAAGCCTCTGGCTCCTGTCAAGCCACGGCACCCCGAAGGTCAGCACCGTGAGGGCCGGGAGCGCTCCGGGAGAGAAAGACGGGCGCGGTGAAGGAAACCTCGTCCTCGCTCCTCACGGCGGGGCAGCGACCCGGAGCCCGGGCACGACCCCGCCGCCCCACACCCAAGGCCCGCGGACCCGGTTACGTTCCGCGACACGGACGGGCGCCGGCCGCTCCCGTCCCCGCAGGACGGGGCCACAGCTCCGCCCCGGCGGGCGGTGGGGAGCCAAGCCAGCTCCGGGCCTCGCCCGGGACGCGGTGCCGGGAGCTCGGTAAGACAGCCCAGGAGCCCGGGGCCCGCCGCTCCCGCGGGGAGAGGCCGCGCTCCCTTGCAGCCGCCTTCCCGGGAGCCGGACCGGCCATCCTCCCCAGGCACCGGCAGCACAGCGCGCCCGCGGGGCGAGGAGCCGGTGCCCGAGCGGGACGCCACCGGCCAGCCCCCCGCGGCGGAGACCGACCCTGGGACGGCCAGACCGCGGCCCGCCCGGGACGCCGCTCCCCGCCGCAGCCCCGCACCGGAGGACAGCCCGAGCCCCGGCCAGGAGCGCAGCGCCGGAGCCGGGCCGAGCCGGGCTGGGCGCTGCCCCCGGCGCCCGCAGGTGCCGCCCCGCCCCGTACCTGCGGTCCCGGCGCCCGCGGCCCCTCAGCGCGGCGCGCGCCGCCCCATCGCCGGCTCCTGCGGCCGCCGGGCGCCGCCCCCGGGCGCCGCCCCCCTCCACCCCCCCCCGCGCGCACCCGCCCTCGCAGCGGCAGCGGCAACACCGCCCGCTCGCCAATCGCCGCGCAGCGCCGCTCTGACGCCAGCGCCGGGCCGTCCAATGGGCTACGCGGAACCCATCCGGCGTCTCGACGCGACCCCCGCTGGTGACGCCTTCGCCCCGCCTCCGGCCAAGGGCACTCACGCCCCGGCCCGGCCCCGTGGGCAGTCGCCTCAAGCAGCGCTGGGCCGGGCCGGGCCGCGCCCCGCGGGAAGGGCGCACCTCCCGGGGAGGAGCCGCCGCGGCCTCAGGCCTCCCTCCCCTGCCGCGAATCCGTCTGTCGGGAGCAGGTGCCGCGGCAGCAGGCCGAGCTCCTCCGTCCCTCCACCCGGGCTGGGCGCCGGCTGTCCCGGAGCAGGGAGCGGAGCGGGGCGGAGGCAGCAGGAACCCACCGCCCAACGCCGCGTCCTGGAGCAGCGGGAGCCCAGCCCCGAGGACGCCGCCGGGGCCCAGCGCGGGGTGGCTGCCCTCGTACCGAGCCTTCCCCCCCCCCCGTTCTGCAGCTGCGCCGGGAACAGAACGTTCCTACGGCTGGAAATCCTTCACAGCCTCAAACCGCTGGTTGCTTGTCCTGCAGATAACTCTTTGTCTCACCTCTGACCTGCTGACTTGCCCTGGCTCGTATTTTTTTTCTCATTTTATAAGAAACAGGCTCTTCTCTGAACTCACTATTGATGGGGGCACTGGTGTGGTGTGAGGCTGAGACCCACGCTGTACAATATCTAATACTGAAGCAGGAGAACCGGGACTTTCCCCAAGGTGCCGTCTATCTTCCTGGGGAAAAATTATCTCAGCTCTACACCCTCCCAATTGTGCCATCAGCTGGACCAAGATGGAACTTCACTGCATGAGAGGAACGAACTCTTCTCCCAAATGCCCTGTAAGGACAGCAGGTGCTGCCAGGGCTCAGGCAAAGCCCACCGAATGTCCTGGTGCTCACCAAAGGGCAGAAGGCCACTCCAAAGGCTGGACAAGGCGCCAAGGAACTCGAGGGCAAAAGACTGGAGAGATGTGGGGCTCCTTGTGAGACGTGGCAAAGCCCAGTGAAAGCCCCCAGGCTCTCTGGAGGGCCGCGGGGCCCTGTCTGGGAAGATCCAGGGAACTCTGAAGAGAAGGAGGTCTCCTCACAGCTCCCTGGGGCTCTCTGGAGGGAAGCAGGCCCATGCCCATGCCCTGGCAAAGCCTGGTGAAAGCCCTGGGGAGCGCTGGAGGTCAGCAGAGCCTCCTGAGCACCCAAGGAAAGGGCTGTGCTGGGGTGAGCATCCTTGTGGGGCTCTGCACTTGCTGAACCTTCACTGAACTCCTCGCCAGAGCAGGGTCCAAAACAGAGACCCACCCCACACAGGAGGGGCCAGGGCTGGGGGTGTTGAAGGCCAGGTTGGCTGGGACCCTGGGCAGCCTTGTGTAGCTCCAGGCCTGGAGGTTGGTGTCCCTGCCTGTGGCAGGGGGTTGGAGCTCTGTGACCCTTGGGGTCCCTTCCAACCCAGACCAGGCTGGGATTCCATAATCTAAGCAGGGCGCAGCTACTGTTGGAGGACAAAGGACGGAACTTGGGGCACAAGGACTGCTCGGCAGGCTCTGAGGGGACGAGGGATGAGGGGCAAGGGCCTGGAGAACACAGCAGGGCTCCTGCCGGGGAGACCCATCAGGGGCTGAGGGGAAAAGGAGGCTCAGAGGGTGGGAAAAGGGACTCGGGAGGGAGTCTGAGACATTGTGACATGTTCCAAGACGGCTACAGGGAGGCGACAGCGCTGCGGGACATCCCGGAGAGCAGCGACAGCCGCCACCGGTCCCAGCAGCCACGGCCCCGCACGGCGCAGGCCGGCCGGGCCTGCACATGCGCACAACGCCCTGCTGCGGCTTCGGGAGGCGGTGACGGGCACAGCCGGTCGCCTTGAGCATGTGCGAACAGCGCCGCCTTGTGGCTGCGCCGCGTCATACCGCGAGGGGGCAGCACCGACGCGGGATAACCCCCCTCCCCAAGGCCCACCGCATGCCAGGCGGGCTGGCAGGAACCCCTCTCCAACCCGGGGAGCACGGCAGACTGCCCGGCCGGGCACCGCAGCACGCCCCAACTCCGGATCCCCGCCCCATCCCCACCGCCCGCCGCTGCCTGGGAACAGCCCCGTCCCCTTCGCCGCTCATTGGCCAAACCCATTGCCGGCCTGCGAGTTCTCGCTCGTTACTGGTTGTCTTGGCCGCCCGTCAGCGAGCTCCGCCCCCTCGGTGCCTGCGCCAAGCGCCCACCCACCCGCAGCGACCTGAGGGGGGATTGCGAGGCCGGGTGTCGGGCCCCGGGGGGCGGCTGGGCCCCGGAGGGGCGCCGCGGGCACCATACGGACCCGTGGGGACCCAGCTTGGGGGGTCCCAGAGGCTTCGCGGCCCGGCCCCGGGGCGGACACAGAGAGGCGGGAGGGGAGCGGAGCCGCGGGCTGGTTTATTGCGGGTCCCTCCGGTGCCGGTGGCTGCGGGGGGGGGGCCTGGGGCAGAGCCTGGCCGGGCCCCTGCTCGGGAAGGGGACCCCGGCCCTGCTCTACCCGTCACGGCTCCATCCAGGGCGTCCCCGAGGCCGGAGGGCTCCAGGCACTGAACTCCCCAGAGTCGCCGTCATCCTTGGCGGCCACCTGGACGTGGTGCAGGGTCCCAGGCCGCACTCCGGTCAGGGTGTACGATGTCTGCTTGTATGGCCCGATCTAGGGGTGGGGCAGGGCTTGGGGCACCCACGGGCCAGGGTGGCCTCGCTTGGGGGTGCATCCCACAGCTGTGCCTCAGTTTACCCGCTGTGGGAGGGGTTGGTGGGTGGTGGGAAGTACCGTTTTGGTGAGAGAACCCTCCTGGCCGTAGCGGATGTGATACTTCAGCGGGAAGTGCTCTGGGTAGGGCCAAGACCCGGGCGGGCTCCACTCCAGCAGCAGCTTCGTGGTCTCCCCAGGGATGGGTGAGACCCGCAGGTCTTCAGGGGGGTCTGGCTTTACTAACGAAGCAAGAAGATAATGAAGGTGTGAGGTGCTGGCTTGGAAATGCGGTATGGGGCTGCTGGGACCAGCAGCGCCATGTCCACTGGCCCTGTTGACTGAGCTGGGCAATCCAGGCCACAGAGGTGGCCTGAGACCTGGAAGATCATCGCACTGGTGTTTCTGTATCCCAAGTAGGGGAGCAAACCGGAGGAGAAGTGCCCAAAGGAAGCCCTGGGGCTGGATTAGACTCCAGCGTGCTGCTTGGGAAGCGGGGTAATATGGGAGGATGTGGGTGTCACCCCCACAGCACTCACTGATGTTCTCCAGGAGGAAAGGCAGGAAGCTGGAGGCAGTGCCCAGGGGGTTCACGGCCGTCACGTTCACCACGTAGGGGGTGAAGGAGAACATCTCCACACCCCCAAAGGAGCAGCTCCGCGGTCCCGTGCGCACACACTCACCTGGCTCTGTGGCGACCCCCACACCATGCCTAGGGGGGGGGACAGAGAGGGGGGACTTGGGTGAGGGACAGGCACGATGTGGGGCTCAGCTGGGGCTCAGGACACACACTGACCTGTACGTGGCCACGAAGTCGGTGTCCAGCAGCGGCTCGGGGGCCAGGGCCCACGAGCAGTTCACTGCCTGCGGGTAGCTGATGGCCCAGCACTCGACGTCGGGCAGTGCCGGGGGATCTGGGGCAGGGTACGGTCATCACCCCACTGATGACCACCCTATGGGACCCCCAGCCTGCAGCGGGGGCCGTGGAGGGGGACCGGGGTCACTCACAGCCGAGCTGCAGGCAGGTGGTGGCCCAGGTCTCACCGGTGCCAGGGTGGTGGCAGCTGTACTGGCCCTCGTGGGCCAGGCTGGCGTTGGGGAGGGCCAGTCCTGGTGCAGGATACGTCCCCAGGACCGTGTCCCCCCAGCGCCACTCAGCTGGTCCCCCTGCTGCGGCCAGGCACGGCAGCAGCACCTCGGTGCCCAGGGTGCCGTACTGCAGGGTGCAGCGGCCTGGGGGCCATGGCAGTGGGCATGGGCTGCACCCCCCCGGCACAGCCCCCATCTCCCCCCTGTGGGCCCCGGTCAGGGGGTGGAGGGGACACGCCGTGGTGGTGGGGTGACACAGGTCAGGAAGGGCCTGTGCATCCCCGAGCCCCCCAACACTCACCCCAGCACCCTTCCCTACCCAGTCCCCCCAGCCCCCATGTCCTTGGTCCCCTCATGTCTGCAGACCCCGGCATCCCTATTCCTCCATCACCAGTCTCCCATGACCCCAGTCCTTCCAGTGTCCCCACACCTTTACCCTTAGGTGCTCTGTCATTCTGCCCTCGGTCCCCTCAGTGCCCATGTACTCCCATCCCTCCTCCTCCTTCCACCTCCAACCCCAGTGCTCCCAGTCTGCCCAGTCCCTCCTCCCAAACCCATAGTCCCTCTACTGTCAGTCCCCCATGCCACTGTCCCCAGCCCTCCTGGCTCCCCAGGTCCCCCCGTACCTCCCCTCCAGCTGTCCCAGTCCCTCCATCCCTGGTCCTGCCTGCCCCTGTCCCACTCATACCTCCATCCCCAGTGCTTCCAGCTGTGCCATTGTGGGGAGCGGTGCAGGCAGGTGCCACAAAAACCACCACCCAAAGCCACTTCATGTCAGGGAGACTTGGGGGAGCTGCCTGGTTCCAGGGACCTTTGGGGGCAGGCAGGATGGTCAAACAACCCCCCGGGCAGGAGACAGCAGGGATCCCATGGCCACAGGTCCCCAGGTGGTGCAGGGACATCATAGGGGTTCAAACCCATCTTAGGGACACCCAACAGTGCCGTGCCTCAGTTTCCCCTCTGGCCTTGCCACACACCCTGAGGACAGGGGATAGTTTCTTGCTGCAATGGCCAGATCCTGCTGCCAGGAAGGAGGAGGGAGCGGAGGCGGGAGCACCTCTGTGTCACCAGGCTTTCCCACGAGGACCTGCAACCGCCCCTCCTGTCCCGTGCCTGGAATTGGGATTTCAGGTCATTCTGGGCCTTGGCCAGGAAAGGGGCCAGTGCACTCAGATGAGCCATCCTGCCCAAGGCACCTGGGGAGGGACAGCCCCTCACAGAGACACCCCCTCCCGTCAAAACCCAGCCTGGGGACCCAGCCAAGTTCCCCTCTGTACCCAAGTCCAGCACCGCAGGGACAGATCCTGCCC
The DNA here is from genome assembly GCA_022605955.1 of Rallus limicola. Taxonomy (NCBI): domain Eukaryota; kingdom Metazoa; phylum Chordata; class Aves; order Gruiformes; family Rallidae; genus Rallus; species Rallus limicola. The sequence continues at coordinate 2,068,423 of JAKCOZ010000047.1, read as the reverse complement.
CGACATCGCCTGCTCTGGCTGTGAGCTGGCTCAGCCCCAGGGTGGGGACGTGCCTGGCCATCCCCATACCACGGACAAGGGGCTCCTCCAGTACCCCCCAGCCAGGTACCATTCAGCCACCGGTACCCCCCGCCACCCCCTGTGCCTCCAGCCCCTGTCCCCCCGTGGTGCTCACCGCAGCAGGGCCAGACATCTGGGAGCAGAGGCTCTGTCACCGCCAGCACGGGAAGCCGCGGCCCCAGCCTGCCTCAGCCCACTTCCTTGCTCCGGAAACACCGTCCCAGTGGGGACCCCACCGCCCAGCACGGCTCCACGGGGATCCCTGTGCGAGGGGCCTCTGCCTGCCCTGGACCCGCAGGAAAGCGGTTTCGGCTCTGGCCAAGTGTTTTTCAACCCTTCCCACACCCCCATCCTGCTTCCTTCATGGTCACCAGCTCCCATCTGGGGACATAGAGCTGCAGGAGGTGATGGCACCGATCCCCTCCTGTCCCCAGCCCCACCGACCTCCCCAAAACCCCCCTGCACCCAGATCCATGTGCCTTGTTCCCCCTTGTCCCCCCCTCCCAGAGACAAGCCATCCCATTGGTGTGAGTATAAATACTTTATTGCTGTGGGCTGAGGTGCGTGGGGCAGCAGTGGGGGGGCTGGCATGGTCCCCCAGGGCTGGGAGGGGTGTTGGGGTGCATGTGCCAGTGACAGGGTGCTGCCCAGAGAAGCAGAGGGGCACGGAAGGCACGTCACTGGCCGTGCCACCGACCCCCCACGGCACTGCGGTGCTGGCAAGGGCTCATCTGCCCTGCTCCTGCAGCCGCTGCATCTGCAGGATCTGGCACAGGAGCCTCTGCACGTCCTCGTCCATGTGGCCCTGGGTGGAGGGGATACAAGAAGAGATGGCAGAGGGGACAGCAGGGAGCCTCTGTGCATGGCCCAGGTGTCCCAGGGTTGGCAGGCTGCGGCTCTGGCACCTTGCTGCCTCCCAGACCCACGCAGGCACCGAGGAGGAGGCTGGGTGGTGCCCCAGTCCCCCACACTGGTGTCCCAAATTCCCCCACACCCACGTCCATCTCACCTGCACTGCGTAGAGCAGGTGGCTCCGGTACAGCGTCACCACCTTGCTGTGCCGCGTTTCTGTCTCCTGCAGAAGTGTGAGCAGGTTTGAGCATGGGGCTGGGGGCTTGCAGAAGCCTGGAGCCCACCAGATGATGGCTACAACCCCGCCCCTCAGTCCCCACCTCCAGCTTCTCCTCCAGCGCTCGGATCCTGGCCTGGAGCGCAGCAGTGTCGGGTGGTGACTGCGGTGGTCCCCGCGACTCGGGGAGCGCGTTCAGGGCTTCCTTCAACCTGAAGACCTCCTTGGACAGCTCCGTGATCTGCAGCACAGGCAGGTTACAGGGACCCCAACGGCCCTGGGGTGCACCCACAAGCTGTGCCCACTGCCACCCCGAGTGGTCCCTGCGCCCATGCAACTGGCCATCCCCCAGCTGGGAGGGCAGCGAGTCATGTCAGCAGCCACACGTGTGTGCGTCTCCCCTGCGAGCTGGGCAGCTCCGCTCATCTGAGCGGACCCCAGGCCACCATTTCCCCTCCCAGGAGCCACCCGCCACGCCCCGACACCCCCTCCCTGTCCCCTACCTTCCTGTCCCTGTCCCTGACCAGCCGTGCCGAGTCCTCAGCGTGGCCGTGGAGCTCCCGCAGCCGCCGCGCCTCGTCCTGCGCCTCCGCCAGCTGCTTCTGCGCGGCGGCCAGACGCTCCTCCGCCGCCTGCCGCTCGCTCTTCATGAAGAGCGCCTGTCGCTGCACCCTGAACACCTCCTCGCACGTCTTCTCGTGCCGCCGCGACAGCTCTCCCAGCTGCTGGGCCAGCGCCGCCGCCTCGGCACGCAGCTCGGCCTGCGCCGCCTCGTGCTCCCCTCGCGGCACGGCCGCCGCCAGCTCGGCCTCCAGCCTGGCGGCTTCGCGCCCCTTGGCCTGCGCCGTGGCCTCCAGCTGAGCCGCCCGTTGCCGCAGCGCCTGCGCCTGCTCCTCCAGCGCCGCCGTGGTCCGGGCGTGTTCATCCCGTGGCACGCGGCCTTCCGCCTCCGCCTGCGCCTGCCGCAGCCGCGCCAGGGCCTCCTCGTGCTCCCGCCGCCCCACCGGCCGGGCGGCCAGCTGCTCCCGCAGGGTGCCCAGCTCGGCTTCCCTACGGCCCAGCGTCTCCCGCAGCTGCCCCAACTGGGCCGTCACCTCCTCGTGCTGCCGCACCAGCTCCGCCACCCTTCGCTCCAGCATCCCCGGCTCTGGCTCGGGGCCGCCCGCCGCCCGCCAGTCCCGCGCCTTGGCCTCCAGCTCCCGCCGCAGGGCCTCCGCCTCTGCCTCTGCCCGCCCGCAGCGCTCCAGCAAGGCTTCCTTCTCCCTCGACGCCTCCTCTAAGGAGGCCCCCAGGGAGGCTGCTGTCGCTTCCACGGGCTGCGCACAAGCATCCAGCCGGGCCTGCAGCTCCTTCACCCGCTGCTCCCGCTCCTCCAGCGCCGCCTGCGCCTGCCGCAGGGCTGCCCGGGCCTCCGCCAGCTCAGCGCCAGCATCCCGCTCAGCAGAGGAGGAGGAGGAGGAGGTGGTCTGCGTGCGTGACCCCCGCAGCTCGCCCAGCGCCGCCTTGCACTCGCCCCAAGTCCAGGCTGGTTCCTCCTTGCTTTGCTCCAGGGCTCGGTCTGAGGCACGGCTCTGCCCCCCGGGCTGCCCGCCGGTCTCCGTGCCCCGCGGTGGCTCCGAGCACTGTGCCCGCAGCCGCTCCAGCTCGCGCTGCAGAGCGTTGTAGAGGCTGGCGGGCACAAAGTCCCCTGGGATGGATGGGTTGCTCTCATCCCGCTCGTAGTTCTCCAGCACCTGCATAGAGGGCAGTGAGTCCACCAGGGACAAGGGGACGGACACAGGGAGGGACAGACGGACAGATGGGGAGTCACCTGTATTTTCTCCCTCAGCTCCTTGTTCTGCACTGTGAGGGATTGCACCTGTCCCTGCAGCGTGGCCAGCAGCTCCTCGGCCGAGGGGCTCAGTGTCTTCTTGGAGAGCAGCAGCTCTGCCCCTGTGGGGTGCAGGGACTCTGGTGCCACGCTCACCCATGTCCCCACGCTTGCAGGGTGTCACCTCCCCGAGGGCTGCCCAGCCCCAGGGGACCTTAGGAGAGACTTAGGAGTTCCCAGGGCCTTACCTGGGAATTCAAGCGGGTCTCCCTCCTCGTCCTGCAGTGTCTCGATGTCGTAGCTCGTGTTCTCCTTCTCATTCTGGGGGTGCAGAGTGAGGACCCTCAGCTTCCCGCACGCCTCATCCACCGGCAGCGCCAGCTGCTCCCCACACCTACCTCCAGTGAGGACAAGCGGCTCCGCAGGGCCTCCACCTCCTTGCCCAGTCTCTCCTTCTCACCATCCCGCACCGCCAGCCGCTCCTCCAGCTCCTGGATCTGTGGGGCAGGATGCAGGCATGGCATCCCCTTCGCTCCCACCAGAGTCCCGACAGCACCCCCAGCACCAGGACCCTTCTCAGAGCCGATGTCACCCCTGACTCTTCACCAGCCTCACCTGCTTCTCCATGGAGCGCAGGGAGCCCTCGTCCAGCTCTGCCCGCTAGCAGGACACGGAGAGAAAACCAGGAGAGATAAATGCTGTGCCCATCCCTCCCACCTCTCCATCCCCTCAGGATGAGGTGGCATCTCTCCCACAACCCCGTGGATCGCTGGTACCTCCCGTCTCTGCTTCTCCTGCTGCTCCAAGCCCCGGATCTTCTGCAGGAACTGGGCCCGCTCCTGCCGCAGCCGTACAATCTCCTCGTAGGCATCCCGGTCCTCCTGCAGATGAGTGGCCACCAAGCCTCAGTGCTGGGCACTACCAGCCCTATCCTCAGCTGGGGGCTGGGGCAGGTGGGGCTCAGCCCAGCCAGGCTCAGTGCTGGCTCTCCAGCCACCATGTCCCACCACGAGAGAGCCATGCTCTGGGGCATTCCAAGGGCTTCTTGACACCAGAGAAGGAAAGGCCCCCCCAGTACCAGCACAGCCCCTGGGTGAGGGGTGTTTTGGGCCCGTGGTATGGAGAGACAGGAGCAGATGTCCCTGCCCTGCAAACAGCAGGGGCTTGGTGTGGGCCAGGGGTGCTGCATGCACCCCAGGAGTGGGGACAAAGCCTCCACCGCAGGGAGAAGGGCTCCCATGCAGCCCCTGGGGTGGGCACAGCTGGAGTTTGCCTGAGCAGGCCATGGTTCAGCTATGCTGTGCCTGCTGAGCCAGGTGCGGCTCTGGGACCAAGGGGGTCCCCTCTGTCACCTGGCTGGGGGTGCCCAGGGGAGGCAAAGGGGCTTTCCTCTTCCTTGGGGTGCTGTTCTTCTCCCTGACAGATGACTGGCTGGGCGAAGATGTCTGCAGAGACAACAGGGCAGAGAAGACATCACATCTACAGTGGCTTCCCCCGCTTTGTGCATCTTGGTGAGCCCCAGGGCTCCTGGGCACCCCCTGAGATGGGCTGGATGTCCCTTACCTGGGATGTCTGCTCAGTTGACTCCTCTTCTGTGGGGCAGAGCAGGAGGAGAAAGAAATTGGGGAAGTTTTGGGGACCATAGGGGTGGGCACAGCAGGCAGAGCCCATGGGGACACCTCTGAACTTGCTCATAGAGGGGTGGGAGCTCAGGAGGGGCACGCACACATGTGTGCAGAGAGGGGCACGTGAGCACACGAGGGGCACGTGAGCACACGAGGGGCACGTGAGCACATGAGGGGCACACACACACACACACACAAATATGGGATGGATGTGTAGCTGCAGGGATGCACACACGGGTGCAGGCAGGTGGATACCCATGCAGGAGAAGCACACGGACAAACACACTGGCTGACACACGTGTGGGAACATGTGAGACAGGCAGATGAGGCTCAGCACCACCCCACAGCCCTCGGTTGGTGACAGGGGGGGCAAAGGCACTCCCAGCTCCTGGGAAAAGGGGGCACGTGTCCCCCTGGCCTTGCTCCAGCCATGGGTCAGACAGCCCTGCCCTGCCCCACGGGGTAAAAACCCCATCCCCTGGGGACAAGGAGCACCAGGAGAGCACAGCTGCCTTACCACTGGCCCAGGACCGGCGCTGAGCAGCCTCCTGCAGGAAGTGCTGGATGAGAGCGTTGCCCGTGGCCAGGCTGTAGTGTGCAGCATCGTGACCTGTGGAATCCACCACGGCCACCCGGGCGCCGGCGTTGACGAGCACCTCCACTGTCTCCACACTGCCATTCTCACAGGCCAACATCAAGGCTGTCCTGAGCAGAGGGGTGAGAGGAGAGGTGAGTGAGGGCATCCTGCTGTCTCCCTATCTGTTCCCCAGTGCCCACCAGCACAGACTCACCTCCCCTGCAGATCCCGGCTGTTGACAGCGGCGCCACGGTGCAGCAGGTACCGGCACAGCTCGGAGTGGCTCATCTTGGCAGCAAGGATCAGCGGTGTGAAGCCATCCTGGGCAAGGTCAGGGTGGGTGAGGCTGTGCAGATGAGGCTCAGATCTCCCCGTGGAGCAAGTCACTCCCATTATCTCCCAGTTTTCCACATCCCACTTCACGGTGCGATTTCACCCCCCAGCTGCTGCCTTCTGCCCCAGAAGCTGCTGAATTTGGGAGGCAGCCCCAGCCCAGCCCCTTGTTGCTCTGCACAGCCTTGCAGGGTGAGGAGCAGAGAGATCTCACCTTGTCCTTGACGTTCAGGGGAGCCTTGAAGTCGCAGAGGATCTCTGAGCACGAGATGCAGCCGCTGACCGCTGGGGAGAAGGACAGAGGCTGAGCGCTCTGCCTCCCGTGGGGATGTGAGCAGGATGGAGCTGGCACCATCCACACTCACCTGCGTGGTGCAGAGCTGTTCGGCCGCTGCTGTCGGCCACGTCCACCGGGCAGGAGGCCTGAGGGAGAGAGCCTGGGTTACGTGGGGACAGGAGATGGATGGGCACACTGCTTCTGTGGGCGGGGGTTCTTTGGTATGGGAGAGGGCTGAGGAGGTGCTGGGCAGCACCACGCAGTGCCAGGCAGAGCTGGGAACCACCACGCCGACCCACACCACTGGTGAGGGAAGGGGGTTCAAGAGGACACCGCGCTGGCACAGCACCCTCCCTCCTGTGCAGCACCGTGCCCCCAGCTCTGGTACCTGCAAGAGCTTGCTGACACACTGTGGGTGGCCATGCTTGGATGCCAGGTGCAGGGCAGTGTAACCTGAGGAGAAGGACAGACAGACGGGTCAGAGAACAGACAGTGGGTCTGTGACAGAGGAGGCCAGATGGGTGACAGACAGACAGATGGGCACACAGGAGGATCTGCTGGACTGGGGCTGAATGGGAATGGGACAACCCCAGGAGCACCAGTGGTCAGTGCTTCCATCCCTGTAGGACACTGGGACAATTTACAGGTGTGACCGTCACCTCTGTCCCCTCAGCCCTGACACCTGCCAACAAGGTGTCCCTGCGTGCCCAGGGGCTCGTGGTGGCCGTGCCCTCACCCGAGCTATCCTTGGTCATGGCATCCACGCCGTGGGCCAGCATGGCCTCCAGGCAGTCCACATTCCCCCGCATGGCAGCCAGGTGGAACCTGCGGCAAGACCAGGGGTGTCAGACTCACCTCCCTGTCCCCCAGCCTTGTCCCCAGCCCTGCCCCCCTGGGGTCACTGGGATGGGGGTCAGCACTTACGCAGATTTGCCCTCTGAGTCCAACTTGGTGGGGACCAGGCCCTTGCGGACGAGGAGAGATGTCACCTTCCCTGCATCGTTGTAGTCCACAGCTTGCAGGAGCTTCTCATCATTCTTGGTCCAGTCCTGGCTCTGCAATGAAGCCAAGAGGAGGCTGCCATGGGTGTGCTGTCCCCAGGGACAGGCAGGGTGCTGGGCTGGGCTCTGGTGTCTGTCCTCATCCCTGTCCCTGCTGCTTTTCACCCATCCCTACCCCTTGGCATGACCATCTCTGCGCCAACCCCCTCCCCGGGGGCTGTGTCTGGCGGTGTGGAGGGTTTACTGGGACAGCTGACTGGGATGGGGATCCCCTTCAGGCTCCCACCCCCAGCCTGCACCTCACAGATCAGTTTGCCAGAGCTTCCCAATTACAGCTGTGGAGGGGCCAGGATTTGGGAGCGAGCCGATGCTGCCTGCTTCCCCCTGCACCAGGGTTCACCCCTGCCACCCCAGTGACCCTGATGCTAAACACAGCCAGCACCCATGAGGTGCCTGAGCCCCAGCCCACCACAGGTGCCCCCAGTGGGCCCCCTCCCCACCCTGCTTTGCTCCCTGCCCTCAAAGGGACCAAGCCAAGGTGAGCACCGCCAGCAGTGAGAGCAGGTCCCCTGGGATGGCTCCAGCCACGTACAGGGCACAACGCCGTCCCCACCCGTGTGGGACCAGGGCTGGATGGGGGCTGCAGACCCGGTGGTCTCACATATCCCCATCCTGAGGGAGCAACCTGGAGCAGGACAGGACCTGGAAGCCTTGGGTTCACCCTGCAGCCCGTGACGACAAACCCGAGCTCGCTGCAGCCGCAGCAGCAGGAAATGGATGTCACCTTTTGGGAGCTGCTTGCATCCTGCCCCTCCTGGTACCCAGTGCCAGGCAGGGAACCCCCCCCCCGCCACTGTGCCCACCCGGTGCCCCTGCCAGCCCCTCCAGCCCTGCGGGGGCTGGGGAATCTCAGCTGGTTGAATAAACTAGTCTCCCAGGGTTACTGGGCAAACTGGGAGGGTGGTTCCCACTCTCCCCCTTCCCCCTCCCTTCCCCCCCCCGCCAGCCCCTTGTCGTGCAAGGACAAAGCAGGTTGGAGAGGACGCAAACCGAGCCCGGGGTGGGGATGGAGGGGTCCAGGTGGGGTGGGGGGGGGGACATGGCTTAGCCCGGAGAGAGGGACCAAAAGGGACGGGAGGTGGAGGGCAGGGACATACCGCGAAGGAGGCAGCGGCACAGAGGCAGATCTGCTTCATGGTGTTGAAGAGGAGGTGGCGGGCAGCCATGCATCCCTTGCCCCCCGCCTGGGCGAGGGCAGGCTGGGGCTCCAAGCCGTGGACCCCAGACCCCAGCTCGGTCCAGCATCGCTGCCCGGGTGGAGGCTGGGTCCTGCCGCAGTGGGAGCCAGGATCCGCCTCCCTCTGTCCCTCCTTCTTTCCCTCCTTCCCTCCCTCCCTTCTCAGCATCGAGAGCTCCAGGCATCCCCGCAGCCCAGTCACCACCGAGCACGTACCACGGTCCCAGTCAGGGACCAGCACCGAGGCTGGTCCCAGTTCAAGTGGGGGGGGTGGGGGAGTGGGGAAGGCGGGGAGCAGCTTTCCCACCCTGTGCTCAAGGTGAGGCAGCAGTGCACCCCCAAACCAAAGGGATGAGCATCCTCCTGTCACCCAGATCCTGCTCCCTGAGGAGGGGGACATGGGACCCCCTGTCCTACCATGCCCTGTACCTCTCTCCACAGCCCTGGGGCAAGGGAGGGGTGGGTCCCCTTGCCTGCGTCTCAGGGGCTTGGCAATCACCCATACCGTCCCCAAGGAGGGAACCCCAAAATATAAAGGGTCCCTGGGCAGCTGTGCTGGCAGGACAGTGGGAGCTTCTCACCCCTCCTCCCCACTCACAGAAGTGCACAGGGCAGTGCAGGGAAACTGAGGCACGGAGCACCCCAAGCAGGGCAGGCCCACAGAGTCCCTGTGGGTGACTCAAACAAGAGCCCATGTGACCCCATCTCCACACAGTGCTGCCATGGGCAATGGGGACAGCGCTGTCACCCTCTGCCCCATGTGGAGGATGCCAAGAGCCTGCGGCACCGTGCCAGGCTGGTGCTGAATAATTTAGGAGCATTGACATGCTGGCTCCACTGGCTGTGGCACCTGGAAAACTGGCAGCCATCCCCAGGGAGGGGACAGAGAGGGGACCTGCGACCTGCTTCCCTCTCCTCAGCACTGCCTTTTTTTCCTTTGCTCTGCCCCCTCCCAACAGTGGTCCTGGGACCACCCTTGGGTGCTTCGGGAGCTCAATCCCACTGGCCAGGGTGGCAGAGCTGACCTCCATGAAGCCACTGTCCCCATGGTGGGCAGCCACTCCACATCTCAGGGCAGGTCCCCATGTCCCCAAGGACACCCCAGGGCAGGTGCCCATGACCCTGTGAGACATGAGTCACCCCAGGGCAGGTCCCCATGTCCCTGTGGACATCCCAGGCAGGTCCTTGTGTCCCAGGGGGATGGCACTCACGTCTGCCTTCTTGAACTTGGCCTTCAGGCTCTTCATGGTGGCTCCAGCCTCAGCCCCGGGGCACCTGGACAGGAGAAGGCTGTGTTCGAGGGTCTCTACCCTACAGATACTGGCGCAGCCACCCCCAGACCTGCCGCTCCCGGAGCCCTGTCCTTGCCTGCCGCATCTCACCGGCTGCAGTGCCCGGAGCGGGGGACACCAGACACGAGGGAGTTGGGTTACGGCCTGGCTGCGCTTACAGCTGGCAGCGCTGGGCAGCTACGCAGAGGGGGGGGGACACACACGACTCTGGAGGGGGACCAGCCCCGTTTGGTAGGGCAGGTGTCTGTTTGCACCCCTGAAATGCCATGGGGAGGGGAGGAGAGGGGAGGGCCAGGCCTGGAGGGGGAAGCTGGGGGCGGGGCTGGAGGCAGCAGACCCCGACCCTCCCAGGAGTCTGGGGGTGTAGGCAGTGCAGGGCGGGAGGTGTGGGGCATGGCTGGGCCCTGCCCTGCCCTGGCTCCCCCAGCCCTGACATGCTTGCCCCCCCCCCCCCCCCCTTCCTCCCCCGCCTTTGCCAGCACCCCCTGTCCTGCCCTAACACCCCCTGCACTGTCCCACCCTGACACCTCTGTCCTGCCCTGCCAAGCCCAGCCCCGTTCCCCAAGCCGCCCCTTATCACAGCCCTGGCTGGTTATGTGTGTGTGTGGGGGGGGTGTTCGTGTGTTTTGGGAAGGGGCTGTCAGCCGAGACCTGGCCGAGTGAGGGCAAGCTGCCCTCTCCTCCCCTTCTTGCCCGGCACAAAGATGGCGGCGGCGGCGCCCTCCCCGGGGTGTGCCCGTCCCCGTGCCCCGCCCGCCGCGGCCTCCCTGCGCGCTTCCGCCCGTCCGCGGGGCCGGCAACAATGCGCGCTCCGGCGGCCGGGACGGGCCATGGCGGTGAATTACGCGGCCGGGCTCTCGCCGTACTCGGACAAGGGCAAGTGCGGGCTCCCCGAGGTGAGCGCAGCGCGGCGGGGTCCCGGCCCCACTCGGGGCTCGCTCCGGCCCGACGGGTTTCCATGGCGACCGGGCCCTCGGCCCCGCGGGTGTCTCCCGTGGGGAGCCCGGCGCCGGCGCCCCCTTTGTGTGCCCCAGGCCCGGACAGGGCCCCTCCCGCGCCCCTCGCACAGGCGGGGCCCTCTCCCTGCTCCCCCCCAGCGCCTCCTGGTCTCCCGCAGAGGCGCGGGCCCCTCATGCCCCCCCAGGCCCGCGGCTGCTCCTTCCCCAGCCCAGCCGCCGCTCCCTCCTTGTTCTCCTCTAGCGCTGCCCCCGCCCCGTTCCTTCGTGTTCTCCAGCGGGGATCCCCGGGGGGTGCAAGGGGCCCGTCCCGAGCATCGCGGGGGCGATCGCAGCGGTACTCGGGAAGCTTAAACCAGGTTTTTGGAGTGCGGGGGTTTGTTCTGAGCCGGGGAGGGGGTGAGGGGACGGGCAGGAGCTGCTCCTCCGGCCCTGGCTGCAGGAGGCCGGGCTGGGGAAGCATCGTGCAGAAGCGAAATCCTGCGCCCGTGCTGGAAAGCCGCTTGTGTCGGTACAGGCTGGGGGTGAGCTGTGGGAGAGCAGCTCTGAGGGAAGGACCTGGGGGGTCCTGGTGGGTGACAGGGTGGCCATGAGCCAGCAGTGTGTCCTGGGGCTGAGAGACACAATGGGATCCTGGGGGCATCAGGAGGAGTGTGGGCAGCAGGTCACAGGAGGGGATCCACCCCCTCTGCTCTGCCCTGCTCAGGCCCCACCTGGAGTGTTGTGTCCAGTGCTGGGCTCCCTGGGATCAACCAGACAGGGATCTCCTGGAGAGAGCCCAGAGGAGGAATATGAAGGGCCTGGAGCATCTCCCCTACAAGGAAAGGCTCCTCTTCTGATGGAGCCCAGGATCCCATCGCCCTTCTGAGCTGCAAGAGCCACTGCTGCTCATGTGAAGCTTCTCTCCCACCAGAACCCCCAGGTCCTTCTCAGCAGGGCTGCTCCCCAGGAGCTCTTCTCCCAGCCTGGATCTATGGCTGGGATTCCTCCAGCCCAAGTGCAACACCTTGACACTTGGCAGTGTTGAACTTCATGAGGTTCACCCAGGGCCACCTTTCCAGCCTGTCAGGATCCCTCTGGATGGCTTCCTTTCCTTCTGTGGTGTCCACCACACCACTCAGCTTGGTGTCATCCTCCTTGCTTGCAGTTTTCATCATGGGTAGGAAAGTGTTGTGGTTTGCTGGGTCTCTCTGCTGGGAGGGATGTAGGATCCATCTCACCATTCCCATGATGGCTTGTCTCTTCCTCTCAGATTTTTGACCCGCCAGAGGAAGTGGAGAGGAAGGTGCAGGAGCTGGCAGACCTCATCAGGAGTTCCTCCAACGTGGTGTTTCACACTGGGGCTGGAATCAGCACAGCCTCAGGGATTCCTGACTTCAGGTAAGGAGGATGGGCAGCAGGCAAGGTGTTGGGAGGATGGCACCTCAACCGAGTCCATCTCACATCTTGTAAAGCTCTGTGCTGTGCTCCCTGCCACCCCAGCTAGACCTATTCCATCCCTCCTGTATGGTCCTGGATCCAGCTGAGAATACCCTTTCCCTCTTGCACACCTGTTTGATGTTGAGCTGTACCCACAGAAGGCTGATGTGGGCTTTGACCACATCAACGGTGGTGATCCAGGACCTTCATTTAGGAGTGCCTGGTTCATGCTCTGTTGATACCATGATCTACCTTGTGTAGCTCCAGGCCTGGAGGTTGGTGTCCCTGCCTGTGGCAGGGGGTTGGAGCTCTGTGCTCCTTGGGGTCCCTTCCAACCCAGACCAGGCTGGGATTCTCTGATAGGCCCTGTGGGGGGTTTCTAACTATCTTCTGTCATCCTGAGCTCTTGGTTCTCACTCTTTCTGTCCCCACTGCTGCAGGGGGCCCAATGGTGTCTGGACTATGGAAGAGAAGGGGCTCTCCCCAAAATTTGACACCACTTTTGAGAATGCCAGACCCTCCAAGACTCACATGGCGCTGCTGGGGCTGCAGAGAGTTGGCATCCTGAAGTTCCTGGTCAGCCAGAACGTGGATGGTCTTCACGTGCGTTCAGGATTCCCCCGGTACAGCCTCCCCAGCCCCTCTCCGGGTCCCTCGTGCCTTTCCCCAGGGCTGTTCTTGCTGCCCAATTAGTGTGGCCCCAGTGCAAACCTCTGACACTGGGGTTTGTTTTCCAAGCCTGACTTGGAAGCTGTCTGCCCACTGCTACTGAGAGTTGAAACTGGGGTGTGCTGGTGTGGGAAGGGGCACAAAACCCAGCTTGAATTTCGAGTAGGGGAGTCCTGGAAATAATTTAGTGGCTGATGAAATTCAGTCAGCTTCAGCTGATGCTCTCTTCTTCACCCCAGAACCTGGAGGGGTGGATGGACAGGAGGGAGGATAGAACATCCTGGGGGGAGGAGGGCATTAAAAAAAGCATGGCCAGCAGGTCACAGGAGGGGATCCTCCCCCTCTGCTCTGCCCTGCTCAGGCCCCACCTGGACTGTTGTGTCCAGTGCTGGGCTCCCTGGGATCAAACAGACAGGGATCTCCTGGAGAGAGTCCAGAGGAGGGACAGGGAGATGCTGAAGGGCCTGGAGCATCTCCCCTGTGAGGAAAGGCTGAGGGAGCTGGGGCTGTTCAGCCTGGAGAGAAGCAGCCTGAGAGGGGATCTGATCACTGGGGATCAATAGCTGAAGGGTGGGACACAGGGGGACATGGGCAGCCTCTGCTCAGTGTCTGTGGGGACAGGACAAGGGGCGATGGGCTCAAGTTGGAGCACAGGGAGTTCCACCCCAATCTGGGGAAGAACTTTTCCCCAGTGAGGGTGAGGGAGCCCTGGGCCAGGCTGCCCAGGGGGTGTGGAGTCTCCTTCTCTGGAGAGATTCCAGCCCCGTCTGGACACCGCCCTGTGTGCCCTGTCCTAGGGACCCTGCTTTGGCAGGGGGTTGGACCCCATGGGCTCTGGGGGGCCCTTCCCACCCCTGTGATTCTGTGATTTCCTCACCCGCTGCGATGAGCTCAGGGATCCTGCTGATCCCTGTTCCCTCTGCAAGGAGCTGCAGTGTACAGGAGCAGAGGGTACAAGCTCTCAGCTCCCTGCATGGGTGGGGACTGTGGTGCATTTAGCAGTCCAGTGGCTGTTTGGAAGATGTCCTCAAAGGAACCTGCCTTTCCATTAGCACTTACAGCAACAGGCTCTTCTCCCTCCACGAAGTCCCAGCCTGTCATAAACCCCATTTCCAGTGCTCAGAGATGAGTGAGCAATTGTCTTGTGAGGCAGAGTGCTTGGAGCTGCCTGGCAAGGGAAAGGAGAGCAGCTGAATTCATGTAAGGAAAGAAAATGAAGGCACTTTGGGATGAGAATGAGGAGCGTGAGTGGGACCTTGGAAGAGATGTGGCTCACAAATTGTCTTCACCCTGAGCAGAGCACTGCCTCCTGGGGCTGTTTCCTATTATTAAAAGCCCCAAATCCTGGGTCCTGCTCCTGGCACCACATTTGCCTTTTTAAACTAAACAACCATGGGAAAAGGACTAGGGAATAATGACCAGAACTCAGCTGTGCTCCCAGCAACCTGCTGCCACTGGCTCCTGCCCTGGTTTAGCACAGCTCTTCCACCCAGGCAAAGCATGTGCTTAAGTAAGCCTGGCTGAACTGGGGCCAAAATGGGGGGAATCAAGTCAGTCCTGTCTCCAGCTGCCTTGGAGGAGGTTCCCAGTCACTCTGGGGCTCGTAGGAGTATAGGAAGAGCGTGGCCTTGTTTTCTTCTAGCTTCTGCCAACCTTCTTGAGGTTGGTGCTGAGCTTGAGAGGAGTTTTAGGCAAAAGGAGTGGTGAAGGGCTGGGATGGCACAAGGGCAGTGAGAATCCCCCAGTGCTGAGCAAAGGGGTTTCAGGCTGGGTCAGAACTGGGCTTAAGAGTTGGTGCTGTGGATGGAAGCAGTGAAAAAGCCAGGATATGCTGTCCCTTCTTCTGTCCCTCCCCTTGGTCCCCACTGTGGTGACCACAGCACTTTCACAGCCTCTCAGCAGGACCTGATCTCACCTTCCCCCCGCCGTGAGAGGGGCAGCGCTGCTCAGACTCCCCCCCTGGGAAGCCCCCACGCTGGGTGGATGGACCAACAGGCATCTCTGCTGGACCAGCTGCCTCCCTGCAGTGAGGACAGGTCATTTTGGGGCCCCTCCAGAGCCTTCCCAACACTGGTGCTTTGCTCTGATGTGGACATATTTCTCTGTGCCTACTAAATAATGCCCCTCCAGTGCCACCACTGTGCTGGGCCACTGTCCCCAGGTCATGGCAGAGGGTCCCTGCCACTCTGTATCACCCAACAGAGCTGGAAACCATTGAGATTCAAGGCCCCCTGGTGAGGAAGGGGGGGCTTTGGGCAGCAATCCCCATTCCCCAGGGCTTTCCACCCTTCCCCAGCTCAACTCTGCTCTCTTCCCTGCAGGGACAAGTTGGCTGAGCTCCACGGGAACATGTTTGTGGAAGAGTGCATGAAGTGTGGCAAGTACGTGAGCCCTGAGCTTGGGGAGGGGGTCAGCAGGGTGGGAGGGGGCTTCATTGTTGTCCCCCAGGAACGATGGAGACCCTGGCTGGCTGGGAGGTCCCTGGCATGGGGTGGGGGTCACGGGCAGATCTGTCTTGTCTGAATCCTAAACCCTGGGAAGTGAACGTGCTGGGAGATGAATGTTCTGGGAATTCTGTGCTGCCTGGGAGCCCTTGGGCAAATCCTGCTCCTCGTGGCCAGGGGGGACACGTCAGCAGCAGGGTCTGTGCTCCAGAAGAGGTGCCCAGGAGAAGGGTTTCCCATCCTGGTTTGTGCCGGAGCCGCTGTTGGCAGCGATCGGAGGAGGATCGCTGCCTGTGGCTCTGCCTCCTCCAGCGCGGGCTCTGGCCTCTGAGGTTTGCTTTGTTTGGGGGATTGAGGGGAAGGGGATTCACAGTGGGTGCCAGCTCCCTGCCTGTCTGAACGGCACCCTGGCTCTTGCAGGCAGTACGTGCGGGACACGGTGGTGGGCAGCATGGGGCTGAAGCCCACGGGCAGGCTGTGCAGCGTCACCAAGGCCCGGGGGCTGCGGGCCTGCAGGTACGTCTGCTGGGACGATGGATGGGGGCTCCCTGGGGAACGTGGGGTGACTGGGACCCCTTCACCCTGACTGGGCTATGCCAGTCTGGGCTGACAATCCCTCCGGCTTGGGTCAAGCGGAGGGTGTAGAGGAGATCTCCAGAGGCTTCCTTAGCGTAGGGAGGTCTCCCCACACTGTTAATCTGAGCCTGTCTGGGTGCTGGAGGATGCCAGGCTGTGGGATGGGGGCTCTGGAGACCCCCTTCCCCCTCCCCTCCAGCAGCACCCGGCCCCTGTGCTGCCCTGCAGCTGCTTGTCTTCAGAAGAGAAGCGTAGGTAGTGTTTCCAGCTCTGCAGCTGGAGGTCCCCCGAGGTGATCTGGCATCCTACATGTTCCACACGCCCCTCGTGCTTCTGTGCCAGGCCCAGCCCAGCTCCTTTCCTCATCCAAGCTGGCTGCAGAGCCAGCAGAGCAGAGCCAGGGGCGCTGGGTGGTGGGGCAGGGTTCTGCTGGCTCATCTCTGGTGCTGAGGAGTGAAAGGCACGTCCCAGCTCTGAACTGGGACAGCAAAACAGCTGGGCCTTTGGTGGCATTGCAGCATCAGCCCAAAATCCTTCATGCAGGTGAATTCAATGCCTTCCCTCACCTGCTGCTGAATCCCCTTGGCTTATCTGGGCTCTCTCTATCCCTTCACAGTGCTGGGCCTGCGAGGGTGGGCCAGGGTTTGGGTCCCTGTCCCCTCTCCCAGGGCAGCCCTGCTCTGGGAAAACTCTGATCCCTGCCTGTGTTTTCTAGAGGGAAGTTAAGAGACACCATTCTGGACTGGGAAGATTCCCTGCCCGACCGTGACCTCACGCTGGCAGATGAAGCCTGCAGGTACTGTGCTTGTGTGGGGGTGCCCTGGGAGCCTGCCCAGGCTCCTCATCCTCTGCCCACACCATGGCAGCCCTTGGGCTAACCCTGCCCAGCTTTGTTTGTCATGTTTTGTGCCCCACCGCCCTGGGGGTGCACCCCCAGCGCAGCAACACCCAGCCCCCTCCCCAAAAAGCAGCTGAGAGAAACCACTGCAACTCCTGGCCAAAGTTCTGCTTGGGGCAGCTCGTGGAGTCCCCACTGGAGCAGGGCAGGAGAAGCAGCCTGCAAACAGCCATGGCTTTTTCCCTGCCCTGGATGATTTGTCTCCTCCTTGCAGGAAAGCTGACCTCTCCATCACACTGGGCACTTCTCTGCAGATCAAACCCAGTGGCAACCTCCCGCTCATCACGAAGAAGAGAGGAGGGAAGTTGGTCATAGTGAACCTACAAGCAACCAAACACGTGAGTGAGAGCGGCCTCACTGCTCTGTGCTCAGAGGGGTTGGCTCTGCACTGCTCCTCTCCTCTTGTGTCACTTGTTTCAGCCCCATCACAGGTTGTCCCCACACCTTGTCCCCTCCCAGGCAGTGTTAAACACCCCCAGGGAAGGGGACTCAGCCCCTCCCTGGGCAGCCTGGGCCACAGCCCCACAACTCTGCCTGGGAAGAACTTTGCCCTCCCAGCTGAGCTGAGCCTGCCCTGGGGCAGCTTGAGCCCATTGCCCCTTGTCCCAGCTCCTGTCCCCTGGCTGCAGAGACCAGCGCCCACCTCTCTGCACCCTCCTGGCAGGGCAGGGGAGGTGGGGAGAAGGGCTCCCCTCAGCCTCCTCTTCTCCAGGCTCAACCCCCCCAGCTCCCTCAGCTGCTCCTCAGAGGATTTGCCCTCCAGCACCTTCCCCAGCCTGGTTGCCCTTCTCTGGACTCACTCCAGGACCTCCATGTCCTTCTGATGGTGAGGAGCCCAGAACTGGACCCAGCACTCCAGGTGCAGCCTCCCCAGTGCCCAGTCCAGGGGCACAATCCCTTCCCCAGACCTACTGCCCACACATAACCCACACCATGGGGTTCATGTTCAGCCCTGGGTTTAGCACCCTAATTGTCTTTTGAGTCCTGAGAAGTTGCAGGTTTCTGGGGTGTCATTAGAGCTCCCTACCCCAGTCCCACTCTGACCAGGGCTCACCAGCCTGGCTCTGCACCCATACCCCCATCTCTGGGCTGCATTTCGAGGTGCAACTGCTCACACCCTGATGGAGCCCTGTGACCCCGCGGTGTGTCCGGGGAGCGGTGCCGGATGGGGTCAGGTCTCAGTTCGTGTCCCACCAGGAGCACTGGAGGCTGAGCCATCCCCCAGCTCTGTCCCCAGGTGCTCCCTGGGAGGAGAGGCTTGTCCCCACAGGCCGTGTTTGTCCCCTAACGCTCTGCTTGCCCTCGCTCATCCCAGGACAGACAGGCCGACCTCCGCATCCACGCCTATGTCGATGATGTCATGATGAAGCTGATGAAGCAGTTGGGGCTGGAGGTCCCAGAGTGGACGGGACCGGTGGTGGTGGAGAGCACCGAGCTCACCAGGCCCGACCAGCTCTTCAAATTCGACCCTGGAGCTCGTGGGCTGCTGAAGGAGGAGCCCCTCTCCCAACACAACGGCACGGGGGGGCTCTGCCCCGACCTTGGGACCACGCTGGTGGAACACCGTGACAGTCTGAAGCAGGAGTGTCCCAGCCCGGACACGGGGCCAAGACCAGTGAAGAAGATGAAGGTGGAGCCCCTCCTCACCTGACCCAGACTGTTCCCTGTCTCTCCAGACACTCGTTTGTGCCGCTTTTCCTACCGACTTTTTTTTATACCCTTAAACATTGTCCCTTTTTTTATGTGAGTATTAAATACACTTGGATCGCATGGGGCAGGGGCAGCTGTGTCCTCCGACCTGGGAAGGGGTGTTACCTGCTTGAAACACACCAAGCATCCATGAGGAGATGGTTGTGGGATCCAAGGGGCTGTGGAGGGACAAGGGTGCTGGGAGGGTGGCACTAGGGGATCTCTGGGGCAGCGTAAGAGAAGGGGACTGGCCTGGAGTGACGTTGGGAGCTGTGGGATGGTGCTCCCAGGGCAACCCTAGGCTGGGGCTGGCTGCATATCCCAGCTCTCTTGGGCTCTGTTGCCTCCTGGCAGCTGGGCTCGAGGTAGCCCTGGCCCAAAGTCCCTTAAAACTTTGTGGATCAGTCTATAATTGATTAAAATAAGTGGATTTTTTTTTCCAAAATACCTTTTATTTAGAGATGAAAATAAACCTTTAAAAAAAAAATCAAAAAAAAGACCAAAACCAACCATGTAGAACATCACTACCCACCCAGCCAGGGCACCTCCAGCTCCTCACCCTCATCCTGAGCGACCTGCATCCCTTCCACAACTCCTGCTGCGCCCAGGGAGCAGGAGCAGCCCTGTCCCACCCAGTAAGGCCAACGGGAACCAGTCCCCTCTTTCCAGTTCGCAGATACAAGCAAAGCCAAGTGGGTCCAGCATCTGCCTGTGTCTGGAGGCAGATCCTGGGGGTGCCACCCCGAGGGCTCGTCCCGTAGGGGATGAGGTGCTGAGCCACCCCATCGCATCCCCCCGTGGTCCCTGGGTGCTGCTCAAAGCTCCTCGGCCGGCTCCAGCCCCGTGGGCCTGCCGTGCTCAGCCTGGCTCCAAGCCAGCGATGCCAGGCCGGGGTGCGGTGTGGTGCCAGCCCCAGACACGAGGTCAGCTCTGTCCCCACCCCTGTGGCTCAGCCCCTCTGAGGCGAGTGGCTCTGTGTTGTTACTGGGGGACGCTTTGTCCGGCCGGGGGGTGAACGTGTGGCCACCAAAGGCTTCGTGCAGGGTCTCGGGGGCTTCACCCAGGTGCTCCGGCCACAGAGGCTCTGGGGGCTTCTCGTCCCTGGCTTGGGGCTGTGTGTAAACCACGCGGGAGGCGGCTGCGTTGTGCAGGGACCTGGAGAAAACTGAGAGCAAAGGAGGCTCAGGGCCCATTCTGGCACCCTGAGCTCCCAGCACCCTGAGCTCTGGCATCCTCAGCCCCGGCACCCTGAGCTCCGGGCACCCTGAGCTCCGGCACCCTGAGCTCCGGCATCCTGAGCTCCCAGCATCCTGAGCTCCCAGCACCCTGAGCCCCGGCACCCTGAGCTCCCAGCACCCTGAGCTCCCAGCACCCTGAGCTCCAGCACCCTGAGGTCCCAGCACCCTGAGCTCCAGCACCCTGAGCTCCGGGCACCCTGAGCTCCGGGCACCCTGAGCTCCGGCACCCTGAGCTCCGGCATCCTGAGCTCCCAGCACCCTGAGCCCCGGCACCCTGAGCTCCCAGCACCCTGAGCTCCAGCACCCTGAGCCCCGGCACCCTGAGCTCCTGGCATCCTGAGTTCCTGGCACCCTGAGCTCCGGCACCCTGAGCTCCGGCACCCTGAGCTCCAGCATCCTGAGCTCCAGCATCCTGAGCTCCCAGCACTCTGAGCCCCGGCACCCTGAGCTCCCAGCACCCTGAGCTCCGGCACCCTGAGCTCCCGCTGCTGCCCCGGCGCAGCCCTCACCTCGCACGGGTCCGAAGTCGCCGTCGGCCTTGGCGTTGCTGGGGGCGAAGGGGCTGATGGAGGGGAAGACGATGAGTGTGAAAGAGAGCAGCAGGACCTGGGGGCAGAGAGGGGGGGTCACTGTGTGCCAGTGGTGGAGTGGGGGGGACCAGCTCTTGGGACATGGCTGCCAGAGAGGGGCCAGACTCAGGGCTGTGTCCCTCCACCCATCCCTGCCTCCATCCGTCCAGCCTCAAAGCACCATCCCTCTGCCTTAGCACACGTCCATCCCTCTGTCCATCCTTCCATCCCCCCCCTGCCAGCACATCTCCATGGGTCTGAGTGTCCCTCCCTCCCTCCAAGCAGGGAGACCATGGGGGGCTCGGGGGCTCCACACACCGCAATGCACGTTCCCGTCTGCGCTGCCTTGTTGCTCGACTGTACCACAAGGGCTTGGAGCTTCTTCAGCTGCTCCAGGAGGGACCTGGGGACAGGGAGAGCCCGTTGGCACCCCCAAGCTCCTCCTGCTCCCCAGCAGGTGTGGCCTGGGGGTGGAAGAAGTTCCAGTCTCATCCTACCCCCTCCTCCCAACCACCCAAAATAGGTGCTCCAGTGACACCTACGAGTTCTGCTTCTCCAGGTGCAGGACCTTCCTCTGCAGCTCCTGGTTCTGAGCCGTGCACGCTGACATCCTGGGGACAAGGAGAGGGACACAAGGTCAGGGGGGACAGCCAGAGGGGCTGGCAAGAAGCCACACACCCATCACCAGCCAGCCAGGTGTCCCCAGGGTGCCTGGGGTGATGGTTGGTGTGTGGCCATGCCCAGAGCAGGTGCTCAGGGCTGTACCTGCTCTCCAGCCCATCGATGTACTCCTTCTTCTTCTTGCGGCTCTCCTGGGCTGACTGCTTGTTCCTGATCTTCCTCCTGATCTTCTTCAGCACCCGCTCCTCATACTGGGGGACACAGGGGAAGGAGGAGGGGGGGGGTCAGGGCTGTGAGATATCCCTCCCCCCCTCCCCAACTCTCTGCCTTCCCCAGGCAGGGTGGGACCCACCTTGGTGAGGGGCAGCTGTGTGGGCAGGGTCACCCCCTCCTTTGCCAGCAGCTTCTTCTCATCCTCAGTCAGCACCAGCTCCTGGAACTGGCCCTGGTTCTGCCTCAGCAGGCAGCTGGGCACCTGTGGCTGCTGTGGAGACACAGGTGGGTGATGACCCTGAGTGGCAGGGTCACCCCACGCCTCCTCCACCCCAGGGACCCCGGGGATGGGAAGGGACAGGGGTGGGACCACGTGTGGGGAAAGGGACAAGCGTGGGGCCATGGATGGATGGGGATGGGAACGGGGGGCACGTGGGGGGAAGCAGGGGACTCACAGCATCAGAGCTGCCTGAGAGCAGCAGGTCCTTGACCGTGAGGGTGCAGGATGCAGGTGGAGACACCACGGGCAGGTCCTGGCTCTCCTCCAGGAAGAAGCCAGGGTGCCACATGTCTGGGTGAGGGGAGAGTGAGGCCATTAGCCACCCATGTCCCCTCTGTCCCAGCCCATGTCCCCTCTGTCCATGCTGTGCCCAGCGCAGCCCCGTGGCCCCAGGGCTATGGGGACTTCCTGCCACCCGCCAGTGTCCAGCAGCCCCAGACTCTGTCCCCAAACTATCCCTTTGTTCCTGCCACAGCCCCCTCCCTGAGCACCCTGCGCTGCTCAGCCCCCCTCAGCATCCCCAGTCCCCCTCAAACCTGCCTCCTCTTCCAGTCCACCCCGCCAACACCAGTCTGCCCGGTTCACCCCAGTTCTCAAGCTCCCCCAAGTCCCCTGACAGCTTCCCCCCAGGTCCTCCAGACCTCTCAGTTCTCCCCAGCCTCCCCAGCTCCCTCCAGTCCTCCCAACTTCCCTAATTTCCTCACTATCCCCAACAGATCCCACCCTCCTTTCCCCAAACCCCCTCAAGCGCCCAGTGTCCCCACCCTCCCCCAGTCCCTCCAGTGTCCCCAGCCTGGTCCTTTGCCCAGTAGCTCACCCAGGTCGATGGAGACCTCGGGGTGTGGGACCCCAGCTGCCCCCGGGATGGGCAGAGCCCGGCAGGGGTTGTCGTAAGGGTACAGGACCTCGCTGGGACCCCGGTCACAGCACCTGGGGGGGCTGTCGAGCTGGTCAGAGGGGGGGTCCTCAGAGACCCCGCTGTCACTGGTGGCTGGAGACCAACCAGGAGAGTCCGATGCCGAGTCCACGGAGCCCAGAATGGAGCTGAGGAAGTCCTCACCGTCCTGGGCACGCTGCGGGGACGCAGGTGATCATCACCATGGGGTGCCCCTCGCCCTGGGGTGCCCACAGGAGCTCCCCGTGCCCTGGGGTGGTCCCAGCTCCCAGGTGAGGCGTGGGGACGGGGTTGATGTGGGGATGGGCTCCCCCCAGCCTGGCAGACTCACCCCATCTTCGTGCCAGGTGCCTGGTGGTGTCCCCAGCTCCACGCCGTGGAGGATCCCGTCCTGACGGTCGAAGAGAAGGTCCAGCAGGTCGAGGCTGTCGAGGCTGCCCACGCCAGAGGCCATGGCTGTGGAGAGGCAGGGTCAGCTCCTGAACCCAGTCCCCATGGTTGTTCCCCCCAAACCTCCCTCCCCACCCCCCCAGGAACACCCCAAATCATGGTGGGGGGGCCACGGGTGACTGTGTGGATGTGTGCATGGCTGAAGTTGACAGGCAAAGCCCTGTGCATGGATGTGTGAGTGAGAGTGCAGGCACACAGGGTCACAGGCCACAGTGGTGGTGGTGCTCCTGTCTCCTTCCAGCACCTGAAAATCCCAATTTCCCAATTTTTTCCCAGCCAGAGGCACCCACAGGCACCCACCGTGTCCCCCTGAGTGCAGGAGCGGGATGAGCACCCAGACCCGAGGGCTGAGTCAGCTCCTCCATCCAGCCCTGTCCCCTGTGTGCAACCTCTCCAGAAGATCAGGTTAATCATTTTGGGTGACAAGTGAAGGGGGAGGAGACTGCTGCCACCGGCCAGCCCCAAGGAGGGGGCTCAGCCCCGCTTTGCCGCTGCCACCCCAAGGGCTGCTCCAGACCCTGGGCTCAGAGAAAACCAACGGCCCAACCGACCGGTTGCCCAAGTGATCAGCTGACTGACAACCCAACCAACCCACCAGCTGACCAAACAGTTGACCAACTGACCCACTGGTTGAGCAGCCAGGTCAATGAACCGACCCAGAAACAGACCGAATGGTCAACCAGTTGGCCAACCGACCAGCCGACTGACCAACCAAACACCCAACTGACTGACCAACTGACTGCCCAGACAACTCTCTGTTTGGTTGATCAACCAACACACCACCCGAGCCCCCAACCCACCACCCAACCCCCCAGTCCACCACACAACCCACTCCCCTCAACCGCCCCAAGCCCCCACCCAACCACCCAACCCACTCTACTCAACCACCCAACCCATCACTCAACCGCCCCTCCCCACCTAATTAAGCTCAGGCGTCCTTTAAGCCAGGTTTAGGGATGACTGTCATTACCATGATCTTCTGGCTGGACAACCCAGGCAAGGGGCTTTATTGCACCCTGTCCTTCATCCTTAATTCTTCCAGTGAGTCCTGATGGCCCCGTGGGACCATCAGGTAGAAGGACTCCACAAAACCCCAGCAGCCAAGGACATACCTGAGTTAGACCCCACTCCCACAGACCCGTCCTATCTCCTGAACCTCCTCAGTGCGCAGGAATCGAGGTAGAACCCCAGCTCGGCCTCCTCCTCCGTGGTGCCCTGACCCCAAGTGGCAAAGTTTAAACTCCAACCACACAGAAATAACGTCCTGGGTTGCAAAATCCCCCGTCGCTGATTGGGGAGGGCGGTGAGCGACAGCAGGGCCGCCCCGGGGATGGACCTGCACCTCTCCGTCACTCATTAGCCAAATGTTTTTGTCCTCCTCTGCTGAGTGGGACAGGAGAGGCCCGGGCCTGGTGAGCGAAGTCCAGGTGTGGGTGCTGGCCGTGAACTTTCCCCCATTTTTGAGGATGATTTCCCTTTTTTTCAGACCAGTGGACGGGTGTGAATCACCCCCGTGCTGAGAACACCACCTGGGGAACACATCGGGTTGGACTTTACCTCTCATGGCTTCCTCCAAGACAAACCTTGGTCCCTGCTGCTCCCTGCTGCCCAGTTTGGCTTGGACAGCTGGGTTCTGCTGCCCACCCAGCCTCTGCCTGCTTTGGGGCTGCCTGCACCCTACCGTGCCTCAGTTTCCCCCATGGCTGTCAGAGGGCCAAACATACTAGGGTTTGCTGGCCGCCATGTTGACACCCCTCCTCCCCCATCACCCCACAGGGAGGGTGACAGCCCCAATGTGTGTCACTCATGTGACCCTCCGGAGGAGCTGGGTCCCTTGGGAACCCTCTGGATCCCCTGGGAAACCCTCAGACTCCTTCCACGCAGGGAGGGGGCGGTGAGAGGTGGTGACCAAGGTGTGGCACAGGGACAAGGCCGCGTGGCGCTATCTGCCGCTCGACGGCCTCTGACCGGTGCAGCAGCCGCCCGCGCTGGCACACCGCTCCCCGGTTTATGGCCCCGCAGCAGGGACGGGAGCCCCTGGGACCGAGCAAAGGGCACAGGCCCGCCCCGCGCCACCGCCCCCGCGGGGCCGCACGTCAGCAGCCTTCGACAAGGCCTCGAGCATCCCCGGTGTGTGGGGCTGTGTCGGGCGGGAGGGCGGGGAAAGGGATGGGGTGGGATGGGGACGGGATGGGATGGGGATGGGATGGGATAGGGATTGGATGGGGATGGGATGGGATGGGATGGGATGGGATGGGATGGGATGAGGATGGGGATGGGATGGGGATGGGATGGAATGGGATGAGGATGGGGATGGGATGGGGATGGGATGGGATGGGGATGGGATGGGATGGGATGAGGATGGGGATGGGATGGGGATGGGATGGGGATGGGATGGGGTGGGATGGAATGGGATGAGATGAGATATGATGGGATGGGATATGATGGGATGGGATATGATGGGAATATGATGGGGTGGGATGGGATACAATGTGATGTGATGAGGATGGGGTATGATGGGATGGGGATGGGATGTGATATGACGGGATAGGATGTGATATGATGGGATAGGATGGGATAGGATGGGAAGCGATGGGATGGGGTGGGTTGGGACGGGATGGGACGAGATGGGCGGGGCCCGGCTGCTCCGTGGGGGGGTCTCTCGCCCCGTCCCAACGTGCGACTCCCGCCTCGCACGGCTGAGCCCGGCCCGGCCCCGCCCTCCGCGCAGGCCCCGCCCACCCCTCCGCCAACTCTCGCGAGACTCCGCGATCGCGCCCCCCCCCCCCCCGCCCCTTCTGCCCCCACCCTCCCATCGCTCCGGCCCCTCCCCTCGCGCGCGCCCCCGCGCCATGCGGCCGCGCCCCCGATAGGCCCCTTTCGGCCACGCCCCCCTCTAGCCACGCCCCTCTCGCGCGCCCCCGCGCCGCGCGGCCGCGCCCCCCGCTAGGCCCCGCAGGCGCGGCCCGGCCCGGCCATGCCGGCCAAGAGGAAGCCGGTGCTGCCGGCCCTCAACATCGCCCCCAGCGCCGCCGAGGGGCCGAGCCCCGACGGCTCCGCCGAGTGAGTGAGTGGTGGCGGGGCCCGTCCAGCCTGCGCCGCGCCCGGGGGGGGCGCTCGGGGATCGGGGCGGCGGGGGGGAGGGTGGGGAGGGAGTGCGATAGGCCCGGCCCGGCGCGGGGGTGTCCGGGCCGGGTGTGCTGGGGGCGGGGAAGGGGGTGCCCGGGATGGCGGAGGGGGCCGGGCGCCCCTGAGGCCCGGGGTGTGTGGGGAGCGGGCGCGCCGGGCTGGGGCCTTGGCGGGGGGTAATGGGGGCGCTGGGGGGGGGGAAGGGCTGCGGTGGGACAGTCCCGATGCGGGGCTGGGAGGGGGGAATTAAGGGCCGGGCAGCGAGCGGGAGGGAGCAGCTGGAGCCCGCGGGCCGGGGGGCTGGGCAGCAGGTGCTGGGGGAGCACAGCCGCCCCTTTGTGCTCGGATGGGGAGGGGTGTGGGTTGGGGTGGGGGGTTGCTGGACACCCTGGAAAACCCTTCTCGTGTTTCCCAAGTGTCTGGGGAGGGTGTCATGGTTCTCCCCAGGCTGCTTCTTTGAAGGGAGGAAGGGTTTCCCTTCTCCTTGGCTTCCCCGAAGCCTTGGCTGCACTGAAGCTCTGCTCCTGGGGAGCTGGGCAGATAGGGCACCGTGGGGCTGGCTGTCGGTGTGACCCAGTCAGCACCGGGGCTGGGCCTTGCCTCTCTCCAGAGCTTTGCTGTAGCCTCACTGCTCCTTCAAGGGCTGAGTACAGCTCAGATGATGGTTTTCAGTTCATCCCCTCCACTTCCCTAAAAAAAAACCCAACCCACCCCATGCAGTCTCCTGACGGTCTCTCCCTTCTCCTCCCCTCTCCAGGGCAAACCTGGTGGACCTCCAGAAGAAGCTTGAGGAGCTCGAGCTGGACGAGCAGCAGAAGAAGCGCCTGGAAGCTTTCCTCACACAGAAAGCCAAAGTGGGCGAGCTGAAGGACGATGACTTTGAGAGGATCTCCGAACTGGGGGCTGGCAACGGCGGCGTGGTCACCAAAGTGCAGCACAAACCCTCAGGGCTCGTTATGGCACGGAAGGTAATAAGGGAGTGAGAGGAGCGGGCTGTGGCTGTGCGCTGGAGAGCACCTGGTGCTCTGGGAGAGCCACGTTTGGTTGGGGTCTCTCCCCAGTGACCCATCTGCCCCTCAACCACCTGGCCTGGGTCAGGACCACGGTCCCAGCTGCCTCCAGCTAGGTTTTAGGTGGAACCTCTTCTGCTTTGTCTCTGTGAGCGACCTGGCCGCTCTGCCTGTCCTTGAGTCCCCTCAGGAGAGGCCGTGCTCTCTGTGACAGGTCCCTGGCATTTTGGAGCACCTTCTTCTTCTTCTTCCCAGTGAAGCTGCTTCTATTGAGCTGGGTAAGAGCAGACCTCTTGAGGGTCCTAAGTGGTGGCTAACAAGGACTGGAATTGGTGGGTGGAGGGAAAGGGGCTGCTCCTGTACAGAGAGGAGGTTGCTGCCTGTGTTCCTCACCCCTCCCTGCCCAATCAACATAGTTCTGAGCAGCCATCACAGCGATTTGTCTCAGGCCTGGGTTCATAGGTGATGTCTTTCACTGTGGTGCCCTGTAACAGAAAAGTAGGAGGTGCCTCCTCTGCCTCTTGGAAAAGGCAGGGCTCGATGAGGATGGTCCATAGGGCAGCTTCCATGGAAGTCTGTGTTCTTACCTGCTGTTGGGATGCTTTAGTGGGTCTCCAGGAGCAAATCTGCTTCTCAGCTGTGGGTGAAGCCACCTTCCTAGACCCTTCCAGGCCATTTGATTGCATTGGGTGTCACTGGGTGGTCTGGAGATTGTCAGGAGCTCTGCTCTCAGAAGCTGAAGCCAAGGCAAGCTGCAGTGCCACTGCCCTTCCTTCAGAGACCTGCTTTTATAGGTCTGTGGGACAGACAGACAGACAGACATCCCTGGGGTTGTGTGTCCTGTGGCTTATGGTGACTGCAGCTCTTTTTTCCCACCCTGCCATTGTGTTTCCCAACCTCTGGCTTCCCTCATCCCAGCTGTGGTAACAGAGCACGAAGAACCCCAGGAATAACCCAGCTGCTCTTTCTTTCACATGTCTAACCCTTTTTTGCCCCTTTTCTTTTCAAACTTCCCGTGGTTTCCTTGATACCAGAGCACCTCTTCTTACACCACCTCCAGAACCTGTGAAAATGGGCCTCTGTGCTGAGTCAGATCTGCATCAAGCTCCTCACTTGTCCTTCCACGCTGTGTCCCTGTGTGGTCTCTGCCTGTTAGAGACCCGCAGTCACGAAGGGGCTGCTGATGTGCTTGGCATCTCCTCACCCTTTAGCCTGGATGTTGGTCTGTGGATGTCCTGGTTTCAGTGGAGCAGTACAAAACCCTTCTAGGGGAGCTCTGCCTCGACATCCCCTTTGGTTCTTTGCTTTGGATTTGTTCCTGTAGCTCCTGCAAGGGCTTGTTTGGGTTTTTTCCCCCTTCTTTTTGAAGTGTTACACCTCAAATATTGATGATGATGATGATGATGATGATGATTATTATTTCTTTTCTTTCTTTCTTTCCTGGCAGCTGATTCATTTAGAAATCAAACCAGCCATCAGGAATCAGATTATCCGGGAGCTGCAGGTGCTGCATGAGTGTAACTCCCCATATATCGTGGGGTTCTACGGAGCCTTCTACAGCGATGGAGAGATTTCCATCTGCATGGAGCACATGGTGAGGCCCCTGCTCCTTCCTCCTCCTCCTCCTCTGCTCCTGGGACTGTTTTAAACCACTTAGCTTTGAAATCACAGGGTGCCAGCAGCTCCCACCAGCCCCTTGTGTTGGGCACCGCTGTGGGGCTGGTAGAAGCTGTCATGCTTCTGCTTAGGTATTGAAGTGGCAGAGTCACTGGCTTGTTGGAAAGCAGAAGCAGAGGTCTGGGGGTTGGCCAAACGGAAATGGTGTAAACCTGCAGCTCTAGAGACGCTCACTGTGAAGCATGACACCCTTTTCTGTCCTCTCTGGAGGAGAATCGCCTTGTCTCTCTTCTGGATCAGTGCTGACAGCATCATCTTTGCGTTTCCTGCTGAGGGAGGGGGGGGAGAGGAAGCTCAGAACTAGCAGCAAGAAGCTGAGCTGGTAGGAGATAGCATTAAAGAGTTTACCACTAGAAGCTTCAGCTCAGGTCTCTGGAAAGAGTCCAGAGGAGGCTACAGAGATGCTGAAGGGCCTGGAGCATCTCCCCTGTGAGTAAAGGCTGAGGGAGCTGGGGCTGTTCAGCCTGGAGAGAAGAAGACTAAGGGGGGACCTGATTAATGTTTATCAATATCTTAAGTATGGGATGCAGGGGGAAATGGCCAGCCCCTTCTCAGTGTCTGTGGGGACAGGACAAGGGGCGATGGGCTCAAGTTGGAGCACAGGGAGTTCCACCCCAATCTGGGGAAGAACTTTTCCCCAGTGAGGGTGAGGGAGCCCTGGGCCAGGCTGCCCAGGGGGTGTGGAGTCTCCTTCTCTGGAGAGATTCCAGCCCTGTCTGGACACCGACCTGTGCAATATGAGCTGGGGAGCTGCTCTGGCAGGTGGGTTGGACCTGATGATCTCTTGAGGTCCCTCCCAACCCCTG
The DNA here is from genome assembly GCA_022605955.1 of Rallus limicola. Classification (NCBI taxonomy): domain Eukaryota; kingdom Metazoa; phylum Chordata; class Aves; order Gruiformes; family Rallidae; genus Rallus; species Rallus limicola. The sequence continues at coordinate 2,039,603 of JAKCOZ010000047.1, read as the reverse complement.
TGATTCTGTGATCTGCTTTAATTTTCTTTCCTGCTGTAGAAGGAACGTGCTTGGTACCGAGTTGTCTCAGCTGACCTGGGATGCTGCGTGCTCCTCCCTTACCACTCACCCTCCCTTGGCATGCTTCTCCCTACAGCCAGCTGCTGTGTTTTCTTGCTGGGGATTTGTGTGTTGATCCTTTGGATGGTCTTTATTTTAGGATGGTGGCTCTTTGGATCAAGTATTGAAAGAAGCCAAAAGAATTCCTGAGGAGATCTTGGGGAAAGTCAGTATAGCGGTGAGTCCCTGCAGCTCTTTGGGCTTCTGGAAGGGATTTTCTGGGCATGGTTTGGGAATAATGCTTGTGTTGCCTTGGGAAGTTTTCTCTGGTTCCCTCTAGGCCTGGCCTTGGGCAAGAAGAGGTGGTGTGTGTGAGGGAAGGGGGGAAACATGTTTCCAAGCACTCTTCAGAGCTCTGACCCTTTGAGTTGCACTGGTTGGTGCTGACTTCTCCTGCAGAAGATTTGGGAGAAGCTTTTTTGGGTGCTGAACCCAAGACCTGTCATTGACTTGGTGATTGAATTGCAAACTCTGAAACCCAGGGATCATAGAATCCCAGACTGGTCTGGGTTGGAAGGGACCCCAAGGATCACAGAGCTCCAACCCCCTGCCACAGGCAGGGACACCAACCTCCAGGCCTGGAGCTACACAAGGTTGCCCAGGATATGCTGTGGGGTGGCTTTCCTCTCCGAGCTGAGGTGTGCCAGCAACCAGACTGCAAGTCCTGCTGAAGGGAAAGCACTTCCCTTCCCAGCTCTCATCTCATCCTGTCTTTGGTTTCCTTCTAGGTTCTGAGAGGCTTGGCCTATCTGAGGGAGAAGCACCAAATCATGCATAGAGGTGAGAGGAGGAACCTAAAAATAACTGGTGGTGGTGCAGGAGCCCTGTGTCTTACCTAGAGTCGTGTTTACACTCTCCTCTCTCCCTGTTGCCAGACGTGAAGCCTTCTAACATCCTGGTTAACTCTCGAGGAGAGATAAAGCTCTGTGATTTTGGGGTCAGTGGCCAACTCATTGACTCCATGGCAAACTCTTTTGTGGGAACTCGGTCCTACATGTCTGTAAGTTCCTTTCCACTTTCCTCTAGGGTTGTTTTTTTTTGGGGGGGAGGGTTTATCTGGGTTCAGCTCAGCTCTTGCAGAATCAGCGTGTAGAGTCCCATTCGCTCAGGGTTTTGCTCTGTGTTTCCATCCTCACCCTGACTGCCCCAGCCCCAGTTGGCGTTGGGGGTGAGCCCAGTGCTTCTACTGGAGAAGCAGCCACCTCCACGTCCTCCCAAGGTGTTGGCATCTTGTTTTCTTCAGCCTGTGCCTGGATAGCAGTGGAAGTGCAGAGACTTGCAAAGATGTTTTGGATCCTCCAAATAAGCCCATGGTTTCTTTTGGCAAGTGCTCATGGCTTCAAAAAACCCTCTTCTCTTCCTGTGTGGGAAGCTCCACCTGTGAAAGGGAGCTCAGGGGGGGTACAGGTGTTGGTACACCCACCTCCTCTGCTGCTTTGGGTGCACTTGCTGGCAAAACAGGGGCAAAAAAGTCTGGGGCAGGAAGGGTTTGGTGGAGGCTGAAGGGAAATTAAAGCCAAGAGCTGGCTGTGCCCCTCCTTTAAACGAGGCTTCACATCAGTGCTGGAGACAATACGGTGTCTACAACAACAAAATGCCTTCCTGGCTGGTTCTGAGCCCCCAGGACCTGCTGGGTTGGGGAGGGGGATGGGGGCTATGAGCAGTGGGGTGGTAGGGAAGCTGTCAGACTGTGCTGAGCTCTGAGCTGCCCTCGTATTTTGGGAATGGTTATTCAAGTAGTGTTATAGTTAGACAGGGGCTATTTAAAAGTAGTATCTCCCTCACACTCAGCCGCTGGCTCTGGGCAGCTGACTCAAAGCTGCCAGTGTGGGTGACTTGCATTTGATTAGATTTTTTTTTTTTGAGGGGGGTTTTAAATGTAGATTTCTTCATTTTTAGTCTTATTTTTCTTCTTTTAATGGTAAAAGCCTGGAGTGGATTGTCTGCTCTCCTGGGATTCCTTTGGGTATTAACAGGAACAAATTGGGAAAAGGTGAAAAGAGTGAGGGGAAATGTTAATAAATTGGGTTTGTTAGATGTCTGTGTGCAGAGAAATCGATTCCAGCCATGTGCTCTGGACTCATGAGGATAAGCAGCTGTAAATGCTCCTCAGCCATAGCTGTGGAGAAGGTGCCTACAAGTGCTTTATGTTTGCACGGGATATTTCATAGAATCCCAGCCTGGTCTGGGTTGGAAAGGACCCCAAGGGTCACAGAGCTCCAACCCCCTGCCACAGGCAGGGACACCAACCTCCAGGCCTGGAGCTACACAAGGTTGCCCAGGGCCCCAGCCAACCTGGCCTTGAACACCCCCAGGGATGGGGCACCCACCCCCGCTCTGGGCAGCCCCTTCCAGCCCCTCCCCACTCTCTCTGCACAGAACTTCCCCCTAAGATCTCCTCTAACCCTTCCCTACTCCAGCTTCACTCCATCCCCCTTGTCCTGCCAGGCTCTGCCCTTGAACAAGCTGATTCCCCTCCTGTTCCTCTGCTCCCTCCAGGCACTGGGAGGCTGCAATGAGGTCCCCCCACAGCCTTCTCTTCTCCAGGCTGACCCAGCCCAGCTCCCTCAGCCTCTCTCTGTAGGGGAGCTGCTCCAGCCCTCTAATCATCTTCCTTGCCTTTTCTGCCCCCTCTCCAACACTCCTACACCTATTTCCTTGCCCATGACCCCCTTCAGGACAGAGCTTTCCCCTGGAGAAGAGCTGAGATGGAGAGAGGGGATCAGGATATCGAGCCTCACCTGTTTTAATTTCAGGCTGGGAGGGATTTCATGACTTCTGCACGTTGGTGCTCTGTGTCACCGGGTGCTCTCCATCATCTCTCCTTCCAGCCCGAGCGGTTGCAGGGCACCCACTACTCGGTCCAGTCCGACATCTGGAGCATGGGTCTGTCGTTAGTGGAGCTGTCGATCGGAAGGTACCCAATCCCCCCGCCAGACTCCAAGGAACTGGAAGCAATATTTGGCCGTCCCGTGGTGGACGGGGCAGAGGGAGAAGCTCACAGCATCTCGCCGCGGGCCAGGCCCCCAGGACGCCCCGTCAGTGGTAGGGGGCTGTCGTATGCATTGGAAACCAAACCCAAACCCAACCAAGCAGCTGTGGGGGAGAAGGGGGTTTGGGTTGTGTTGGGTTCAGCTGGGTTAGCCAAAGGTTTTGGGTGAGGTTGTGGTGGGATGGTGAGTTTCTTGGGAGGCCGCTCTCTGCGGAGTGATGGCAGTGCTCTGGCTGGCTGCTGTGGAGATTTGTAGTCCCTGAATGAAGGGGAAGGTGAGGAGATGGCTCTCAGGACACCAGCCAGGCTCTGTTAAGATTTATTTTTTTTTTTGGAAGAGCTCAGTTCATCTCCCTTTGGACCCTGCCACGTCCCACGAGAAGGCTCAAGCTACCCCACGTGCTGGGGACGGTGCCGGCTGTTGGCACTGGGACCCCTTGGAGATGCTTTGAGGGACACCACCGCAGCACATGTTGCTCCTCAGGCCGTGCCTGTGCTCCCAACAGGTTCCTTACAAGCCAGGACAAGTGTTTTGGGAATGGCTTTGCTGGGAGCACTTGTACAAGTCCCAAATCAGCATGAGTGCACCAAGGATGCTCCTCTTGAGCCATTTGCTGGGAAGCAGAAGGCTCTAGAAGCTCTGCCTGCCACAGCAGATGGTCTGGTACTCTCCAAATGTTCCAAGCTAGGAAATAAACCTGGACTATAGGCACAGTGGAAGAAAGCTGAGATTTCAGAATGCATTTATGGGTTTCTCTTGGTAATTTGGGGGGGGGGGGGGGGAGGGGTGGATGTCTCTGCCTCTCCCAGCAAAAGTCCCACACATACTTTTCCCATGAAATGAAGCCCTTGGCTGGCCCTGAACAGCCTCTCACCGTTGTTTTTGTCATCTTAACCATGCAGGCCATGGGATGGACAGCCGGCCTGCCATGGCCATCTTTGAACTGCTGGATTATATAGTTAACGAGGTGGGTGTTTCTGTATGGTTGGCTCTGCTGGGCTTCTCTGAGGTGCTGCAGCATCGTGCCCGCTCTGCTGAGTCAGGGTGAGCTCCTGCACCTTTGCTGTAGCAGGGGCTTTTCAGGGCTCTGAGCTGTGCTGGGCTCCTTTCCCCCTCCCCGTTCCCTCTCACCATCTTTTCATGTTGCAAAAGCATCTCTGGGTTTGGAGTGAGACTCTGCAGAGCTCAATACCCTCGGGAGAGGGAAGCTCTTGGCTGTATTGACCATCTCTTCTGCACAGAAGATGCTGAGGTCACGTGTGTTTTGGCTGATGAAGCCCTTTGAACAGGGGTGATGGGTGCTAAATCCCCAGGCTGAAATATCCATCCCCCCAGGCAGTGGGAAGAGCCACTTTCCCCTTTCAAGGTGGTGGGACCTGACCCCTAATTATAATTTCTGGATCACCTTCATCCCCCATAGGTGTTGTCAGAGCTGGGATTTGGGAGGTTGGATCCCAAACTGTGACTCTGCAACTTTGGCTTCCCATTTTTAGCAGCAGCTCCACGTGGGGTCCTGACTGAGGGAATTGATAGTTCATAGTGGTTTCCATGTGTCAGCCCCCCCAGCTGCACCTGGTTCTGGGGCAGGGGTTTGCTGCCAGGGGGGAGAAACACAGGGAGCAGTTCTCTGGTTTCAAAGGACAGCATGGAGGAAGAGGAGGAGGAGTAGGAAGAGGAGGAAGGGGAGGAGGAGGATGGCTGTAGAGCACAGCTTTTTGCAGCTCATCAAAGCGTGTAGGTGACGCTGATTTTATTTTTTTACCCATTAATACCCAGTGCTGAAGAAAAACCCTTCTCCTTTTCTCCCCAGCCACCTCCCAAGCTGCCAAATGGAGTTTTCACACAAGATTTCCAGGAGTTTGTAAATAAATGGTAAGGATTTCTGCTCTGGCTGAAGGTGGAGGCCTGTCCCTGCTCTGTACCTGCTGCTCCACCCACAGCATTTGGTGTAACACAATGTTCTCCGTGGGTGATTCTCTCCCTGGTGGTAGTGTCTCCCTGTGTTGTGCTGGAAACTCCTGCCTTGGAGAAAGATGGAATAAAAGTGGTTTATTCAGTTTATTCCCAGTGATGCTTTAGCAGTGTTGCAGCACTTTCTAAAGCTGAACCCAGAGCAGATCACTGTGGTGTGACTCACAGCCCAGTGGGCACGCAACCATCGACTTCCAGACCTTCTCATGCGGGGAGGGGGGACACTTTGGAGGTGCTGCTGCAGCTCCCATTAAAGCCCAGAGATTGAGCATTGTAAAAATCAGTAGGTTATCATGTTAGGTCCTGCTCCGTTTGCAGGGCACAATTCGTCCTGTCTAAATGTCTAGAAGAGACATATCCTGCTGCTCTCCCTGGGAGCTGAGCTGTTGGAGATGATATTTCCAAGTCATTTCCAAGCTCCTGGGGAAAACAGCCAGAACAAGTAGCTTGGGGTGAAGCTGGAGACCTCTCCAGTCAGATAACTGGTTCCCCCACAAGAAACATCTCAGCACTGGTTTTTTTTTTTTACTCTCCTCTTCTTCTCATTTCAGCTTAATTAAAAACCCAGCAGAACGGGCAGATCTGAAGATGCTGATGGTAAGTGAGGGGAGCAATTTTCTTTCCACAGTGGGGTGGCACCAGATCTGCTGGCTGCTGCCCCGTCCCTGTCTGTGCTTCTCTTGCCCGAAACTCCCAGGCTGAGTTTAAGATGAGTTAGAGCCCAGGAGAGGGAGTGACTCACCTTTGATTCAAAGGGAGTGATGGTATCTATCCCATGAGGAGCCTGGGGTGGGAACCACCCAGCTGTCCCGTGTCTGCAGAGAGCTGCCTGGGACAAACATTTGCCTCCTGAGCTGGGCAGGTGGATATTTGGGTGAAATATTGAGCCAGCAATGTGGGCTCACAGCCCAGGAAGCCAACTGTGTCCTGGGCTACGAGCAGCCCAATTAGGGTGAGGGAGGGGGTTCTGCCCCTCTGCTCTGGGGAGATCCTGCCTGGAGCGCTGCGCCCAGGTATGAGGTTCTCAGCACAAGGAAGATTTGGACCTGCCCCAGCTGTGAAGATGATGAAGGAGCTGGAGTATCTTTCATGTGAGGTCAGGGGGAGAGTTGGGATGGAGATTAAGAAGGATGTGGGGAGGGCTTTGAGCCCTTTCCAGTCCTTTGAGGGTCTCCAGGAGAGCTGGAAGAGGGGCTGGTGCCCAGGGCAGGGAGAGCCAGGCCCAGGGGAATGGCCTTCAGCTGCAGGAGGGGGATGGAGAGGGGCTGGGAGGCAGAAATCCTTCCTGGGGAGGGGGAGACCCTGGCACAGGGTGCCCAGAGAAGCTGGGGCTGCCCCTGGATCCCTGGCAGGGCTCAAGGTTGAGTTGGATGGGGCTTGGGGCACCCTGGGCTGGTGAGGGGTGTCCCTGCCTATGGCAGGGAGACTCTGGGTGGCCTGAGGGACTCTCCAACCCAAACTGGTTGGATTCTGTGATTTAGTTACAGTAAAATTATATCAAATACATAGAGAGAGGTCCTTTCCCACCCAAGCCATTCTACAAGCCCAGTTTAACTATGGTGACCTCGACTTTCCTCCTTGCATCATGCTGGTCACCCTGAGCTCCATCTGGGTGCTCCGCTGTAGCCCTCGCAGAGGAGGTGGCCAGTGTCCTTGCATGAGGGTTGTCCTGCCTATGCTTCCCATTACCTCCTGTCCCTGGGGAGTGGGGTTTGCCCCAGGGTTTGGGGGAACTGCAGCATCATCCTCTACCCACCCATACAGAGCAGTGGCTTGGTCTGCTGGGTCATGCAGGCTCCACTCTCCTTTACGCCCCCCTCGTTCCTGTGCCAGCATGTTGATGGACGTGCCCAGCACGGCTTAAAAACCCAGCCATGGGGCTGCAAGGAACAAAGAACCACCTCAAACTTGGCTTTTGGTGCCTGAGAACAGCGTGAGCTGTCCCAGCAGGACATCTCCTCGCTTCTCCAGGGTCTCACCCACAGCACCCCCAGGGACCGGCTTTGGGGAACCGGGGCCCAGTGAGGGTGATGTTCCTGACTGTCCCTTTCCCCCTTGCAGAGTCACACCTTCATCAAACGCTCTGAAGTGGAGGAGGTGGATTTCGCCGGCTGGCTGTGCAAAACGCTGCGGTTGAACCAGCCCAGCACACCCACCCGCGCTGCCATGTGAGGCCTGAGCGACCGCCCGGTGTCAGTACATCTGCCTCTTGTCACCATTTCCTCCCCTTCAGTAAATGACAGAACTTGCCCTCCTTCCTTCTCCCCCCTCCTCACCCCGGCCCCTTCTCGCCTCATGCCCCAGCAGCAAAGCACCGTCCCTTCAGAAGGGCCTTTCTTGGCTGCACCCCCTCTTTTCCCCCCTCACCCCTCCCAGCCAAAACAGGGTTGGTTTCTTTGGATGTGGGGGTGTTCCTGGCCTCTCTGCTCCAGCTCTGGAGCTCCTGACACTTGGGACAACGTGGTGCTGCTTAACGTTTAATTTTCCTTTTGGGGTTTGGTTTTTCTTTTGGAGACACGTTCACTTGGGTTAAAAGAAGCAAAAAAAGGGGGAGGGGGGTTGTGTGTGTGTGTGTGAGTGTGTGTGTGTGTGCACACGTGTGTGTGTGTGAGATGGGACCTGGACAGCAGAGGTTTTGGCTTTTCCCCCATCCCTGGTTTTCATGGGGGCAGAGAAAATGGTGGGGCCAGGGATGGAGAAACCCAGTCTCAGGTGGCCTGACACAGCGTCATCGTCCTGCCCCGGAGTGGCTGGGGGTGAAGTGGGTGTCCTGGCTGCTGTGAGCAGGCCTGTGGGGTGATTTATGGCTTAGCCAGAGAAGAGCAGAGTGGTGAGCTCCCTCCTGGCCTGTCTGGTGGTGGAGGAGAGGTTCGTGTGGTGGCTGCTGAGGGGTTGTAAGGCCCGGCCTTGTCACAGGCCCGGCCTTGTCATACACTTGATGTTTTAGTGAAGGGTCTGGATCAGCTGAGCACAGGCTGAGCTCTGAGCTGGTGGTGGGAGCCCTGGGGTGGGTGTGAGTGGCTCCCCTGGGACTGCAGCTCCCGAGTGAGTTGTGGCTGGCACCTTTGGGTGCTGATGTGAGATGAGAGCCTGGGCTTTCTTTCCCTGGCTCCTTCCCTGGGCAGAGAGGTGGGAGGCAGAGCCCTGCTGTCTCCATGGCCAGGGCAGAGTGGGGCTAGCCTGGGAGTGAGCTCCCTCCTGACCCCATCGTCTTTTGGGGACAAGGACAGACGGATGGATAAGCCCCTCCAGGCTTTCAGTTTGACCCTCCAGCTCCTCTCACCCAACCCAGGAGTGGCCTCAGTGATTGTGGCTGTACCCCAGCGCTGCTGGTCGGACCCTCCATCCCGCTCCCCTCCCCAGGAGGAGCAGGGTGTTTTGGCTGTGGGTGAACCCACCAGCCAGACCCTCCGTGTCCTGAGCCCCTGGGTTTTTGGAAGGCTACCTCGGCCTGATGTCCCCTTGCAGAGCCCCTGGGGGTCGGGGGGGCTGAACTCTGGTGCAATAGCTGGATCCATCCCCAGCTACAGTGTGGGGGTGGCAGCTCTCACCTCTTTTTCCACCACCTAAGTGTTTTTGGGTGACTTACCCCCCTGTTCCCACACCTGGGGCTCCATGATCCCCAAGTTCCCCCCCACCTCCCCCCCCCCTCCGGAGGAGATTTTTGGAAGCTTGGTGAGATTTTTTTTTTGTGGTTCTCATCTTTTATTTTTTTGGCTGGGGTTTGGGTTTTTTGGAGTGTTTTTTCACCTCTTGGGTTGGTGGGTGATGTTCCCTCTGCCTGTGCTCAGGTCCCACTATACCAGCCCCCCCCCCCCCCCCCAAAAGAAAGCTCTCTGATTTGGTCACCCCAAACCCCTTGTACCCATTTCTTTCCCTCCCCTTCCAGGGTGAAGGCACTACCCTGTTTGGGGGAAGCGTGGGGGGTGGCTGCGTCCCCTCCCTAAGGCAAACCCACCATGGGGGGGGAGGAGTTGACACCCCAGATTTGAGGGGGGAGAGGGGAGGAGAAGGTCTGTGCTTGCTGCCTCAGCTCACGGGTGGGCAAGGCACCCCGGAGCTGCGGGGTGCTTGTCATTAACGGTTAAATTAAGTGGGAGAAGGGGAACGGGGACAGTTCATAAAGCTTTAGGATATTTACAGGTTGGTTTTGGTGCTGGGTTTTGGAGGAGGAGGAAGAGGAGGAGGAAGCTTATCGAGCGTTTTGTTGGTGCAATTTTAATTATTTTTTTTTTTAAACTCGGTATTTTCATCATGGAGAGAAAAAAAAATAAAAAAATAAACAATAAACGGCACTTTACATTTACAGGCCTTTCCTCGTCTTGGATGTGCCCAAAGTGGCTTTTAACTCTTGCCAAGCTGGAAGCCCAGCAGGTCCCCTGCTTGTGGACACAGCTCTGGCTGGGATGAGCCGGGGGCTCTCGCTGGGATGAGGCTCTGGCTTGGCCTTGCTGGGGGGCTCTGGCCTGGATGAGCCAGGGGCTCTCGCTGGGATGAGGCTCTGGTTTGGCCTTGCCAGGGCCTCTGGCTGGGCTGGGCCAGGGCCTCTCACCAGGATGAGCCGGGGGCTCTCTCTGGGATGAGGCTCTGGATTGGCCAAGCTGGGGGCTCAGGCTGGGCTGGGCTGAGGCCTCTCGCCAGGATGAGCCAGGGGCTCTGGCTAGGCCGGGCCAGTGGCTCTCTCTGGGATGTGTTGGTAGCTCTGGCCAGGATGAGCCAGTGGCTGTGGCTGGGCCGTGCTGGTGGCTCCCTCTGGGATGAGCTGGGGGCTGTCACTGGGATGAGGCTCTGGCTGGGCTGTGCTGGGTGCTCTGGCCTGGATGAGCCAGAGGCTCCTACCGGGATGAGCCGGGGGTTCTCACTGGGACCTGTCAGTGGCTCTGGCTGGGACCAGCCGGTGGCTCTCTCTGGGCCGTGCTGGTGGCTCTGGCCACGCTGCCCATCAGCTGCCTCCAGTGGAAGAAGGCAATAACGGAATTATCTTGGCACGAGGCAGCCCTGGCCAGAAAGGAAGCAAAGGCTGAGGATGGTGCGATGCCCTGAATCCTGCCTCAGGCAGGACGGGCCCACCTCTGAAATATTTTGGGGTAAAATAGTCACAGTTTTTAAATATTTGGGGGGATAAGAGGCAAGGGGGGGTGATGGTGGTGTGAAGCTGGGCTCTACCAGCCCGGCACAGCTGTGAAGAACAGCTTTATTTTGCAGGGTTTCTGGGCCATGAGCGATGCTGGGGCTCTGGGGAGGTGATGCTGGGTGCCCAGCTCAGTGCTGACCCTCTCCCCGTGGGGTCCCTGCTGTGAAACTCCCATGGTGATGCTTTAGGGGGGGTCCTGGTAGGGCTTGTTGAGTTGCTGTGGGGTCCCCTGGGAGTCTAGGCTGCCCTGCAGAGACCGGGAGAAACTCACTGCACCCGTGGGAGCTGTGGCATGTTTAGGTGAGGGTTAGGAATTTGAGGGGGGGTCCTGGGGGCCCACAGGCTGGGCATGAGCACGGCCCCTGCGGCACAGCAGGGGTTTTGGGGTGCAGGGAGGAAGGGGTGCAGGCAGGGGTGGGGGAAGGGCTGTCCCCCAGCCCTGCTTCTTTTGCTGGGATGGGATTGGGGGGGGGGGTTAGGGTCCTGCCACCCCCCCCCCAATATGTGGGTGCTCTCCCTATCTGTGTTATAGGTAATTTTGGGGTGACCCTGGTGAGGGAAGGGCCTGCGGGGGGGCCACGGGGCCAGGCTGGGACTCCATGTTTAGGCGGGGGGGCTCTGGGCGTGCCCCCGGCTATGGCGGGGGAAAGCGAAAGCAGCCGGCGAGCGTGCGGCTGCCGGCGCATGGCAGGGCCCAGCCCTGGGGTGCAGCCTGGGGGGGGGCCCTCAGCCCAACCCCCCACCCCAGCCCTCTGTACCCCCCTCCCTGCCTCCTCCCCCACACACGCTGTGCCCCCCATCTGACTCCCAGCTGGGTTTCCCCACTCTGCCTCGGTTTCCCCACCTGCAGAACAGGGTTATCGTAACCAACCCCCCTATACTAACACCCCTCTGGCCCCCCTCTCCCCCCCTCCCAGGCTCCTACCGGCTGGGGAGGGGGGGGGGTGCAGGGTGAGTAGTGTGGCCCCCCTTTGGAGGTGCTGAGCTGAGTTTAAGGGAAGAAATGGGGAAATCCCTGGGTGCTGGGCTGAAGCAGAGGCCCCTGGGAGCCCCGGGGGGGTCTCTCACTCATAGCCTTTCCTTTTCTTTCTCTTCCTTTAATTATTATTAGTATTAATTATTATTAATCCAACCTCTTCCCTGGCCTCTTCCCGGCTGGGTGCCCCCGGGCAGCCCCTGCTCCCTCTGGCTAACCTGGCTCGGCAGGGACCTAACCTGAGGAGCCGTTCACTCTGGAGCCTAATGGTGGGGAGTTACTGGTGAGCCGGAGCTCGGGGGGGGGGGGAGGGGGGGTGGGGTGGGGTGGGTGGAGGTTGGGGGGGGTTGCAGTTGCCATCCTGCCCCCCCCTCGGGGGTGGCTCTGACGGGTTTGTCCTGTCCCCTGTCCCTGCCCCGCTGGCTCCCAGCCCACCACTGACCTTGGGACTGTCCCCTTCCCCGCGTGGGTGGGGGGGGGGGGGCAGTGGGAGATCCGGAGGGACAAGGGGGGAGGAGGGGTGACATACGTGGGGAGGGGGGGGGGGGGCTGGGAGCTCGAGTGTCCTGCGGGGAGGGGGGTGACACAAGAGGGGAGGTGCCCTATGGGGTGACGCGGGGGGGGGGGGGGGGGGCACGATGGGGCGGGGAGAGACATTCTGGGGAGGGGGACCCGAAGGGGGAGGGGGCGCAGGGGCGCGGGGAGGGGCCCTGAGAGGTGACATGGAGGGAGGGGGGCGCCGCGGCGAGACCCGGGGAGGAGCCGGAGGGGAGAGGGGGGGGAGGGAGCGGCGACACGGGGAGCGCGGTGCGGGGCAGGGGCTGAGGGGGCTCTTAAAGGGCCCCCGCGCCCCCCCCCCCCACCACCGCCCGCCCTTCCCACGCGCGGAGCCTCGCGCTGCGGGGGGGCGCCCCCCGCCGGCTGGGAGGCTGCGCCCCGAGGCGGCGGGTGCGGGGGGGGGCGGCGGGCGGGCGGGCGGGGGGGGGGCGGCGCGCGGCCCCTTTAAGAGCGGGGCGGCCCCGGCCGGAGCAGGAAGGAGCCGCATACGGGCCTCGGCGAGCAGCTCCCGCGGGGCGGCCAGAGCCTGCTCCGCCCGCCCGCACGGCTCGGCCCGGCTCGCCTCGGCACGGCGCGGCCCGCTCCGCTCGCTCGGACCGCTCGGCCCCCGCCCGGTACGGAACGGAACAGGGGGGCTCGGGGGGCGGCGGGAGTGGGAGGGGGGGGGTATGTCCGGGGGAGCAGGGGAGAACAGAGGCCCGACCCTTCCCCCCCGACTCCCCCCGGTGCCGGCACGGGGGTGGGGGTGGGGTGTGTGAGGAGGGGGTCGGGGGGGCTTCGGGCCGGGGGGGGGCCGGGGCGGGGCAGCGGCCCCCCCCCCTCCCCTTCCCCCTCCCCCCTCCCGCCTGCATACGTTGTACTTGGCCGGGCCGTGCTGGGGGGGTCGTGGGGGGGGGGGGGGGGGGGGGGGGGGGGAAGGGCCCTGCGGGGAGGGGGGGGCGCAGCGCGGTGGCTCCTGGGAGTTGTAGTTCGGCGTCCGCGCAGCCCCACAGGTGCGAGGGAAGGAGCGGACTACATTTCCCAGCCCGCCCTTCGGGCGCCAAGAGTGGGAGGCGTGTTGATGGGCAGCGGGCGGGGCCAATCGGGGCGCGCCCTCCGCCCCGCGTGCCCGCCCGCCCGCCGCCCGGCCCAATGGCGGGTGGGGTACGGGGTGGCCGAGGACAGGCGCGGCGGGGCCTGCGCTGCCTCCCCGGGCCGGCCCGCGCCCCCCGGCCCGGCCCCGGCCCCGGCCCCGGCTCTGCCTCCAGCACGGCCCGGCCAGGCCCGGTCTCCCCCTTTGCACGAGGGAGCCCGGGCGGCAGCCGCGGGCCCCGGACCTCGCCTCAGCGCCCCCCGCCCCCTCCCCCGCCCGGCCTCCATTGGCGGCGGCCCGCCCGGGGGAAGGGGTGGGGTCGTGGCGCCCGGCCAAGGCTCCCTGTGGGCCCCGCCGCCAGCGGGCTGCGGGGGGGCGGCCCGGCCCGACCCGGCGAAGGGGGAGGGGGGCCGGGGCCCGGCTGCTGGGTGGGGTCCCCCGGGGCGTGTGTCCTGCCGGCCGCGGCTGGGCCGACCCGTGCGGGGGCGCCGGACCGGGCCGCTCCCTTCGTCCCGTCCCCGCCGGGGCTTCCCCCGCCCGTCCCCGAGCACCCCAAGGTCGTCACCGCGGGGACCCGGCCTGGGGGAGCCCGGCCCGGCCCACCGGCTGTCCCCGGCTCTTCGTTCTCTGGCATGTTTTGGTTTGGGGCTGGTTTTCCCCCCCCCATCGCCCCCCCTCACCCCTTCCTTATCTCCCCCCGGCCGGCTCCGCACCCACCCCCGTGCGTAGAGCGGGGAGAGGGCGGTCGGGCGGCCGGCGGCCGTTCGCAGTGATAATCCCACCCTCCTACCCCCCCACCCCCACCCCGCCCCCCCCCCTCCTTCCTTCTCGGTGGTTGGGGCCCTGACAGCCGTCGGCCGGGCTCTCTGCGTGGAGGGCTGCTGGGGCAGAGCCGGGCGGGATAAGCCTCTCTCCCCACCGTAGACCTGCGCAGCGGTGAAGGCCGGTGAGGTGCTGTGGAGGTTGACATGAGGGCCAGCATCCCTCCCTCGCTCGCCATGGAGGGGAGGCCTCTTGGCTGAACCAAGGTTGTGACGCTTCCTTGGCTTTACCGTCCCCTGTCTTGACGCTCCTGAGTTTGAGGTGTTGGTTCAGGATCGAGCCTTCAGGTACCCGAAGCTCCTGAGGTAGAGCTGGAGGTTACCACCGGCTTCCCGGAGAAGGCTGCGTTTGTGAGGCTGGTGGCAGGAGGCAAAGTCCCAGCCGCATTGCTGAGGTGACCGTGGTCTGGAACTGGAGGCGAGCTGGTTGTTGCCTTGGGAAAGGGCTTTGTTGCTTGTGTTGTTTCAGTAGTATGAGGGGGAAAAAAGCCCTCAGACCTGCAGGTGGAGTGGGGCTCCCAGCACCTGGGGCTTCCTCTTACCAAAACTTTTCAACCCCGATGTCCCTGTGTTGAAAACAGCAGTTCCTGCTGTGGGCCAACATGACTGCTGGTACCTCATGTGGCTCTCCCTGGGTCTCTGCCGCTCTCAAGGAGACCCTCTTGCTTGCAGGGTGAGGAGGCTGGGCAGCAAAAGTTCCTCTCAGCTCAAGGACTCCTTGCTAAAAGTTTGCTGCTGGTCCGAGTTCAAGATTAGCTGCGTTCCCCGTGCTGTTAATTGTCTTGGCTATCGAAACCATAACTTCTTATATAAGTACTTTATAGACACGGGTAGAGAAGGTATCTGCCTGGAAGAATTTACAACCTAATGAGGGTTGAAGTGTGCAAGCATAGCAGCGGAGCTAAAAGGTCATCCCGTCATTTAAAAACGTGCTGGTTTGTTGGGTTGGTTGTTGGTCGGGTTGTTTCTTTCTTTATTTTTTTTTTTTTAATTTATTTCCTTATTTTTTGAAGGAATGTTTGATTCCTGAATGTTTCTGCTGGTCCTGGTTGGAGATCACGCTAGATGGGTGCTTCTGGAGGCTGACCAGGGAGACAGGCTGGCTTAGTTGTGATGATTTGCTGGATGATGTTCTTCTGGTTTTTGGGGTTTGTTTTTTTTTTTTTAAAGAAAAGAAGAGACAGTGAAACTGAGCAGTTTATTAGAGAGGAGCCATTCTTGTTTAATATTCATTCTGGCCCCTGTTTAGGCTTGTTCTGGTGAAAGAGGGAGTGAAGAGGCGCAACCCAAACATGGGTGAGACGGTGGGATTTTTCCACCGAGCCTTAATTGCGTTAGTAACTCAGGGGAGGGTTTTGCAAGGCATGAGCTCTTAATAAATTTGGTGGTGAATGAAAGTAGTTCTTCGCTTTCTGCTGACCCACAACTCCTTTTGTGCCTTTTAATATTATTTTAATACGTATTTTTTTTAACTCCTGCATCTTGTCACGTTGTGGTAGTGGCTCTGACAGTGGTCTTCGGTTGTGTCATAGAGCTTTTCTTTGTAGAGGCTGGGGGGGAGTGGTGGTGGTGGTGGGGAAGTCATTTGGCATGGTGAATGTGGTGGGTTTGCTTTGTGTTTGTTGACTTTTAAAGCAGAATTGAAAATTAGGGTTGTTTTTCCTGGTGTGAGAATCAGGATGTCGACACGGGACGTGAGTTGGGGGAAGAAGTTTTGCTCGTGTCAGGGCGCTGCGATGGTTTGGTTTCACTGAGACCTTGTTTGGTGGATAAAGGGTTGCTCAAGTGCTGAGAGAATTGAGCTCCCTGCAGGTGTCCAACCTAAATGTGGGGGGGGTGTGTGTGTGGGGGGGGGGAAAGGCCCTGTGAAATTCCTGGTCTGCATTTGAGACAGAGCCTAAATGCTTGAGAACTGCGGTTTAATCTTGATTAAAACTGACACTTGAGGGTTTTTTCCCAGTCTCAGGATGCTGTGTTTATTGAAAGAGAAGACTTCTGTGGCAAACAATTAGAATCCTCCTCGTTATCTTGCAAAGTCAGAGTAATAAACAGTTGCTCTTAACTATGCCCTCAACCAGCCCTAACCTCAAATTTGAAGAGACTGGTTTCAATCTGTAATTAAAAAGCCTTTTGACAAGCAGAACTCAGGGAAAGGGAGAAAGACAGCCAGTCTCTAGAAGTGTTTGTACCCAATCCCCCGTGACCTTTTGATCCAAACTGGGCTGTGTTTGTGTCCGGTGCTGCTTCCCGAGCAGCATGAGAGGCTTGTCTGTGTGTGCATCCCAGTACCTGTGCCTGGAGCATCCATCCGGTCCCGGAGGAGCTCCGGTAGGACGTCAGAGCGGGAGTAAACGAGGTCAGACAAGCATCGGGATCCTCTGCGAGTATCCAGGGACAATTGTTTCTCACCCAGCTCCCTGGGCCGTATCGTTTTTCCTCTGTGCATAGTTTCAGTTTCCCTGCCTCCCCGGTGTCACCGCTGGCTCCTGTAGCACGGTTCAGATGTGACTTGTCTAACGGTGTGAACAGAGCGAATTTGTTGTGTGCCTTGGAATTGTGGCTGGGCTCTTTCCCCCTCAGAGACCCAGCCAGTCTTGGGGGGGGATGGGACTGGGAAATCTTCCTGCAAGATCTCAGGCAGCAGCCCCAGGCTGCAGGTGGAAGGAAACTATAGGGATCAGCGTCCTCCCTTCATGTGACAAGGTGCGAGAAACTGGAAACTGGTGTGAGCTGCCCCGTGGCTGCAGGTGGGAGCCAAGGCCACGTCGGTGAGATGAGCTGCAGATCCCCTGGCAATCAGTGGCTTTCTGACGCCGTTGCTTCGTGGATCCCTTAAAAACTGTGTCCTCCTGGACTGTTGGGAGTGTGATCTCCCTGACAACAGCCTTGCCCTCTCAAATACTTCTTGCTGATCTCTTCGAAGCCGTGCAGGAGCCCGGGCAGAGACACACGGCGCAGGCTCTTGCTCAGTGATTCCTTTGCCTGTGAAGGGTTGTCCCCTTCAGGACTGTTCCCCTCCTGCTTCCCACTCCTGTGCTCCTGTAATGCCCATCTGAAGCTGTGCAAGATCCTCTCCCTTCTTCGGGAAGCGCTGCTGCCCTGCTTTTTTTCCCAGGAGAGGATGCTCCCAGGCATCCCAGCGCTGCTCTTTAACTCTCTCTTGCCTGCTGTTAAGCTGCAGTTGTGTGCCCAATTTCCTTCCCAGTTTGTGCAGCTACTTATTCCCACCAGCAAACTGGAAACCAGTAAGTAGATGATTTTTCTTTTTGTTGTTTGGTTTGTTGGGGTGTGTTGGGTTGGTTGTTTTTTTTTTTGTTGTTTGCTTGAGTGCCTCCCCATCACAGAGCTGGGCAAGTGTTGAAGGTAGGCTTGTAGCTACAGGTTGCTGCTCTCTAGTTACTCGGAGCCTCCTGCCCCAACAGGCAGAGTACATGCGGTACCGGTTCAGCGTTCCCTCCCTTCATCGGTCGTGTGCTGAGGAGGGAAGGAAAAGCTTCATGGCAGGACAGCGTTGCTGGAGATGAAGCTTGTGGCATGCTCTCTCTCAGGATTCACTTTTGTACGTTGTGTGGAGCTGAGAACGGTGAGATGAGCTGTCTGTCTGTCTGCAAACTAGGAATTACATAAGGAATGCCTGCCTGCTACGCTCTGCTTTCTCAGGAAACTCCAATTTTAGGCTTTATTTTTTTTTTTGGTCTTCTTTATTTCTCCCTCCCCTTTCTGCTGTGGAAAAGACAACCGGTCTTAAGAGGCACCGTTTTAGGGGATGAGGTTAATGTGAGACCTCCACCATCGAACGCTGAAGGCAGGGGGAGCGGGGCAGGAAATGTCAAGATTGACAGAGGGGGGAGGACGTGGAGGCTGCAAAGGGGAACCTGTGACATGGCTGCGGGGTGGGAGAGGGGCGGGTTGGTTCCGGGCTTTGGGGTGGGGGCACCTGGATCAGAGAGCAGGCCAGGAAAGAGATAGGTGCTGGGGGGAGCTGTGGGATTTGGGGGGGGGGGTGGGATTCGAGTAGTTCTTATAATCCTCTTGGTTTAGGAGATGGAGAGAGAAGCTGTGCTGGTGTGGGGGTGGTGGTGTGAAGGGTCTCTCTCGGGGAAGATGTCGGCGGTGGCTTGGGCGATCTTCGGCAGCGCAGGAAGCGTAGGATTTTGCCTCTTGCTGGTCTGTGGTCGTGCCTGGTCTCTGCAGGGTGAGAAGGTGCAAAGACACAACCAGCAGAAGCTCTCATTTTCATCCAGTCCTCAGTGGCTGGGATGTGCCTGTGGCCCCGCTCGCCCCTCGTGCTTGGCTGAGCCGTGGGTTAAAACTGGCGGTGGCTTCCTGATGAGTCTTCAGCCTCTGCCTTTGGTGAAGGGCACGAGTGATACCCTGTTTGAAATACCAGCAGCTTATTTCTGTGTGGATCTGGGTGCCTTATGGGGCTTTTGAGTGGAGAAGGAAACCTTCCCCTTCCTTCTGGGGCTGCTCTTTGAGCCAGAATTGAAACACAGAGTTTCATGTTTTGTGGGATTCCCTCCCCCCCTCCCCCCCCCCCCCCCTTTATGTTTAACTTTGGAAGCTTCCTGAAGTATTTAGGAGAACTACAGGCCGCTGGGTCTCCCAAAAACCCCACTGTGCTTTTGTGGGGAGCTGCTCTGTTGCTGCCTGGTGGCAGCTGAGCTATGTGGGAGAAAACCCATCGGAGGGCTGCGGCCACTGGTGTGTGGGCACACTTGGGTTTGGCTTTTCAGGACTTTGTTTCAGCAGCAAAACAAGCAGCTTCCATTAACACAAGGGTTGACTGGTCCTCCCGGCCCCGTAAGCGATGCTTGGATGTTTTCAGCAGGATGAGGGCTGTGCGTGTAGGCGGTGGGGCTCAGCTGAGGAGGGGAAGGAGACCCGGGAGCAACTCAGACCCAGCCTTGCTGGAGCAAAGGTGGGTTTGTAAGCAGGGCCTGAGGGTTGCTGGGCAGCTCGTGGCCTCCTCGGTGGATGGTGGCTCGCTTCTTCGTGACGTGGAGGCATTTCTGATACCTGGTGGCTGTGGGTGCTGCTCAGCAACAGTCGCAGAGCTCAGACCTCCCGTGGTAGACCTGGGGACCGTCACATGAGAAACCCTGAGGCAGAGCACAGGGAGGGGCTTCTAGCACAAAAATAACCCCCCTGCACTCACCCAAGTTTGAGGGACACGTGCTGGCTTTGGGTCTGTGACTACCTGGGCTTCAACCACGCCACGTTCCTGCCGGATTAAATCCCATCTCCGATGACAAAGGAGCAAACTGGCAAGGAGCTCTGGGTGGAGTAACCAGTTCAAGCTGACCTTGCGACACGAGAGGAGTTTTAGCAGGTCCTGGTTGCTGCTGCCAGTGGCGAAGAGGGCCGTGTCTTGCTGGGTGCAGGCTGGTTCTGGAGGGGCGGTGGGGTCGAGGGGAAGGCTCTGGGCTGGGGCTGCCTCTTGGGATGTGCCGTAACAGGTTGGGCCGCGGCAGCGCTTCGCCACGTGATGCGGCCGGGCGGGAGCCGGGCTCTGAGTCGACTTCTGGTTTTTGCCAGTAGTTGATGCTGCAGCCGGAAACCCAACTTCCCCGTGCGCTGTGCGAGGCTGTGCTGCGCCCTGGGAGGAAATCCCTTCCCTCTTACAGACATGGGTCGGGATCAGCGGTGACGTTTGGTCACCCCTCTTAATTGGGGAAGTCAGCTACCAGCGTGCTGGGCTGTGTCGCTTCTCTGGCTGGTGAATGCAGTTGGGTTTCGGTGAAAGCCGTAGACCTGGGAAGTGCAGAGCACTTCCCCACCTTCCATAAAGCTTGGGGTGCGCTGGGAGCAGGCTCTGTGCGCTGCTGCAGGTGGCTTGCCTTTCTCTGGGTTTGGGTTCATTCTCCTGGTGAGCAGCAGTGAGGTTCTGCGTGTTGTGGTTGTGCTCAGAGGTCAGAGCTTGGATCCACATACAGACCCTGGGTGTGGGAGGGACACAGGGATGGGGTTGCTGAAGTTGGGCAGTCAGAGCTGGGGTTGGTGTTCAGGCTGGTAGTGTGAGCCTTCGTCCTCGGTGATGTTTGTCCTTTTGCTGTCCACACAACTAGAAAAGCACCACATCTGGCACGTCCCTTCTGCTCTGGACCAACACGTGAAAAGCACTTAAATTTAAGCGGTTTTGGAAAACGAAGAGCAACGAGCCCTTTGCCTCCTGATGCGATCTGGAGCGGTGTCCCTAGTGATTCCCTTTAACGTGATGAGGAATCCCAGACCTCTAGCATCTCATTAACAGCACCAGGGAGACCAGCTCCACCTGGGCAGCCATCATCTCCTTGCTCCATTGTGGTTGTGTCGTCTCTTCTGCTGCTTGCTCTGCAACCTGTCGCTGCCAGCAGGATTTAGGGATCTCAGTTCTGGCTCTGGCTTGGCATGAGCAGTCACTGTTACACCACCGAGTTGTCTTGGTGAAGTTCTCCTTCCCTTCTTCCCATTGCTGACACAAGGGTAAGGGCTGGGAGGGGGTGGGTGAGGGGCTGGGAGGGGGTGGGTGAGGGACAGGGACGGTTTTGAATATTGAAAAGGATATAGATGGGTTGAGGTGCAGGATGGAAATCGGTCTCTTGAGGATACCTTCAGTCACCTGCCCTGGTTCTCACACTTTGCCATGCGGTAGCAGGGAGATCCTAGAATCCCAGCCTGGTCTGGGTTGGAAGGGACCCCAAGGGTCACAGAGCTCCAACCCCCTGCCACAGGTAGGGACACCAACCTCCAGGCCTGGAGCTACACAAGGTTGCCCAGGGCCCCATCCAACCTGGCCTTGATCACTGAATTCCCCTTAGACCTGTCTTTCCAGGAGCTGCTGGGCCACGTGTCACCTTGATGAGACCCTTGGTGATGATCCCTTCATAACCCGGTTTACTACCTGAGCTGAAACACTGCCATAACCTGGGCTTGGGACTTCACCCAACCGGCTCCTTCACTGCAGCTCTTCCAGCCTGATTTAGATGCTCTGCCAAATATATCAGACCTACGCAGGCTCTTCTGAATGAGCACAGGATGCAGCCGTTCCTGAGCGAGGAAATGGCTGGCGTCTGGGGGAGGGTTGTCCTTGTACCACCGGCTCTGCGGATCTGCCCCTTTTGGCCAGCCCCAGGAGAGGAGAAGCACCACGGCAGAGCTGGCACTGCTCCTACCTCTGAGGTGCTCTGCTGTGGGAGGAGATTATTACTGGGGTTATTAGCTGCTTTTTTTTTTTTTCATAGGAGGGGAAATCAAAGTTCTTTATTACTTGTGGTCGTTAAAGTTCCCATGATGCTCGTTGAGGGTCCAAGGGGCGTTCAATTCCATCCCAGCTTCAATGGGAGCAATTACCAGATACTCTTCCTACCAGAGTTCCCTTGGCAGCAGCAGCAGCAGGATGTGGGATTCTCCTTTCCTGTCTGAACTTCTCCACCACTAAAATGCTGTACGTTTGGCCCCGGAGACTGTTGTTTCTATGGTGTATGAGGTGTTTCAGCCCTGTCAATACTCCACTCGTAAAGTGCTTCAGCTCTTTATGATGAGGGATGTGGTGTTGATGATCGGCGGTTGATGTAGCCACAGGTTTTGGGGTAGATTTCCTTTTACTTTGGGCAGCTGCTTGGGATGAAATGATCCCAGTTCGAGGGTTGACATTGTGCTGGAGCTTCCTACGCTGCCTGGGCATATATTTCTAGACAGTAGGGAGAGGCAAACCTCCCTGGCAGGTCAGACCTGGCAGTGGTGAGGAAAGCCCTGGCTGTTTTGCTTACCTGATAGTGGTGCGAGTTCATCGAGTTGGACTGAAATGGAAGGTGGAGGTTGTAACTGAGGAGCTTAGGCCACCTCGTTGGGTATTGTTGTAGCATCCTGGTCGTTTTTTCCACTTCACATTAAATTTGAGAGGTTGAAGTAGGATGCTCGAGGGAGGGGGGAGGGAGGAAACCCCAACCCTCTGATCTTTGGAAAAATCAGAACAGAAAAACCCACCCTGCTTTGAGGAAGCAGCGGTAGTTTTGATCTGGTGATGTGATCAGAAGCCTGGTGCCTGTTTGGGAGCTGACAGATCCCTCCTGATGTGGTTGGTCTGTCTCGTTCCTCAGCTGAACCTTCACGTCGTGAATCCAGCCATCAGAGCTGCGCTGCCGGAGCCGCCTCGCCTGGAGAGCCACGCCGGAGGCCCCTGGGGAATAAGATGCTTCCCAGAGTCTGTGCCTTCAGAGGCAGGGGGGTTTGTTGAGGGCTGGAGGGGATGCCCCCTTTGCAGAACACAGAGCCCCATTGTCTGCAGGGATTCGCAGGATGCTCCCTCTGCTCTTCATCTCCACTTCAATCGTCTGCGTGATCTTGGTCATGCCACGTGTGTCCTCTGGTGTTTTCCCCTAGATGTGATGTCCAGCCAAGATACAAAAAAGCTTAAAATTCACTTTGCCATCCGTGGCTCCATCCCTGCTAGGCACAAAAGACTTCTCCCCACTGCATTATCAAAAACTTTACTTTTATTTAAGAAAAAAAACCCAAGAAACCGCCCCAAAGTCAGCTTGCTTTTTGTGTTTTAGGGTAATTTTTTCATGCGCTGCACTTTGCTTCTCTTGATGTGCAGGGTCTCTTCCTCTCAAGAACATGCATCTGCTTCCCAGGTCCACATAATTCGGATAGTTTGGCACTAAACTGCCGACAGCACATTCCTTTTAGAGAGCAGTTGAATTTTAATAGCACCCTAGAAGTGGTTGAAATAACCATTTCTCCCAAAGCAGGAGAAGCACCCTCCTTCATTTCCTCCTGCCTACCATCTTCCCACCTTTCTGGCTTTATCCTGCTGCGTGTTAGGTGTGTTTCCCCAGGCCTCTGCATAGTTTAGGGTGGATCCTGGGCAGAAGGAGACCTGCTTGGGCTTGTCCTTGGGGTGTTGCAGAGCTTGGTGTCAGCAGAGATGATGGCTCATGCTCCAAATGACCGGAGAGCGCTGTGTTTTGGGTTGTTTTTTTTTTTATCTCAAGGGAGCCAAGCTTGCAGATGGGTCCGTGCAGCCTGAAGAAGGGGAGAGGGGGGGAAACTGGAATCATCATTCCCTAAATATAAAGCAAAGAGACAAGGGCTTGTTGTGTGACCTGTAATTGGGGTGAGCTATTCATAGGGAAAAAATGCCCCTTTCTCCAGCCGGTGGTGACTTAGGGCTGGGATAATGTTTGGGCCTTGGGCAGCAAACCACTGACTTGGGGTTTGTTGTTTTTTTGGGTTGATTTTTTTGTTGGGTGGGTTTTTTTTTTAATATAGCAACATTATTTTAATAATTCTCTTCCAGCACGCAGCAGGGCTGCTGTAAAATCAACCCTGACGCTGTCATATGTGCCTCTCCTCTCAGAGACAGGGCATAGCAACTTGTGATCTCCATTCCTTGGGTGCCTTGAGCTGCAAGAAGCCAAATAACCACGTGCAGTAGCCCAAAACACAGCTATTCCCAGGAAACCTTACACTGCTGATCCTAGCAGTGCCCTAAAGCCATTTAGCCTGGTGCTGGGTGGAAAAAAGCGATGATCATTTTCCCTTTCAGCCTGGAGCGGGTGCGTAGAGTGTTGCTCAAGCTTCTCATCTGTGTTACTGGAGTGGGTGGTATTTCTGCTGGAGAGAGGAGAGCCCTGCCTTTGTAAAATGATTTGGGATCTTTTCCAGATGAAGAATCACAAAATTGTAAGGGTTGGAAGGGACCTCGAGAGATCATCAGGTCCAACCCCCTGCCAAAGCAGGGTCCCTAGGACAGGGCACACAGCGCGGTGTCCAGACGGGGCTGGAATCTCTCCAGAGAAGGAGACTCCACACCCCCTGGGCAGCCTGGCCCAGGGCTCCCTCACCCTCACTGGGAAGAAGTTCTTCCCCAGATCGGTGTGGAACTCCCTGTGCTCCAGCTTGAGGCCATCACCCCTTGTCCTGTCCCCACAGACACTGAGAAGGGGCTGGCCATGTCCTCCTTGTTCCAGCTAACCAGATGCAACTTGGCTCTTACACCCGATACCCCTGTGTGTTAGAACCCTTCTAAGCTGCTCAGGTTCCTCCGTTCACCCAGTTAAATTTTAAAGAAATGCAAAGAATCAAGGAAAAAAAAAAAACCCAACCCCAAACCAACCAACCCCAACCCCAACCAACCCACTGAGGTTACATGGAAAAGTAGTAATTAAGCAGTGTTTTGTCAGCGCTTTTGGTCTTGATCTCATCTTAATGTGGTCGTCTCATTTGAATGTAAATGTCAAATTCCATGGGTGCTGTAGGAAAGTGATGGGGTGCTGATCCCAATTGGGTGCTGATCCTGCTGGACTCAGGGGGTGAGGACAGCTCAAGCTCGGGGATTGCAGTTAACGCTCCCTTCTGCTTTTTCTTTGCAGTTCATCATACACACTTGCTCCTTCCTGACCTATAACTTCAGAAAAGAACCTTTTAGGGTTGAGCAGCATCAGGCTACAGGTGGCTTCGGTGTGAAGCAGGTTGGATGTGGGACAGCTGTGAGCACCACAAGCAGTGTTCTGGGGAGGTGGTGTGGCCAGTAGGTCTGGGGAGGGGATTGTGCCCCTGGACTGGGCACTGGGGAGGCTGCACCTGGAGTGCTGGGTCCAGTTCTGGGCTCCTCACCATCAGAAGGACATGGAGGGCCTGGAGCGAGTCCAGAGAAGGGCAACCAGGCTGGGGAAGGGGCTGGAGGGCAAATCCTCTGAGGAGCAGCTGAGGGAGCTGGGGGTGTTGAGCCTGGAGAAGAGGAGGCTGAGGGGAGCCCTTCTCCCCACCTGCCCTCCCCTGCCAGGAGGGTGCAGAGAGGTGGGCGCTGGTCTCTTCAGCCAGGGGACAGGAGCTGGGACAAGGGGCAATGGGCTCAAGCTGCCCCAGGGCAGGGTCAGCTCAGCTGGGAGGGCAAAGTTCTTCCCTGGCAGAGTTGTGGGGCTGTGGCCCAGGCTGCCCAGGATGGGGCTGAGTCCCCTTCCCTGGGGGTGTTGAACAGAGGGGAGATGAGGTGCTCAGGGATCTGGGTTAGCACAGGATGGGAATGGTTGGACTTGAGGATCTTAAAGGGCTTTTCCAACCCTGTGACTCTGTGATTCCCTTCACTCATACGTGTGTTTGGCTGTGCTTCTCTCACAGGACACATGACCTCCTTCTGTGTCAGGCTGCTGTGGGGAGCAGGGGACAGCCAGAGCTCCTCTGCATTGGCATCCTGGAAATCCAGAGCGGGCTCAGCACCAATGAAAGCGGAGAGAGCTGAGTAATTAGGGATGTAGCTCTGTTACACCAGGTTTGTAAATAAATCAGAGAGCTCTGGTGTTGTTCTGAACTCACCCTTTCAGATGGGGCTGTATTTTACGTTGCCGGTGGCCCCGCAGCCGCTACGAGTTCTAGAACTTGACTCCTCAAATGCAGCCACTTTGGGGTGAAATGTGGCATCTTTGCAAGCCCAGAGACACACAGTCTGGGACAACAAGTGGATAATGCCTCTGTGGCACTCAGAAGGCGTTAGGGAGAGAAAAGAGCTGCCTAGGAAATTTAGGTCAGTAGTTGAAGCTCCCCCCTTGGTGGCCCATGCAGACCTTATCCTTGCCAAGGAAGGGACGAGCTGGCGGTCCTGTCAGCGGCTTTTGTTGCTTGTCACCTGGCTGTCAGGACCTTTCCAAGTGAATTTCACCTGTCCCCACTGCTGGTGGTGTTGCTGGGACTGCTCCTGCTGCAGGGAGGTGGTGGTGGGGGGGTCAGTTTGGGACTCAGAAAGGTAGAAGGAAGGCTCTGTCTCTTGCTGCTAATCCCCAGGTTTCCATACTCTGGCTGTTCAGGCCCCTGAAAAGAGAATGGAATGGGGCAGGGGATTTATTTAACTTTTTTTTTTTCAAGGGCTGAGTCTCTGGGCATGGCTTGAGCAGTGGGGTGCTGAAGCCATTCCTGGGGGGCTCGGGGACAGCCTGTTTGCCCCCCTTGACGTCCTCGGCCACCGCAGATGGAGGGACACAAAGGGCGTGTTGTGCAAGGAGAATGAGTTGCAAAGTTGTACAACTTTTCATGCCAGCCCTCAGCAGTCTCATGACCCTGCAGCCGTTCCCACACCGTCCAGCTGATTGTCCCAGCCCCCTGGACGGGGTGTTTGAGGTGGGGGGAAGGGGGTAACCTCGCCTGCATGGCCTGACTCGCTCCCCCAGGCCCCTTTGGTCCCTGGGGCCGAGCAGTGCACCTGACAAAGCCTGGTTGTGTGGGTGATGGAGCTTGGCTGCTCTCAAGTCTGTTGCCTGAAGCTTCAAAATGCTTCACGTAGCTCAGATTCTCTTTTTTTGGGGGAGCACACGCTTCCTAAAGCATCTAATCTGTCAGGAGGGGGAAGGCTGTGATGACATTTGCAGGGCTGGGAGGTGTTGTGGGGGTTGGCAGAGGTAGCAGACCCCCTTTTCTGGGGAGCAGTGTGTTGAAGTGGCTGAGCTCAGGGGCTTTGGGAAGCTCTGGAGCTGCCCTGTGAAGAGTGGGGCAAGTGATGCTGAGGCAGCAGATTCCCCCTGTGTGGGAGTCCAGCTGCTTGGGAAGCTGAGGCAGGGGTAGAGGATATGTCCCTTGCCCCCCCTGCAGATACAGAGGTGTGGTGACCTTGCCCAAGGTCACACCTGGAGCCGGTGCCTGAATTTGGGGCGGTGCTGGCTTTCCCAGTCCCCAAGCCGTGCTCAGCCATCAACCAACCTTTCCCTCCCTAGCCAGGACCTCTCACTGAAAGCAAGAAAAACCCTCAACAAGGACTGTGAAATAAGCTTCACATTCAAATCCTGCTGTGCCACAGCAGCCTGGGAGGCAGCTCTGGAGTCGGTTCCCTTCCTTCTGCTGTCCTGGGCAGCAGCCTGGCCTCAGTGCTCACCCTTGCACCAGCTGCTTCCGTGTCCACCCGCATCTTCTGGGTCTTTCCCTCCCCATCACACCTGTGTGATAAGGTTGGCTTATA
This sequence comes from Rallus limicola, assembly GCA_022605955.1. Classification (NCBI taxonomy): domain Eukaryota; kingdom Metazoa; phylum Chordata; class Aves; order Gruiformes; family Rallidae; genus Rallus; species Rallus limicola. Next base: position 2,013,048 of record JAKCOZ010000047.1, on the reverse strand, counting down.
CATCTTAACAGACTCAGAACCGCCTTGTCCTGCGTTTACTTTGTGTGAAACAGGAAGGTGTGGAAATTCCACCTTCTTTTTTCCCCCTTTGGATTAATGATGGGGCTTTTTAAGAATAGGAAAACATGAAGAACTACTGGGAGATCTGCTGGCCAGCCCAGGCTGGGGGTGGGGGGTGTGTGTATGTCAGGAAGCAAGCAGTGTTTTGCAACCTGGTTGCTAGATCCCCGTGCTATAACACAGTGCTGGGAGTTCCTGGATAATTACTTGTCTTCTGGATGTGCTCTGGATTCATCAAGTGTGTGTGTCCCCATCGCATGGGGCAAGCTGCTTCCTGTCGTGCCTCAGTTTCCCCATCTGTAAACCAGGGACTTTGATACTCCTGCTTGTGTGAAGGTGTTTGGGAATGAAATGAGCTGTGTGTATATGTGCTGGGGGTTGTGGGAAGCCCTATGGATCCAGTGGCTCAAGTGGTGGGGATATGTTGGTTTATAGGCAGGAGCAGAGGAGGGGTTTGCTGCTTGAGACAGAGGGGAGGGAAACATCATTCCCAAATTTGGGAATAGCAGTGTTGGGCCTGGGAGAATTAAGGGGCTCGTTCAGGGCAGGCAGTGTGCTGAAGCCAGGCTTGTGCCTGTGTTTGGCCCCAGTGAAGGGGCATCCCTTCTGGAGCGGGTGCTCGCCTTGCTCCGGCTTTTCCAGCCCTTGAGGAGAGGGTGTCCTCAGAGTCAGGCAGGTCTGGGTCTGTTGTGCTCTGCACTGGGAGTGACTTACTTATCTTTGCCCACCTGAACCCTCGGCACTGGCAGGATCTGCTGCTTCTGCTGAAGCCTTTCTGAGATGCTGGGGCCGCAGCTGGTGCTTTGAGACCGGTCCCCTCCCTGGTCCTGGCTGAGGCTCCCGTTCCTGGGGATGGTGCAGCAGGTGCTGTGGGTTTAAAGCATTGGAATCTCTGTAAAACACCCTTAGCAGGAGGCCAGGGTGGTTGGTGCTCCTGCACAGCGGAACCCTTGAGGGCTGAGCTTGCTGCTGTGCCCCCTCCTGCCCACGTCCTTCTGAGAGTGTCTGTGGACCCTGGGCCCCCAGGGATGAGCGACAGGCACCGTTTTCCCGGCGATTACATGATGATATCAGGGGTTTGGCTGGACAGAGCACAGCTGGACGAGCAGGGAACCTTTCTGCTAGAAGTGGTGGGATTGGGATATCCTCCCAGAGATAGCTCGGGGTCTGCTGGTGAGGCTCACACCGCTGTAGCCCAACGCCAGACGTACCTGCTGGCTCAGGCCAGATGCTGTCTGGCTGCATTAACCCTGGTCCTTGCCAAGGCTTGCTAGCTCTGGCCCAGATCCGTGCTAATTCAGCTGTTCTTCCAGACTCAGGCTTGAGAGCACCTGGGCTGCATTTCTCCTCCTCCTTCCAAGAGTAAAGGTAAGTCTGGGTCTGTTCCTCACCTGCTGACCGAGGCAGTAGGTGCAGGGTAGGACGGTGGCCTCGGCGGTGACGCAGAGAGGTGCTGAGGACGTGTGAGCTGATAGCTAGTGCTTGCTGCAGAGCACGCCGGCGCTCAGGTACCTTCTCTGCCTTGGGAGTTTGCCCATGCAGTGTGATGCCTCCAAGCAGCCCAGGTCCCCGTGACTCACCGTGCTTTCCTCTCTTCTCTCGCAGCCTTTCGCATCGAAGATGGCGGGTGGCGTGGACGGCCCCATAGGGATCCCGTTCCCCGATCACAGCAGCGACATCCTCAGCAGTTTGAATGAGCAGAGAAACAACGGGCTGTTGTGCGACGTGGTCATCTTGGTGGAAGGCCAGGAGTTCCCCACCCACCGCTCCGTCCTGGCGGCGTGCAGCCAGTACTTCAAGAAGCTCTTCACCTCAGGGTTAGTGGTGGACCAGCAAAACGTGTATGAGATAGACTTTGTGAGCGCGGATGCCTTGTCGGCTCTGCTGGAGTTCGCTTACACTGCGACCCTTACTGTCAGCACTTCAAATGTCAACGACATCCTCAACGCCGCCACACTGCTGGAGATCCCGGCGGTAAGGGATGTTTGCACGGATCTCCTGGACAGGAAGATTCTGGCCAAAAATGACCAGATGGATACAGTAGATCAAATTGATCAAAGGAACCATCTCAGAGCAAAAGAGTACCTGGAGTTCTTCCAGAGCAACCCCGTCAATGGCCACCAAGGCAGCTTTCCGTGGACCAACCCAGAGTTGAGAGACCTTCAGAGACTGAACTTCCGAGGCCAAGAGGAGGAGGAGGAGCCGGACTGCAATGGCATCGACTTCTACCCGCAAGCCCCCCTAAACGAAAGACCAAAGGTGAATGACTGTGATCCTGACAGCAACCCTGCCATGTGGCTGGACAGAGAGGATGAGGAGGCAGCTCCTGGCTCCTTGTTTTCACCTTCTCAGAACGGACATTACAGCAGCCGTGGCCTACCCACACCGGGAGAAGAGGAGGGGACCCCGGGGGGGACTCTGGACCAGCAGGAAGCCGGTGACTCCCCCAGCTTCGTTCCTGTTAAAGTGGAGGCAGAGGATGATGCGAGGGATGTGGATGACTTGGCTGCTAGTGCCCTGCTGCAGCAGATGATCAATACCGTGGGGAGACAGCAGCTCGGGGACGACGACCGGAAGGATGACGATGGGGTCATGGATTATTACTTGAAATATTTCGGCAGTTCGAGTGAGGGTGACGTCTATCCATCCTGGTCCCAGAAGGTGGAAAAGAAGATGAGGGCAAAAGCATTCCAAAAGTGCCCCATCTGTGAGAAGGTGATCCAGGGGGCTGGCAAGCTGCCGCGCCACATCCGCACCCACACCGGGGAGAAGCCCTACGAGTGCAACATCTGCAAAGTCCGATTTACCAGGTAAGGAGCAGGCGGGCGCTGGAGGAGAAGGGGCTGGCACACAAAACCAGCTCCTGGCTTTCCCTGGGGGGGCAGCACAGGGCTGGTCTTGAGCGATTTTTATCTTCCAACCCCTCCCCTTGGCTAATTTCCATCTTAACAGGTGAGTTGGAGATGAAGGCCAGAGTTTTCTAGAGAGATGAGCTATTTCGTGGTTGGACTCTTGAGCTATCTCAAGGGGCCTGTCTTGATACCCAGTGGCCCTGGGGCCTGACTTGCTGAGCTCTGCTGGAAACATGGCCAGCCCCACGCTTCTGTGGAGACCAGTTAGCGTGCTTGATGAAACGGAGCTGCAGCCCTCAGCCTTCCCACCGCAGCCTGGGGTTGAGGCAAGGCTTGAGGGGTCATTTAGAAATGGCTCCGTGGGGTGACCAAAGCACTGGTGGTTGAGTTGGGAAGAGGTTGGACCCCACAGAGCTCATGTCCTCTCTCAGCAAACCACGGCGAGCAGAGCGATGGGTGACCAGACAACACAGGAGCGCCGGTGCCTTGGTTGGGCTCCCCGGGGGCGTTCGCTTCTGCGCTTTCTAATCAGGGTTCCTCCGCTCCTTCCCTCCGCCGTGGCACCGCTGAAGAAAGGGGATATTGTTTGGATTCCTCCGGTTCACTCGAGTCCACGCGCCGCCTCCTCCCTCTGCTCTCTGCTGCTGGGCTGGCTGAGCTGGGGCGGGGGTCTCGCCCTGGTCCTGGCCCCCCTTTCGGCCCCGCTGAGGGACTGCGTGGGCTGCCTGGCAGCGGAGCTGGGCTGCCTGCCCTGCCTGCTCTCTGCCTGCTGAAACGTCCCTGGCTGCCTGCTTCGCTTCCCCGGGGGTCCGTGGGGCCGCTCCCCACCATGGGCAGCCCCTGGACGTGGCGGGTGGCTCAGGCATGAAGCCGATGGGGGGCAGGGATGTGGGCAGGAGGCTGGATCCTGCCCTACGCCGCCACCAGCCCCCTCCCCATGGCCAGGGCCGCACCCAGCCCCACGTTGGATAACTGAGGAATGCAGATAATGGCGGGGGCAGGGTGCCAGCCCTCTGCCGCTCCCCCAGCGCCCGGGCCCTGCCACACAGCACCTCCCTGCCCGGTGCCGGATCTGCCCCGCGTGCGCCGGGGGCCCCTGGGTGCTGTGCACACACCCCGGTGCAGAATCCGGCCGCCGCACCTGAGCGGTCCAAGGTCCTCACGTGGCCTGGAACAGGAGGATGTGTCAGCCGCCATCTCAGGGAAACACAGCAGTGCTGGGGGTGGTGGTGAGAGGGGAAGAGGTGAGGTGGGGCTGGGGGGCTTTGGGGAGGAGGAGGAGGAGGGTAGGGGTGTGGTGCCTCCCCTATTGCCTTTCAATGTCATCCTCCTGTGGGTCATGGATGGGGACCTGGCTCTGGAGCTGTCTCCCAACCCTAGTAGCCACAGCCCCAGCATGGTCCCTCAGGCTGATGCTATTTTACACCCCCCTCACCACCCCCTGCCCCGTCCCACAGCTGGCAGTTGGGCATTAGAGAAGGCCAGATGGGGATGAGGAGCCGTGCTTGGCTGCACCCTGTCCTGTGTCTCATCCCATTTCTGCTCCTGCTCAGCCCTTCAAACTGCTCCTGGAAAACCTCCATTGCCCAGAATCCCAGCTGCTTCCCAGCTTCCCCCTGCCTGGGGTGTGCCAGCCTTGTGTCCCCCACCCAGCATAGCCTGCCCAGGGCTGCACTGGTGCCAGAAAAACTCCAGCCCCTGACCCGTGGCTCGTCTGCTCCAGGTTGGTTTCAGTGGTGATGAGCTGCTCTTTGCTGCTCCCCACCCAGAGAGCCTTACCTCAGGGGCTCCTGGTGTGGAAAAAAATAGGATACACCCCTGATCAAACACACCATCGTCCTTATTCCCCCTCCACCCCCTAGTTTTATTACTCTTTGGCCATGTTCTCCTTCCCCATCCCCACCCCAGCAAATGACTCTGCATTTCTTGAAAGCAGATCTCCCTGTGCCATTAAAAATCCCCCGTGTCACGGGGGGGCTGGGAAAACGAGGGCTGGGGACACACACACACACAGGCCCTTCAGGGTGAAGGCAGGAGGGCAAGCTGGGGCTGTTTTTCAGGGGGGGTGTTTCCTCCACCACCCCCTCTCTGGGCAGGGACCGGAGCCTGTCGCTCTTGATGCTGATTTTTTTTTTTGCCTGCTTCTGCTTCCTGGTTCCCTCCTCGTGCTCAGGAGGAGGAGGAGCGGTGACGCTGCTGCAACGATCTTCTGGGAGAGCAGTTAGATACCACAGCCAATAGTTATAATATTAGAGAAATTCTAAAAATTAAACCAGAGAGCTGTTCTGATGTGCTGCTGTGGGCTGTATTGGTTAAGCAAGACCCTCTCCCCCACCACCCCTCCCCTCCTCTCCCCTCCCAGCCCCTTCCAGAGCCCCGGTAAAGCAAGAGGTGGCTGAGTCCCTGGTGTTTTGATCCTTCCCTTAAGCTTTAGGACTTCTCAGGGCCTGAATTTCCCCCCCCATGGGTGATGGTAGTGGTGGCTGTGCGTGGTGGGTGGTGCTGGGCTGGGGTCTTGCCTCTTTGGACAGGGCAGCGGAGAGAGATGAGGTCGGCTCTGTTTGGTAGGAGGCGAGTGGGGAAGGTGCCCCTCACTGCCTGCTTCGTGCCTGGGGGGGGGTTGGTTGGGGGTTGGGTTTGGTTTTGGGTGGTTTGGGGTGGGGTGGGGTGGGTTTTTTTACCTCCAGGAAGCAGCGAGCCGCTGCAGCTCACGTGGCCTCGTTGGCCCCCAGCCCGGCTGCTGCAACCGCCTTCCCCGAGCTGCGGCTGCGCGGGCCCTGCCAGGAGCTGCCGGCCCCTTACTGGGGCGATGCTCAGCCCTGCACTGGTCCTCGGCTCTGTACTGGTCCTTAGGCCCATAGTGATGCTCAGCCCTGTACCAGGTGATGCTCAGTGCTGCACCGGTGCTCAGCCCCTTATGGATTCTCAGCCTTGTACTGGGTGATGCTCAGCCCCATATGGATACTCAGCCTTGTACTGGGTGATGCTCAGCCCCATATGGATACTCAGCCTTGTACTGGGTGATGCTCAGCCCCATATGGATACTCAGCCTTGTACTGGGTGATGCTCAGCCCCTTATGGATGCTCAGCCTTGTACTGGGTGATGCTCAGCCCCTTATGGATACTCAGCCTTGTACTGGGTGATGCTCAGCCCCATATGGATACTCAGCCTTGTACTGGGTGATGCTCAGCCCCTTATGGATACTCAGCCTTGTACTGGGTGATGCTCAGCCCCTTATGGATACTCAGCCTTGTACTGGGTGATGCTCAGCCCCTTATGGATGCTCAGCCCCATATGGATACTCAGCCTTGTACTGGGTGATGCTCAGCCCCATATGGATGCTCAGCCTTGTACTGGGTGATGCTTGGCCCTGTACCATGCTCAGCCCCGTTTCAGGTGCTGCTTGACCCCCTGTGGATGTCCAGCCTAGTACCAGGTGATGCTCGACCCCTGTGGCCTCATACTGGGAGATACTTAACCCTGTACTGACGCTTGGCCTTGTACCAGGTGATGCTCAACCCCATGGCAGCGCTCAGCCCTGTACTGGGGATACCCAACCTCACACTGATGCTCAGCTTCATACTGGGCGATGCTCGACCCCATACCAATGCTCAGCCCTGTTTTGGGTACCAATGCTCAGCCCTGTTTTGGGTACCAATGCTCAGCCCTGTTTTGGGTGGTGCTCAATCCCGTACTGATGCTCAGCTTCGTATTGGGTAATGCTTGACCCCGAACACTCATCCCTATAATAGCATGCAGAACAGCCCCAACCCAAAAACCATGGCCTACTCCCCCAAAACCTGACCTATCCCCCCAAAAACCTGACCTACTCACCCAAAAGCCTGACCTACTCCCCCGAAAACATGACCTACCCCTCTAAAGCCTAGCTTACCCCCTCTAAAGCCTGACGTACTCCCTCCAAAACCTGACCTACCCCCCGAAAAGCCTGACCTACCCCTCCAAAACCTGACCTACCCCTGGAAAAGCCTGACCTACCCCTCTAAAGCCTGATCTACCCCTCTAAAGCCTAGCCAACCCCCCAAAACCTGACCTACCCCCCCGAAAGCCTGACCTACCCCTCTAAAGCCTAGCCTACCCCCCCAAAAGCCTGACCTATCCCTCCAAAACCTGACCTACCCGCCCAAAAGCCTGACCTACCCCTCTAAAGCCTAGCCTACTCCCTCCAAAACCTGATCTATGCCCCCAAAAGCCTGACCTACCCCTCTAAAGCCTAACCTACCCCCCCAAAACCTGACCTCCCTTCTCTTTTTTTTCTCCACTCCCCTTTCCCCCCCCATCCTGGCGCAGGCAGGACAAGCTGAAGGTTCACATGCGGAAGCACACGGGGGAGAAGCCGTACCTGTGCCAGCAGTGCGGCGCCGCCTTCGCTCACAACTACGACTTGAAGAACCACATGCGGGTCCACACCGGCCTCAGGCCCTACCAGTGCGACAGCTGCATGAAGACTTTCGTCCGCTCCGACCACTTGCACAGGCACCTTAAGAAAGATGGCTGCAACGGGATCCCCTCCAAGAGAGGCCGAAAACCCCGGGTGAGAGAGGCAGGGGGGTTACCTGCCACCCCTCCTCCTCCTCACGCTGAAGATGGAAGCTTTCAAGCTGGTGGGGAGAGCCAGGAATCAGAGGACGCCCTTCAGAGGGACGGCTCGGAGCAGCACTTTGAGGAGAATTCAAATAATGAAGAGTCAGGATTGAATGTAGCAGGAGGGTCGGCTGAGGGTAACACACAAGGACTCTCCTAAACCAAAAAAAAACAAACCCCAACAAACCCCCCAAAAAACAAACAAACCAACCAACCAAGTGTCACAAAATCTAGTTAGTACTTTTCCTCCAGTTTTTCTCTTTAAAGATGTTTCTCTCCTTTTTTTTTTTTTTGTTTTTTAAAAAAAAAAACCAAAAAAGAAAAACCCCAGAAAAACAAACAAACAAACAAAAAAAAAAATCAGGAAAAAAAAAAACCCAGGAAAAAAAAAAACAGGAAAAAAAAAACAAAACAGGAAAAAAAAACCCAGGAAAAAAAAAACGGGGAAAAAAAACCCAGAAAAAATAAACCCCAGGAAAAAAAAACCAAACCCCCAGAAAATAAATACCCCAGGAAAAAAAAAACCTAGAAAATAAATATCCCAGGAAAAAAAAATACCCAGAAAAAAGAAACCCAGAAAAAAAAACCCAGGAAAAAAAAAGAAAAACAAGAAAAAGAAAAAAAATTATATATATATTACGTTTCCAATCTTCCCATCATAAATTGGGGCTCCCCCCCACACCCCGAGGATCCCTTGGAAAGCCAAGGACCTTTACTTGGAAAGGCAAGATGCTGGGGGGGATGTGGGGGGGTGTGTGTGGGGATGGGGAGTGTCTCCTGTGGCATGGAAAAGAGCTTCCATGTAAATCCAAAGCTTTTCTTTTGTGTCCAAACACACGTTAAAAAAACAAAGATTTTAAAATATTCTTTCAGAGATTTATTTAAGGAACCCCCCCCCTCCAAATCAATCCAAAAAAAGCAAAAAAAAAAAGAAATAAAAATAGAAAATAAAAGGTAGGAGAGAAGGGCTCTGGCAGGGCCGGCGGTACACGGTGCCTCAGGGGGCTGCGGGGAGTGGGGTAGGCCTTAACCCCCCCCCACACTTTCCCCCCCCTCCCCCTCCTTTTGTTTTTGGGAGGTTAAAGGTCTGGGCTCGCTCCCTGCGCTGCCTCAGCTCCTCTCAGGGAGCCTGGGTGGGGGGTTTGGTTTTTTTTTGGGGGGGTTAAAGGGGTCTGGGTGTTTCCCAGCAGCTGCCCCCAGCCCTGGGTTTTGCTGGGGGAGGGAGGGGTAGGGGGGTTGTTGGGTGTGGAAACTGGCTGGAAATGGCCTAAAAATTGTGGAATCATGTGAGGGGATGAGCAGGATTGTGCAGGGGTTGGGGGGTGGATGTCCCTGGGGACACCCAGCGCTGGGGACACCCAGGGCTGGGGACACCCAGGGCTGGGGACACTCAAGGCTGCGGACACCCAGAATTTGGGACACCTGGGACTGGGGACACCCAGGGCTGGGGACATCCAGAACTGGGGACACCCAGGACTGGGGACACCCAGGGATGGGGACACCCAGAATTTGGGACACCCAGAATTTAGGACACCTGGGACTGGGTGCACCCAGGACTGTGGACACCTGGGACTACAGACACCCAGGGCTGGTGACAACCGGGGCTGGGAACACCCAGGACTTGGGGACACCTAGGACTAACGCTGCCCCACGTCCATCCCCATCCCTGGGAAGGGCTGGGATGCCTCCAGCCCAGCACAGATCCCACCGTCTCCTTCCCATCACACACACACAGCCCCCCCTTTCCCCCCCCCTTTCCCCCTCCCCACCCATCCCAGTACATTTCAGGCACTGGGTGGACGCAGCGTTGGTCCCACAAACCCCAAAACCGCCTGAAAACCAGCAAATCCCTTTTAAAAAAAGGAGATTTGAGGTAAAGGCACACGAGGCTTTTGGGGGAGAAAAGGGGGGGGATAAGGGCAACATCCTGCCACCCACAGCTCCCCCAAAACCCCTTCCCCAATATATATATATATATCTATATCTATATATCTCTGGAGATGCTCTATGGCTGGAGAGGCGGGTAGAGAACCCTCGGGAAGAAAAAGGCACCTTGCAGCTGGTCACCTCTTTTCTAAATGCACATTTTTAAAGGAAAACAAAAAAAAATACGGAGGTTTTAAGCCCTTTTATTTCAAAAAGCACTTTGTTAGATTCTCTTCCTCCCCCCCTTTATTTTTTTTTTCTCTTTTATTTTTTATTTTTCCCTTTAAATGGGTTTTTTTTCCCTTTTATTTGGGGTTTTTTTCCCTTTTATTTGGGTTTTTTCCCTTTTATTTGGGGTTTTTTTTCCATTTTATTTGGGTTTTTTCCCCTTTTATTTGGGCTTTTTCCCCTTTTATTGTTTTTTCCCCTTTTATTTGTTTTTTTTTCCCCTTTTATTTGGAGTTTTTTCCCCTTTTATTTGGGTTTTTACCCCTTTTATTTGGGTTTTTACCCCTTTTAGTTGTTTTTTTTCCCCCTTTTATTGTTTTTTCCCATTTATTTGGTTTTTTCCCCTTTTATTTGGAGGTTTTTTCCCATTTATTTGGTTTTTTCCCCTTTTATTTGGTTTTTTTCCCCTTTTATTTGTTTTTTTTCCCATTTATTTGTTTTTTTTTCCTTTTATTTGGAGCTTTTTTCCCCTTTTATTTGGTTTTTTCCCATTTATTTGGGGGTTTTTTCCCTTTTATTTGGGGTTTTTTCTCATTTTATTTGATTTTCCCCATTTATTTGGAGTTCTTTCCCCTTTTATTTGGTTTTTTCCCATTTATTTGGGGTTTTTCCCTTTTATTTGGTTTTTTTTCCCCCTTTTATTTGGGTTTTTTCCCTTTTATTTGGGTTTTTTTTCCCCTTTTATTTGGTTTTTTCCCCATTTATTTGGGTTTTTTTCCCTTTTATTTGGTTTTTTTAATGATCATTTTTACTTCTGAAGCAAGAACAGGTTTTGGCTGAATGTATTTTTTTTTGTGGAGAAGGGAGTGAGAGGGCAGAGTGTGTGTTGGGGTGAAAAAAAAAAAGGGGTTGTGGGGGGTTTGGGAGGGTTGGGGGGGATGGGGAAGGGGGTGTTGATTTGGTGGTGGTGATGGGGGAGGGTTTGAGTGGTTGGGGAAAGGGTGGGATGGGTGGGGGGGGAGAGAGACACATCTGTTTTATTTAATGCAGAGGAAAAAAGAAAAAAGCAATAAAAATAATAATAAAAAAAAAATTCTAAATAACAAGAAAAAAAGAGGAGATTTAAAAAAAAACAAAAAAAAACAAATAAAATATATATATATATAAAATAAAAGAGAAGAAAACCAAGAAGTCTTAGCACTTTGTGATGGAACGGGTACTTTTGAGATCACTTTATCTTAATTTAAAAAAAAAAAACAAACTTAAAAAAGCAAAAAAAAAAAACAAAAAACAAAAAACCCATGTTTACAAGTGGAAACCAACTTCTGCAGCAAGAAATATTATTAAAAAGAGAAAGAAAAAAAAAAAGAAAAAAAAAATTACAACAGACAAAAAAAAAAAAAAAAGAAAAAAAAAAAAGAAGCCTAAATTTATTTTTGTAAGAAAAAAAATGGTGTGTATATATATATATATATATATATATATATTTAAAAAAAGCTTAAAAAATACAAAAAAGACCAAAAAAAAAAAAAATCTATCTATATATATAAAATAATATCCAAACCATAGGCAGAACCCCAGTTGGATTTCATGGAATAATAAAGCCCTTAAGGTGGTTGATGGGAGGAAGGATGCTAATTAGGTTCTGTGACATGCCCCCCCCTTCCCCCCCCAACACACACACCCTGCTCACCCACACCCCCCCCCCTAAAAAAACACCCACCCCCCCTTTGAAGTCCTTGTGCTTCACCAATGGAGAAAATAAATAAACCACAAAAAAACCAACCAAACCCCCCCCCAAAAAAAAAACCCTGGAAGCTTGAATTTTAGGGAGGAATTGGGATTTTTGAGGGGGGGGGGGGTGTGATTTGGGGAGGGGGGGGGCGTGTTTTGGCTTTGTGTATTGTTCATTTCTCCCCCCTTTGTTGTTCTGATGATGATGATGATTATTATTATTAATTATTATTATTAATTCTGGGGTTTTCTTTTTCTTTTTTTTTCTTTTTTTTAAATTCTCTGATGGTTTTTTGGCCAGTGCTGGTCCAGATGTGCCCCCCACCCCCCACCCCCCCCTTCCTGAACCCCCACCCCCCCTGAACACACCCCCCCCCTCCAAAATTCACACCCCACCCATCCAACACCCCCCCCAAAACACCACCAGAAACACCCTCATCCCACCCAACACTGGGCACTTCAACCCATGAACAACCCCCCTACACCCCAAATTCCCCCTTCTCCCCAAATTCCACTCCCCCTCCCCAAATTCCCCCCCCCAAATTCCACTCCCTCTCCCCAAAATCCCCCCCCCCAAATTTCCTCCCCCTCCCCAAATTCCCCTCCCTTCCCCAAATTCCCCCCCCCCACCCCAATTTCCTCCCCCTCAAATTCCCCCCTCTCCCCAAATCCCCCCCCAAATTCCACTCCCCCTCCCCAAATTTCCCCCCCTCAAATTCCCTCCCCACCCCAAATCCCCACCCCAAATTCCACTCCCCCTCCCCAAAATCCCCCCCACCCCAAACTCCCTCCCCACCCCAAATTCCCCCCCCACCCCAATTTCCCCCCCCTCAAATTCCCCCCTCTCCCCAAATCCCTCCCCTGAAATTCCACTCCCCCTCCCCAAATTCCCCCCAACCCCAATTTCCCCCCCCCCTCCAAATTCCCCCCCTTCCCCAAACTCCCTTCCCCCACCCCAATTCCCCCCCCCTGAAATTCCACTCCCCCTCCCCAAAATCCCCCCCAACCCCAATTTCCCCCCCCACCTCAAATTCCCCCCTCTCCCCAAATTCCCTCCCCTTCCCCAAATTCCCTTCCCCCCTCCCCAAATTCCCTTCCCCCTCCCCAAAATCCCTTCCCCCTCCCCAAATCCCCCCCCCTCCCCAAACCCCCCCCCTCTGCTCAGCGCTGGCTGATCCTAACAAGCCAAAAACTAAAAGAAAAAAGAGAAGAAACCCAACAATCTGTAAATAGACACTTTGGTCGGGGTTTATTGTACCCAAAGTCGTGGGATCTCTGCTCTAATTTGTGTTAATTATTTTCTATCCCCCCCCCCCAATCCCATTTCCCACCCCCCTTTTTACTCCCCCCCCCCCTCCCTTCCCCTCCCCTCTGCTGCTCCTTCCCCCTTCATCCCCTAGAGATGGGTTGGGGGAGGAGGGGGGGGGGGGTGTTGGTTTTGGGGAGGGGGGGGGGGAAAAGGGGGGTATTTTGGGGAGATGGTTAAAAAAAAGAAGGAAACTTAAGAGAAAGGAGAAAAAAATGGGGGGGGGGGGGAATAGAGAGAAAAATCCAGAGAGAAAAATAAAGAGAGAAAAAAAAAGAGAGAAAAATAAAGAGAGAAAAATATAAAGAGGAAAAAAAATCTATATAAAGAGGAAAAAACCCCAGCCCAGAGAGGAAAAGGGGAGAATTTAGACTCAGGATACCCTATGGCACGTGTACCCCCACGTGTCTCCCCCCCCCCTGACCCCCCCCCCTCTCCCCTAATTCTAATTCTTTCCCCCTCCCCCCCCCCCCCAAACCCCCTTCAGCACAAGTTTGAGTTTGCACTATGAGGGAGAAAAGTTGCTGCCCAAACCCAGCCCTGAACCTGCCTTAACCCCCCCCCCCCTAAAGTGTGTGTGTCCCCCCCCCCTCCCCATAGCTCAGCACCCAGGGAGGGGTTGTGGGGGGTGTGGGGTTTTTTTTGGGGGGAGGGGGGGTGTTGGTTTCCTTCTGGCCCCAGTTTGGGGTGGGGGGTGGTGTTTTTTTAAGGATTTCTGTTGGAATTGTTTCATTTCTTTTGGGATTGGGGGTGGGACAGAGTGGAGTGATGGGGGGGGGCTTGATAAATTAGGGGGGGGGGATATCGTGATAAATTGGAGGGGGAACCCCAAGGGGAAGGGAGAGAGAGGGGGGGAACACACACCCCTCCCCACCCCAGTGTAAGGGCAGTGGGGGGACTCTGGGTTTGGGGAGGGGGGGGTCTCATGTCTGTGTGTCCCCCCCAGCACCTGGTGAGGGTGGGGGGCAGCCTGGAAAAGAAGTTGGGGGGTGAGGGGGGGGGCCATCCCAGAGCTGAATTTGGGTGGGGAAGGGGGGGGGGGGGGAGGCATCTCATCTCCTTCCTTCCCCCCACGCTGCTTGTAAAGATGCTGCATCCAGCCCAGGGCTGTAGCGGGGGGGGGTGTGGAGGGGTGGTGGGTATCATGCCCCCCCCCCCCAAACCCCCCCCCCAAGCCTGGGCAGTGGGAGGGGCAAGGGGGGGGCTCACTCTTCTGCAGGAAAAGGGCTTATCCCCCCCCCTCCCCTAAACCCACTTAGTCTGTGTGTGTCCCCCAGCCCTTCAGAGTGAGGGGGCTGCCAGCAGCTGCACCAACCCCCCCCAAAAAAAAACCCCTTAACCCCCCCCCAAAAAAAACCCCTTAACCCCCCCACACCCCCCCCCCCCAGGCCCGATTTAACTATAAAAAGGAGAATTTAGAGCAAAAGCCAGAAGAATCCTCTCCAGAGCTCTGCAGACCCCGCGGGTTCCCTGCTGGGACAGAGGGAGAGGGACAGAGGAAAACCAGTATAAACCATCACAGCGGCACTGGGGGGGGTGGCATCCTGGGGGGGGGGCACTGGGACAGGGTTGGGGTGTCTCACCAAGGTGCAAAAATGCCCGTTTTTAAAGGCATTTTGAGTGGGAAGTTGTGTTTTCTAGGAATCCCTCTCTCTCTATCCCTAATACCCCCCCAGAGCTGACCCTTCTCCTGGGGCTGGGAGGAGAGGAGGAAGGGGGGGGGGACTGGATGGGGATGGGGTGTGTGTGTGGGGAGCGGGGGGGGGGGGGTCACCCTGCCACCTCTTCCCATGGATCCCAGTGAGGATGCTCAAGATTTGGGCCACTTTTAGTGAGGATGCTCAAGATTTGGGGTTGCTCAATTCTAGTTGGGGTTGGGGTGCTTTTTCTTTTGGGGGGGGGGGGGGGGATGTTTTTTGTTTATTTTCTTCTTTATTTCTCCCCCCTCTTTTTGTTTGGGTTGGTTGTTTTTTTTTTTGGGGGGGGGGGGGGGGTTGTTTGTTTTTTATTCCCCCCCCCTACACCTTGTTTTTCCTTTCCCCTCCTTGTCTTTATATATAAATCTTTAATTAAAGAGATTATCTTTAAAAAAAAAAAGCACTTAAAAAATATATATATATAAGATTTCAGCTGTTTTTAATGTGTAAAACTACTTTTTTTTTTGGGGTGGTAAATTTTGGAGCGAGGTGAAAAATGGGGGGGAGGGGAGGGGAGGAGGTGGAGGGGGATGAAAAGGCAGAAAAAATGGAAAAAAAAATAAAAAAAAAAAAAAAGGAAAAGAAAAACCTAAAAAATATAAGAAAAAAAAATTACAAAGCACAGCAAAGACATTCCATAGATTGTAACTTTGATAGTTCTTTATAAAGTGTTGGGAAGATGAGGAAATAAAAGAGAAAAAAAATAAATATATATGAAAAAGTGGAAAAAAAAAAAAAAAGACAAAAAAGTGAGAAAAAAAAAAAAACCTTATTAAAATAATAAAAAAGTTGCACTTTGGGGGGGGCTTTAAAAAAAAAAACCCAGAAAAGAAAAAAAAAAAGAAAATAAAGTATATATTAAAAATAAAGTCGCTGCTGTTTGGTTTTCTTGGGGGGGGTGGAAGAGTTTGTGGAGGGTGGCAGCAGTTGTGGGGGGGGTGAGGGGGGTTGGACTCGATTTTGGGGGGGTTTTGGGGTTTTTTTTTAGGGGGTTTGGTGCTGTAGGGGGTTGGGTGGTACCTGGGTGAGGGGGGATGTGCTGGAAGGGCTGAGCCTGGGTGATGTTGAGGAGGAGGGGGGGGGGTTTAACCCTGATTTGGGGGTGCCAGGGCTGCAAGAGGGTGTCAGTCCCAACCTGGTGTTGTGCCTCAGTTTCCCCAAATGGAATAAATCCCCTTGGCAAAGTGGGGGGGGGGGGTCCTGCTGTCCCTAACGCAGGGATGAGTGCCCCCTCCCAGTCTGCCCAGTAGCCCCAGCAGCTCGGCCCCACTAAGCTGTTGGGGAAGGAGGGGGGGGTGGTCGAGGCAAGAGGGTGGGGGGCAGGAGGGGGATGGGGGGGGGGAGGTGTGGGGCCCTAATCCCGTTTGGGCACAGATTAGGGCCGGGGTTAGACACCAGCACCCAGATGGTCACGGTTTAAGGAGCCTCCAGGGCCAGGGTTTGGGGTGTGCACCCCCCACCCCTTCTCCCTCCGAGGCTGCCGGGGGGGGGGGGGTGGAGTGGG
The DNA here is from genome assembly GCA_022605955.1 of Rallus limicola. Taxonomy (NCBI): domain Eukaryota; kingdom Metazoa; phylum Chordata; class Aves; order Gruiformes; family Rallidae; genus Rallus; species Rallus limicola. The sequence goes on along the minus strand of JAKCOZ010000047.1, from coordinate 1,997,198 downwards.
GGGGGGGGGGTGCAGCTGCGAACAGGTAAACTGAGGCAGTCAGGGAGGTGACACCCACAGTCAGGTGACCCAAACCCCCCCTTGTCACCCCACATCCAAGCGACACCCAGCAGCCAGGCCTCCAGCCACCCCCCCAGCATCCCCCCCCTCCCCCTGCCCTGGGACATCCCCCCCCCAGCAGGGCCCAGCCCACGGTAAGGGATTAATTTGTGTCATAAGCTTCCTAGTTCTCGGGAGCGCGAGGAGCTTTGGGGGGGTTTATCTCCCGGGATTTAGTGGCCGAGTCGCCCCTCTTAGCGAGACGCCCTAATGCCACTTAACACCTGGGAGCCGCGATTCTCATTAGGGGCGTCAGGGACAATTAGTGAGAGAATAATTAGGGCAAGGAGCCTGCCGCTGGGAGGGTTTAAGCCCCATATGTGCCTCGGACTGTGGGCCCCCTCCCTCTCCCCACCCCCCACCCCCCCACCACCACCACTGCACGGTTAGGGGGGGGCCACCAGCCCAACACCCCACCCTGCATCCCCCCAGCCCCATCCATGGGGGACACTGCTGGGATGTGGGGACCTTCCTGGGATACCCTGTGAGCTTGGGAGGCTTGGGGAGGTGGGGGACTGAGGGAGACTGGGGGGGTTCCAGGAGATAGAGGGGGGGTCCCAGGAGATGGTGGGGGTCTTGCCCCCAACCCCAGCACATTGAGGTGACAGGGGGCACCCGCAATCCCTTGGCTTGGCTGAGGGAGGGGACACAGGGCAGGTGACATCCAGAGTGGCCCTGAGCAGGTCCAGCTTGGAGCTGCCTCTTCTCTTTTCGGGGGGGTCCCATCTGAGCGGGGTGGCTACAGGAAAGGGGGCCGGGCAAGGAGGGGGCCAGGGCCACGGGGAGCGGGGACCCGTCCCCAGGCCCAGCGCGCCCGCTCGGGGAGGCAGCGGTGGGGGGCTGCGGGCAGGGTGAGGGGGGGCAGCGCGGGCAGGGCGAGGGGGGGGGCCGGGGGGGCGGCGGGGGGCAGCAGGGGCAGCAGCAGCTGAGGCCGTACAGGGCGTAGGGGTGGTAGTAGCCGACGTTCACCCTGTGAGGGAAAACAGAGCACTGGGGGTCAGCCCTGGGCCCCGAACCGCCCCGTGACGCCCCCCCCCCTGCCCCAGACATCCCCCCCCCAACCCCGCTCACCTGCGGACACGCCGCCGAGCCCGCCGGCGGTGGTAGTCACCTTTGGCAAAGTCCTCCAGGTTGGCGGGGTGGATGGCCCAGAAGTGGCCTTTGCCGTTGTCGCTGCGGCCGGCCTTGACGAAGCACTCGTTCAGGGAGAGGTTGTGGCGGACGCTGTTGCGCCAGCTCTTCTCCTGCACCGAGAGGCAGCATCAGCCCAGCCTGGGCTGCCACCATCCCGCTGCACCCACCCACCACGCTGCCCGGACGTCAGTAGGCACCAGAGTGAACGGCCCCTGACCTGCCTGGAGCAACCTGTTCCTGGTCCCGAGGTCCAGTCACCGGCACAAGTGTTGATTGGGGTCAGTGGAGATACGGCGAGTCAAGCCCAGCCCTGTCCCCCACCCAACACCAGCTCCCCAGGCTCAGCTCCCAGTTAAACCCACACCGACCACCAAAACTAGGGGGAGAAGCCCCCCCCCCAAAAGGGGTCTGCTGGGGCTGGCAGCCCCTTACCTTGTTCTTGAAGTAGGGGTAGTTGTCCATGATCCACTGGTAGATGTCGGAGAGCAGCAGCTTTTTCTCTGGGGAGGAGAGGATGGCGGTGGAGATGAGGGCGATGTAGGACTGCGATGGTTTGTCCCCCGGCTCCGGAGGGCGCCGGGAGGCTGGTGGGGGGGTCTGTCGAGGGGGAGAAGGGCTGGGGGTTCCCCCGTCAGCCCGCTCCGACAGCAGGTACTCGATGGTGAAGGAGGCACCGGGTGGGTGCCGGTCTCTGGCCACCGTGTCCCCCATGGTCACCGCACCGTCACCAGCCGGAGGGGAGACCTCCTGGCCCGGCCCGGTAATTAGTGCAGATTACAGGGTTTGCTAATTGTGTTTTCACAAACGGGCTGCCTTCGCAAAGCAGGCTGTTTATCTGGCAAAGCCCCGGGTTTAGCGGGATTTGGACCTTTAAGCCTCATAAATAAAATGATTAATCCGCTGGAGGTGGAGGAATTCGAAGTGGCACCGAGGTGCCCGCGGCGCCCCCGCACCCACCCCGCTCTCAGTCCCCCCCCCCCAATTCCCAAGGGAGCTCAGGGAGGGGGTGCTGAGGCTGCTCCAGGACACTCCTGTCCCCCCCCATAATTTCCACACTCCCCCCCCCCCTCCCATCCAGCTCATTCCAGGCTGAGGAGGGACCCCAGGGAGAAATCCCAACAAGGTGACACCGACTTAAATGTAAATCTTTCTTTTTATTTAACAAACACTATAATCTGAACTTTGAAGAATGTGTACTGAGGGAAAGAAAAATAATTTTCTTTTTTTTTTTGTTTTTTTTTTTGTTTTTTTTCCTCTTCTCTTTACAAAAAAAAAAAAAAAAGAAGAAAACAGGATATAAGAAAAAACATATGTACAGGAAGAGCTGGCCAACTCAAACAGAAAGCACTAACAGAAGCATGATGTTTCCAAACAGTGGCTTGGCCTGGAAAACGTAAAAGCAATTAAATTAGAATACAAATATTGGGGAGGGGGGGGGGGGGCCAGAAAACCCAACTGGACTCTAAAGCTACTGTGCAGCAGGGATGCGAGCCACAGAACTTCAGAGAGTGAAACTTCATGTTCCAGCTCTACCCAAGGGTTGTTTTGTGTTTTAATCCCCCTTCCCACCCCCGCTCCCCCCCCAGTTTAAACCTGAAGACATATTGCTTCCACACCAACAGAAAAGGGAAAGAGAAGGAAAAGCAAAGCCTACGTCACGCAAGGAAGAGTTTCTCTGCGGGAGGAAGGCTGGAAAGGGAGGAAGAACGAGCGAGATGCGGCTGCCTCCCTGCCCGCGCCGGCTGGGACTCCCTCCTAAGATGCCTGGGGAGAAAGCGTGGGGGTTCTGGGGGTTTGTTAACCACCCCCCTTCCCAATTTTTGCCTACAAGTTGTTATTTGCCATGCCCAAGTGCGGGAGGGCTGAGAGCTGGGTGCTCCCTCTGCCAGCACCCGCAGCCCCATGTGCAGCCCGGTGCCCTCCCACGCTGGGCTGGGGGTCCGGGGATCGTACAGCACATGGAGGGAAGAGTCAGGGAAGTTTGGGCAGGAACTGTCCCAATGTGCTGGGTCAGAGCTTCCTGCTGAGAGGAGCACTCTCTGCTCTCTTCCTGGATGCTTTTGGGCAAGTCACTATCGAGGATTTGGAATCCTTCTGGCTGGACCTTGGTGGCTTCTCTGCCAGGGTGAGATGGGCTGTGCTTCGCTTTTTCTCCAAGTGCTGCCAGGTCTGGTGATGCTGTTTGCTCCCCCACCCCAACCCAACACCCTGGGAGGCAAAACCTGGAGAATTTGGGGTGCAGGGACACCCCTGGACTGGGCTCCAGCAGCGCCTCGGGGATGCCCAGAGCTCTTCACCCAGAGCTTCCTCACCCAGAGCTCTGGGTACGGCACGGCTGGACGCTGCTCAGGCCGCAGGAACACCCCGACATTGGGCACGGGGGACGCGGCTCCTGCCTGCCACCCGTCCCGTGGGCACAGCGAGGGGCAGAGGCACAGGCCAGCTTCTTCCTTGCAACCTTTATTCTCATCTACCACGTGAGAAAAGTCAGCGAGGTCCAAAGCAAAACAAAGAGTTCAGAGGGAACAGCAGAACCGCCGCCACTGAGTTAAATTACAAAACTTCTCCAAGACAAAGTCAAAAAAGGGGGTGAAACCGTTTGGAAACTCAAAAGCAACAACATTTGCCATCATGAACATCGCAGTAGCTTTGGGTCTGGGACCAAAAGTCTTGAACAGAGAAGTGGAAAAAGTCCAGAGGCTGTTTAACACGTGGTCTCAGGGCTCCACGCATCGTCCCTCGGCTCTGTCCTCAACACCCTGCCAACAGTGCCGCCAGCAGCGCCGGTGCCGGGCCGCACGCTGGGTCGTGACTGAAAGAAACCTGAATTGGAGTTTACCGAGGTAGTTGGCTAGAAACTGAGATTCCCCCACCTGGCATTTTCTTGAAGGCCCAAGCAACCCATCCCCACCCCCCTCCCCACCTCCCACCCCATTCTATCCATCCATCCATCCATCCATCCATTCCCCCCACCACCACCACCTTCCCACCCAGCTCCTCCTCACGTGCCAGGTGTCCAGCTGTCCTGCAGGTCACTGCCACCGCCTCCAGAAACAAAGCCTTCTCAAAGAAAAGGGAATGAGCAGCCCTTTTTTTTTTTTGTGTTTTGTTTTCTTTTTTTTTTTTTAACTCTTCAAAAAACACCAAGTTATTGCACTTCAAAAATACAACAGGATTTGTGGTTCGAGCCCTCCCCGCCCTCCCCATGGCTTCTGCTCAACTAAAACGAAGTCACTAAGCACAATTTCTACGTTACCTTCGGATTAGGCTTCCAAGGTTCAGAACGTGTCTCTTTACATGAGGTGCAGAGCTGCTGGAGCTCCTAGCTAGAACAGTGCGATTCCAATTGTACATCTCTTCCCTCTTCCCTCTCACCCCGTGCCCCCACCCTGTCCCCACCCCTAAAAATCCCCCTTTTCTATGCTTCCTGGGTTATATAAACCTCCCTTTCCCCACCCACCCAACTCCCCACCCTCTCCTCTTCTCCTTTGTCCCTCTTCCCACCCCCTGCTTCCCGCCCCGCCCCGGACTCACACGTCCAGCAAAAAACTTGAGATTAATTAAGGAATGGTTATTTAACAAGACAATAAAAATGCAAACAGCTTTGGAGATGCACGGGAGTTGGATGTCCTGTGGGTCTGCAGGTGAACTCCACCTATTCCAACCGTCCTGGCGAAGGGCAGCAGAGACCCTCAGCGAGCTGCGGGCTCCGGCTGTAAGACACTTAACTCCAACTCCAGGTTCAGGGTCAGGCTTTGAGTGGGGTTCATTTTCCAACCAAGCAGCAGCTCAACGGGTTGTTTTTCTTTCGTGGTTGTGTTGTGGGTTGTTTTGTGGTTGGGGTTGGTTGTTTTTTTTTGTTGTTTTCTTTTCTTTTTTTCTTTTTTCTTTTTTTTTTTTTTTGTTTTTCTTTTTTGAAATTTTTCTCTCATTTTAACGATTAATTTGGAATAGGAAAGTCAAAAGGAGATCAGGGAGGAAGGGAGATGAGGTGGGAGAGGATGTTCTCCCCCTCCTCCAGTTTAATAAGCACCAGAGTATTCAAGTCTGTCCGTTCTGAGATTCAGAGCTGCTTCCACAGTCAGCAGGCAGAAACTAAACCTTTCTCATAAGAGCAGCGTCGTTTTGGTTGGGGTCCCTCATCATCATCATCTTCTTCCTCATCCTCCTCCTCCTCTTCCTCCGATGATGAGCTGTCCAGTGTTAAATCCACGACATCAGCAGTGGCCTTGCCGTTCTCACCGTTACCGTTAGGGGTGGGCAACAGCCCGTTCACATCTGAAGAACCTGGGAGAGGTGGGGGAAGAGAGGACTCGTTAGAGAAGACTCATTAAAGACACTTATTTCCTGTTTTAGGGGATGCTCCAATACTCTCTCAGCTGGAAAGGCCCCATAAGGACCATCCCGAGCTGCAGCCTGTTGTTCAGGGCTGCCCACAAACGCTTCTTAAGCCCCCTCAAGGAACCAGCCACCTCTCCAGGAAGCCTGTCCAGGGTCTGACCACCCTCTGAGGAGAGAAACGCTTCCCTGTGTCCAGCCTGAAAGGCAAAGGGGTGTGCAAAACAAACTGCCTAAAACCAGAGCCGATGCCACAAACCCCAGGCTCGCTCTGGGGTCAGAGCTCAGCTGGTGCCCAGCAGCATCAGGCTGAGAACTGGGACCTGGTTGAGCTGAAGCAGGATGGTGCAGAGCCAACACCACCCAGCTCGTCCCGTCAGCCCGGCCAGAGGCACAAGGCAGCCAACACTTGGAGCCTCAATCCTCTCTTCCCACACAAGGACAGTGCTTTCCTGGGCAGGTCTTGTTGGTGACATTCTGGAGTCACTGCAGAGGTGCAGCTACTGAAAAACTGATTCTCTGCCACGCTGGTAGCAACCCAAACGCTGCAGAATAACCCACTCAGGCTGGACCCTCCTCTGCGGGGATGCAAAGTGCCCTGGCTGTGCTGTTCCTTCCTGGAGAGGCTGAAAACCAAGCTGCTATCTAGAGGAAGGTCCCTGAGAACCAAACTGGTGTTTGGGTATCATGCAGCTTTCCCTGAGCCAGCTGGTGAGCTCTGGTTTGGCTATCTGTGACATCTACAGTGGTTTCAAGTCTTTAGCCCTAGAGATACTCACCTAGAACTAATATTGGACACTGAGGGCTGCAGCTCCTCTCTTTCTCAGCTCGGATGGGACACCAGGAGCCGTCCACCAGGTACTCTATTTCATCTGCATCTTCACATTCTGTCAGGATCTTTGACAGGAGCCTGGACAGGAGAGAAGATGGAAGATGCCACCTATTAAGCTGGAGGCAATCAGCAGAATACATTTATGATGGGCCATCAACCTGGATCTTCACCTTAAACAGCCCTAAACTTAAAAGAAATTTGGTGTTAGGAGGCTGCCAGCCTTGCAGTCCAGGGCTCGTTTTATCTCCCATAACACAAGGACAGGTTCTGACAGTGCAAGCTGTCCCCATCCTTTATGACAACGTACCAAAATCTTCAACTAACAGTTTAATTACATGCAATGAGAAGGCAGTCTTGCCTCTTCACCCAGTTTCCCAAGTCTGTGGTACCAAATCTGATGCCCCATCTAGAGCTGCGTCCAGGCTGGTGTAGGTACAGTCACACCAAGGCACAAGCAACAGACAAAATACTCAATGCCATTAAGAAATAAGCAATCCAACCAGCAGCACCTCCTTCCTATTTTTATTTCCCAAAGCCACCAAAACAATATATGCAGCTTCCTTCAACAGAAAAAAAAACATGTTCACCACTAAAAATAGACCCAGCTTGGACACCTCAACAGCAGCCATCTCACTGCAGAGACACTGAGCAGAACAAGGTCCTGACTGCAGCTCATTGCGCCTCAGGAGCTGGGTGCTTGGTTAATTCTGCTACATCCTGACATTTGCCTGCTCAGACTTTTACTGATTTATGGGTTGGAACATTTCCTTTCAGTATAAAGGAGCACCAACAGCAAAAAAAAAAAATTAAAAAAAAATCTTAGAAGCTCAAGAAAATTATTTCTGGCACATCAGGAGGAGAAAGTTTCAGCTTTCTCCCAGCTCCAGAAGGAAAAGTGTCTCCATGGACCTACCTGTCACCCAGGCTGCAATGCTAAAAAAGCTGACAAGGCACAAAGGATCTTAGACCCGACCAACCACCTCCCTCCTCAGGAGCCTACACCCCTTTTTTGACTAAACACCTAGCTGGGACTGCCAGGTTCCCTCCAGCTTCCTTTCAGGGGTCTGAAGATCACCTTCATCCAACAGAACCAGCACTGAAACCCAGCCCTCAACACTGCAGAGCAGGGAGAAAGAAATCTGCTGAACCTTCACCAGTGACAGCCTCCTCCTCCTCATCCAGCAGGGATACTTCTGCTGCTGAGCAGAGGAGGTTCCACAATCCAACCCTTAGTACCTTCGCCTTCAATCCCAGCAGCCTCGTTAAGAGATCTCAAAGGAACTGGATTTTCCTGTCAATGTTGGCCAGAGGACAAAGCAAACTGATGCCTAAGCTGCTTCAGACTAAAAAGCCACAGCTCCTGGATGAAATCAGTGCCTACAAACACAGCAAGGCTCAGAACGTTATCAGCCTGGCCCTGGGAATATACCACCCAGGCAGAGACTCGCCTGCTCACTTCACCACCTCGTGTGCCAAGGGAGCTGGATGCACCTGAACAATTTCTCTCTGAAGTCTCCCTACTTAGGAAGGAATCCATGTTAGAAGCTAATTATACAAGCCATGAAGGGGGAGAGAATTTTCCAGAAGCCAACACATCTTGCTCCATCAGTCCTCATGCTCGCAATCAGCTTGGCTAGCGCTGCTACAGATGGTGGTGGTCCCAGCTGTAACACAGGCTCCCTGCATCTTGAGGCAATAAGGCTTCATCTGGGGGGAAGGTGGGTGGAGATCATGGTCATATTAATTCACCCATCATCCCTTCCTTTCCTCTTGGATAAAAACCAGGCAATTTCTTGATGAGCAGCCCTAAGCCCTGGCTCAGCCTGCTAGCAGGGAGCAGCCACCACTGGGTGTCCCCAGAGGAACCAGGGTGGGAGGCCCAGGATAGATCCAACCCAAAGCATCTGAATTTTGTCCCTCCAGTGTATCTGAACCTGCTGTTTTTTATCTCTCTAGGCACACACTACCCAAAACAGCCCCTACTGAGGCACCCTTCCCATCCCCGACATGAAGATATTCACAACAGCCACAAGAATTGTTCTGGAACAGTTGCACAGACAGCCTAAAAATCTTTCCAACCACCACACCTGTACCTCTGTCTCCAAGACTCTGTGTTGCACAATGCTTGGTTTAGTAGCTGGCAGAGAAGATCCCCCAATCACACTTACAGCACACCAAGAGCTGCTTGTGAGCAGATGAGTACCTCACACCGACAGGGAAAGAGGAAGATGTTTCCTATTAAAAAAATCACCTTATTGTGTGCTTATAAAGTGGTTTATTCCACGCAGCATATCGGTCAATCAAGGCAGCTAGTTGTCGGGTTCATCAGCCTGATGAAAAGAGTGAGGCAGTAAATGCTCCATTCTCAACACGCTTTAGTGCAGCTCAGAAATGAAGAACAGCAGCCAAAGTCAAGCCTTGCTCTAAGCCTGGCTCTTAATTGTCACTGAGACAATTAAGTCAGAACGTTATGCACCAGCAGAATAAGCTCCCGACTCTGTTTGGAGGTGAACTTCAATCAGCTGCACAGAGCCAGGGAGAAGATGCTGCACCCAGAGGAGGAGAAGAAAGGGCCTGAGGACAGAGAAGCGCTCGTACTCACCCATCAATAATTAGCTGGTCGTAGGGTGCTGGCTTGTCACACACAGGGCACATCCATGTGGGCTTTTTCTCATTCATCTGTAGGTAGAAGACTGCATCAAAGCACTGCAGATGTGCACAGGTCTCCGCCCGGCATGGGACAGACAGCCGCATCTTCACTAGCTGTTGGACCAAAGAGCAGAAGATGAGCCATAAAACCCACCCAAGCTGTCACCAGACAGTTCTCCTAAGCAGAAAGGTATGTTAGCTTGCAAATCTGGTCTGGCAGAAGAACAGGATTACTTGACAAAACAAGACCAAAATCCCTTGGGAACACTTACCGGACAGATGAGGGACACACGGACACCTGTAGTAGCGATTTCACTGTCTGGATCCAAGCGTAGCTTCTCTTTTACTGCAGGGAGAGTAGAGGGCACAGAATTTAACAGAAGCAAACTCACACCTTGGAACAAGGTGTAGCACAGGTGGAGAGCCTCACTGAGAGCCCCTGGCTGCTCACGAGTCGTGTTCCACACAGATGACAGCCTCTGCCAGTCAGGGACAGAGGACACAGGAGACAGAAAGCTGCTGTGTTGGATGTGGCTCACGCAGCCTGTGGAGCTCAGGAGAGATGCTGGGTGGCTGGCTGAAAACCTTGTACATGAGGAGGCAGTCTGTGGTCTGCAGGCCAGCTGCAGTATGTTTTGGTCAGCCAGGACCACATTTCCTTACAGAATCCCCAAATCCTAGCTGAACAGCACTGCTGCTTCTCATCCAGGCAGCCCACACAAAGGAGGTGGGATGGACTTAGGTGTTGGGGTGAGGGTAATTGCAGCCATGCTATCTGCTACACTGTTCATGCTCACTTAGCAACCTCTTGTTTACAAACTACGGGCTGGGCAGCTGGGGTACACAGGGGAAATCCCACTGCTGACCAGGTTTTCATGTTAATATTATACCAAGGCAGCCAACCAGGAGTTAATTTGTCCCCCTTCAGAGAGGGCTGAGACACCCACACACCTCCACTTCCTGCAGAGAGGGCAAGCGTGGGTGGCTAACACGCAGCAAGGCTCCTGGAACAAAGTCACTTTAGGCTTATTTGGTCTTTAACACAAGCCTAATGGATTTTATTCCTTTCTGAGGTCAGCAGCAACAGGACAGAGTTAACTTCTTCCCCTGCCCCCTGAAATTCAGAGGAAGTCCCCCCAGAAGTGAGCAAACATGGGATACGGTCAAACTGACAGGAAACCACATCCCATTATTTCTCTATCGAATAAACAAGCTTCCTCTTAGCACTACTGGGCTGTAACTCTTCAGCCTGTGAACTGGCCAGCTCACTTATTCCAGCAATGTGAACTGGCCAGCTCACTTATTCCAGCAAACTGCTCCACAGGAACTGCAAACAGACCCAGAGGTACCAGGGCAGAGAGCTCGAAGAGCAAGGCAGCCATGCAAAACCAGTCACAAGCAGGGATCCAGCATGTATTTGGAAAGAATCAGACATGAGGAAAGGAGGCAGAGAATCCTGCTCCTGCTGCAGCAGCCTGAAAGGAAAACCCAGAGGAGCTGTAGGCAAATCAAAAAGAGCAGCAGATGCACAGGTCCCACATCAAGGTGCAGAATCAACATTGAAAATTAGCTATAAAGTACTGCACAACTCCTGAAGAGCAGCTGCTGTGAACACTGCTGTCTGAAAAGGCCTTTGACACTTCCATCACCATTTTTCTTTGGAGCAAGTCAACCATTTCTTTTGACCTTTTCAGATCATAACAAGATGTCTCCAGACAATGAGCCTACAATGCAGTTTTGCAACACACTGCTCTAATTAGAGAGTGACTTCTCAGATGTGAAATTCCCACGAGATTACAAGATTTGGTGTTATTTTCTTCACATTAGGAGACTTTTCATCCAAGCTTAATTTTGCATAAAGTTCTTTGTACGAGCATTCTCTGCACATCAATTCCTATGATACATGGGAAGAAGAAACAGGCATTTTCTAGGACCTCCTGATTAGAATCAAGCTGTTTGAAGACTGCTTTTGGCCCTATGGCCATGTATGTAAGCAGCTCTTTTCAGACACTATTCCTATACTTAAAGTCACCAGAAGCATATGCAAAGGAAGATGAGTCAGCCCCGAGATGTCCAAGGATACTGCAATGAACATGAAACAGAATCATTCACAGAACAGACCACAGCTATAAAAGCAGTTTACAAGCTCCTTGTGCTTGCCAGTTTGAGATGTCCAAGCGACTTCCAAGCAGTAACAGGCCAAAGGAAGTGAAACAAGACAATGTTCCTATTTGATGAAGTTTAAGGTCTCCAAACCCAACTCATCCCTGCCCCAAGGGCCAGCCAAATCTGTTAGTTATCAAACTCAGTGGAACTGGAGCCACATGCTTGTTAGCGGGTGGAAAAGGGAAGACAGCTGCTTTCAGAACCTCTGCCTGGCACCCTCAGATCAAAAGCCCATCCTGCAAGCGCTCACTTTAAAGGTAACAGCACATACTGCTGAGCCTGGTTTCAAGAAGCATCAGAGAAGAATGAGAGGATCTCTGCAGTTTGGGACAACCCACGAGCCAGCATCTGGTTGATTTGTTTAAGGTTCTGGTGAACAGCAAAAAGGGGAGCCCAGCCAGTGCCTCGGGCTTCTGACACCAGTGGGTATTCAACAACTGGAAATTTTAATTTCTTATGTCAGTGGGTAAGTGCTGGCTGTTTTGCATTTGCCTCATACCAAGATGATTTACCTGAGTGGTCTAGGACAAGCATCGCTCGGGATCATCTCTTCTCTGAAGCTCTCAAGGCATATGCAAGTGCTGGTGGTGAAATCCCACTGCCAGCCCCTAGGGTTCACGGGCGGCAGGAGATTGTCACCAGGATCCCTTGCTTCAGAAAGCTCCTTTGGAAATAGTGCAGGTCGAGGAAGAGTAAGGCAGTAATGTTCGTCGGCTCCTAATTAGGTGAAGGCATGAAGCAATTCGCTTCAGAACGACACTGGCCCTCAGCAGCACTCACCACGATACGACCTGGGGACAAATTCTAAATCCAACTAAAGTGATTCAGAGCTTCTGCACAGCCCAGAGAAAGACACATTGCAGAAGTGCTGTACTTGCACAGAGATTTGGGGCAATTTCACACGACTGATGTACAGCTTAGCAAGTCTGCTCAGATACAAAGTGGTTTTATACAACTGGCAGAAAGATGACATGTAAAACTTGGCAGCTGTTCCCAAGCATGTTTCTAGTAGCCTGGCTATTGGGAATGCTGCAGTCTGACAGGTATATAGTGGATCTCTCTGAGCCACCTTGTAAGCAAACATACTCACCAAGTGCTTTGCAGAGTTCTGGATGCTTGATCCCAATGGTTTTCAACCTCTGCAGCAGCTCCGCTGAGGTCATCTGCCGCACCAGATACAGCCCCACGGAATAGCTCTAGTGAGAGGAAGGGAAATGATGAGTGAGGCTGCTCTTCCACACTGGTTGGTGCAGTTCTGGGTGCCTTCCTTCAGCACATACCTTCCCGTAATTCCCCCAGGTAACGGTGATGCGATTGGTTGCTGCAGACAAGTACATGAGATGGGTGAGGTTGATGGGACGACAGGGCCTTTTCGGTTCCACTCCAGGTTTGTTTGATGGGTAGTAGCCCTAAGGCAGAAAGATTAAACACAGTTTTCTTTCTTGTTTTGTTTTTAAGTGAAAATGCTTTCATGTGGGTACATCTATTCACCAGCTTCACTGAGTTCTACTCACTCACAGTTTTCAAGGGGTGGGGTGGGTGAGAAGGGAGGTGACCAGTCAAGGCCAAGCACCAAGTGAAAAGGATCAAGTCTTTTTGCTAGAACAGTTTATTAACAACATAGTTAATCCATCAGAAAATTAGCTTGAAACTAAGCAGTGGACTTTTAAACTCTGACTTCCTGTCTGCATTCATCAGGGAAACTTCCTTCAAACAGACCCAAGTCCTTCCAAAGCTGCAGTGTCACAGCTCCTGGCTGAGAGGACTTACCGGCACCGAGCAGTAACTGTGATTCACTTTCACTGCGATATTCGGGGGGTACTGATCCTCTTGAGGAGAACTACTGTCTGTGTAACAGATCCTGTAAGGAAACGACAGGGCTCTCAACATCCCCACGCTCAAAGCTCTCTCTGCACATCAACTACCAGCAGCCAATCCTCACCACACCAACCCATGCTCCCTCATCTGGCCAAAGCAAAGCCAATTCCACTTGGCAACTCCAGCAGCCAAATCTGACAGGTTTCCTACTGCAGCACTAACTCAAGCAGTGCATGCAGGAAGAGGTCAGAAAGCAGAGTTTAAGATGCTTGTGTTAGGCGTGTGAGCAACTTACTCTAAGTTATCTTTGGAGCTATGACAACCCCACTGTAAGTTATTCCCTCCTCCACTGTTCTGCACCCGGTGTTAAATCAACCCCACACTCAGACGTACCTTAGCACAACCTGAACCGATTTCACACCAGGTTGCAACTCCCTAGTAAATTAAAGAAGAAACAGAAATTTCAGATTAATTCTTAAAAAAAAACCCCAAAAACCCACCAAACAGCAACAAAACCACTTCAAACACACTGAAACTCAACTGGTCCCTTTTGCCAGACTGAAGAGTTTCAGTTTGGGTTGTTGTTTTTTTTTTCTAATATATAAACATTCAAAGAATTACTTCACAGAATTTTATCTAAATTGTATGATTTCCTCTGCAAGCATCAGTGGTCCCATTATTTTTTTCCCACTGTCCTACAGCCTTTCCCTGGGTTGTCAAACTGTAAAAGTATCAGGTGAAAGATACCAATTTGCCTGTCATCCTTTTGCTGATCTGTAAGCACTTACAAAAACTAGGTTTTTAAGGTCAAGCCTACCTGCCAGTGTTCTTTGAAGACCCTCTTTGTTCAGTTATTCAGCTAAAGCTGCTCATGCAAACCAAGGAACCAAGTATTATGGGACCAGCAGAACAGCTATTAGTATCACTAACATCAGCAGTACGTGCTGTTTATAACAGGATTTTAACTGGTATCAGGAGAGCAGCGTGCCCCACAACAAGTCTTATTATAGGTCTTTATACACAGGTGTAAAACAGACTCTAATTTCTGCCCAGGACAGAAGGCATTAGATAAGATCCCAAATTTAATCTTGATTTGCCTCTGAAAGCATTTGGCATCCCAATTCGGTGTTTTAATACAAAATGTTTTGATTTTGGGGGTGGAGAGGATGGAACTTCAGCTGATGGACAGGTGCTGACGTGTGAGTTTTAGATCTGGGGGAACACATCTGGATACCACCCACAAGCAGACGGACCAGTGATCATTCTAGGCTCTCACTGAAACCCCTGCTATGAAATATTTAAGTTGTGTTACTGGCAGTGAAAGTTTTCTCACAAATCTAAATATATAGGGAAAAGAGCATCAGAAATCAGCTACCACACATGTGGCCTTTAATAACCCTTAAAGAGTTCCATGGAATATCATTTCCTTTCTGTTAAGTCTTCAAACAGCTTCCCCTGCACTGCTTCTGTTGACCTACTGGGAACACAACCCAGTCAAGCACTGAATATTCAAGAAGCATCATCTTAACTCTACCATAACAGTCCCATTTTACTGCAGAGACAAAGTTGGAAAGGTTTTATGCTTAGTTCTGGAGGACCCCTTCTGCAGCACTGTCCTCATGGCAGCAAGGACCAAGGGAGGTCAGCAGAGGAGGAAGCCTTACTGCCTGCACTGACATCTCTGGGCCCTTTCATTGTTTGAATCAAAAGTTGCATCATGACAGAGGTCAGGGTAAATCCTAATCGGTGCAAGATGTTTTCTTAGGCAGTTACTATAGAATCCTTTACAACAAGGAAGCTTGCTTTCAGATGCAAACAGCATTACATGTACAGCTTTTGAACTTCCCATGTTGGCATGGAAATTGGCAGGTTTTTCTTTGCCACACAAGCACAGCAGAGAGTTTACATCGTTGACAATTCCATACTGCTTCTCCTGCCCAAAGGTACTATTTCCAATGGAAGATCAGAGGAGCAGAAGTGAAACTTGGGGACTTAGATGGGTAAAACTGTACCTCCTACCTCCCCCAAAGATACAAGAAATAGCCTGTTTGCTAATGCTCTCAAAGAAACTGGTTTTGCTTGCAGAGAACAAGAGTTTCCACAGAGAGGGAGCAGGAAGGAATTATACAGCTCCATTTTCTTGAGCTGTTCATACCCAATGAGAAGTACCTGGAATTTCTGATCAACTCCACTTGTCTTGGTGTTAATGCAAAAATGCACGGGCTCTCCTGAAGCTTCTCATTGTTCTGTGGGACTGAAGAGGAAAAAGACTGTACATCAAACTGATAATATGTTCATACATTGCTAAGCACAAGGTGGGGTTTTTTTAGCTTCTGAGCTATGTTTACTTCTAAGTCCTGTTTTCTCCTGCAGAGCTGCACAAGAACTCCAATTATCACACATTTTGGTAACTCTACCCTGGATTACAGCTCTGCTCATTTATTGCTTGCCTGTTTTGCTAGTTACACTAATAGTACACAGTGGGTTTGGACCCCCCTCCCCTTTTTTTTTATTTTCCTTCCTTTGTTTTTCTTCCCCTCAAATAATCAATAAGCCAAGAGTCCTGTGTTCATCCAAGAACAAACCAGAAGTGGCACCACAGCGTGGAGACTAGAACTGAGAGATGTGTAAGAAGAGACCTACACATGACATGAAAGCACAAAACCACCAGACCGATTCTGGAAAAGAAAGGAAACATCAACAAAAAGATCAGCTTAGAGAATAAAAAAAGCATCACAAAAACCAGCTGTAAGAGACAAAACAGGACTGGCAAACACATGACCTTGAGGGTGCATTTATAGGTAGGGTGTCAGAGCAGTTTGCTTTCAGAAACACTTCACTGAGAAGCAGGCGTTAACCGGGGCCTTTTATCCACTGACAATTTTAAGATCAAATGCATTTCAGGTGGTTAAAACGACGCTCAAGATGTGGAAAACTCAGGTTACAACTTCCTCTTCGTACCTTTTATTAAATTCAAACTTCAGTTTTATTGCCAGCACCTACCTCCAGCTGAAGTCGGGGCCCTGAGCTGGTGAAAGTCACAGAATAAACACGACACCAAGTGATAAAACAGCTTTTTTTTTTTTCCTTTCCTTCTTTTTAGCAAGAATTGTGTGTTCTTCTTTGCATCACTTCAATTACTAAGTTTATTCAAAGCCAATATACCAGAATTTGAGAAGCAGGAAAGCTTGCTTTACTGTCTCAGAGTAAGATGAGATGAAGGAAGGATGAAACCTCAGCAGCTCTCAGATCTTGGAAGACACAGTGACAATCTGAGTCACTGACTCTGGATATTTCCCCTTGGCAATTCAGCTTTAAAAATGCAAAAAGGGTTTTCAGAAATGAGAATAGTAATAATAAAGGTACCTTTATGGACTTTAATTCTAATTTCCACCCAAATGTCTCTTGACCAAAACAACCATGAGAAGAAGTAAAGCATTTCATATGGACTGTTATTTTCAGAAAGTGAATGATAACAGTAACAGCAAAAACATGGTATTATTGTTGCCTAAACAGCTGTTGATGGACACACTGTCCCCTTGATAGCTGGCCTACATGAAGACAAAGCAGACCTGAAAAACTCAGGCCTTGTTCATATATTATTTTGCATTTCTATCAGCTCACCCTTCTTTCACAAGACGAAGGACCTGGCTGCTCCAAGCAAGCTGCCTGCAGCCTGTATCCAAGTATCCAAGAAATTTGCCATCACCTCTCTCCAGCAAACTTCCTAGCATAAAAACCAGCATCTTCTTGAATTTCAACCACAAGTAAGCACAGCCCTGAGGCTGAAAGACCATCACTACCACATACAGGGTGTTCATACAGCAGTTCTGGCTGCAAAGCACCAGCTATCAATGGGCTACACGTTTTGACCATGCAACCACCAGCACAGGGACCCATTTTAATAGCTGATGATAGCAGGAAATCAATTTTTTAAGACTGAGCTTGATCAGCAATCCTCAGAATGAGTCAAGAGTAAAACTTCCAAAACCCACAAGGACTTGGCAAACCATATTCACCACTTCAGCCCAAAGTAATTGCAATGGATTCCCATTCTGAGAAGCCAACCTCATCTGCAGCGCTGGATCTAGCAGGCCAGACCATGCCATCATGCAAGGGAAGGACTGAATTGATTCCAGGGTTTTGAGCTTCTCTGCAACAAAGTCATAATTTTTATTTTTTTTAGGCACCTTTGCTCACTATTTACTTATTGGTGAAACTTGCTAAATCATTATATACTCCCAGTAAAGAGAGAGCATACTGTCATCACCATGGCTAAAGATCCCAAAGGTGGATCAGGCAGTGATGAGCTGCTGGCAGGTGACTTTTGTAGGGCTGAGAAGCTTGTTCTGAGTCCTCATTCACAGCCCTACACATCCAGAATAGCCCATCTCAGGGCACAA
Source organism: Rallus limicola (assembly GCA_022605955.1). Classification (NCBI taxonomy): domain Eukaryota; kingdom Metazoa; phylum Chordata; class Aves; order Gruiformes; family Rallidae; genus Rallus; species Rallus limicola. The sequence continues at coordinate 1,979,759 of JAKCOZ010000047.1, read as the reverse complement.
TACCATACACAGGCATGGGGTGGGTTTTTTTCCCCTCCTGGGGTATTGGAACTACTCTGACCACACTGACCATCACTTGTGTCCACACAGGGGCCAGGGAGACAGGGCAAGTCGACTCCATGACATCTTTTATTTTTGTAAGAGGCAGCAGCACTCGTTCTAAGCAGCCCACAGTTTGAGCACGTGCTTTTGCTGGGATTCCTTGGGGAAGGCTCAAGGCAGCAGTGCTTGCTCTGCAGCCAGGAAGGCAAGTTGCCTTGGCCACAGAATCGGTGGCCCTGTTTACAGTGACTCAATTTCAGCTTCGGAGGAGGGGGCTGGAGCAACAGCTTTACTGCTCGCACAGGAGAGAAGAGCAACGCCACCACTGCAAGGCAGGTGTTATCAAAGGGAAAAAAACCCAAACAAATCCTGTTTACATTGCCAGTGGCAGGACCTCCCAGCCTACATGGCCTTCTGCTCCCACAGCTGCACCGCAAGATCTCCCTTGGCATGCCTCCAGGAGAAGACCAGAAGCCTCAGTATCTCCAGTGAGTACGGGCTGTCACAGCTAACATTCAGCACAAAACAAGCATTCAGGATTCCTTACAGCAAACTATTACTGTCAAAAGCTAGATTCACACTGCTTTCACCCAAAAAGGTGCCAGAGGATGAGTACACGTATGAGGCAAGGTGCTCAGACACCCCTGAGCTCACACAAATTCCCTGCTTGTTAGCTCCTTAAAATACAATGCAGGAAAGGTGTTGGTATTCATTCCCTCTAAAAAGGTATCTGATCAATCTTGGTTTTAAGCCTTATCTACCCAAGAGAATTGCAGCAATTTCAGTAAATTAGAAGAATCATTTCATGTTGACATCCTTAGCCCAAACCAGAAAGCTGTTTCCATGTAGCCAGCTCAGATGCTAAACTCAATACTTAAATTGACTGAAACTGTGAGTGCAGTTGCCAAATATGAGATATTAGCTGGTTCACAGTGGATCTAATCTATCTGCTTTGAGCTGAAGCCACCTTTGTCTACAACTATACCAGCAATGTGATAGTTCTTCAGGGACTCTGCCTGCCTACAGACCAAATTAGTCATTGCCCACCTCACCTTTGATCTCCAGGCAATCATATCAAAGAGGCAAGAGAGCCTTTTCATTAATAAAGAAGCTTCCAGTTGAAGCCTGGAACATATAAATTAAGCTTCCCCTATTCCCACCATGGCTATATGCTTAAAATGTCTCTCTTGTAGCCTCAGGAAATGGGGAACTGCAACAGCAGCTGGGTATTTCTAAACGTGTCTGAGATCTTAAATCTCTTTTGGGTACTTTGACATTAGGAGTTTCTGAGCTTGACAAGGAGCTTATGCTCAGTCCAAGCACAGAAAGGAAAATCTGGACAACAAAGCATGGACTGGCACAGCTTCTATATGGAAAACCCCTCAATTCTCCTCACAGTGCTTTGTTTTATCATCCTTTCATGCTAAGCACAGCCCCACACAAGCACAACTTCTAATATCAGAAGTTATTCCAGCACCCAGCTGTTGCAGGTAGCAATGGGGAGCAGCTGATACCCATGCAGTGCTGAAATCAACCCAGTTTTACAGAGAAACAAACGCTCCTTTATTCACATCAACACAGGCAGAAGAAATTGCAGTTGCAGGTCACCAGGTTGGCAAAATTAAACAAGTATCTAGAAGATGTTGTTGGGTTCTGAACAGCTGAGTGGGACAATGAAGACTGAACATCTGTTCATCCCCAGCTACTCCCTGCCAATCCCCCATGGTTAAGCAGAAAACACTCTCATCAAAAGGGAAAATTAGTCAAATATGCTTTAGGGAACAAGCTGACCCGAGGGAGGTGTCAGCTAACAGAGGTGAGATACTCAATTTAATGAGCCCTCAGCTCTGAGCTGATGTAGGAAATTTCATGTCAGCTTTTAAGGGAATCCAGGCTCCTCTCCTCTCCCTGGATGTTTCCACATCTTGAAAATTTGTTTTCCCTCAAAATACATTTCTGTTCCTGACTAAGAAACACCACTCCAGGATTAGAATGAACTATCCCATTCCCCAAGCAGCATTTAAATTGGTTTTAGCTGATGCTGGCAGTCACCCCTCAACTGCTTAAACGGTCTCAACATTGGCACACTCAATGTCTGCAAATGAAGATAAAAATTACATAGTCTGATGAATTAGAGCCTTTCCCCCCCACCACCACCTGCACAATCATATCTTTATCTTTCTTTTTTCCCCCTGCAGTCCACATCAAACAATTTTTTTCACCAAAGGCAGGCTAGCTTCCCTTTCTAGGTTCATTTAGTAGTTAAGCCTGATAAGTTTGACTTCATAGTATGCTGAGCAGCATCTCCTAATGATGCTTCTCCTCTGTATACAGTCTTGGCTGCAAGGACATTGTATTTGACACCAGTGATAATACTCTTTCATTTTTCTGGATTATTTTAATTCAGCCTCCTAGCCCCAGGGTGAGAAAAAAACCACTTCTTCCAGTCTTCCCAGTTGCCCCTCAAAATCCCCAGCATCATGTGCAAGTAACTATGATAAGCACCAAAAAAAGAAAACCAAAGTCAGAAATCCTGTTTGATGTGTGTGCCACCCTCTTTCATCCACAGCAGGCTGCAGGTTGGGTATTTTAAGCACAGAAAAACAGTGTTAATGTAGAATATGCCAGAATACTTGTTTAGCACAGGTGCAACACCAACACAGAGAGATTTTTGTCAATACACTGCCAAATTGCAGAGATGGAAGGCAGATTATGATTCACAGCAATAACTGCAACAGGCAATCCAGCAGCATTTCCAAGGAAGGATATGAAAGCTACAGCCAAACAAGATGGGCTTTCAAATTCTATCTCAAAGTGACCACGGTTCCTGTTCTAAAGGAAGGGAGAAAAAAAGTGGATAGAAATATTCCTCCCTCCCCTCATAGACAGAGTTTAGACAAGGCAGCATTCACAACCATATGAATCAATCTCTCCTGTCACAGGACTTGAAAAACAACATTCTGACCCTTAAATCTGTTCCACTTTTCTCTCCCAGACCCAGCAGCAGCACGCTGGCCACTCACCTAATTCTGTTGGCTTCAACAGTTCATCCAGGGTCGTATAGAAGGGAAGTTTCACCAGTCGAACTTCAGGCTTTGCAACTTTGGGTGGCAACCTTCCCAGTCCATTAAGGTATTTCCCATAGAGCACAGGATAGTCAATATTAGTCGTGGAGATAGAAGTCCGAGCAACGGTGCTCCCGCGGTCGTAGGATGAGTGTATGGAGAGCGCCTCAGGAGACCGGTGTGGCTGTGGCTGTGGCTGTGTGACTTCAGAGCTCTTCTTGGCATAACGAGTCTCATAGAGCTCCTTAATCTTCTTAAAAACTTCAGGGCTGCAGTCAAATTGGACCAATTGCAATGCTCTGGTGACTAGTTCATGTTTAAGTCCGCTTTTACTCCTGCCAACAAAACCCAGCAACATCTGAAGATCTGAGACTCGGAAACTCATCACCATGTTCTAGGGGATAAAAAATTAAAGATGTTCTTACAGTTATAAAAAGGCAGAGCATCAGTTCCCACTGTATTGCTGGAATCCAAAATACCAACAAATAAAACCTCTTAGAAGACAAGGCACCAAGCCTTCTGCTTAAATCACAGAGTCACACGGTTGGAAAAGCCCTTTAAGATCCTCAAGTCCAACCATTCCCATCCTGGGCTAAACCAGATCCCTGAGCACCTCATCTCCCCTCTGTTCAACACCCCCAGGGAAGGGGACTCAGCCCCTCCCTGGGCAGCCTGGGCCACAGCCCCACAACTCTGCCAGGGAAGAACTTTGCCCTCCCAGCTGAGCTGACCCTGCCCTGGCCCAGCTTGAGCCCATTGCCCCTTGTCCCAGCTCCTGTCCCCTGGCTGAAGAGACCAGCGCCCACCTCTCTGCACCCTCCTGGCAGGGCAGGGCAGGTGGGGAGAAGGGCTCCCCTCAGCCTCCTCTGATCCAGGCTCAACACCCCCAGCTCCCTCAGCTGCTCCTCAGAGGATTTGCCCTCCAGCCCCTTCCCCAGCCTGGTTGTCCTTCTCTGGACTCGCTCCAGGACCTCAATGTCCTTCTGATGGTGAGGAGCCCAGAACTGGACCCAGCACTCCAGGTGCAGCCTCCCCAGTGCCCAGTCCAGGGGCACAATCCCCTCCCCAGACCTACTGGCCACACCATTCCTGACACAAGCCAGGATGCCATTGGCTTTCCTGGGCACACTGCTGGCTCATATTCAGCCTGCAGTCACCCAACACCCCCAGGTCCTTCTCTGCCTGACAGCTCTCCAGCCAGTCTCCCCCAGGCCTGTAGCGCTTTGTGGGGTTCTGTCCCATGTGCATCACTCTACACTTGGCCTTGTTAAACCTCATCCCAATGGTCTCAGCCCATCAGTCCAGCCTGTTCAGTTAGATCAGTTGTTGTTCACCTGATTAGCAACCCATTTCTTGAGGGACTTGTCTGAACAAAGCAAACACAGAAGAGACAATCGATTTGGATTGATCACCAAAATTAGAGAGACACCACGACAGTCAATGAGTTACTCAAAAATCATTTGTGATAAATGCTAAGCATCCTCAAGATAGTTTGAATGGAAGCAGAAGTGACCACAAAGGAAAACGTCTCCAACAGCAGGCCCTGCACAGGAAAGAAGGGCAGTAACTCCTTTACCACAGAAGCACCCAAACTTCCCAAGCACCTTTGGGTAAGAGAGCTGCACTGAAAACTTCATCTCAGACATTTTCCAGCATAGGGCAGGTAACTGGATAACTGGAAGGCAGGTGACATTTAAGCAAACTGGGGCCACCAGTCCTTTTGTACTGTCTTTCAGGGCACCTGTGTTATTATGGGCAAAAAAAAAACCCTCCAGAAGCCTTCCTACCTACACAGAAGCTTTAAAAAATACAATGCATTTCAGACCACAGAAAGATATTAAAAATATTAAAGCAAGCAGCACGTTCCCATGAGAACAATGCCTCAAAAGTCTATTTGGGTGTTTTGCCAAGCACTCCCTCCTGCTGAGCAGTAGCTGCCTGTGCTGCTGCAGTGCTACTATCGATTGCAGTGTTTTGATAAGCAGTAAAAAACTATCTTGGTCTTCAAAAATTTACTCTCTTGCTGCTGTGGAAACTCAGGAGGCCTGTAACTGTCAGCAGAGTCAAAGCCCATACTACACTAATAGGGCAACTTTCCATTGGACTAAGAACTAGAAATTATTTCTGTTAAACTCCTGCAGGAGTCTGGTGAGATTGATGTTTCAGTTCTCTCTTACAGCAAAGCTGCATCATGAATGCACCAGATAAGCTTATCAAGTCTAGTTTGTTGAAGAACACAGGGATTCCAGAAGAAACTCCAGCTGTCTTGCAGTTAAAACAACCCCAGAAGCAGAGACCCAACAGGTCTCTTTTCCCCAATTTATAATCCACCCTTCTTTCTGGATTAAATCATACACAAAAGCATAAAATACAGATTTCTGTGAGAGGAGCCTTGCAATTTCCTGAAATAAAATATAATGATTTTTTTTTTTAATTAAGAAAGCTACTACTGATTCTAGAAACATTTAACAAGCACTTCTGTGCATGTGGGAATTAGGCTATAGAGAAAATGTCATTTTATTTTCTCCTTTTTTCATGAAACCTGCCATTTAATCTGAAAGCCCCAAAGATGTTATGTAAATGTCATTGGTGGTAGTTAAAATTTTTGGCAACCATGATGGGTCTCAAAATACTTTTGATGAGAGGAAAACGGGGAGAGAAAGTACATTTAATTGCCAGAAAGTTAGGATTCAAGAAATCTGGAATCATATTGCTGTTTCACTACATTCTACTGGTGTAATCCTGGAGAAATCTAGTTTCTGTGTCTGTTTTCTCCAAAACCAAGAGCTTACTGTCTTCTCTGAGACACTCCAAGGATAAATAACATATAGGCAAAGGTAAATATGTCAAAGGAGTATAAATGGTGCAGCCTTAGGGAAGTTGCAGGTATCCCTGCACTCACTGCTACCACACCGCTGGTCACTTGGGGTTGTCAGTGCATAAAGTGGAGTTTGAGCTGATCATCTGCTGCAGTTTACATTTAGAAGGGTTTAAGATTCAGAAGGATGACCAGATTTGAGCAGAAGCAGAAGAACAAGCAGCAGACAAAGGAAACCTGTCACTGAGGCTTGGATCTGCGTGGTAGTATGAGCCTGAGAGAGATCAGATTAATGCTAAAGCCTGTTCCTCCTGGTGAGGAGGCCTTGCTCAGAGCTCAACAAACACACACTCACAAGGGCAACCACGATGCCTGGGAAACAAGCCTCCTCCTCTGCGGGGGCCCTGGGCTCAGCTCGCACCACTGAGATGGGCCCAAGAGCAAGGAGAGAGCAGCACCTCCTAAAACAGGCCTCTCCAGATCTTCTTTTTTCCAGGAACCTGATCCTGCAGGTTCTAAACGCTTTGCATCTGTTGGGGTTGCTCAGTTCTCAGTCTCAGCACCAGCTTCCCCACGGTACCGTTGGGTGATACCCGCTGAAGCGCTGCCGGCCAGGCCTTTGTGCTGCCACACACCAACAGTGGGGCATGGAGAAGTCCTGGCTCTCAGGGAGGCACCAGCGAACTGGGATCCAGACAGAAAAGGAGAGAGCTGCAGCAGAGTGGGGCCTGTCTCCCCCAGAATGCCCGGTGGGCTGCACAAGACACCTTGGAAGCGCAAGGCAACTTGTGTTGCAACGACACAGCACTTCACCCGGACGCAGGGGAGCCCCAGGGGCCGTGCCAGGCCTCTCTGCCGTTGAGACGAAGAGGCTCTACCCCACACCCCCCACCGCCATCTCCTCAAGGCCACGGCGAGACGGACCCTCCCCTCCGCCCCCAGGGCCCGGCTGGACAGCTCCGCTCCGCGCCCCGTCAGCCGCACTCCCACCCCCGCCACAAGGAGCGCAGGACAGGCCACGATGCAGCAACCAGGCATCAGGCACGAATGGCCCGGGGCGCTGTAAGGAGGAGAAGGCGAGGGGCCCGGGGAGCAGGGGAAGGAGCGCGGCCGGGCGGCGGGGGGAAGCCACCTGCGCTAATTAATCACTGGGAATTAACTGCGGGGGAGGCCAGAGCCCGGCCCGGCAGCCCAGGGACAGGCATAAGGCCCGGCGGCTCCACAGGGCTACGAGCCGGGCCGGGTCAGGCCCGGGTTCCAGGGGGGCTGCGGCCGAGCCCAGAGACCGGGGCGGGGCAGCCCCTGAGGTAAAAGGAGGAGGGGGGGGGGGGCGGTCCCGGGGCGCCGCCCCCCCTCTCAGCTCTCAGCGCCGGGGCCGAGGCCGCGCCGCCCACCCGCAGTCTCCCCGCCAGGTACGCCCCTGCCCGGCCCGGCCCGGCTCAGGCCCCCCCGGTGGGGAGGGGACACAGCTCACTCACTTTCGCCTCCACCAGCTCCGCCGCCATCTTGGCCTCCAGCGTCCACCGCGCCGGGAGCCGCCGCCGAGTCACGTGACGCCCTCGAGCGGGGGAGGGGCCGCGAGCGGCACGCGCTGCCCAATCCACGCGCGCGCTCTTCTCCCCGCGGGCCGCGGCCTCTCCGCGCAGGCGCAGTGGCCCCGCCCCGCCCGGCCCCGCCTTCCCGGGTACCTTAAAGGGACAGCGCCCGCCGGACTGGGGGAGGGGAGCTGGGCCGTGGCTAATGGCGGGGCTGGGGCCGTGGGGGAGCGGGGCTGGGCACATCCCACTGCAGCGAGATGGAGAGCGTGCGGGCCCGTGGCAGCGCCTCCCTCAGGTCCCGTCCCCCCCCCCCCCACCCCCACCGGTCGGGGCGATGTGTGATGCCCCCAAGATGGCGGCAGGCGGGCAGCCAGGCCGCACTGGGCCCAGGTCACCCCCGGGGCCCGGTGAGCGTCTCCGTGTCCTTGTGCCGGCCCCTCTGTCGCCTTGGAGCGTGGCTGGGCCCTGGTCACCCTCCTTGCTGAGGGGATCCTGGCTCAGGTGGGGAGGGGGGTTCTACCTGCGCCCCAGCTCCTGGCCTAGTGCCGGTGGGAAGCTTTGCTTTGGCCTGGGGAGGCTTTGGCACTGAGGCCTGGGGGTAGTTTTGCCCTGAAGCTGGGGAGTGCTGGATCTGCTTGTTTGTTTTTGCAGGGAGATGCTTGGGAAGAGCAGGCAGCTGGCAGGGTTTTCTGGAGAGAAAATGCTCTGAGGAAAAACCTGAGAAGAGAGAGATGTGTGTATCCGTCAGGGAAACCCAACAGGCACCGGCCTAGCTATCCTCCTCGCTCCATGACAGCCTTCTGCTTGAACTTGAGCGTGTCAAGTTTTCCAGTTAGACCTCAGAGCTGCCAGACCCTCTGACATCCTCCATGCGTGAGGGATGCTGCACACACCTGCATGTCTGCTGTGGGGGCCTCTGCAGCCTTCTGCCGTTCCTTCCCCTCAGACAGGCTCCCTGTGGAGGCACACCAGGCACCTCGGGGCCAAACCCAAGCTGCTCTGTGACTGCGGCGTCCCGGAGACGCCCCAGCCCTCCTGCACAGGTCAGTGTTCATGCTAACCATGGGTGCTTGTGGAGGAGACCATCTCTGATAGCTTATTTCTTGTTAAAAAAATCCTCTCTGTGGATGGAAATGATTTCCCCTAAGCCTGCTGCTGTTCCCTCTGGGACCTGATTGCTCCATTGCTAAGGAGCAAACACAGAGTGGTCCCTTCTTGTGCTCCAGGCTGAGTTATCAGGAGGTAACCCAAGTAGTCCAGGTGAAACGCCATGCTGGGAGAGGTTTTCCAGCACTTTCCCCTCCTTGTCATCAACCTCATAAGCTAATGAAGCAAAAAAGGCAATTAGCTAGTTTCCAAGGTAAGCCAATATGTTAATCAGGCTCCCCGGTGTTCCCTTCCAGTCTGGCAAAAGCCAGGGTTGGTGCTAAAAATTGAAGCGATTGCTATGGAAACCCCAAGAGCTGATAACTCATCCTGTCACACCAGGAACCACAGGGGGCCAAATCTGTCCCCAGTGTAGCTCTGTTCTGGTCCTGCCTGTCCCTGCCTGGGACTGATGGAGGGGACAGGCGAGCTGAGAATGTGCTGGGGATTTGACCAACAACTGTACCTGCCAGGTGAGGCGGTGCAGGGACGGAGCAGTTTGGGTTTGTCTGAGCTTTCCTACGCTGTGTTGAGGGAGGTGGAGCGATGGCCTCTCGCGGTAGAAAAAGCAGCAAAGTATTTATGGTGTGGGGCATCCATCCCCCCCCTTCCTGGAGTCCTTCTTTCCTCACTGGGTGTGTGTCACCTCCCTCTAACATGTGCCCGACTCTGGTAACGCTCTTTGCTGCCTGGAGCATGAGGTCTCCTAAAATGAGAGGAGTTTGGCCCTTCCTGCCTGGGCTGGGTTGGAAGGAGAACCACCCTCCCCTCAGGGAGGTTTGAAGCCAGGAGCACCTGGCACACTTTTCAGCCCTGGCACCTTTGTTTTGGGAGCTGCTGCTGGGCGGTTTTGGAGGTGGGCACTGCTAGAGACCAAAAGTGATGCATGGACATGTTAGGACTGTTCCCTGGGCTAGGAAAGCCCTGAGCCCCAGGGGCAGAGGGGCTGCTTGTGGGCTGCAGGGGGAGGTTTCAGGCCGGGGACGTGGTTCATCCCTCACCCCTTTGGGTTGGGAGCCAGTGCGTTTGGAAGGTGCGGCTGTCGCTGTGGCTGCGCGGGACCCGCGTTCGCCCCACCGGGGCTCCGGCCCCGCGCTCCTCTTCGCCTATAGGGGGCGCCCTATCGCGGAGGACCCGCCCCCCACGCCGCCGCCGCCTTTGGCGCATGCGCAGTGCGGGAGCCCTGCGGGGCTGGGGGGCTCAACCGGCGTCGGCGGGAGGAACCGGGCGGGGTTTAGCCCCTGACAGCGTTCGCTCTCTGTCGCGGTTGCCGGTGCCTGAGCTGACACCGGGCTCTGGCCTACCGCTTCCCCCTGGGAGCCGAGATCCTGGGTTCGCCTGCGGTTCGAGTGGGGCCGGGGACCCCCAGTTCTCCCGACAGCGGCGGCGGTGCCGTCGATTAGACCGGGCTCCGCCCCAGAGAATCACCACCCGCCGTAGCCGTACCGGCTCCGGTCCCCGCCGGCCCCGGTGAGCGGCCACGTGGCCCCGCCCCGGCGGAAAAGCCATAGAGATTACCGGCAGCTTCGGGCCAGAGAGGCGCGGCGGCGCATGCGCCTTGCGTACCCGGTGCGCAGGTCCCGCCCCCCGGCCGGCGTCTTCGTATAAGAAGGGGGCGGTTGACGTCAGCGTCCTCTTCCGCCCGCTCTGCGCTCGCCAGCGAGACAGGGCTGTTGCCGCCGCCATTGCTGTGACCCCCCCGCCCCGGAGAATCCACCGCCATCCGCCATCATGGTGAGGCCCCGCGTCCTGCCGTCGCCTTGGCGGGACCGAGCGGGTACCGCGCCTGCCGTGCCGTTGGGGATGTCCTCCCCGGGACGGCCCGGGGCCCTGCGGCGTTGGCGGCGGCCTGTGGTGCCGGGCTGGGCCGCTGCTGAGGGGTGAGGGGTGGGGCCGGACAGCGTGCCGCAGGGAGGGGGTGTCCCTGGGGTGCTTGTCCGGCGGGTGGGGCTCGGTGTCGGCGGGGATTTGTGCCAGTCCCCGTAGGGACCTCGTCTCCCGGTGCCGGGGCGCCGTGCCGGTGGGGCCCGGCAGCGCTGTGCCGGTGCCGCCGGGAGGGAACGGGTGATGTGGCCACCGGGACGGCGCTGACGCTAGTGACGGGCCTTTGCGGCCACCGGCGGCTGCCTTACGTAACGTTGCGGCCCGGGCGGGGGGCAGCTCTGGCGCCACCGGGCTGTCACCCACCCTGTGCGGAGCCGTGACTGAGCGAGGATTCGGTTCTAACGGGGCTCTGCCTCATGCAAACCCTCTAGCGTTGCCGCAGTATGTGGGGCAGCGAGAGATCGTGCTGGCGCTGCGGGCCGGGGCCCCTGCGCTTGCAGCGCTGCTGCCTGCAGTGCCCTTGCTCTTCTCCCTGCGGGCTGGCGCGTAAAGCGCAGGCAAGGCTGGATGTCAGTGCGGCTGGCAGGTAGTTGCAGCGTTGCTTGGGGCTTCCCAGAATTACCAGAGCCGTCTCCACATACCTCTTCTCCTTCCCCTTCCCTTTTCCTTCAAGGTGAACTTCACAGTAGACCAGATACGGGCCATCATGGACAAAAAGGCCAACATCAGAAACATGTCCGTGATCGCCCACGTTGATCACGGCAAATCAACCCTGACTGATTCTCTGGTATGCAAAGCTGGTATCATCGCCTCTGCCCGCGCGGGGGAGACTCGTTTCACCGACACAAGGAAAGATGAACAGGAGCGGTGCATTACCATCAAATCAACGTGAGTTCCCTCTCCCTTTGGGCACCTCAGTGCTCCCGCTGCCTGGTCTGAACTTGGGGGGGGGGGGGGGGGCTTCGAGTTCTCCGCTGGTTTAATTTTGAGGTGACATCAAGCTGTGTCGCCTCTCGCTTGGAGGTGCTTCTCTTGCTGGTGGGGATTGCTTAAATGAAAGAGCAAGCGTTGATTGGCTTCTGGTGAATCATAAGAGCGGTGCCTTGGTGGCTGCTGGGAAGGAGGCATGCAGGGAAAGCTCTCAGCCTTCCATTTTAGCTCTGGGGCTGGTGGATGTAGCTGATGTCCCCTGGAATGTTGCAGAGGCAGTGTAGAGGGGGGAGTGTTTCTGGTGACATACCCGGTGGCTGTGTTGCTGTGGATGGTTTGAGAGAGGCATGAAAAAGGAGCAAGAAAGACCTAGTAGAAAAAGAACTCTTCGATTGGAAGAAATGGAACCCTCTTTGTTGTCTTTTCAATTGCACAGAGGTGGTAGTGATTTCACAAGAGGTTATGTTGTGTGAAGGGCATATTTTAACCCATGCTCCTGGTTATTTCCCCTCTGGCTCCCCAGGAACACACTTCAGGGAATCCCTAAGCTCAGGTGCAGCTGTCTGTGTGGGATAAAAAGCTGTTTCTAGGTATTGTTTTTCTTTCATTTCAGAGCTATCTCTCTATTTTACGAGCTCTCTGAAAATGATTTGGCCTTCATCAAGCAGAGCAAGGATGGGTCTGGCTTCTTGATCAACCTGATTGACTCTCCTGGGCACGTGGATTTCTCTTCAGAGGTCACTGCTGCCCTTCGTGTCACTGATGGTGCCCTGGTTGTTGTAGACTGTGTCTCTGGTAAGGTTTCCTGTAGCCATGTGCAACTGGACTTAGGCTGGCTGAGTTTGATGACAAGGATAACTGATGCCCTGGTGTTTGGCAGGCGTGTGTGTGCAGACAGAGACTGTGCTGCGTCAGGCCATTGCAGAGAGGATCAAGCCTGTCCTGATGATGAACAAGATGGACCGAGCGCTGCTGGAGCTGCAGCTGGAGCCAGAAGAGCTGTACCAGACCTTCCAGCGCATCGTGGAAAACGTGAACGTCATTATCTCCACCTATGGAGAAGGAGAAAGCGGCCCCATGGGAAATATCATGGTGAGTGAGGGGCCGCTCAAAACCAGCGTGAGGGAGCAGTTGGGACCCTTGTCACAGGTGGAGAGGTGAGAGTAGAACATTAAAGACCCCTGTAGCACCCAGGTTTGAACTGGTTTGGTGCTTTTGCTGGCTTTCCTTCCAAACCTTGAGCAACTTAAAGACTAAATGCAAGGGAGTGTTTCCTTTCCCAAGGGTGCCTTGTTTTGTAGGTCATCTCCTTGCCCACATCCCATCTGTGGTGGCAGGTCCTAGGCTCCTATGCAGCATCGCTCCCTTGGCTGCCTTTTGAAATAGAAGGCCAGGAGGTGTTAGCAGGTCCCTGGACCCCATGGGGGTCCTGTGCAGTGACCAGAGCTGCTGACTCAAAACCCTCATGTCTTGTTCCAATTAAGCTCGCTCCTGCATCCTCCCATGTACCGCTGATCCTCCCTGAGGACAGGGATGTTCCTGCTCCCAAATCTAAGCAGCTGCTGAGCTGTCTTGAGTACGTAGCTGGTTGAAGTGAAGCAAAAACAGTCTAGTCCTGTGATACAAGAGTAAAATAGTGGTTGTGGGCCAGGCTGTCCCTGGACCTTGGAGATGACCACCGTCACCAAACAGCTTGAGAGTTAGGTAGTCATGAAGTGCCACCTTCAAACTTGTTGTGCTTGAGTGGTACTTGGGATGGAGTGTGCTGACTGCTGTAACACCCTGTGGCTGTTCCTCTGTACCCAACCCTGTTTGTTCTCTTTCAGATTGATCCAGTGCTTGGTACTGTGGGCTTTGGGTCTGGCCTGCATGGCTGGGCTTTCACTCTCAAACAGTTTGCTGAAATGTACGTTGCAAAGTTTGCTGCCAAAGGTGAATCCCAGCTGAATCCATCTGAGCGTGCTAAGAAAGTAGAAGACATGATGAAGAAGCTGTGGGGAGACAGGTGAGGAATCGTGATACTTAAGATTTGAAATCCACCTTGGCTCTGTGGCTGGAACCTGACCCTGTTGAAGGTTGGTGAGGAGTGCAGTGTGGATGGCAGCCCTGTCTCAGTGGCTTGGTGTGTGCCATAGCACAGTAGGAAACGCACAGACAAACAGGGAGGGGATGGTGAATTCAAAGTGTTTTGGCTAGTATGAGAGTCTGGGAGTCACAGGGGGGAAGGTACAAAGGTGATTGATTCTTGCTCATCAGGAGTTGCTCTGGCCTGAGCAAGCAGCACAAGACAGTTTCTGTAGCTGAATTGAGCACTAACTCTTGTCTGACTTACGTTTCTCCAGATACTTTGATCCTGCTACTGGCAAGTTCAGCAAATCTGCTACAAGCCCGGATGGAAAGAAGCTGCCCAGGACCTTCTGCCAGCTCATCCTTGACCCCATCTTCAAGGCGAGTTCCTTGGTGTTGAGTCCTTGCTGGTGCCTTGTGCTCTCTGGTTGGGTGACAGTCCATGATGATGGAAAATTTCTTCACTTTGACCTGACTTGTCTGATTGAAGAAATTTAAGTATCTGATGAACTCATTAGTCTCTGTGGGCAGGGAAGCTGGTAGTAGATACGGTGCATGCAAGTACGTGTCTGAGCTTCAGATGGGGTGAGCTGGGTGATGAGCAAGAGCAGAGAGTCTCTTGAGCAACGCTTGTGCTGCTGCTCCAAACTGGGTCAGCATCAGCAGGATTCATAACTGCTGCTGTTGTTGCAGGTTTTCGATGCAATCATGAACTTCAAGAAAGAAGAGGCAGCCAAACTCATTGAGAAACTGGACATTAAACTTGACAGTGAAGATAAGGACAAGGAGGGCAAACCCCTGCTGAAGGTGAGAGTGCTCTGAATCAACTGTGGGGTGGAAACAAGTAGTTGTGCTGCTCCAGCTGTGGCAGTGTACTAAGCAGCTACAAACCCTGCTTGGGTCAGAGGGTGCTGTTGGTTTGGAGGTTGGGAAAGAAGGGGAAGGTGGCTGCCAGTTTGCAACCAGTGTGACCCTCCTCTGATCCCTGCTCAGGCCGTGATGAGGCGGTGGCTGCCTGCTGGAGATGCCCTGCTGCAGATGATCACCATTCACCTGCCTTCTCCTGTCACAGCCCAGAAGTACCGCTGTGAGCTGCTCTACGAGGGACCCCCTGATGATGAGGCTGCCATAGGTATGATGAGCTTCACTGCTGGGCTTCTCTTCATGTCAGTGTTCCAAAAATACCCGTGGCCCTGTGTCACATGCAAGGAATGGTACTGGATTAAGTTGATCTCTCCCCCTCCTCTCAGGTATTAAGAACTGTGACCCCAAAGGCCCCCTGATGATGTACATCTCTAAAATGGTGCCAACCTCTGACAAGGGACGTTTCTACGCTTTTGGACGTGTCTTCTCTGGTCTTGTCTCAACTGGCTTGAAAGTCAGAATCATGGGACCAAACTACACACCTGGCAAGAAGGAGGATCTGTACCTGAAGCCAATTCAAAGGTCAGTCCTGACTGAGCTGTAGCTCTATTTTGTGGCTCTAGAACTGTCTGGGCCTCTTGTCTCTGAGGCCACACAAGAGACTTGTCCATGGATTTTGGGTCTGCTACCACAACTCTGGGATGCTGCCTGATCAGACTTGAGCAAAACCACCTTCTCTTTTGGCAGGACCATTCTCATGATGGGACGCTACGTTGAACCCATTGAGGACGTGCCTTGTGGAAACATTGTTGGTCTGGTTGGTGTCGACCAGTTCCTTGTGAAGACTGGAACCATCACCACCTTTGAGCACGCTCACAACATGAGAGTCATGAAGTTCAGCGTCAGCCCTGTCGTGCGTGTGGCTGTGGAAGCCAAGAACCCAGCTGACCTGCCCAAACTGGTGGAGGGGCTGAAGCGTCTTGCCAAGTCTGACCCTATGGTGCAGGTGAATGTCTAGAATGGTTTTGGGAGCTGGAGAAATCCTGCTCCTGCTGGCAAAGGAGGCTTCTGCAGGCCTTATGAGGAGAGACTGAGGGAGCAGGGGGTGTTCAGCCTGGAGAAGAGGAGGCTGAGGGGGGGAGACCTTATTACCACCTACACTGACCTGACAGGAGGGTGCAGAGAGGTGGGGGTTGGTCTCTTTGCAGGTGATGGGATGAGGGGAAGTGGCCTCAAGCTGCACCAGGGCAGGTTTAGGTAAGACTTTTTCCTAAAGTCCCTCCCCAAAAGGGTTATTGGGCATTGGGACAGGCTGTCCAAGGAGTGGGTTGAGTCACCAACCCTGGGTGTGTTTAAATGATGGGTAGATGAGGTGCTCAGGAATATGGGTTAGAGGATGGGTATGGTTGGACTTGATCATAAAGATCTTTTCCAATCTAGTGATTCTGTAATTGTGCTGGTGGAAAAGTCTTGAATATTGGTCCTACCATAGTGGGAAGGAGTTCTGTGTTTCACCTTGGGGCTGGTGCTGAGTCATCCCCAGATGAGTGGAAAGAGCATCTAAAAGTAGCTCCTTGAGTCAAAAGACAAAAAATAGAGATTAGCAAGTGTTGAATGTGTGAGAGCTTTCATTGCATTGCAGTAGGAAGCCTCACTGGCTGTGTAAATGGTCTTTTCAGTGCATCATTGAGGAGTCTGGAGAGCACATCATCGCTGGGGCAGGGGAGCTGCACTTGGAGATCTGCCTGAAGGACCTGGAAGAGGACCACGCGTGCATTCCTATCAAGGTAGAGGGCTGAGCAGCAGAGCTCTTGCTGTGAGCTCTCATGGGGTGTCTGGTGAGCTGTAGTTTGCTTGGTGGCTCATTTGCTCTTTGCTCTTCATGGCTGCAGAAATCTGATCCTGTTGTGTCCTACCGCGAGACAGTCAGCGAGGAATCCAACGTGATGTGCCTTTCCAAGTCCCCCAACAAACACAACAGGTTGTACATGAAGGCCCGGCCCTTCCCAGATGGTTTGGCTGAAGACATCGACAAGGGTGAAGTCTCAGCTCGTCAGGAGCTGAAGCAGCGAGCTCGTTACCTGGCTGAGAAGTACGAGTGGGATGTCACCGAAGCCAGGAAAATCTGGTGCTTTGGTCCTGATGGCACTGGCCCCAACATCCTGACTGACATCACCAAGGGAGTGCAGTATCTGAACGAGATCAAGGACAGCGTGGTGGCTGGCTTCCAGTGGGCAACAAAGGAGGTAAGGAGCAGCCCAGCTCTGGTCATGGTGGGGCTGGAATCAACATGGGTGGTTTGCGGCATCACAAAGGGCTACAGCATGTGTTTCCAAAGGAAAAACCCCACAGAGTGCAAGGTGTTTGTAATGCTGAAGGACCTTCAGGATAAAGGAAGTTTGACAGCTAGAATGATGATGTCATCCTGCTTTAGACAGAGCTTGCAGCCAGTACTGGGAAGATCTGGGTCATGGCACCACATACCTGAAATTCAAAAAACTTTTTCAGAGCCAAATGCCCCAGTCAGGACAAGAATGAAAAGGAAAAGTGCTCCAAGAGCTTCAGCAGAGGTCAGCCCTTGTTCATTAGGAGCAGTAGTGGAGCATTAGGAAGAACATGACTCCAAAAGAACACCTTGATGGACTAGAAACAGCAGCAGGAGAGGGTTTGTTGGTCTAAAGAAGATGATACCAACCCAACAACTTTTCTTTTTGGTCCCAGTAGTCTGAAAAAACATTCTTCCTGGCCAAATACTTGGTTGTGGCAATAAATGTATGTCAGCCTTAGAGTTGTTGCATGGAGACACTGGTAGATGGTGTCAGTGTGTGGAGCCTGCAAGGAGCTGCAGTGGTGGCTCCCAGGAGCTGCACCCAGTGCCTGGGAAGCAGGAGTGGCTGGTCTTAGCTCCTAGGTGGGGAAGAGGACTTACTGAATGGCTCCTTGTTCCAGGCAGGTTCTGCTCCCTGCTGTAGGACCTGATTCCAAGGAAGGCCTGTAAGCTGAGGGACTGGAGTCTCTGCTAGGGAACGTGCACTGTCCCCCAGACATGATGTCACTTGGCTCCTATGCTCTGCTTTTTCCCAGGGAGTCCTGTGTGAGGAGAACATGCGTGCTGTGCGTTTCGATGTGCATGATGTCACTCTGCACGCTGATGCCATCCACCGTGGAGGTGGGCAGATCATTCCCACTGCCAGGAGATGCTTGTATGCCTGCGTGCTCACTGCTCAGCCCAGGCTCATGGAGCCCATCTACCTTGTGGAAATCCAGGTGAGGAATCTCTGCTCAGCCCAGAAGATCCTGGACAAGAAAATGTGAGTGGGCAGTTTGTGGTCCTCATGTCTTCTCTCTTACAGTGCCCAGAGCAGGTGGTTGGTGGCATCTACGGTGTGCTGAACAGGAAGCGTGGCCATGTGTTTGAGGAGACCCAGGTTGCTGGCACCCCCATGTTCGTGGTCAAGGCCTACCTGCCTGTCAATGAGTCCTTTGGTGAGTGTGCTGGTCTTGGTTGCTCCCTGGGCTTGTAGGAGCTTCATCCCAACCCAAGGAGGAGATCCTTTGTGTCCTGCTGTCTGATGGCAACCATTTGGGTTAGAAAGACCCTTGACATGAGTCCAAGCGTTAACGCTGCCAAGGCCACCACTAAACCATGTCCCTGAGTGCCATATCTGTACATGCTCTTGAATCCCTCCCTCCACCAATCCTGGGCAGTCTGTCCCAGTGACAGACAAGCCTTTGGATGAAGAACCTTCCAGTTTTAAAATTCACCTGGAGCAACTCAGGCAGTTTCCTCTTGTCCCACTGGTTGCTCATGTGGGAATAGAGACCCAATGTGACAGAATGGTTGGGACTGGAAGGGACCTTTCCAGGTCACCTAGTCCAGCCCCTGCTATGAGCAGGGACACCTTCCAACTCCATCACATTAAGAGCCCTGTCTACCCTGATCTTGAATGTCTTCAGCAATGGGGTATCTCCCACCTCTCTGAACAACCTTGCCTTCTGTGTTTCACCACCCTCAGCATAACAAATTCCTATCTCCACTCTTTTCAGTTCAAACCCATGCCCCCTAGCCCTAGCACTAAAGTCTGTTCCCATCTTTTAAAGCCCCTCTGAGCAAGAGCAGTCTCTTTAGCCCTCTCCCATGCCATTCTTGTGTAGCACCACTATACCACACTCAGCATCTCTGTAGGCTTTGAATTCTTCCAGATGGCGACCGTGAGTGCAAACTCTGCCCTGAACCTCTTCCACCTCCGGCCTCACCCCCTTATCTTCTTCCTCCCAGGTTTCACAGCGGATTTGAGGTCTAACACAGGTGGCCAGGCTTTTCCCCAGTGTGTCTTTGACCACTGGCAGATCCTGCCCGGGGATCCCTTCGACAGTGCCAGCCGTCCTTGCCAGGTGGTGGCCGAGACCCGCAAACGCAAAGGGCTGAAGGAAGGCATCCCTGCCCTCGACAACTTCCTGGACAAACTCTAATTAAACTCATTGGACTCTTGGGGAAGGAAGGGGGAGGGAAAGGGAGGGGTGGGGGTGGGGAATTAATTAATTAGCGTTAACGCCCACATCAGAGGGGTCAGATGCCCCGTGACCGCCATCTCTGCATCGTTAATTAATCGGTTTACGGGGCGATTTGAGACTTGGAGGAGGAAAAAAAAAACAAACAAAGAAGCCTTATAGGTTTGTGTTGCACATGCCTCATTGTAACTAAACCATTTCCACTAGATTTTGCCCAATTCTGTATTTATTTGACTCAAAGTGTGGGGAGGGAACCCGTGCTCGTTAGCGTGGGGGTGTTAATTGATGTGAAAGGAGGAAGAGGAAAAGAAAAGGGGAAGAGGGAGGGAGGGAGGGAGGGGGGAAGCTCAACCCGTCTGCAGTGTGACTGTCCGTGCCCATCGCCGCCTGTATTAGTGCCACGAATTAATAAAATCGGATCATAATGAGCGCTGCGGGCTCGGTTTTAATTAAGGGTGGGCGGAGCAAAGCTGGCGCGCGCCACCTGGTGGGCGGGAACACTGGGGGGAGGGGGCGGCTCTGAGGGAGAGCCATGCTGGCACGGCCTTGCCCCCCCCCCCCCCGCTTCCTAGTGCTTGGTCCCGCCCTGCTTCCCTGTGGAGTTGGAAGCTGGCCGTACGGAGGCGGAACGGGCGGGCCCAAGCCCTCGGAAGGGGGGGGGGGGGGGTTGCGGGGTGGAGTGCGGCGCGTCAGGCAGTGTCGGAATGTGGCGACGCGGGCGGCGGCGGCGGCTCAGGTAGGGCGGGGCGGAGAGATGGGGAGAGGGGCTGGGGTAAGGGGCGAGAGAGGGAAGGTTTGGGGCGCTGTAGGGGCGAGGGAGCAGCCCCGGCTTGAATTTGGGGAGTTAGGCGGGGTGGTGGGGTGGGTGATGAGGGTGTGGGGCCGGAGAGGCCCAGAGGAAGGGTTGTGGGGCCTTGTGAGGCGGGAGAGGGGTTGAGAGGGTTTTGTGAGGCGAGGAGAGGGGGAGGGTTGGGAGTGGGGGACTGTTGGGCGGGGAGGGGACCGTGGGTGCGAGGAATTTGGGGGATGGGAGCTGTAGGGCAGGGAGGGGACTGGGTGTGAGGCTTGTGGGGAATTTGGGGGGTGGGGTGGCTATGGGGCAGGGAAGGGTAGTGGATGTGAAGTGTGTGGGGAATTTGGGGAGGGGGGGCCTGTAGGGCAGGGAGGGGTACTGGGTGTGTAGGGGGTTAGGCTTATCTAGAAGAATAAGGCTGTGGAGGAGGAGGGGGCATTTAATTGGGCATAAGGGGAGATTGGATGAGGGGCTATGGGGCAGAAAGGGGGTGTGGGGGCTGGGGGCAGCGAGATGCAGCTGGTTGGGTTGGGGTGACCCTCCAGCACAGCTGGGTGTTGCTGGCTGTGGTCGCAAGAGGTTGGGGCCAGGGTGGCCATGGGCCCCACACAGTCACTGCCCCCATTCCTGCCTCTCTCCCCCCAAGACATCCCCTCCAGCCAGGGTGGGCAGGGACCTTCATTGCTCCCACAGGCTTTGGGGTGTGATGAGGCTGGGGGGCACCGCCGGGACTAATTTGTGGCTCCATACCAGCCACCCCACGGCATCAGGCTGTGCTGCTTTGGGGCTCCCTGCCCTCTGTCCCCCTGGGCTGGGTCCTGCCCTGAGCAGGTCTGTTGCTGGTGTTGGTTTTTAGCTCCTGTGACATAAACCCCCTTTTCTGGTGCCACAGGTGCTGATCCCCAGCTGTTCCCCTGGCATCCTCCACCGCTCACAGGGTTGGGGCGGCTTCAGCTCCACGAGGGTCCCGCAGCCATGTCCACCTTCCGGCAGGAGAGCGTGGAGGACTTCTATGAGATGGGGGAAGAGCTGGGCAGGTGAGTGACATCCTGCTGTGCTAAGGGGTGGGGAGGGGGGCTTCTGTGCCTGCAAACCCTGCTGAGCGCTGGGCTGGGAGCTTCACCCACTTGCTGCAGTCCTTGAGGTGTCCCTGTGCCAGTGGCATCCTCTGTGTCACCTCCATGCTACCTGCAGGTAGTGGTGCTGGGGCCGGGGGCTGTGCTGAGAGCCAGGCACTTCCAGCAGCTTTATATTAAAGATAAAAGTATTAATTAACATTAAACTGACTCCTACGTCAGAGCAGGCGCAGCAGTGCTCTGCAGAGCTCCCGTCATGTCCGTGTTTGGCCAGGGCTGCTGAGCTGATGCTGGCAGCTTCCGTCCCTTCTCCGTCACTGCCGCCCTGCTCTGCGCCTGCGGGACAAATTTGGGGGTGAATCACTGCATGCAAATGGGATTTAATCATCCTGGATGCAAAGGCGGTGGGGGGTGGGGTGGGCTGGATTTGGATTCTCCAGCACTGCTGGGACTTGGGGACTGCTGTGGCTGTAGCTGCCTGGGCTTGGGGCTTCTCAGGCCCTGGGAAATAATTGTGCAGCGGAAATGATTTGAGTGGCTTAAGCATTTTTTTGGTAAAGGGGGGTGGGGCTGCACCGTACCCACAGTCTGTTGTGAGCATGGGGGTGGATGCGGTACCTGGGGGCTGAATCCCACCTGGGCAAGGCATGTCTCTGCCTGAGGAGAGGGGGCTGTGGGTGGCCCCAGCCGCAATCCGGGGACGTGTAAAGCAGTGTTGGGTCTGGGCGCGTGTGGAGGCTGGTGACAGGGACCACACGTCACCGAGTGCCGGCCGGGATGGCCAATGGCTGGGGCAGCGGGGAGGGATTATCCTGCGGATGTGGGATGGATCCTGTCCTCAGGGGGACGGTGTTGAGGGGCCCTTGTGTGTCCCAGCACCTTGGCTGAGGGGGATATCCCGGGCAGGATGGGACAAAGGTTGGGATCCTCCCATAGCAGTGATGCTGGTGTTGGCAGGACCCGACTCTGTGAAGGGCCTGTTGAGCCCAGAGCCCAGCCTTCCCCTGGCCCTAACCACAGGGTGCTTTGAACTGTCAGTCACTCTTACTTTGGGCATTTTCCCCTGCCCACGTCCCCCATTGGAACTTTGTGATTCCCTGGCACTGCCAGGCTCTGAGGTTTTGCTTCCTGGCTAGAAACTGGAGCAACTGGGTGTCTCCCACCTTGGGTGATCACAGCAGCACTTGAGCCAACCCAGGAAGGGTCAGCAGCTGTCGCATCCCTGGGAGGAATTCCCTTCCTCCATCCCAGGCAGTGCAGGGATTTACACACTTGCTCCTACAGTGCCGGGGTGGGTAAACCCCAGGACTGTGCTGGGGGCACCATCCTTGTGCCAGTGCTGACCCCACTGCTAAGCACTCGCTGGCATGTGCCGTGCAAGAGGGTCCTCTCCTCACCTCCTCCCTGCATCCCACAGCGGCCAGTTTGCCATTGTACGGAAGTGCCGGGAGAGGAAAACGGGTCTGGAATACGCAGCCAAATTCATCAAGAAGCGGCGGCTGTCGTCCAGCCGTCGGGGCGTGAGCCGGGAGGAGATTGAGAGGGAGGTGGACATCCTGCGGGAGATCCAGCACCCCAACATCATCACGCTGCACGACATCTTCGAGAACAAGACAGATGTGGTGCTGATCCTGGAGCTGGTCTCGGGAGGTGAACTCTTTGACTTCCTAGCTGAGAAGGAGTCCCTGACGGAGGAGGAAGCCACCCAGTTCCTCAAGCAGATCCTGGACGGTGTGCACTACCTGCACTCCAAGCGCATCGCCCACTTCGACCTGAAGGTGAGGTCTGGGAGGTGCATTCAGTTTGTTCTGGGCAGCTGGGGAGCAGGGACAAGCATCCAGGCTCCTGTGAGGCAGTGGAGCTCTGGGATCTTTCCCTACCTGACATGGATGTTGTCTTCTTTGGAGAGAGAAGCCCAGGGCAGCACAAGGCTGCCATGGGTGAATGTATGTGGGTAAGCACCAGCTCTTCTCCCACAGCCAGAGAACATCATGCTGCTGGACAAGAACGTGCCAAACCCCCGCATCAAACTCATTGACTTTGGGATCGCCCACAAGATTGAAGCTGGGAATGAATTCAAGAATATATTTGGGACCCCAGAGTTTGTAGGTGAGACCCGTCCAGCACTGTTCCTTCTCTGGGCTCTGGAAGCTTTGGCTAATCCCAGAGAGATGCCCAAAGCCCTGGTGCAGCTGGCTGGGCAGCTGCTGGGATGTGTCCATGGGGATGCGCTTCCTTCCCCCAGAATAAGCCTGTTTTCTCCTCTCTTTCCTTCTAAAGCTCCGGAAATTGTGAACTACGAACCCCTGGGGCTGGAGGCTGACATGTGGTGAGTGAATCCCCTCCTGAACACCTTCCAGCACTGGCCCTGGTGGCACCAGGGGCCAGGTCTCAGTACTGGGACCCAGCTCGTGCCAGCATATCTCCTCCCTTGCTGAAAGAGCAGGGAGAGGGGACCAATGGCACTCTGCAGGGCTTCAGCCTCATCTTCCTCTCTCTTCCAGGAGCATTGGGGTCATCACATACATCCTGTGAGTATAAGGGGTGTCTGGGGGAGATGAGTGCTGCAGGGTGAGTCCCATGCCTTGGGCTGTCACTTTTTTGGGGTGTCACAACCTGCTCTCCTCTCACCGCAGGCTGAGTGGAGCCTCCCCTTTCCTGGGGGAGACAAAGCAAGAGACCCTGACCAACATATCTGCCGTCAACTATGACTTTGATGAGGAGTATTTCAGCAACACCAGCGAGCTGGCCAAGGACTTCATCCGCCGCCTGCTCGTCAAGGACCCCAAGTGAGAGAAGGGGGAGCAGAGCTGGGGATTGCCCAGGGAGAGGGGATGGTCCCTCCTGCCCTGACCTTCTGTGTACAGGCAGCTCCCAATTCTCCTGCCTGCTGTAGGGTTTAGCTCTGAGCCTGCCTGCTGCCAGCCCAGAGGCCTTGGCCTGTCCCTGTTGAGCCAGTTGTTTATCCTTCCTACTTGTATCATTTGGTGTTGCAAAACATGTCGAAATCAAAGTCTCTTTCCCCATGTCAGGCATGGGATGAATTCTGGGGACAGAATCATTCGCCCCTGAGGGTGCAGCAGCTTGGCTGAAAAGGAGGGAACAGAGTTTGGGAGGGATCAATGGCTGACCTGCGCACCCAGCACCCCTGGCTGGGGTGGGAGGAGTGGTGCTGGGTGTTCAGATGTTGGTCAGGAGGTTCCTATGGGCTCTTTACATAT
Organism: Rallus limicola; assembly: GCA_022605955.1. Classification (NCBI taxonomy): domain Eukaryota; kingdom Metazoa; phylum Chordata; class Aves; order Gruiformes; family Rallidae; genus Rallus; species Rallus limicola. The sequence goes on along the minus strand of JAKCOZ010000047.1, from coordinate 1,955,863 downwards.
TTCCTTGCAAGAGGCTGGCTGAGGGGGCTGGATACATGGCCCCTGTGTGGGGTGGGCTCTGGGTACAGCAAGTTTGGGCTTGTCCTTATTCCAAAGGTGATAGGAGCCAAGCTGCTTTTCCAGGACTTTATCAGGGAAAGAGGCAGCAAAGCCTCTGTCCCTCAGTCACAGCCTTGCTGTCATTGCAGGAAGCGGATGACAATCGCTCAAAGTCTGGAACACCCTTGGATTAAGGTGAGAAGTTAAAAAATTGGCATGTTACATGTGACAAACATCCAAGAGGCCAGGGGAGGGTGTTAATGCACAGGCAGCTCTCCACTGCTCTTCCAGTCCTGGGTTGTGGCTGGCTTGGTGCTGCGACGGGGCCACAGCTGGGTGCCACCTGGCTCCTGCTGCCCCGGCTGTGCCCCACGTCCTTGGCCGTCCCTTTCCCCAGGTGATCAAGAGGAGGAACGTTCGCAATGAAGACAGCTGCAAGAAGCCCGAGCGCCGCCGGCTGAAGACCACGCGCCTGAAGGAGTACACCATTAAGTCCCACTCCAGCATGCCACCAAATAACACGTATATCAACTTCGAGCGCTTCTCCAAGGTCATGGAAGAGGTGGCTGCAGCTGAGGAGAGTCTCCGAGAGCTGGAGAAGAACAAGAAGTCCTTCCAGGAGGACATCGAGGCCCTGCTGTCCATCTATGAAGAGAAGGAGTCATGGTACAAGGAGGAGAATGAGAGCATCAGCCAGGACCTCCGCCAGATCCGGCAGGAGCTGCAGAAGACCGAGGCTTTGAAGAAGCAGGCGCAGGAGGAGACCAGGAACGTGGTGCAGGTGGCCAACGGCCTCAAGAGGCGTTACCGAAAGCTGGAGAACCACTATGAGGCCCTGGGCAAGCAGGTGGCCTCGGAGATGAAGTTCGTGCAGGAGCTGGTGTGGTCCATTGAGCGGGAGAAGCTGCAGAGCGGTGAGGGGGACGGCAGCATCCGTTAGCTTGGCCGGTGCTGGGGTCGGCTGCGCCTGGGCTGAGGTTGGGTCATCCTGGATCCCCCCTGGCCCTGCAGCGCCGAAGGGACCTCGGTGGCTCTGCCCCTTGCTCACCCCAGGGGCGGGACCGCCGACAGCCTTCGGGAAATGTCCCCAGCTTTGCTGGGCTGATGGTGGTGTGCCAGGGGCTTGTGCCTCCCTGGAGACTCCTGTTTGGGGTGGGGGTGGGGGGGCTTGAGTTGTGTTCACTTGGGTTTTGGCTTCCCACATGCGGCTCTCGCTTGGCTTGCTGTCTGCGTGCTGCCCGTGGTCCCGGCTGCTCCTCCCCTCACTTCTGCAGGGCTCGGAGACCCGTTCTCCCCTCCCTGTCCCACCCTGGGCTTGGGTCTTGGAGCTGCCACAGCACCTTTCCTGGGGGGAGTCTTGGTGGGGAGAATCCTCCTTTAGACCCTCACAGCAGCTCTGCCACGCATGAGCCACGACCGAGGACTGATTCTTGCACAGCCCGACACGTGACCCCAGCTGTCCCCCATTCTCTCCAAGGCATCACACCCCACTGCTCCCCCACCCCAGCCCTCGGTCCCTCTGAGCGTTCCCCCTTTTAACAAAATAAAGGATTCCCTGCACCGGGACAGCTGCCTTGGCTCCTGCCATGGGAAGATGGGTGGTGGGAAGGGGTCAGGGGCACGCTGTGGGGTGACAGCTCCTCTGCTGTGCCCCCAGATGGTATTTTTGTTCCTGTCCCAGAGGAATTTCCTTCATCTGGGAGGACAATGGCTTTTTTTTTTTTTCCCATCAGCCCCAACGCTGGTGGGTGAGCACCCCATGGGCCTGGAGGGGACTTGGGATGGGTTGCCAGGATGCTCCTGGGCTGGGGGAGCCCTCAGTCCCTCTTGCCTTGGACCCTGGGGGAGCTCTGGAGGACTCCAGGAAGGTTTAGGGATAGTCCTGGACTTGGAGAAGGTCTGTGGGACTTGGGGACGGTTCTTGGGTGCAGGGAGAGTCTCAGGGTTTGAGGAAGGTCTGTGTCCCTACTCCTTTCCCCGGGGATCCCCTTTTTGCAGGGGAGCAGCCAGAGAGGAACAGAGTGAACCAGGAATTGGCATCAATATGATTGGGGCCAGGAAGGGTTGCTGGGCTCTGGCATCACCAGTGAGGGTGGCAGAGCAGCTGGTGCCCAGGGCTGGGGGCCAGCACGGGCTGGACCCCCTCCCCTTGCCCTTGGCCTCCTGGGCACGAGAGGACAAGGTTCCCAAATCCCAGCTTTCCGCGGAGCACGTGTGAGAGCCCAGGGCCGGGTTTCCGCCAGGAGTGCCGGGGGGGTTCATCTGCCCACGGCGACAGCGCCAAGATGGAGCTGAATTTGATCTGGGGGAATCACCGCCCAAATCCCAGCTGGTGGCAGGCGTCCCTCTGGCTCGACAGCACCCGTGGCAGGGTGGGCAGCGGCGGGTTTTCCTCTGGCAGAGGGGGATTTGCTCAGTTCAGGCTTTATTTGTCACTCTGGTGTCACCCCACCAACTTTGTGAGGCCTTGGGGTGGCGGTGGGACGGGTACAGCCGGTGCAGAGGGGTCGTGCCTCGTGCCCCATCAGACAGACACGTGTGCTGGTTGCTGCCTGCTGACGTCCTGCGGGGTGTAGGTTTCATCCCAGCTCTCGGGACACGCGGGCCTGGGGATAATTTTAGTCTCCCCATTTTTCCAGGCCAAAGTGCTTGGCATCCAGGGGTGATGGTGTGACCTCCCGGCTGGTGGCACTGTCCCAGGGCAGGGCAGGATCTGTGCCGCAGCCTCAGCATGCTGGAGGGGGGTTCCAACCATGGTAGGGGGATGCCAGAGCCTGACCAGGGTGGGGAGCTTGGGGGGGGGTCACTGACTTTCCCCTGGGTGCTGCGGCTTGGGGGAGCCGAGGTTCAACAGGGAGATTTGGGGTACAGGTTCATCAGGAGCCCCAGACATTTGATCTGTTCCCACAGAGCTGATTTGTCACCAGAGCCAGTGTGTGAAAGGATGTATGGAAATCCTATAGCAACAGTTGTTCCTGAGCTGTGCAAAGTTCACATAGTGCTAAGGCTTCCCAGACGCCCGTCGTGCCGTGGGTTTGTGTTTCAAGTCTCTTGGAAAGTCACTGGCCATTCACACTGCCCAGCACAGCTGCCTCCTCTGCAGCTGCCTGGCAGGTACACTGCTCCAGGCAGGGCCGTAGGAGGATCTTATCCTGGTGGATGCACAAGGTAACACCAAAATTTCCCTTTAGAAGTGGAATTTGGGGTGGGTTTTGTTGCCGCTGGGCTGGGGGTGACCTGCTGTAGAGGGTTTTAAGTGGCAGAGTCCTGGCATGAGTTCAGCAGGCTGCATGCTGTACCAGCTGCAGAGAAGGGGGAAAACACCTACAGCTTCCCTTGAAGGAGGATGTATGGGGAGAAGGAGTCCAGGAGGTAAATGCTGCAGGATCTCAGCTAATGCTGAACGCTCTAAGGAACTAGGGTGCTGCTCAGAAACCAGGGTGTGTGCTCATGCCCAGGAGACTTGGTGATGGGACATACTAGGATGTTCTTGCCTTGGCTCCCCTCTGCAACTGGAGCTGATGCTGCTCTGGGGTGTTTTATATTCTCTGCAACCAGACTTTATCCAAGAACTTGTTTTAGGCTTCAATTTTTACTTCCTAGAGGCTGGTTTGAAGCAAGCACGACCTCTTTGCTGGTAAATGTTTCCATAAAGGGTTTTGTGGGGTTTTCCAGGTGAGGGTTAAACATATCTGTTAACACAGGGAAACCCTCAATGGAAATTCTCCTATGCCAGAGCCCTCTGCAGAGCCCAGGCTGCTATTTCCCTGCCTGCCAGCAAGCAGAGCTGCAGTTAATCTGCAGGAAACGCTCTGTCTAACGATGTCAAATGGACTTACAAGGTATCAGTGACAAGTCACAGCACCCTGTCCCTGACCCAGGCGTTCCTCAGCTTTGCCATTGACGAGGGCTCAGCTGTGTAACGGTGTAATTATAGTTTGTGGGTGTCTCCAGGCACGAGGAAACAGGACTTTGTGTAGCTGGCGGAAGGGCCAGGGTGATGTCATCAGGATTTGTGTCTCATTTCTGGCTCTGGCAGCTCAATTCCAGCCAGAGAATTGGAAAATACCTTTGTGACGTGAGGGGAAGGTGGTGGCTCAGGCTTCCTCCCCCGGCCACTTCACCAGGGTGCTTCAGACACCCCTTGAAACAGGCTGGGTGGTTTTGGGGTGACTTCCTTGCTAATCTGTGGCAGCCGCTTTCCTGGAGCGATGCTTCTAATTAAAGCATACCCAAAAATCTTCTCCAGTGAGCCTGTGCCAACACCTTGGCTGGGTTATTTTAGTGTCCAAGAGGTCCCCACACTCATCCCACGTGAGAGGTTTTGTACTTTCACCTGGTGAGCCCTTCATGCGTGGTGTGCTGCATGTGCTTGAGCACATCAGTTTAATGGCACTGCCTATCTTTAGCCGCTGTATTTCGATAGCAGGTTGACAGATCCCCACACGCTCACCTATCTCACCACAGGATTTCAGCTCAGTTCCTTACCAGGCACAGGATGGCAGGGAGAGTTTATTATTAGCCTGGAGCTAGCCATGAGCCAAGGACAGGCACCAGGGCTGTGCGTGCAGGGCTGCAGCGCTGGGCCCCGCCACTTGGCAAGGGTGTGAAGGTCCCTGGGGTCTGTGGAGAGCCGAAGGGCTGGTGGGCATGTCCTCTGAGGGACAGGTCCTCTGAGGGACAGCTTGGGGCTCATCTCGGTGGGAGAGGAGGCAGTTGAGGGGCTGAAGCAGCTCACCCGTGGTGGGGTGTCTGAACTGGGTTTCCAAGCCAGTATTGTCACCCAAACCAAAGCAGGGACACATGAAGGGAGGCTTCAGGCTGCACCAGTTTGAAATTTCAAATGCCACAGGGAAAAGCAGGGGCTAGTCTGTGCTGGGGGAAGAGTTTGCACCTACTTCCTTCTACAGTAAAGACAACAGACATATTAAAACAGGACCCCAACAACAAAAAAAAAATAGGTTTAAAATTGATTTTTACTGAATTTAAGAGGTGACATTACAAACAAGCCATTGCACAGACATTATCTGCAGAAGCACAGAAGCAGAAGAATCAGTTCTTTTCCTAATGCAGCTCTACTTCTCCCATTATAAAAATGCATTTTCAACTCACAAGCCAGCCAGTGGAATATAAAATAAGAAAATTTAAAAAAACCCAAACAAACCCAAACCAACACTCCTGTCCATCACAGAGTTGTGAATAAGTTATCTTCATTTTTCAATTATATACAAAAGATACTTTCCAGAGGACAGTATAAGAAGAGTTTACACAAATAAACCCTCGTTCCGACTTATTTACATCATTCTGTACATGGGTCTTTCAGGTCTTCTGAGACCCTGAAAAGCAACAAGGGAAAGTGTGACTCTGAGCCTTAGAGCAGTTCCTTTCAGCAGCCCACCCCTCACATTTCCCCCCCCTTGGGAAGCAGGGTTGTATTTACCTATAAGCAATTTAAAAGCTTGTTGTGAATATCTTCAAGGACTTGATTGTAAAGTTCATCTCTAGACTTCAGTCCATCTAAATAAACTGAAAGAAAAAGATGGGAGTCATGCTGGAGGCTTCTGATCAGAAGAATATTTATGGAGAGGTGTTTTAAAATATTTCATGGTCTGTTATCCCAAAGGACAACTGGAAAACCATCCTGAGCAAGCTACAGCCCATCGAGTATCTTACCCTGTTGAAAAGAACAGGTTTTTCTCCCCACCCCCAAGTGCTGATAATATGAAACAAAGGGGAAAATCCTCAATTAAATTACCAGCTTCCTTAAAATCCCAAGTCCTAAAGTATTTGTGTTCAGGGAGGCTTACCAACATCCACACCACTGTCCTCCATTTCTTTCCTGTGCTTCAAGTACATGGGCCAGACGTGTCCATCGAAGAGACCCGGTGGGTCAGGGACGGTGTAGTTACGGGTACTGCAAATACCAAGGCACAGGGGAACATCAGGACTGGTGCTGCCTGTTGCACACTGCCAGAGCCTGGAGGGGGGATCTGACAGCTGCCTGGTTGTATTTATGTAAAAGGAGATTGTCACACTCCTGTTTCTCATTGATTCTCAGCTGTGTTTGGCAACAGGTTTATTTAGGCACCCAGAGTGGACACGGAAGCTAGAGGTGGCTGATGAAGGCAGAGCAAGGAGGGTTTACTGATGCTTGCAGAAGCATGCAACAGCCCAGTTCCTTCTGCACCTGTGATCTCCACACTGCCCCAAAGGGGAGAGCTAAACTTTCAGAAAACGCTTCACCAAAGTCTCTCGAGTTAAGACATTCCACTGTAATTCCATTTTGTAAATGGCACCAGAACCCACCCCTGTCTCCCATTAATAGGGAGAGAAAGGCAGCCTCTTCTAGAGTGTTTATTGGAAGGAAGGATCAGATTTAGGTCAAAGGATCTTCTTACCTTCTCCTCCTTTTGCATTCGTCGTACGGCACTGCCAGGTAGTAGCGTATGTCGAACAGGTCTATCAGTGGTCTAGGGCAGGGCAGAAAGAAAGAATGTGATTGTCTGGTTTTTTCTCAGAGGGTAATGTCTTAAATCACTCCCCAAACCATACAGATCTTTGTGCCTCTCTCCTGTCTGTGGCTGTTCTGGACAACAGAAGTGGAAGTGCCTTCATTAAGGCACAAGCTAATGTACTGGAGGGTTATTAGTAGCTGCAAAACCTGGAGGATGCTGCTTTCTGAAGGGCAGAATGGAATGCCAGGTGCTTTTCCCACCCAGATATTCCCTACTAGATACTGTGGAGGATCAAACACCGGGCTGGGAAGAGCCAGGACATGAACCCTGACTCCTTCCAGATCGTTTCAGATTCTCCTTGCAGTAGAGCAAAGCTGCCATTCATCAATCTGATCTGAACTGACTTCTCCATGGGCCCAGCCTGGTGTGCTGAAGCAAGCTGTCAAAACATACACGGGCAGACAGATCTCATACAAGGCTACTCCTCAGCTCACATCCCTTTCCAGAAGGACAGGGAGTTGCTCTACTACAGCTTGCTGTGTTGCACTTCTACTAGGCTGTAGAAAATAAAACCCAGAAAACCCCTAAAAGCAAATCTAGTTTGAACCTGGAGGGGGGGGGACACCAACAGACTTCTAGAAGCCCAGTGAGGGTTGCATAAATGCTTAATAGAGGGTGAACTGAGCAAGCTCTGGGTCTGTGGGTGAAATATTCCCTGTGGATGAAGGAAGGGCTCCCGTTCACAGGACAGAGGGCTTCAGAGGTATTTGTAACCTTCAGGAGGGATACCAAGAGTTGCCTCCCCTGGGACAGGCCAAGAACAGCTGTCAGTTTGCCAGCTCATTGGTGTTCCCAGTATGGATAGCCTGAGATTGCCATTTGAAATTTTCCATTCAGAACGGTGCTGCTTAGTGCTGTGCTTGGTCCAAATTACCAACAACTCTGGGTTTTGTGAGGTGTCATGCACAGCTTGTTCTCCTGAAAGGAGTTTTGTAAACAAAACAACACTTTGGAGCCAAGAATCTTTTGCTCCTCATGTTTATGGCATGTAATTTCCTGAAGTTTATATATTTAGCTGTTGGGAGTTTTGTGTCTCTTCACTGCTGGTCTGTCTGGTCTCCCCATTTTCCTGCCAAGCATCCCCCCACCCCCCACCCCATATAAAAAAAATAAGCCAAAGAAGTTGATCTTTGCTCCAATGTACAATTAGTTACTAAGTATTAAACAAGCATGTGTATCACATGAGATAACTATTCCTAAATTCCAGGAGAGATTCCAAGTAGTGAATGCAGAAGGGATTATCTTCTTGTTCTCATCAACAACCTTTCCAGGTCAAGGTTTAGGTGCTGTGGAGGGAGGCCAGGAGGGAAGCCTGAGCTGCAGGCACAAGTGTTTACAAGTTCTAAAGCTCCCCATGCCCTAGAATTCAAGGGTGTGCCCTGAGGGAGAACGACCTGTGTTACCCTGAGACAGCCACCTCCCGGCACCTCACTTTTATGGGAAGATTTTAAAAAAAAAATCTGCCACATGATACTTGGGAACAAGGCAGGAAGGGTGGATTAGTACAAAGGAGGTTTTAGCCCTGGCACCAAAGATCTAATGCTCTTCCCTGGCAAACCATTAATAGTTCCCCAAACCTTACTTGTAATTATAAAGCAGGAAGCCTTCAATGACCAATATATGGGTATCTTTGGAGGCAGGCTCTTTAGAGCCAGGCGTGACATTCACCCCGTGGGAACGGGCAAACTTCACTGGGTTCTCAATCCAGGCACGCACAGTGCTCACCATTGCCTCCATATCCAAGGAGTCCAACACTAGTTAGAAGAAAGGGGGGGGGGGTGGGTGGGAAAAAGGGTATACAATCAAATACCACGAGCCACGTTGAAAGCAACAGGTAGAAGGAACGTGTAAAATGGAAATTACAGAAATTTACTGTTAAATCTTTAATAATTAAAAAGAAATACTTAGGAAAGATATACATTACTGCATCCTATAGCGAACACTGCTCTTACCATCCCATTGTTTAAAGCCGTCTTCCCCGACTTCTATTTGATCTTGTGGCTGAAATATAGTGAGCAATAAAACATTGCTGCAAACTCAGCGTGATCAGTTACCTAAGATCCGATCACAACCTGGACACTACTGCAATACACAACAAAGCAAGTGTTCACTTAAACAAAGCAATTACAGACCCTGGTTTTGGGCTATGTTAAAATTTAAGCTCCCATCCTTTCACCAACCCCAAGAACTTGTGAAAAGTTTTCATGGCTCAGTCAAGCCACTTCAAACAAAGAGTGCTAGGTTAATGATATGTTATTAGCCAAGGTACCATATGCCCCTGTTTGTAAGTCAACATAGAGGAACTTTAAATGCAAATACAGTGTTAAATAACTAATAAAATGAACATGTTCAGCAATAGCTATTTTAATCCCTATCAGCTCCAACTGCAGGTCAGCATAGCAGGACTTTCGATCGCTTAGTTACAGCTTTATTTGCTCTAGCATTTGTGAGCTAAACGTGGTGGGGAGAAGTTCCATATCTTTATGGAGAGCTCCTCCCTCTGCTTTAAGGGCTTGTATCTGACCAAATTTGTGCACGAGGCTTCTGGCAAAGAGGCATTCCCAAAGGAGCCTGTTTGATACGGCACAGGCTCCTGGCAAAGGCAGGATGAGCCAGCCACACAGCTGCTGATGCTGCAGCACCCCTCGTGTCAGGGGGACACCCCACAACTCCTGCCAGCATCTTGCCACATCTCTTGGACTTTGGCATATATTGTATATTCCTGTGAATCAGCTGCAGCCCACAGGATTTTGGCAACATGGTTTTGAAGTGACCGCTTCCCCTGCTGCTCTGCCAGGCTGGGTGCAGGAAGGCACCCAAGTGAGCACAGGGATTCTGTAAGCATCTTTAGTAATACTGATTAGGTTTGATAGGGAGCTGTCAAAACACCCCAATACAACAGCCTTGAGGCATTTACAGCAGCACAGTGGTGCTTAAATACTAGAATATTATTCTAGAATACTAGAAGCAACTATACTAGAACATTATTCTGAGGTTCTAGAAGCAGCTATACTAGAATATTCTGGTATAAGAACATACTAGACACAACATTCTTACTTAAATAAAATAAGGAGGATAACTTAACACAGATAAAACTATTTGTGCAGGGTACAGCAAGCAACTTCTACCTTAGATTAGTAGCTTGGCCCAGTCTGGCCCATTCTTAAGGCTAAAGGAAGCTTCTGCTGCAGCTGATCCGTGCTTCCATGGAAGCTGCAGGATCCTGAGGACTGTAAAGCTCAGCGCTCCCTCGCCTGCCCCAAATTAAACATGTATAACCAGAAAACCTTACTTCTAAGCTGTCAACTTACCTGGGGGCCAGGCAGGAGCGCGCGGAGCTTACCGGGGGAGCCCGCTACAACTACCACTACGTAACCCAGCGGCGCCGGGAGCGAGCGCGGGGAGGAGCTGGGCTTACCTTGAAGAAGTCATCCTGGTGCACCACGCAGCAGTTGGGGAGCACCTTGACGAGCCTGTTGGTCAAGGTGGTCTTGCCCCCGTTGGTGACACTGCGCGGAGAGGCGGGAGAGACGCGTTAGTACCGCGGCACAGCCACGCGAGAGCCGCGGGAACAGCCCGACCGGCACCCCGCGCTCCGCACGTTTGAATCTCCCGCCTCCCCGGCGAGCGCCGGCCGCTGATTGGCTGCGACGTACCCGTCGCCCCGCCCCTTCCCCGCCGCTGCTTCCCGCGCGCGCGCCCCCGTCTTGGCGCGCGCGCGCTGCTCTTAACGGCCGCGCCGCTTCCCGCCTGCTCAACGGCTGCGGCCGCCATCTCCGCTTCCCCCTCAGAGCGGCTCCCCCGGCGGGGCTTACTCACTCCCCCCACCACACACACACTCCTTTCGCTTGCGCTCCGCCAACTCGCCCGCGCTGGGGGAAGCGAGACGGAGGAGGCTGCGCGGCTCTATCCGCTGAGCTGCCCTCCCCCGCCTGCCCTCCCCTGCTCGCTGGGCGCCCTCTCAGGCCCCGAGGGGCTTTCGGTCACTGCTGGCTCCTTTCCCCGCTGGGGCCCGGCAGAGGTTGCCTCGGCGCGGGGACCTGGCAGCTGCCTTCGCTGGCATTCATTGCCCTAAAACACCCTTGCTCGTTAAGAGGCTGCCGCTCATCGGCTTGAGAAGCCGCCCCGTGAAACCCGGGCTTCCAAAAACCGCTTTTAAAATTGCCTCAGACGGGTTATGAACGAGGGCGAGAGGGTGTCCTGAGGCGATGGTTCAGGCTTCCTCACACCCGCAAAGCCCGCTTTAAAATAACAGGCCTGAATAACCCTCCTCTGCAAAACGGTGAGCTTTCAGGTCTGAAAGTGCTAATTTATATATATAAAATTAATTTTTCTGAAGTGCAGAGGCTATACAATCCCGTGCTGTCTTTAACCCACGCTCTTGCCTGGTGTCGGCTTTGCAGCCCTGGATGCACTAAGCTGTCGCCCTGTCCTGATCTGACACGCGAACTTGCTTCAAAACCCTGCTTTTGCTGGAGAAATAAAAGCATTCCATCACCCCCCACCCCCCCCCATCTTATTTAAAACAGACTTTTTTCCTCTTTCCCTTTCAGTGAAGCTTTTAAAAGTCTAACTTAACACTAAAAACGCCTTTTTGTCGTAGCTGAGGCACACCGCTGCCTTCATCCAACCTATAAAATGACTTTAACTACTTTTTCCTGCTTCAGCATGCCTCCTGCTAACCCTAGCTTGGCGTATGCCGCCCCGCAGAGCCCTCTGTATTCAGCAAAAGCAGCACAAATTAAGAGCCAGCAAGCCACGTCTTCACTAGAACCCTGTAACTATATTTTATGGTCCAGATATACAATCTCCAAGTCTTCGATCCTCTTGCATCCAATAATGCAATGGAAAGAGAAAGCAGTATATATACATGTACACAGCATTAACGGGAACTCACCCTCCGATGCCAATGATGTATCTCATCTTTGCTGGCTCGCTTCCTTAGCAGGAAAGAAAACAATAAATAATAAATGTGGTGAGAAAAACAATAAATTCAGAAACCCTGAGACGACTTTCAGCGGAACTAAACTCCCTCCCGCTCCGCTCTGCCTTGCCCTAACTATTTCATTGAAGGAAAAGGCGGGTCTTTGCCTCTAATTTATAGGGGCCCCACCACGGTGCCCTTCCCTCCCGGACATCTCCCCGCCCCGCTTGCTGATGGAAAAGCCCCTGTGACTATCATGAGCCCAAGATGTCATATTTTTGAGCCCGGATTAGCCAATCCTCACCCCGGCGGATGGGGTCATGCGCGCTGCCGCTGCACCTGTTTTTGCACCCCTCGCGGACCCCCGCTCCCCTGGCTCCGCTGTAAATAGCTTTTTTGGCAAGCTCTTCCTTTGCCTAAATTAGTAATGGGGTAGGTGGAAATGTCACCCCTTTTTACATTTCCTTTGGGAGCCCTGGGGAAGGCACAGGGTTGTGCAGGGATATAATTAAATGTCTTTTTTTCTCCCTTTTTTTTTTTCCTTGAAGGCACACAAGCTCTTTGCCTTCCTCTTCCTTCCCCCAGTTCCCATTTGATTATCTGAAATGCATCCAAGAATGCCATCAGAACCTCCACACTTCTGATAGGGAAGGCAAGGGAACTAAATATATATATATATCTATATATCTTTTTTTTACTCCTTTTAGTGAAGCCGTTCCCAGAAAGGAATATGCAGAGGCCGATGAGGGAATCCATTTGGACCATTATCCTTTGAGCCTTCAGGAGGAACTTACTGATCCCTCATACATAGACACAGAGTCATAAAATGATATTAGCTTTCCAGCTCCAGTTTACTTACGTAAAGTAACACTCTTTAAGGCAGGTTAACCCCTTCCAGACTGTTTCCTTGAGGAAATGCCTCTGGCTATCACTGTGCATTGAGGAACCCGGGCTTTAATTTTAATTGTTTCAGAGGCTCCTAAAATCAGGGCTGTCTTGAGAGATTCTGTGTGAAGATAAAGTACAGTTAGTAATCATAGAATTATCAAATCATAGACTGGTCTGGGTTGGAAGGGACCCCAAGGGTCACAGAGCTCCAACCCCCTGCCACAGGCAGGGACACCAACCTCCAGGCCTGGAGCTACACAAGGTTATAGTTCTGAATGTTTGGTGTGGTTTTTTTTTCAGGTGAACACTATGTGAAGTGCATACTGTGTATTTTTGAATAGCATCTTGTCTAATAAAGCATAAATGATCAAACCTGGGGCCCTGGGCAACCATGTGTAGATCCAGGCCTGGAGATGCAGACACAGTGCTCTGATAAAGCTGATCAGCACTGAACGTGGGCTGCAAATGAGAAGGTTACTGACCATCAGAGCTGTGAGAGTTTGGAAGTCTTGCAGTGGAGATACTGGAAGCAAGAAAAAGAAATTGGTTTTAAGATAGAACCTCATAAATTTATCAATGAGCTTACAGCAAATGATCTTTTCCATGTGTTATGCTGTGTAAACAAATAGACCTCAGCCAGTGTTTCCTATTGTAACTATTCCTGTGTAACTATTATTAATTATCAATGAATAAGAATTATTATCAATAAACATCATTAAATTAATTATTAATAATTACTAACAATCACTATTTAATAGTTAATAATTATTATTGATGGCCAACATTAGTATGTTATTTGATTGTACCCAGAAACATCACTTGCAAAGTGTGCTTTCATCATCATTTCCAAGGTAGCTTCCTAAAACCATGGCTCCAGAGAAATTTGGAGCTCAAGTTCATGAATATGATGGAGATGTGACTCTGGGGGAAGTTACACCTCCAGCAGCGTTTAGCAGTGGGGTGTCACCACCTGTCAGCTGGTGTGAACTGTCCCTGAAGAGCTGAAGTGGAGCAACGCTGATTTGCACCAACTGAAAACCTGGTCTAAGATTAGTCTCTGCCCAGATTCATTGTGTTACTGTTCTCCCCCTGAGCTAGCAAGGTGTCTTGGGTCAGAAAGCAAACAGCATGTTACTTCAGTGTTTGTTTTACTGCCTTTCTCCTTCCGTGCTTGGGAGGCTTGGAAGTTGTCTACAAACTAGGAGGGGACACTGATCTGGGTTGCCCTGATCCATTTTGGAATGTGCTGTCCTGGAGGTGAGGGAATACTGTATCCTGCCCCCTTAGGTTGGATTTACTTCTACGAATGTGCTTTGTATTCTGTGTGGAGGGGAGGTTTGCAGTGAAGGAACGAGTATTTGGCCGAAGGTGTATTGAGAGAAACAACGTGTTTCAGTACAGACAGCAAACAGAAAGCATTGTGGCAGTCACAGCAGCAGCCTCAGATGCCAAAGAGTTTGGCTGAGTTCACAGATCACAGAATCACAGGGGTTGGAAGGGACCTCCAGAGCCCATGGGGTCCAACCCCCTGCCAAAGCAGGGTCCCTAGGACAGGGCACACAGGGTGGTGTCCAGACAGGGCTGGAATCTCTCCAGAGAAGGAGACTCCACACCCCCCTGGGCAGCCTGGCCCAGGGCTCCCTCACCCTCACTGGGGAAAAGTTCTTCCCCAGATTGGTGTGGAACTCCCTGTGCTCCAACTTGAGCCCATCGCCCCTTGTCCTGTCCCCACAGACCCTGAGCAGAGGCTGCCCATGTCCCCCTGTGTCCCACCCTTCAGCTATTGATCCCCATTGATCAGATCCCCTCTCAGCCCCAGTTGTTTGGGATCAGTGCATTTCAGAACACTGGAGTCCCACTATCTCTATAAAGAATGTTAAAACTCAGTTTCTTCTGAAAACTGGAGGAGTGAAGGGCAGGAGCACATTGTGGTGTTGTGATTTATGCATTTATTTCTTAAAGCTCACAGTTGCAGATTTCATTCACGTGGCCCTCAGTGTGAAAGCACATTTTATAAACCTTTTCTTCTGCGTGGATGTGTCTGGCTTTTCTTCAGTCTGTTTTTAAGCTCCTTGTTAGGGTTCTTCTATCACCCCTTCTCATACCCGTGCACCAAACATCCCATGAAACCGTATTCACCCACATAGCTCACATTCTCAGGTTCCCCAAATGGCCTCAGACTCGCTGTTCCTTTAGGTGATGGCATGTGCCTGCCTGTGTTGGGAGATCTCTGGCATCTCAGCTGTCTGCTTCCCCAGGAGGAAAAAAAAACCTCTTACAAAAAAAAAAAAACCCAACCCTGTCTGAAACCAACGGTGACAGTTACACTTACCAGCTACAACAGACTTTCCCCAACCTGTAAAAATATGCCTATGCAAATGGCAAGAGTTCAGAAATGCTTTATTTAGCAAGTTATGTTTAGCTGCATTTCTCAGTGAGTTATGTGTCGGTCATCTGAAACTTCCTTCTTTTTGGGGCTTGTTTATCCTGCAGATACGTTATCTACTTGACACTTGACTAATACAAATACCATTCTGCAGCGGGCTTCAATCAAAGGCAGGAGATATTCCCTCTCTTGGCATTATTTTTAGACTACTAATGTTTACCAAAAGTTTAATATTAATCATCTTTGTTCATGCTAAGATAAATTTGGCAGAAGGCGGTCCCACATTCACGGAGCCGTCATGCTATTGTTTCCCTGCGATGGTTTGGTTTCTGTGTGCCCACTGACCTTGCTGTTGCAGAACATGACTCGTTGATTCTAAAGCTTTAATTGAGAATTAAAGAGCTGTAGGGGTGGGAAGGGCCCTGCAGAGTCCATGGGGTCCAACCCCCTGCCAAAGCAGGGTCCCTAGGACAGGGCACACAGGGCGGTGTCCAGACGGGGCTGGAATCTCTCCAGAGAAGGAGACTCCACACCCCCTGGGCAGCCTGGCCCAGGGCTCCCTCACCCTCACTGGGAAGAAGTTCTTCCCCACATTGGTGTGGAACTCCCTGTGCTCCAACTCGAGCCCATCGCCCCTTGTCCTGTCCCCACAGACACTGAGCAGAGGCTGCCCATGTCCCCCTGTGTCCCACCCTTCAGCTCTTGATCCCCATTGATCAGATCCCCTCTCAGGCTGCTTCTCTCCAGGCTGAACAGCCCCAGTTCATTCAGCCTATCATCATAAGACAGTGTTTATGGTATGAGCAAGGTTACACCAAGGTTCCTTCCTCTGGAGCCCCACGGGAGGGGGCTGGCTGAGATGGCACACTGCCTAGTGAGACTCATTTTCACTTGTGCATTTTTAAATTGTGGCTTTGTTTATTCACACTTTGCAGAACGCTGTGGTAGCTGGGTTGCTGGGGGTCCTTCCCCAAGGCTTTGGAGGCTCCTCGTGTCTCATCAAGGCAAAAACCTTGTCACACCCCACCCTGGAGGGAGAGAGTATCACCAAGACAATATGCAGTGTTAACTACCAGCAACTAGAACAGCTAATAGTAAGGAAAATGAGGCTAGTGGAATAACGAGCTTAAATAGTGTAATGCTTAACTAGCTGGCATCTCATCCTGGTGATGTGCAGAGTGGCTCCTGGCCAGGATCTGCCACCCTCAGCAGGGATATTTTCTGCTGCTGCTGCAGCTGGTCCCAGGACCTCACTGGCGGCAGGAGGTCTGTGGTCCCGTGGAGGAGGCAGGGACAGACTGGCAGACAGGTCACGCTCTGAGAATTTGGGCAAGATGGGCTTGGGGAGAAGCAGCTGTGCATGTAAGGGAAATACAGATGGAAACATTTCCATGTATGATTCCTTCGGGGATAGGGGATTAACTTGGAGAAAATATCCTAGAGGGAAGGAAAAGGGGAGACCTTCTCCCCACCTGCCCTGCCCTGCCAGGAGGGTGCAGAGAGGTGGGTGCTGGTCTCTTCAGCCAGGGGACAGGAGCTGGGACAAGGGGCAATGGGCTCAAGCTGCCCCAGGGCAGGGTCAGCTCAGCTGGGAGGGCAAAGTTCTTCCCTGGCAGAGTTGTGGGGCTGTGGCCCAGGCTGCCCAGGGAGGGGCTGAGTCCCCTTCCCTGGGGGTGTTGAACAGAGGGGAGATGAGGTGCTCAGGGATCTGGTTTAGCACAGGATGGGAATGGTTGGACTTGAGGATCTTAAAGGGCTTTTCCAGCCCTGTGATCTATGAAAATTGATGGGGCATGAATGAAAGGGCGAGAGGGTTACATGTGACAGGAACAGGCAAAGAGGTAATCTGAAGTGAAGCCTCGGTGAGGGAAGGGAAAACTGGAACCCAAAGGCAGCCAGTCAGAGGTAGAGAAATTCTTCCAAATTCTCAGGTCCCAAAGTATCAGGTTCTGCTGTGGTTTGGCTCCCCACACTGCACTTCCCAAACATTTCCTGACTGGAGCCCTTGGGAGCTGCTGACCCAGAAAGGATCCTCTTTGGTTTTCAGGAATTAGTGGACATAGAGGCAGAAAGGAGTAAGGAGAAAGGAGTAAGCTGTTTTTTTGTATCTCTCTGGTGCCAGTTGCAGTAATTCCAGGAATAATGTTTTCAACAGATGCCAGACATTTCTAGTGTCATTTGACAGCTGGCATTTGTTCATAGATGTGTGACATTGCTCAATTAGTTCATTCTGATCTGTGTGTTGCTATAAATTGTGTAGTCAGTAGCAATTAATTAGAAGCATTTTTAAAAAAAGTAGTAAAATCATAGAATCATAGAATCCCAGACTGGGCTGGGTTGGGAGGGACCCCAAGGGTCACAGAGCTCCAACCCAGACACCAACCTCCAGGCTTGGAGCT
Source organism: Rallus limicola (assembly GCA_022605955.1). Lineage (NCBI taxonomy): Eukaryota > Metazoa > Chordata > Aves > Gruiformes > Rallidae > Rallus > Rallus limicola. The sequence goes on along the minus strand of JAKCOZ010000047.1, from coordinate 1,938,712 downwards.
ACACAAGGTTGACCCCAGCCAACCTGGCCTTGAACATCCCCAGGGATGGGGCACCCACCCCCTCTCTGGGCAGCCCCTTCCAGCCCCTCACCACTCTCTCTGCAAAGAACTTCCCCCTAAGATCTCATCTAACCCTTCCCTTCTTCAGCTTAGGGACAGAATGCCTTCCCCAGGGAGATGTTACTGCATAAAACCTAAACCCCCAAACCCCCAAAGTGCTCTTTTTCTCCACAGGTTGATAGAAACCCAAGAGAACCAATTTTTCCACAGCTCTTTTCTAAAGCATAACAGAGTGAAGCTTGGCAAGGTCACACACTGTATCCATAGAAGTTATTGCCATAAGAACACTCAGAGAGGTTCATTTTGGAGCATCACAGCTGCCAGGGAGCACTTTGACTGGCTTGAGTCAAGAGAATAGCATCCCAACAAAAATATCCATTGTAATTTTTGTATAAATTATACATATAATATATAATTATTATATATTTGCACATATATATATAAATATTCATTATAATATTCTGTATAATTTCAAAGTCTAAATAAAAGATGCTGACAAAAAGAGGGGGGTGCATTTTTGCTTAAGGATTAGTTGTGTTTTAATTGAATTATCCACAGATTCTGATGGAATAATACAAAGCAAAAAAGAAGAATACATACTTAACAGCAATCTATGTCTAGCATGAACCACCTAATTACAAACACTTTAGAAAAATGACAGCTCACAGGTTTTTACAGGGAGGTTTGGGGGTTAAAAGGACCCACTACAAAGGAAGAAAAAAAAAAAAAACCCAAACAAAAAAAGGATCCAATTATGTGATGTTGTTGTGGTGACTTTAAAATTCACTGTACCAGTAGCATGCTGTATTTCTGACTGCCAGTAAATATGGAAATCCAAAAGAAGAGACCATGTGCTTTTGTATTTATAGCAGGTCTTTGCCTGTACGGTTCACCTGTGGTCAGGCTGATCTGAGCTTGTTGCCACCAGCGTTTCATCAAGCCTTTTGGGTTTTATCATCCTTAGATGTGTCAGAGAGAAGATGGGGTGCTTTTAAAACCCTTAACCACTCAGGGTTTTCTCATAGATTTGTCAGCAAATGCTCTTTGGAAGAAAAAGTGGATGGAAAGGTTGCAATGAGGTATGCTCTAAATATCCATTCACATTTCACACAGGACTCTACAGGAGGAATTGTATTAATTATCCAACTTGAATATACAGCAGCATCTTGGGTTTATTTCCTTTGTGAATCCAAAAAAAAAAACCCAAACAAAATATTATTGGACAAATCCCAAATCTGGGTGAATCCTACACCTGCCAAAATGAAGTAGTTTAACTGTATAAATCTGATGGTTGGGGCATAACGGAGTGAGAAGTGCTGGGATTTCCAACAGCCAGGTCAATCCTGTGGCTACCTTAAAAGAATGGGAAGGAATTTATTTCTTAGTCTGCCATCAGCTGTACAGGGAGGGATCTGATTTATCAGTTTCTAGGCTGATGCTGGGTGACTGTTGAAATTCAGCCTTTTATTAGCCTCTGAGTGAAAACACCATATGTATTTTACCATGGGTGTAAAATACTATTCTTATTCCTGCAGCTGAAATGTGGCTCTGAGTGGATTCACCATTAGAAAAATCCCAGGAAAGGCAGAATCCAAGGCTAGAAAAATCTGGTTGATAATACCTGCTGCCTGATAGAACACAGTGCATTCAGAAGTCAAAATATTTATCCTTCAGAGCTGTTTTTCTGAGGCAGAAACAAAAGCCTGGTGGGCATGTGGAACATTGACCAGTATGTATTGCTAAAAGGATGTAGTTTATTTCATTTTTATTTTTTTAAACAGATATACTGGCAGAAGTCCTAATGTTAAATGCACTTTTACTAGCAACGATTCTGGTTGGGGATGGGTTTTTTCTTCTCCTACTGTAGCATCTCCAGTGGGAACGTAGAGCTCGGTGGGTAAACCCCTTCACAGATGAGCTTTGAGAGCAGCTCCCTCTCCAGAGCTGGCAAAGATACTTCTCAAAAGGCTTCATCCACCTCCATACTCTGTTTGCTGTGTTGTCACTGCTTGGCTTTTGCATGAGGGAAGCCCCACTGGTTGCTATCTCCCCACCGATGCAATTGTATCTTGATCCACAGCCTCCAAAAATGTCACCAGGTCCCCTTGAGAGCCTCTGGGAAACCTCTCCCCTCTGCTGCAAACTGGATCCAAATTTGGGATGATCTTCTAACAACAAACACAGCGTGTTTGGGGGTGTGCTCACCACAGCACGTGGGTCTGATCTTGTTTGAAGCCTGTGCAGGTCTGTCAACCACCCACCTTGGGTTAGTGGCTCCGTAGCTGGTAAAGAGACTCTGCCAACTGGATGGGTTCATGGTTCTGTCAAAGAACTTGAAGCTACTTTGGTTTCAAGCAGCATCTAAAGTAACTCAAAGTAAGTTAATGGTACTTTTTTCACCCTTGTTGCTATAAAAATGCTCTTTTTACACTTAGCTGTAGTTGATCTGTTACAGGTTGCAGGTTCTTCTCTATGTTGAAAAGACATATAGACATCCACCCACCCACCCACCCACCCAGGAACAGAAAACACTCATAAAACTCTTGTTAAAAATTAAAATATAGTGCATATTACTTAGAGTGCTCTACCAGAAAGTGCACTTTTTGAAAAAACAAAACAAAACAAAACAAAAACCAAGTTAACAAATCAATTTGTGTCTTCTAACCACGTCCTTGGTGGTTTGCAGTGGATCTGGTCATCTGTCCTTCCCATGGCTGAACCCTCCACCTCACCCTGAAGGAGTTCCTCAAAAAACAGATGAAGTTTCATCTTTAAGCCTGCTCATGTTGTGGTGTTGCTGAAAGTGGAGACAGACTTTCCTTTGGAGAGTTAAAAATAAAACAACAAACCCAACAGAACAACTGAGAAACACATTCTTCTGGTGTGGTTACTGCTGAGGACTGAAGCAGCCCCTTCCTCCAGGTCCCAAGACAACATTATTGATGTTTCTTATCTTCCCCATGTTCCATAACAGCAGCATCTTTGTTGTGAGCATTTCCACTGCGCTACTGAGTCACCACAGATGCACAAGAGGTTTCTAGAGATGGAATTTTAAACATTAGGAAACATCCTCTTGATTTTCATTCTGTAATTGGTGGAGTCCCCTTTCGGTGTCCAACCACACTGCATTCTTCTGTGGAAAGCATAGCAGATGATTTTGATTTTTAATCTAAAAGCCCAAAAACTCCTCTCAAAAGGAAAAAAGGACAATCAAGGTTTAAGTAGTATCAGTGGGAGATGGTGAATTCACGTACTCACGGTGGTGAATTCAACTACAGGGAGAGTTGTGATTGTTTATAGTCTGAGCTGGGATTGCTTTGATCAGAAGAGCCCTTTCTTAACTTCACTGGGTTCCTTTAGTCCCTCTGACAGACTAAAAATGTGTGGAAAAGGATGCCCAGCTTTGCAGATCAGGTTTTAACACAAGGTTTGAAAATTTCTGTCTTGAAACAGAGTCTCTGCTGACTGTTCAGAAAGCTTAAGAGTCATAGAATCCCAGCCTGGGCTGGGTTGGAAGGGACCCCGAGGGTCACAGAGCTCCAACCCCCTGCCACAGGCAGGGACACCAACCTCCAGGCCTGGAGCTACACAAGGTTGCCCAGGGCCCCAGCCAACCTGGCCTTCAACACCCCCAGGGATGGGGCACCCACCCCCTCTCTGGGCAGCCCCTTCCAGTCCCTCACCACTCTCTCTGCAAAGAACTTCCCCCTAAGATCTAATTTAAACCTCCCCTCCTTCAGCTTAGGGACAGAATGCCTTTCACAGGGAGGTGTTACTGCATAAAACCTAAACCCCAAAACCCCCAAAGTGCTCTTTTTTTCCCTAGAATTCACTCTGTCAGTGTCTGGCTCTTGAGGAACTTTCCAGAAAGCCGTGGAGGTTGCTGCTTCTGTGGATGCAGGGCTCTGCTTTTCACACAACGGTCTGTTTGGTAAATACTTCTGTGATAGGAGTGTGTGAAAAGAATCTAAATGAGATGAGAAGTAATGTTAGAAAGCAGGTTTGGTGCCCCTTTGGAGCCTTCAGGAAAATCAAGATCTCCTCTGTAGTGGGTTAATTCACTGAAAGGGCAAAACAAAGAAAGAGGCATCTCTCTCTTGAGGAAAATCTTGTGTTCTCCAGGGGATTTCAGAGCTGAGTGAAGCAGTGGTGAGTTCAAATAGCCATGGGCTAGGGTTGCCAGGTCTGAAATATTCCTTAAGTGGTGAAATATGCCTTCATAAGTCTTCATCTGCAGTTGTCTGCAAGAGATTTGAGCTGATCTATTCGAGACAGTTTATGTAAGCTGCCTCTGGGGAAGTCAGGAGTCTCCCAATGCTTTTTGGCTGGATAGTTGTTTCTTAAGTTTTCTTCCCTCCTTTGCTCCCCGAATCCTCATGAATCCAAAGTACAAATTTCAGAGCCTCAATATCCCATCTCCATCCCTTGGCTGAGGAGCTGAACCCAGACACAGTGTCCTGCCTCCACATCCACAGCATCCTTCACCTCCAGGAACGATTCGAGCCGAACCCCTCGTAGCTCCAGGACAGCAGGTAGGAAACATCAAACATATAGCAGCTTGTCTCCACAACAGGAGGTATTAATAGTGAGTGATTGTCCAGTGTCTTGAAATCAATACAAAGACAAGGAGTGAAGAACTTTCCTGTCTGTAAGGCTCCTTCTTAAATTCAGACCTTTTTGGTGCCTGTGCGTGCGTTGCCAGAAGATGCTCACAAAAAGGTTCTGTGGAGGCTGCTGTCCCATGTGGGACTCTCTTTCAGAGCTATCAGAGTGCCTTACAAACCAAGACAGAACAAATCAGGGGAAGAAAAAATAACCCCATGGCATTTACTCATAGGAATGGTTCAGTGTGAGTTAATAAGAGGAACTGGCAATGACATAACTGCCAGGTCAAGGCTGGAAGAATTGCCTAGGCCGGTGGGCACTTGGTATTTACAGGGAAAAAACATACATGGGCTACAGAAAGGAAGAAAATGTACTCTTTTCACTCTTTTCACTGCCTGTATTAGTTATTCCCTGGGGCAATGGCTGTTGTAACCTCTCTCTGGAGGAAGCTGGGTGTGCGGTTTAAAGCAAAACGTCGCCGTGCTGGCCAGCAGCAAGGTAGGGGAAGGGTTTATAACTTAAACAAAAAATAGATCTCTTTCTGGGCTGGTGACTAATGGACTACAAAGCTCTTAACTTACTAAGAGGAAAGATGGCATTGCCCTACTTAATAGCTCTCCACAGACCATTATTGAAGCACACTGGAACCTGTCCTGAAAAGTGCTGTTCTTGGCTTGCTTGGTTTTCTGGTAGGTTTTTTTGTTTGTTTGGCTGGGTTTTTTTGGGTTTTTTTTTAAAGTAAAAAGTTTCCAAACTGTTGAAAAGACTTTGCATCTTGGAGACAAAGGGGAGGCAGGCTCCTTGATTTTACAGAGCTCGGAGTAAGATGGTGGCAAGGTCTGATACCAAAAGGTCGTTTACGTGGGTGACTGCCAGGCTGCGTCCTTCTTCTGCTCCATTCATTCCACTCTGCTGCAATTCAGGACATACTGGGAAGGGACAGGAAGACAGGGTTATTTTTAGCAAGGAAACCCTAGTATAAACTTTGTTATTCCCACTGTGTCCAAAAACATGAGTAGGTTTGGGTGTGATCCTCTAGAAAAGGGACAAAGATAATGATGTCATTAACGGTGCTAATGGGTTTCCTTCTTCTCTGAGGACATCTCCTGAGTGCCCAGGGCCAGGAATAAATCATGGCAGGGTAAAGGCTGGCAGCTTTGCAGCAGATGCCCAGGTGCACACCTTTACCACATGGCAAGAGCCGGGTGGTTTATAGAGGGGTGGGTGGTTTATAGAGGGGTGGGTGGTTTATAGAGGGGCAGCGTTTCCCAGGCGCCTCTGTAGCAGCTGCAGCTGTGATGGGGTGAGGGTGTCAGCAGTTCTGACACCCCCCTGCTGCAAACTGCCTGATCACAGAATCATGGGGTTGGAAAAGCCCTTTAAGATCCTCAAGTCCAACCATTCCCATCCTGTGCTAACCCAGATCCCTGAGCACCTCATCTCCCCTCTGTTCAACACCCCCAGGGAAGGGGACTCAGCCCCTCCCTGGGCAGCCTGGGCCACAGCCCCACAACTCTGCCAGGGAAGAACTTTGCCCTCCCAGCTGAGCTGAGCCTGCCCTGGCCCAGCTTGAGCCCATTGCCCCTTGTCCCAGCTCCTGTCCCCTGGCTGAAGAGACCAGCGCCCACCTCTCTGCACCCTCCTGGCAGGGCAGGGCAGGGGGGGAGAAGGGCTCCCCTCAGCCTCCTCTGATCCAGGCTCAACACCCCCAGCTCCCTCAGCTGCTCCTCAGAGGATTTGCCCTCCAGCCCCTTCCCCAGCCTGGTTGCCCTTCTCTGGACTGGCTCCAGGACCTCCATGTCCTTCTGATGGTGAGGAGCCCAGAACTGGACACTTTTGTGCTCAGTGGGTGGCACTGGGCTAAAGAGGTGCTGGGTCTCACCCAGTCTTGCCTTTCCTGCCCACGGGGTACAAACACAATGCAAACCATCACAGGGACACACAGAAGAGGGAGGGACAAATCAAACCTGGTTTCTTGATCCTCTGCTGGGGGCACAGGCCTGCTTGGAAGAGAACCAGCAAAACAATAAGTGAATCTCCACCACAAACTACTCATCCTTTTGGCCCTGAGGGTCCCATTTGTTTCTTGGAACAATTCAGACTCGTCCAATGGACCTTGGGAATTGTGATCAAAGCTCCTTTTGCTCTGGGAAGAGAATAGCAGAGATATGCACTGTTCCCCCTCAGGAGCTAGTTAGATAGAATGAAAAAAAACCCAAACCCAGAGAGAAAGGCTGTATCACTCTGAAGCAGGGCCAAAACCAGGCCAGGTTATCCTGGCATGGGATGGTGACACTGCCTTCCAAACCTCCCTAGAATTTTCCTTCCCATCTAATGTTCCAGCCTCATATCTTGCCTGTACACACACCTGACCACACTGTTTGTCCCCCTGCATTGCACCAGCGTGCAGATGCTACAACTGAATGCCAGGAGAACGTTCCCCTGGTGCCTCTGGCTCTGGTCCCTGGCCCTGGGTTCACTTGCTCTAGGGCATCAGGAATCCATTGCCATGGGTGAAGGTCAGTCACGTTACAGAGGGGATGGCACGGGGAGCTGTGAGGGAGAGGAGAGGCTTCATCAGCTCCCAGGCACTTGAGGAATGTCCTGTTGGGTCCAAACATCTGAGAGTGCAGAGCCTGGCTCCCTGGGGGTGCCAACAAGGGCCGTTCTCCCCACCAAAAACTGTTTAAAGCTGTTTTGTGAGTGAGGGATTAAACAAGAAAGAATCCTTACCTTTCCTTCTCAGCCATGTCTTGTTTCTCTTCTGCCCTGTAAACACAAACTGCATTTGAAATCTCTCCTCTAGGGGTGAGGAGTGTGAAACAGAAGCACATCCAAGGCTTTTCTGGACAGACAACTGGGCCTCAGAGGCTACAGATCTGATCAGAAATGACTATAGGTCCCTGTGATAGCATCCTAACACTCTCAGGGTGCCCCAGGGGTGGGAGCTGACTGATTTGGTCTGGGTGACTCTTGTTTCAGCAGTTAACTGAACTGAATCCTGCTAAACCAGCATCTCCCATTCCCTTCACCAGCCTGAGGAGGTTTCATTGCAGCCCCACAACTCTGCCAGGGAAGAACTTTGCCCTCCCAGCTGAGCTGAGCCTGCCCTGGGGCAGCTTGAGCCCATTGCCCCTTGTCCCAGCTCCTGTCCCCTGGCTGAAGAGACCAGCGCCCAGCTCTCTGCACCCTCCTGGCAGGGCAGGGCAGGGGGGGAGAAGGGCTCCCCTCAGCCTCCTCTTCTCCAGGCTCAACACCCCCAGCTCCCTCAGCTGCTCCTCAGAGGATTTGCCCTCCAGCCCCTTCCCCAGCCTGGTTGCCCTTCTCTGGACTCGCTCCAGGACCTCCATGTCCTTCTGATGGTGAGGAGCCCAGAACTGGACCCAGCACTCCAGGTGCAGCCTCCCCAGTGCCCAGTTCAGGGACACAAAAGAGGAACAGCTCTACAGGTAAATAACCTTCTAATCAACCTTCTCCTCCCTCCTGCAGCTTTGGCTTGTTTTGAGAAAGTCAGTAGAATGCAAGTGTATGCTGCCCAGGCTGCCAGGGTAGGATGAGCACAGAATGCACTGGGTTTAACACAAATAACCATGAGAGAAAGCAACAGGCCAACGACATCCCAAGGAAGCCAACCCACCCTCCATCCATCCCCCTTTCAAAATAAATTTACCTTTCTTTTCTGGCCTTGATCCTTTCTTCTTCATATCTGCAACAAAGGGGAGACATTCCTTAAAGGTTACCCAGGCAGGACTGCTTGCTTTTAGCAAAAATGCTCTGGAGGTGACAGGAACTGCAGACTCACAGGATCATAGGGGTTGGAAGGGCCCTCCAGAGCCCATGGGGTCCAACCCCCTGCCAAAGCAGGGTCCCTAGGACAGGGCACACAGGTTGGTGTCCAGACAGGGCTGGAATCTCTCCAGAGAAGGAGACTCCACACCCCCTGGGCAGCCTGGCCCAGGGCTCCCTCACCCTCACTGGGGAAAAGTTCTTCCCCACATTGGTGTGGAACTCCCTGTGCTCCAACTCGAGCCCATCACCCCTTGTCCTGTCACCACAGACACTGAGCAGAGGCTGCCCATGTCCCCCTGTGTCCCACCCTTCAGCTATTGATCCCCAGTGATCAGATCCCCTCTCAGTCTCTTCTCTCCAGGCTGAACAGCCCCAGCTCCCTCAGCCTTTCCTCACAGGGGAGATGCTCCAGGCCCTTCAGCATCTCCAGAGCCTCCTCTGGACTCTCCCCAGGAGATCCCTGTCTGTTTGATCCCAGGGAGCCCAGCACTGGACACAACACTCCAGCTGGGGCCTGAGCAGGGCAGAGCAGAGGGGGAGGATCCCCTCCTGTCACCTGCTGCCCACACTCCTCCTGATGCCCCCAGCATCCCCTGGGCAGTGTCCAGGCTCTCGCCAGGGTAGGGGTGAGATGAGGTTTGCCCAAGGCTCTGTGTTTCCAGTCCATGGCTTGTGGCTCAACACAATAGCCTGCTCGGAAGGATTTTTCATCCCAGGCCTCCTCAGGGTCCCTCTGATACTCACTGTAAGATGCAGTCTGGAATCTGGACGTGCTCCATTGGGATAAGCTGCTCCAGTTCCTCCAGGCTGTGAACATACTGGATCTTATTGATAAACTTCACACTGGTGGAGAGAGAGAAAGGGTGTGTGCTAGAGGGCTTGCTGTTCTCCATAGGAAGTCAGAATTTTCCTGATGGAAGCAGGGAATTCTGCATCCCTGTATCCTCTGTAGTCTGACTGTACCCATCTCCTCCCAGAGCTCCTACGCTGATGATTAAAAATGGTGGTGAGGTGCCACATTACTGCACCTCACTTTTCTCTGACCTCTCAATATCCATAGGAGAGAAAAAAGACCACCATTCCCACACTTCCCAGTAAGTCTTTATGCCTTGCCCACTGGGACAAAGTTGGGTCTGGATCCAGACCACCACAGCATCTCTTAACATCACTTCTAGAGTTGTCCTTTCAGAGAGCTGTAAGGCAAATGTGCTGCTAGCTAAAGGTGAGCTTAAGGCCTGACTCAGGACAGGAAATTTCCACTCCAAAACCAGCCCAAACTGGGAAGGTGTCCCATTTACCTGATGAAGGGTCTGGATATTGCCAGCACCGTCCGGATGAACCACGAAGGATGCACGATTATCAAGGCTTTGAGGTTCTTGCGCAGCCTGGGGGAAGCCACAGGACACAGAGTCAGACCCAAAGCACCTTAAACTCACCTGTGACACATCAGAGCACCACGTCAGCCTCAGCTGGGTGTCTCCAGACAGGAGCCCTGCCCATAGCCTTCAGAACCCTATTTAAGCTCAGACCTGGCAGGCTGGGGCTCTGCCTGGTCTCTGTGAAGGTGCTTGGGAGGGAAGGATGGAGAAAAGAAGGGGAGGATGGAGAAAAGAAGGGGAGGATGGAGAAAAGAAGGGGAGGATGGAGAAAAGAAGGGGAGGATGGAGAAAAGAAGGGGAGGATGGAGAAAAGAAGGGGAGGAGAGCCCAGGGTAAGTCAGGGGAGCTGTGAGAGAGGAAGGGATTATACAACCTGGGGGTGAGGAAGGAGGGATGGCTGGGAAAGGCTGCAGGGAGGAGGAGAGGGAAGAACAAGGCAATCCCAGCAGGCTTCTCACCTCCTGTCTATCATCTGATAGCATTTCTTCAGCCAGCCAAGGCCTGGCATCCTCCTGCGGGGCGTTGCTCCGTTCAGGTACACGATCATGTAGTCCTCAGCCACCAGCAGCTCCAGGCTGCTGATCACGTATCTGTTGGATGGTGAGCAACAGCAGTGGGGGTGTGAGACTCAACAAAGGTCCTTTGATGCCTCCTCAGGTGCCTGTGTGCCATCTCAGAAGGCTTCCAGGCTGTTTCTTGGGACAGGCTTCAGATTCTCCTGGTGCCTCAGCAGGAAGCCTGGGGTGTGTCTGAGGCTGGTATGTGCTAGCACAGTGCATGTGCTCATGTACATCCCTGCACCACTCTTCTGCCTAGCAGTGGTGTCTACCAGCTGCCCAGCATTGTATACATATGCTCTGGCCTGACTGTGAGTCCATCACTGGCATAATTAACACTGAGTGCTTGACTGCTTTGAATTGCTGCACTGGGATGCAAATGCTGTGGGCAGCATCTCACCCAGGGATGCTCGTTCCAGTCTGCAGCTGCAGACTGGGCACACTTGGCCTGGATTCAGACTATCTCCAGCTGAGGTTCCTGTTGCAATTAACACATGGAAACTTTCCCCAGAGCCCTTCCCTGCCCCCCTCCTCTCCATCCTAGGCTTTGACCAGCCACTTACAGGAAGAGATTCTCCATGATGTAGTGGTAATCAGCCAGGTTACTGTCTGGGAGGTAGCAGGCAGCAAAGACAATGATGGCATTGAGACCTTCTCCATAGTATCCTGGGGAAGAGAGATACACTTAGCATCAGTGATTCTTTCCAGGGGAGGTGGAAGAGCTGAAGGAAGAGCAGTAGTGAAGATGTACTGCCAGGTTTGGGCCCGAGCTGCTTTTTGTGCCTCTGCTGAGCTCTGGGTGAGTGTTTCTCTCTTCCAGATCTCTCCCCTGAGCACATCTTCCTCTGAGCCTGGTGTTGGCTGTCATGTGCACGTGGGGTTCAGGGCAGGAATATGTGTGTGTGTGTGTGCTGGGGTGTGGAGCTGAGAGCTCTGCCCTGGGCTGCTGCTTGGCTTTGTTCTGCTGTCAGAAATGGCCCCTGACTGTAGGTAAGAGTTTGGCTGTGCCCCCAGAGGCAGCACAGGCTCTGAGCTACAGAGCACCAGCCATCCCTGGCAGCACTGCCCACACCCAGGGCTGAGGGCTGGGGTATGTTCAGTCTCAGGGCCAGCATTATCCCTGCTTTAGCTTACTGCTCCAGTGGCTGTGTGGTTTTTAGGGTGAGCTGGTGCTTCTCTGCCATCCTGTGCTAAGAAACAAACAGCACCTCCACCCCAGAGACAGCCACCACGGTCACAGCCTCTGCCCCAGCTCGGCAAGGGTGGGCTGAAGGCCATCCACCAAGGCAGGATTAGGCTGCCCTCTCCCTCACCTCCGTGTGTCACCACCCTCATGTAGGGCTTGATCATCTGGAGGTCGATGCGGTGCTCCTGCTCCCCGATGATGACCGTCCTCCAGAGCCGGCCGTTAGCCGCGCTCCCGTCCTCCGCCCCGCCGTCCCCAAACAGGTCTGCGCTGTCCCCGGGCATGTTCTTGGCTGTGGCTACAGGGGTGTCATCTGGGAGAGGGATCAGACGGTTAGTGTGATGGAGGAGGAGGCTCTGGAAGAGCTTTGGTGTTCAGCAGCAACCGCAGGCTGAGGATGACCCACTTCACCTCTCAGCTTCGGGCTGTGTAAGCTTGTGGCTCTTCATCATCTTACCCTGCTGCTAGATTGGCATAGAAACAAAGTGAACATCTCATGCTGCTTATAGAGCCCACAGTCACAGGCCAGGCACTGGACTTTTTGCTGGATCTTCCTTCAGATCCACCTATTCCACCTGTGCTGGAGGAGTTGTCTTCTGATCTGGCAGCGGAGCTGCCTGCATGAGTCCTCCTCAGCCTGAATCAGCCAGGTTAGCCAAGACCATGTTACTCAAGATGTCTGAACATCTGTGTGACAGCTCTACTGGCAGAACCTGGCTGGCAGCACCTTCCAGCCTGGGCTGGTGGCCCAGCTGCAGCAGGAAGGGCATGGGGGGTGTCCACAGGCTTTTGCCTTACCCTGAATTATGGCAAGACTGGTGTTTGCAAGTCCCTGAACTGCTTCTGCTGATGCTATTCCCAGGTGGAAGTGCTGAGGTAACAGCACTGAGTCCTGGGGTCCTGGCAGGGCAGAGGTTGTGTGGAAGATGGGGCTTGGTTGTAGGTACCATGTCTCGCTGCTGAGGAAGTTGTTCCTCAGGTGCTGATGGTCAGTGGTGTCAAGGATGGGTTTCTCAGCCTACTTCTAACCCCCCATCCCCTGCAGACATTCTCCCTGAACCAGCCTCTTACCTTCCCATTCCAGTTCGTTCCCATTCCCCAGGAACTCGAGGGAATCTGTCTCATCAGGAGTCTCAATATCATCCACATTAATGTCCAGGTCATCTGGTGTGTCCAGGAAGTCATCAGAGAGAATGGAGCCTTCACTCTGGTCCAGGGAAATGTTGATTTCAGGTGCAACAAGTGTCTTGCGCTTCCGATGTGCCCCGTTGAAGTTTAAAGTATGTGGGGGAGCTGGAGTTAGAAGGGAAAGAACCATCAGCTTGTCCTTGTTCTGCATCTCCTTAGTGCAAGGCATGGTGCTGCCATGATGTGCATTTCAGGCTATGGTCTGGGGAGCTGAGGCTGGTGGATCATAGCTGGGAGGCTTTATCCAGCAGGTATGGCTGGAGAGAAGTCCCCACCCTCCTGAGACACCCGTTTCCTCCCCCAGCTTCTGGTGAAGGATTAGCAAATTCTAATGTCTACAGGTTTCCTCTCCCACCTGGGAATCTTTGTGGGTGCTCCAAGGCACCTGGCTTTCACCCTAACTGCAAGCTGCTGTTCCCACAGGCTTGTTTGCCTTCCAACTCCTGAGAAGACAGACTGGTACTCACAGGATGTGTTCTCATCTTCTGTGGGGCTGCCCAGCGACTCCATCCCTGTCTCTTCTGGGAGAGGTCTGCAGGCAAGCCAAGGCGTGGAGGTAAAGAGACAGGAGATAACAGGTGATGTTTAGGAGGCAGTCACTCCATGGCAGAGAGTGGAGAGAACTGGGGACATCAGGGGGAAAACAGACAACCCCATGTGTGCTCTGCCCTTGTCCTGTGAGCTCAGCCTGAGGGATGCCCCCAGCAGCTGTGCTTTCTCACTGCAGCATTGTGCAATCCCCAGGAACCTCCAAACTCTCCCTGCATTTACACACCCCCCACACCCCCCCAGGTACATCCTTCATGTTGTCATTCAGCCAAGAGGCTGGAAAATCCATCCAGGGACATGGGGACAAATCCTGTCCCCAGAAGAGCCTGGGGACACCCTCATCCTCTCCATATGAGCCTTGTTTTTGCCTGTCAGGAGTTTGAGGTGGTGCCAAGCTCTAGGGCTCCTTGTCAAGGGTACCAGGAAGCATCTTCTGCAGTTGCCTCCTGCCACAGGCCCTGGCTGCAGTGGAGCAGATCTTACCCAGCACACCTGCCTCAACCACCTCTCCCAGGAAGCAGCTGCCTCCTTGGCCCGTAGTGACTGTGCTCTGAGGCAGCTGATGCTCAAGGCCAGGATCAACCCTAAGGAGTGATCCCAGAATTATCCCCCCATCCTTACAGGAGCCCCCGTTTGACAAAAGCTGACAGGGATCCCCAAACCCTGCTCAGCTTTGGAAGCAGGTTTGTTCTGACCCAAGAGCCAGGCACCAGCACTCAAACCTGTATTTTGGAGCCAAAGGCCAACCCACAGCTCCCCCCCTGGGGCTCCATGGATGAGGTCAGGATTTGCACCCTCCTGGTATACACCACTGTGCCTCCAGCTGGGGGCAAGAGGTGTCCATTGATTTATAAATTGACTTCCCTGTCCCAGGGCTCGTTGTGTGGCTGTTAGAAGTTGCTGCAGTTGGTCACCATGGGTTCCTCACCATGGTACTGGGGATCCCATCTGGTGGCTGAGCAGTGCACAGCCCATCCTGAGCTGGATGCTTGCTGGGCACTTTCCCCTTAAGCTGAGCTGGGATTTGTGCCTGGCCCTTGGCATTAATTAGCTGGGTTTGGAACTTCTTGTGCAGCACAACCAAACCCCACCAACCCAGGAGAGGTTCATGGTATTGAAGGTCTGTTTTACAGGGACCTTCTGAGCCATCCTCATTTCACCTTGCTCAAAGCTTCCCCTCAAAAGGGGCAAGAGCTCATCACCCCTGGGTGCTGTGACAGCCCTGGGGTGGAGTGGGGGGGGGGAAACCCACCAGTTTTAGGAATGGGGCTGGTGTCCAGCAGCTGCTGTCTGTACAGTCTAGTGACAACAGGGAGGGAGATAGAGGGGACCAACCCTTCTGCAGGAGGATACAGCCCAGCTCTGCCCTACAAAGGCTTCTCTTTGTGCTGCCATGACACCAGAGCCACCAGCCAAATTAAACCCTATAAATATTTAGATTAAGGGATAATCCTGTCCTAGCTGGTTGTTGTATATTTATGAGAGCTGGATGGAGCCCTGATCAAAGGCCCTTGCTTGTCTGCGCAGCACCCAGACCCCGTGGGCTGCCACAGCATCCCTGAGCAGCCAGAAAGGTCCCTCTCCACCCCCCTCCAGCTCCCCCTCTCCCTTTTGTCTTGCAGGGGGCCTGGCTGGTTGTTTATCTGTCTGTGAGCTGGCGCCTGGCACGACTTGGTGACAGGGCAGCAGGAGGAGGAGGAGGAAGAAGAGGAGGGGAGGGGGGGGGGAATGCCCAGCTGTGCCAGAGTACGTGCTGCAGGCAGGCACCCTGCTCTCTGATGTCAGGATTCATCTGAGGGAGCAAATCCAAAGGCAGAGGTGAAGAAAAGGCCTTGCTTACCTTCCCAAAGGATGCTCCAGTCGCTACCTCCCAGTCCCCCTGTGGGAAATCCTCCTTCCCAAGCGCAGTTAGCCCCAGCTGCCAGGTTTCCTGAAGGAAGCAGCTTTCCTATGGGTCGGGTGCCACCATTTTGGCTCCTGCTGCCTGTTTCCCCCCCCCCCCCCCACCTCTCCAAGCACCTTCTCTCAGGCCCCAGCCAGCCCCAGCCTTCACCACCCGGCGGGATGCGCGCTGGAGTGAGCATGCTCCTGCATCCCCCCCGCAGCACCAGCACAGGGCACGAACAGCCGAGCCAGACAGTCGGCAGGAGGCTTAAACCTTCAGGGAGCAGCAGGAGAGGGGAGGGGACACCCTTTCCTCCCCTCTTGCTCAGCTCCTTGGCCTTGCACCTTCACAAGCAGGAGCTTGTCCTGCAGGACAGCTTGCCAGGGAGGGATGGGAACGTCCCCCCCTGTGTCCCCAAAGGAGCAGCCAAATCCCGTTTCCCCAGCCCAGATCTCTGTCTGGGATGTGTGTGGCTTTTTATCTAGCTTTCCTTTGCTGCAAGATGGGTTTAATCACAGCTAAGCAAAAATAGCTATGCAGCAAATCAGCTGCAGGAGAGCTACTGTCCCACATGCAGCAGCTTCTGCCCTGTTATTTCAACGTTTCCAGGGGGAAGTGCCTCAAAAATCATTATTTCTTTCTTTATAACAGTGGCTAAATGCAGCTGCCACTCGCTCATTTACCCAGGGGCTGCCAGGGCTCTGTTTCACTCACATCATTCCTGGTTTAATCCCTCTGCAGCAGCCTGGGGAGCGTGTTTGGCCCAGTCTCTGTCACTGGCTAACCACCCAGCCGTGGTCACATCCCCTTGCCTCTCCCTGGGCTTCATTTGCTGGGCTGCAGTGATGATGCTCATGTTAGGTGGTGCTGAGGGCTCTGCCCTCATGTCCCATGAAGGTCTGGCTGTGGCAGGTTTGCTGCTTGCATGGCCAATGTGAAACAGGCTGGCAGCTCCTGTACCAGCATCATGCTGGGGGGTTGCACATAGATGTCCAGGTGCTGGCCCTTTGTCCCCAGATTTTTAGGGATCCTTGGGTCCATGTTTTTTCCTTTCTATACCTCACTTTCCTTTCTGCTCAGTTACATCTTGCCAGCACAGTGCTCTGAGGAGGGGGGATGCTTAGGCTGGTTGGGCATCAACCCAAAACTCTGCCCAGCACTGCTTTCAGAGGAAAGGAAAAAAAAAAGGGTGTGTGTGTGTGTGTGTGGAATCCATCCCAGAATATCAAGGGCTTGGCTGAGCCACCTCTGGGGCCAGCGGAAGGACAAGGCACGTCCTGTGAGCTGGGTGCTGGGCTGGCAGACAGAGGTGCTCAGATTAGGGATGCAGCTGGACCCAGGCTGAACAGAGCTAAGCTCATCCTCTGGTACCCAGGGGAACAGGAGACCCTTTCTAGCATGGCAGGGGCCCTGTGTGCCCACCCCCAGGGGACACTGTGCCACTGTCTGCAAATACAGGGGCTCTGTGGGCTGCCCAGGGGGGGTTCAGCTGCAGCTGGAGAGGCTGAGACAGCCCTGAAAAGCCCCTCAGCAGCCCAACCCCAGCTGCAGCAAGGCTTGGTGTTGGCCGTGCTCTGTGTGCCCCAGCGAGCTGCTGCTGTGGGCTTTGGGGGGTGCAGGTGGGTGCCCCTTTGGGGGGCTGCAGGGAGTCAGCACGCACACAGCTTCCAAGGTGGGACATTTTTTGGCATTCTGTGCAGCTAATAAAGTGCCTGTGGAGGTGAGAGCTGCTGCTTTAGCACCTGCTGTCCCTCAGACATCATCTCTTACAAGGTTTGCAACCCCTCAGATTCTGTATGTCTGTGCCAGAGGTTCCTGCATCCCAATGATGCTGCTTCCCATGGCAAACTCCTGGGAAAGGAGCATTGCTCTATCTGGGGAGATTCAGCTTGATTCACAGGCTGGGAAGGAGCCCTTCCCTCCCTGGATCCATCCATCTATCCATGCTAATGTCCTTGTCCTCTGCTCCTTGCCCTCTCCTTGGCATGCTCACAGAGGGCTGCCAGAAGCCTCCCAAAATTTTTTAAGCTCTCAGAGCAGCCTTGCTACAGAAGCTCTGTTCTCTGGCCAGTGCTGCCTTGTTGGAGTTAAGATCCCCATCACCTCTGGACCCAGAAGGAGGGACCAGCTTGCTCCATGCCCTGCTGTTTTCTTATGGGAAGAAATCAAGATCTCCCTGGCTCTTTTTTTTTTTTAAAGGAACAGACCTGGGGAAGTCCTCATCTTGCCACTCCTCCTTCACATCCACGTTTTCCATCCGCAAAGTGGCTTCTGTGGTTCCCATGGTGCTCAGTGAGGGCTGGCTGCACAGCGGGTCCCTCAGGGAAGAGGAACTTGGAAGCTGTGGAAGGTAGAGGTTGGCATTGAGCATCACTACCAGGCAGGGCTTAACCTGAAACCCTTCAGAGCAGGTATGCTGATGCCTCGCTCCATGGAGAAGCAGCGTGGGGTTTTGTGGCTACTGGGCATGTGTTGGATGAGAAAGAGGAGGTGAGGTTGGCTCTGGGTCAAAGCAACAGGTATATCTGCTCTGTTGTGACCTGAGCTCTTCCCCCCTGAAGCTGATGCCCACCCGCTTTTCCCTTGCTGCTTCTCTTCCCGTACTGATCCCAAAGTAAAAGAGCATCTCTGCTGGGGGAAATGGAATGTGGCTGAAAGGGAAGAGCAGTGGCTCCTCCCAGGATGGTTTCTGGCTGGTTTGGCAGCAGCACCAGTTTCTGTTTTGCTGGCCTGGGCAGAAGTTAATGGCTTTGGTTTTGCAGAGGAATTCCTGAGTGCTGCTGCCTGGGCTGTGGCCCATCCCCACCTGGGAAACGGAGGAAGCTGAGGAGGAGATCTTCAGAGAGATGTTGAATGTCCTTCCACCCCCTGAGGAGTTCACATCTCTGCCTTGCTCCCAGGTAAACCAAAGCAGATGCCAACGCCTGCAGCACCTCAGCACAGACAAGGTGGGCGTGCTGCTCCCAGGTTTGGATCCAGAAAGCCTTGTTCTCACTTGTACTAACACCCCAGCAGAGTGAGGGGCCCTTCAGACCATATATATATTGTTTTTTACTTCACTGGAAGGTTCCTACACACCCAGCCAGCAAAACCCCAGACTTTCCTGCCTGTTTCCCAGGACTGCCCCCACCTCCAGCCTGGCTGAGGGCTCGGGACCGTCCCTGCAGGACCAGCTCTGGTCAGAGAGCAGATCCACTGCTCTCAGCTGAGCTTGGTAGCACCAGGGCCTGGAAAGGGGGACAAGGTCAGGCCTTGTCTTATATAGCAGGAATCCACCTCATTATGGGCATTGACCCATCTGCTGTGGGACAGCTTTGAATGTTCTACCTGAGCTCGGCCACCCTGCGCCAACGCACCTCAGGCCTGGCAGCGACGGGGTTCTGAGGGCCGGGGGGGCCTAGGGTCACTGCCCAAGAGGATGGAACCACTCTGTGCCCTGGTGTGAGGGCAATCAGCATCCAGCAGGGTTTGACCCATCGCTGTGAGGCTCTTCTGGAGAGCCGCTGCTCTCCCTGCTGCCTCAGGAGGTTTGCGTTCACCCAGGGCCTGGCTGGTGATGATCTGGAGGGAGAGGAATCTCTGCGTCTGGGCTCTGAGGGAACGGAGCTGCCTAGAGGCCTGAGCTAATCCAGCACCTGGCTGTGCTGCAGACACTGCCAGAGGGAGGAATCAGAGCAGGGAGCTGGCTGGGAGCACTGCAGAGCTCTCACCCTGCCCGCTGTCTCCTGCCTGTCCTCCCAGCACGCTGTTTGTGTCCCATCCTCACCCCACGCCTGTCTCCATGTTTGATTCCCCTCTACCTTGCAGCTCCCAGACCCCACCTTCCCTCCCTCCCTCCTCCCCACTGCTGACAGCTGCTCTCTGCTAACCCTGAGGGCCTCAGGGAGGGAAGGGAGAGAAATTAAAGCAAATCTCAGGCTCCAGCCTGATTCAGAAGGGAGGGAGGGAGAGAAATTAAAGCAAATCTCAGGCTGCAGCCTGGATTTCTCTCCCTCCCTCCCTTCTGAATATCAAAGCATCGCCCAGCAGCATGGAAGCCCAGGAGATGCTGGTACTCACCGAGGCTTGTGGCTAACGAGGAACAAAGAGGATGCTGCCTGTATCCCAGCTATGCATTCCTCCCGCTGGAGAAGGGCTGCTCAGGAGCTCCAGGGCCTGGATCCAGCTGCAGACGTGCGCGGCGCTCGCAGCAGAGTGTAGGGATGCATCTAGGTCGGGCTCTCTCACAGCAGCCCCGGCTTTGCCATTTGGGTTTTGCTGAGGGGAGGAGGAGGAGGAGGAGGAGGAAGGGGAGCAGAGTGGAAATTGAGGGCAGTTATTTGTATTCTTCCATGGCTGCTGCTTCTTCCTCTGCCGCCTCTCTCCCCGCCGAGGTGTTTTATCCTTTCCCCCCTTGCAGCTTGGCTGAGCCCCAGCTCCCTTAAATCAAGGAATCGCAGAGCTTTTGTGTGTGAGGAGGATGGCGGTGGCGGTGGTGACAGAGAGGGAGGGGGTGTTATGGAGGATGGGTGGAGAGAGGAGCTGGAAGCACCCCCCTTTTCGGTGTCACCTCCCTTCCAATTGGCTGAGAGGTACCAAATATCTCCCTACACCCTTCCTCCGGATGAATGATGCTGCCAGGGGCTGAGCACACCGGCGTCTCCTTGCTGTTTTCAGTGGGAGACAGAGATGCTCGTCATCCGGCAGGATCTGGTCCTAAAGGAGGCGTGGGAGCTGGGGAGGGGGGTGGGAAGGGGGAGGGCTTCTTAATACGGCGCATCCTTCCCTGAGAAAGTGCCGCTGGCCTCAGCCTGTGGTGGGATGCAGGATTTATTGGTCCATCTTGCCTTGCATGTGCAGACCTCATCTGTACCTGATCCTCAGGCACTGGTCCTGGTGTCCGGGGAGGGGGGGGAGCGGGGGGGGGGCTGCATGGACACACCCAGCCGATGGACCTGTTTGTGCTGGGGGCAGCAGCTCCTGCTCCTTGCTCCCAGGATGTCTGTAACTCCATTAGAGCCCGAGACCTTTGCTGGTTCCTTCACAGATCTAAAAGGAGCACAGAGCTCCAACCCCCTGCCACAGGCAGGGACACCAACCTCCAGGCCTGGAGCTACACAAGGTTGCCCAGGGCCCCAGCCAACCTGGCCTTGAACACCCCCAGGGATGGGGCACCCACCCCCTCTCTGGGCAGCCTCTTCCAGCCCCTCACTACTCTCTCTGGAGAGAAAGAACTTCCCCCTAAGATCTCCTCTCCCCCTTTCCTCCTCCAGCTTCACTCCATCCCCCTTGTCCTGCCAGTCTCTGCCCTTGAACAAGCTGATTCCCCTTCTGTTCCTCTGCTCCCTCCAGGGACTGGGAGGCTGCAATGAGGTCCCCCCACACCCTTCTCTTCTCACAGAGATGGTGGGGGTGTCCCTCCCTCACAACTCATGTTTTGGGCGTCCCCTTGGCCCAGGATTCACAAGGATGTGAATCAGAGCTGGATGTTGTAGGGATGCACCCTAATTCTTTATGTGTATTATCTATCTCTGCGTTAGAAGCAGGGGGGGCATCCACGAGGGCACAAAGAGATGCCAGGAAGTCTGTAACAACTGATGGCTCTGAAGTTAATGGTCAAAGTCTGCAGGGTCATCTCCATTTACCTTCATTTTTATATGATCAATATTATTCTCACGTTTTCCAGAGCAGGTGAAGCTGGACAGCACGTGAGAGCACATAATGCATCCCATAGCATCTGGATGCCACCTACTGGCTGCAGTCCTGGCACTTGGAGCAAGTCGACTTTCCCCAGACCCCATCAGGCTGCTCGCAGAGGCATCTCATTGAGGATGAAAGGATGAGCCAGCCCATCTCTCCTCACCAGGCCAAATGGTTTTGTTGGAGCTCGCTTGCTTTAGGGATGCTGGGATGTATCAAGCCAACGCTGCACCGAGCTGGTTTTCCAGCACTGGGAACACTGGGGTTTCTGCTGAGCCCGTGTCCTGCAGAGTCCTGTGGGGCTGGAGGTGAGGTGAGGGGATGGAAGGGTCTGGAGCACAACTCAGAGGGAACTGGGGCTTTTTAGTCTTGAGAAGAGGAGGCTGAGGGGAGACCTTATCCTCTCCACAGCTCCCTGCAAGGGGCTGGCAGAGATGTTGGGGTCGGTGTCTTCTCTCAGGTGACAAGGGATGGGACAGAGGAAATGGTTTCAGATGGCACCAGGGGAGGTTTAGGTTGGCTGTCAGGAAGAATGTCGGTACTGCAAGGGTTGCCAAGCCCTGGAACAGGCTGCCCAGGGAGGTAGTGGAGTCACCATCCCTGGAGGGGGTTCAAAGGTGTGTGGGTGCTGTGCTTGAGGATATAAGGTGGCTGGGCAGGGTCAGGCTGTGGTGGGACTTGGTGATCTTGAAGGTCTCTTCCAAGCCAGGCGATCCCATGGTCTATGATCAGGTCCTTCCTGGTGCTGGGTGTTTTTCCAAGCACCTTTTATTTTCTCTTATTTTTTTTGACCTTGCTCCAGGCTCCACGTGCTCCTCTCACCCGGGTACATGGCAGGGTGTCTTTGATCTCTGAGCCAAATACTCCTGGGAGGGGAGAGAAGGATTCTCTGTCCCCCTTGGACAGACACTAGCTGCCCTCTGAGCTGCCCTTTATCCCCCTGGGATCGATGCTGGGGTTTGGGCGCTGATGGGATGCTCGTGCTGAAGGGGACCCGCTGCGACCCCGCGTGTCCCCCCCCCAGCCGGCTCCTCTGCCTGCAGAACCCACGGCAGGAATTACCTGTTATCCCAGAGAATCCAGCCGGGGTCAGGAAGGGAGAGGCAGTTTTGGAGTCTGCCGCGGGAGGGCGGCGGGGCCCCCCCGGCCCGGGGGGATGCGGGGAACGGGCTGTAGGTGGCACTTTGCACCAGGAGATGGATGGGGCTGGGCGCTCCAAGTGTCCAGGGGGCTTTCTGCGGAGGGACAGCGGGAATCCCAGAATCTCCGGGGCTGGAAAGGACCCATAAGGCCCTTGGAGTCCCACTCCTGGCTCCACACAGCCCAGCCCAGTCAGAGCACAGCACTGAGCGCATCATCCAGACGCTTCCTGCCCTCAGCCCAGCTCAGGGCTGGGACCCCTTCCCTGGGCAGCCTGTGCCAGAGCCCGACCCCCCTCTCAGCACAGAACCTCTTCCTGACACCCAGCCTGACCCTCCCCTGGTGCAGCTTCACACTGTTCCCTCAGGTTCCATCCCTGGTCCCCAAAGAGAGGAGAGAGATCAGTGCTGCCCCTTCGCTCCCCTCGGCTGGCAGCCACAGACCCCAGGAGGTCTCCACCCCACCCCAAGTCTGATGGCTCTTTACAGACAGGCTGAGGCTCTTTTCCCAAAGTCCTGCTGCTGGCCCGAGGAGATTGGCAGAAGGGAGGAGTAAGAGATGCTCACTGGGCAAACTGGGGATGTGGGGCTTTACTGGCAGCTAAAAAAACCTTCCCAGAAAAAGGCTCCAGGCTGCTGGAGTTGGGGCTCACCATGATGTGCAGGTGCATGGTGAGACTGTGGCTTGTTCAAGGTTTGTGTGCACGTCCCTGTGGCTTCTAGGAGTCTTGTTTGTTGAAATTGAAGGCATTTAAACATCTTTCTGAATGCCAGGACGTGAAAATGTTGGCATCTGGCAGAGCAATCCTGAGAGAGAGGTCTAGGGGATGAGCCAGGTCTGAGATCTCCATTCTCAGAGATCTCCATTCTCAGAGATCTCCTCTTTCTCCATTCACACTCACGTTACCTGACCCCATGGGAGATTCACAGAGCTGTAGGGGTGGGAAGGGCCCTGCAGAGCCCATGGGGTCCAACCCCCTGCCAAAGCAGGGTCCCTAGGACAGGGCACACAGGGCGGTGTCCAGACGGGGCTGGAATCTCTCCAGAGAAGGAGACTCCACACCCCCTGGGCAGCCTGGCCCAGGGCTCCCTCACCCTCACTGGTGGAGTTGACCTTAACACTCTCCAAAAGCCCCAAAGAGAAATATCTGCAGAGAGTTCACTCTTCTTTCCACCACTTTTTGATAAATTTGTGCCTTTCCCAAACTTCCCCAGCCTGTGGCGTGGTGGTGACACCCCTGACAGTGCCCAGCTTACAGTGGCCAGTCCCAGCACAAGCTCACAGTGGGTTCACACTTGTGGGGCCATCAAGGTCTAACAAGACCCCAGGAAAGGGATGGGTGCCCTAATGAGTGCAATGCTCCAGCACGAGCTAAACCTCTTCCTAAACTCCAGTGAGCCCCCATGGGCATGGGACATTTTGGATAGCCAGCTCTGGGAGGAGCTTTTCAGGGTTTACACCAGCACCCAGAGCCTGGAAGAACAGCAGGCTGGGCTGTGGGACTCTGCTCGGTGCATGAGGAGGATGCTTGGGGCTGGGAGGCACCTCTGGAGACCAACTGATCCAACCCCCTGCTCAAAGCAGGAGCAGCTGGGAGGGGGTTGCTCAGGGCTGGGGGCCAGTTGGGTTTTGGTTATCTCCATGGATGGAGCCCTACAACTGCTCTGCACAACCTGGGCCAGCCTTTGACCACTCTTAGGATAAAAAAATTTAAAACCAATTCCATTTAAAGGGGAAAATCCTGTATTTTGAAGGATAAACCCTGTATTTAAAAGGACAATTCCAGTATTTAAGGGGAAAAATTCTGTATTTAAGGGGAAAAATTCTGTATTTAAGGGGAAAAATCCTGTATATAAAGGGGAAAAATCCTGTATTTAAAGGGAAAATTCCTGTATTTTGAAGGGAAAATTCTGTATTTAGAAGGAATATTCCAGTATTTAAGGGGAAAATTCTGTATTTAAGGGGAAAATCTTGTGTTTAATGGGAAAAATTCTGTATTTTGAAGGAAAAATCCTGTATTTAAAGGGGAAAATCCTGTACTTAAAAGGAAAAATTCTGTATTTCAAAGGAACCTTCCTGTATTTCAGCCCTTGCCTCTTGTCCACCGGGCACCACTGAGAAGAGTCTGGCTCCAATCACTTGAAGCTAGCCTGGCTGAAATTAAGATGAAACATTTGTTTGTAGAGAAAATAAAAGTTATTTTGGTTCCTTTGAAATTATTTACAACTCGAACCAAAGTTTGAAGTGTAAAACAAGGGAAAAAAAAAAAAAGAAGAGAGCATTTTTGGGATGAAAAAGCACAGGCTCTGTTTAAGATATGCTTGAAATTAAACACTTTAACTTTTTACTGCACTGCGACATTCTCCAGTTGAGATTTGCCTGCCTTCAATTAAAAAAGCAGGGGACCACAAAGTGCCTTCAGACAGGCTTTTGAAAAGAGAGAAGGATTTTATTTTGGGTGGAACAAAAAAGGTTTTCATCATCTCCACTTAAGGAGAAGAAATGTTCTGCTGTGACAAGCAGTGAGGTTTCACTCTGGGGGGACCTGAAGAGAAAAAGAAATGTCCCTCTTCCTAATTTTATAATTTGCTCTTTAAAGGTTAGGCCAGCTATTTGCACAGGTCTGGACTTCACCTCTGGGAAGCCAAGAGGAGGAGCTGAGGGAGGAGGGACAGCCTTGGGATCTGGTAGGTCTTTGAGATGCAGGACTTGCTCCTGTGGAGCCACGGTAGCCATAGATCTGAATCCTTGCCTGGGACATCCCAGTTTCCACATGGAACAAGCTGCCTGGGGAAGTGGTGGAGTCACCACCGCCCCTGGGGGTGTTTAAAAGGTGTGTGGGTGTGGTGCTTGGGGACATGGGTTGGTGGTTGGACTCTGGTGATGATAAAGGTCTTTTCTACCCTAAGCGATGGCTGTGCTCTGCCCTTGATGCTGACTGAGCTCAGCTTGGGACCCTGCACCCATGGGTCCCACCAGGCTTTGACTGCAGCAGCAGGGACACGCAGGGGAAGAGTGGGGAGACCAACTCCTCCTTGGCCATAGGTTTCCCACCCAAAGGCAGTGCCTGGTCTGGGTGCTTGGGGTGGGGGTAACACATATCTGCTCCGGGGAGGCTGCCAGGTGCTGGGGCCTTGGAGTCCCTGTGTGTTGGGAACACATGGCCCAAGCCCAGTGCTGCTGGCTGACAGGCTCTGTCACTTTCTGGGGCTATTGAGCCTCTCCAGAGAGACCCGGGGAGGCAGCTGGGCAGAGCCAGGGATCCCTGGGGAGGTGGGGAGAGTAGTTCCGGGTATCGCTGGTGCAGCATGAAGAGAGGCCCAAGGCAGAGGCTGGCATCTCCAGACTCAAATGTCTGTATATTTAAGGCACTTAAATGAGAAAATGGTGCTTTTCTTTGCAGAGAGATGCTTTGCATGGGTAAACCATGAAGGCCCATGGCTGTGTGCTGATCCAGTGGGCAGTCCTGCAGAGAGCTGGGCTGGCATGATGGCGTGTGGGCCTCGACAGGAGCCTTGCGCCTCGCTGCTGGCTGGCCGTCCCATGGGGGGAGGCCCCTGCAGCCCCTGCCACCCATGGGTTCCTTCAGGGGAGAGGCATAGCCCAAAGCATGCTGCCTGCTCCCTGCAGCAGGGCAGCACTTGTGGCTGCAGCTCTTTGCCAGCCCGTGTGAGTGAGGGATCCGAACGTCCTTGGGGACAGAGGGGCTCGTTAGTCCTGTATAAACACTTGTCACGTTGGACTGGGCTTTGTGGGACAAGTTAATTTTGTTGATGGGATGGAGCCTGGGAAATGGGATCCTTGACTGACAGGTCAGGTTAAACTCCCTGACAGGCTGAGGACTTGTGGTTACCTCCCAAAAAGCTCTTCAGGGCAGCCCCTGGCCCAGCTCTGCATCACGGTACAGCCTTGTTGTGGTGGTGTGTGGTGTAGAGCCATGGTCACCTCCTTTAGGAACCATTCTCCTGCACCAGGGAGATGTGTTTTGGGGTAGAAAAGAAATGCCAGAGAAAGGTGGCAGCGGGTGGGGATTATTTCAGCCCCACTGGAGTTTGAAGCCTTAGATCAGCCCCATGGACAAAAGCATCTGGGAGAGATTATTGCCCTGACCTGGGGCTGTTTATGCCAAATGAAATGGCTCATGATAAGAGGGCATCATGTGGCCCGACCTGCTCCACATACCTTGTTTACATCTCATAGACAGGAAAATTTCACCCACACCCTCCTTCCTGGTGATCAGCAGCAAATCCTTACCCCCCCGATTGCCTGTCAGGCTTCCCTGGGTAGAAGAGCACACTGAAAGGTCTAATGGTGCTGTCCAGTGACCTGTTTGGGTTTGTTTTTCCTCCCTTCCCTGAGCTGAGGCTGGCCCTGGCTTGGGGAGCAGATTAGTATTGAGGTAGCCATGGTGAAAAGCATCCTGCTCCATGGCTGCATTCACACCTGCTTGGCTGGGTGGTGCTTTCTTTGTCCAAGTCCATCAAGATGTGGATTTTGGAAGTTCTTTGTTGTTTTTTTTTTTAGCTTCTCTAGGATGAGTTGGGCTCTTGTGGTCTTTGCTTGCTTCCCAGTGCCTGTCTGGAGGGGGAGGCAGTGTCTTATGGCCTGGGCAGTTGCTTAAAGGTTTTGTGGTCTGCAGAACAGAGGATGTGATGCCTTCTGGCCTCACTGATGGGCAGGGGAGTTCTCCAGAGCTGGAGGGAGCAATGTCAACAGGCAGTGCTGGATCTTGCCCTGTGGCTTTGTCAAAAGAGCTGGTGGATGATAAAAGCTTATATGGGTTTAAGAGGATACTGGGCATGGATGTAGGAGAAATTGCTGAGGGGTTACTAAGTACTTCTGGCTCAAGGGTTCCTCAGTTGGAAACAGCTGGAGACTGGGAGATGACTTGGAGAAACACCACATTGTTGTTATGTGTCTCTGGGCATCCTCTTATGGTCACTGCCATAGGGGAGCTATGAGGGAAACCGAGCCCTTGGCCTGACCCAGTGATGTGGTTTGTGTGAGGACCTTGTCTCCTGACTCTTGTTTATGGGACTGTTTTCTGCTGCCTTGGCATCAGCCACCTCTCCTGGGAGCTGATGTTGGACTCTGCTGCTGGCAGTGCTGGGAACCAGTGAGGCTGTTTGTTGGACCTGCTCTGTAGATGAGCTGGGAGCCTCTGCTGTTTCCATCTCTGAATGAGAAGAAATGCCTGATCCTGCCCGTGTTCAGGGGGAAAAAAAGGGAGATGGATGGCTGAGACCCTTTCTCCATCCCACCCACTTCCTCTTCCCAACTCAGCCCCCTCCATCTCATTAATTTCTCTCCAAATCTTCCCTTACCCTTACACTCTGACCTCTCCTCTCCTTACAGCACCCTTGTCCTACTGTTTCTCCCCTTCCTTTGGTCCCCTGCATCCTCCTCCCAGCCTTCTCCTGCCCCATTCCCATCCTCTGTATGAAAGAGCTCCCAGCAAGCCTACAAAAACAGTCTCTATGGTTTGCCAGTTCCTGGAGCTGTTGAGGAGCTGTTGAGGAGGGGAAATTGAAGCAAACAAGCAAATGGGCCATGAAAACCAAAATCAGTCAAGAACTTGGTTTTCTGTAGCTGGCACTGGGCTAAGATCTACAGTGACAGATCCAGGAAGGTTTTTTTTCTCTTCTGGTTTGAAATATAAAGTTTTGGGGTTGTTTTTCTTTGCTCTGCATCAAGTTCCACCAGCAGAATTGCTTAGCAGCAGGGAGGGTGTCACAGGTCAGTGGCAGAGTAAACATCTTCCTTGTGGGGAGGGCAGCAGATGATTCAAATGGGTGGACTGGTGGGATTCATGCAGAGGTTTATAATCTGCTTAGAAATATCCCCCACCCTGAAGAAGCTGTGAATGATGGATCTGCAGGTCGAGCTCCATGGCATGCTGTCTGCCAGGGAAGGCTTTGCACCTGCTCAGCTCTTGGATCTGTCTCCACTTCAAAGGAGGTGAGCTCTCCATCACCGGGCACCTCACAATGAAAGGGGCAGGCAGGAAGGGGCAGAGGTGGTCTTGTCTTTTCATCTCCACGGAGTCCATCAACACCAACTGCGTCCCCACCTGGGGGCTGTGTGGGTTAGTGTTAAGATAAACAGCCCTGTGCCTCACCTTGGGTGTCTCACTGGGAGGCTGAGCTGGCCACAGCGAAGGAGGCGTCTTTTGCTTAGTGGGTCCTACCTTTGGGACCTCATTCTGCTCTACCCCTCTATTAAGCCAGGTTTAGCTGGGCTTACCCTGATACCTAATGCCACAGCCCTTGAGGAGCTGCCTTCTAATTTCAGGTTGTGTTTTACTGTGGGGCAATTCGTACTGTGGTGTAGGGAGGAAGGAACATCGTGCCAGTGTTTGTTCTTAGCTTCATTGACTTTTGTCCCCTCCTGATGGGACTGAAGGCCTTCACACAGGGAATCCACCCTGGCTGGGGTCACAGGGCTGTGGCCTTCCCCTGGCCCTCCCAGCACGGTGGCTCTGGAGAAGTCATTGGTGCTGTGTGCTTGTTTTTGGAGGCTTGAGACCGGGACAACGTGGCTTGATTGCAGGAGAGGGACCATCCCTCTGGATGGGATGAGGCAGTGGGTGTCTCCCAGGTCTGTTGCTTGATCATTTGAAAAGGACTCAGGGTTTTGCTCTTCACTGGGGGGCTGCTGCTGCTGGGAACTCCTTGAAACCACCTGGTGCAAAGCGAATGCTTTCTCTTCAAGAGATGCTTAAACTCCTGCTGATCCTAGGCAGAGCCCCTGCAGAAGGTGGTTTGTGCTTATGTTTTATTATCTTGTAATAAATGTTTATTATTGCTGCTATTCACAAGTGAGGGCTCAGCAAGCCTTCCAGTGGTGACAGCAGCAGGAGAGGTTTGGCTACTGGTTCATGCCCTGGTCGGTGTAGGACATTTCTTGCTTTGGGATTCCCAAGCTGTTGACAGCTGACAGCTAGGTACAGGCTGCCCCAGTGAAACACCCCCTGACCTTGACATTGATGTGCCAAGGGTTAATAAGGGCTTTGCTCTGCCTCCCCTGTTCACATCTGCTGATTAATTCCAGCCAGGTGTCTACGGCTCAGGTCTTAAAACAACAACTGCTGAAGAGTCTGGGAACACTTAGTTAGGCTTCACTCTGCAATTCCAAGTATGGATAAATATTTGCACCTCTGTGGCTGTAAGACACCTTTGAGATATGAAGGCAATTACTGCAGGAGGTTTTTACAAGAGCAGAAAGACTGATTTCCTGGGGAGCAGCAGTGGTTCGGGGCGGGCAGGGCTTGTGGGCTCTTTCTACAGCTCTCTCTGGGTGGTCTTGGGGAAGGTCGTGGGGCAGCTGGCTTTGGGGTGCTGGAGGGGCTGTCCTCCTCCAGCGGCTCTCAGGGAGTTCAAATATGCTCCCACTGATTTCTGGCCTCACGGTTTCTGGGCTGTGGTTGCCCCCAGTGATCCATTTTACATGGGAGAGTGAGGAGGAGAAATGCACAATCCAGGAGCCCTTTCTTGAGATACCCAGAGGAAAAGCCCCACATGATCCCAGAAAATACACTTAATTTTGGTGGGTTCCTACCTCCACCTAGGTGTAGTTTACTAGCTGTAGTGTTCTGCCTCTTTCTGCTAAAGAAACCAATGGTTTTCAGCTATATCTGTGTGTGTGGAATAATTTCTGGCTTTCAGCAGCCATCCTGTGATGTGTTCAAAGAGAACAGGGAAAAAAACATCTGCCTTCTCCTGGCAAGGGCAATTTGGCTTATCCCTGCCTCCCTGTGCACCTGGGGACTCCAATTAAGCTCCCTGCTCTTCTCAATGTGCTAATGATGGCCCTGCTGCTGCACTTCTAGCTGGTTTTCATGTCTCTTCTTCATTTTCCCTAGATTTGGGTCTGAAAACCTAAACGGAGACACACAGACACAAGGCAGGTCTCACTCCGACCAGCAACACACACACACACACACAGAGCCCTCCTGAGCTGGAGTGGGGCAAATTAAACCTCACTCCAGACACTGTCATTGACTCAGTTCAGAGACATATATGGGCTACAAGATCATTATGATTTGGCCAAATAAAGGGCCTCTCAAGAGAGCTCTTCCCTGCAGCGTGTGTTGAAGCTGCTTTCTACCTCGCTACCCGTCCCGCTGGGGAGCCTGGGGTGTATTAAAACTATTGTAATAACTTCCCAGGCCTTTCCACATTCAAGTGATCGTAATAATGCTCATAAAGTACACTCCAGCGTGAAGTATTTATGAATTATTTGACTTAAGGTGGGGGGAAAGGAAAAAAAAATAAAAGAAGAAGAAGAAAAGACCTGGGCTGAGTTAATAGCGCTGGAAGAACCATAAATTTAGAGGACTCATATTGCAGGGGGTTATTTTGTGTGTGTAATAAAAGCTACAGTTATGGCTTCAGTGTGTAAATTTGGTTTGAATGGGTTGGGGTTGTTTTTTTTGAAGCAAAGACCTTTGAAATAACTTAGAACTTTCATTTTAATATTGCTTTAAAGAGAATCACAGAATCCCAGCCTGGGCTGGGTTGGGAGGGACCCCAAGGAGCACAGAGCTCCAACCCCCTGCCACAGGCAGGGACACCAACCTCCAGGCCTGGAGCTACACAAGGTTGCCCAGGGCCCCAGCCAACCTGGCCTTGAACACCCCCAGGGATGGGGCACCCACCCCCTCTCTGGGCAGCCTGTTCCAGCCCCTCCCCACTCTCTGCACAGAACTTCCCCCTAAGATCTCCTCTCCCCCTTCCCTCCTCCAGCCTCACTCCATCCCCCTTGTCCTGCCATTGTCTCCCCTCTTAACAAGCTGATTCCCCTCCTGTTCCTCTGCTCCCTCCAGGCACTGGCAGGCTGCAATGAGGTCCCCCCACAGCCTTCTCTTCTCCAGGCTGACCCAGCCCAGCTCCCTCAGCCTCTCTCCAGAGGGGAGCTGCTCCAGCCCTCTGAGCATCCTCATGGCTCCTCTGACCCCTCTCCAACAGTCCCACATCTCTCTTGTCCTGGGGCCCCAACTCTGGACACAGGACTCCAGCTGGGGCCTCAGGAGGGCAGAGAAACATCAGACACTTGGGATGCTGCCAGGAATGAGGAGGGAGCACAGTTAAAGTGGCATCTTGTCCTTGACCGTGGCCTGAAGCAGGTAAGGAGGTTGAGAAGGAAGATGTTCCCAGAGCCCTAAGGGAGATGCTCAGCCCTGGGCTGGCTTCCTTTGAGCCTGTGCTGGGGTTTGGTGGCCACATGTCTCCCATTTGCTGCTGTGGCAATAAATATACGTGGTTCCAAATCCCTAGTTAGTAATCGTCTTGTCTGGAGGCGTTTCTGGATGCTGTTCACACGCTGCAATAGGGCAGAGGGCTGTGAGATTTGTTTTCCCTCATTCCCAACCTGGGGGTGATGGTTTATGGGGAGGTGAAGGGCAGGGGCGGGGCGGGGAAGGAGCCTGGGGGTGCCCAAGGAACAGGCAGGGTAACACCGGGCTGCTCTTTACCCTGGATCAGAAGAGAGGGATTCTGCCCTTTAGTAAAGCAGGGAGGATCATTCACTGCATCCCTAGGAGCTGTTCAGGAGCAATAAGGAAGCATTTACACCTCCCATCAGCTCCTGCCTGTGGAAGAGGAGGGGGAGAGTGGAGCTGGTTTAGGATGTGGCTCTCCAGGATGGTGCAGGCAGTCCTTGGTGCAGGATGAGGGATGGAGTGAAGCTGAAGGAGGGAAGGGGGAGAGGAGATCTTAGGGGGAAGTTCTTTGCAGAGAGAGTGGTGAGGGGCTGGAAGGGGCTGCCCAGAGAGGGGGTGGGTGCCCCGTCCCTGGGGATCTTCAAGGCCAGGTTGGCTGGGGCCCTGGGCAACCTTGTGTAGCTCCAGGCCTGGAAGTTGGTGTCCCTGCCTGTGGCAGGGGGTTGGAGCTCTGTGACCCTTGGGGTCCCTTCCAACCCAGCCCAGGCTGGGATTCTATGATGGCAGAGACGACCTGCTACAGTGCATCCTACCCACTGCTGCACCTTCCCTGAGTCCCTGGAGCCAGGGGAGCCTGAAGCTGCCAGGAAAGATGTCTGATTCAAGCAGCAGGAATGCAGACACCATCCCTCCCTGGGATTTTTGTTGGGTTGGGGTTGGGGTTGGTTTTTTTTTTTTCTACATATCATGATCAGGCAGAGCAACCTGAAGCAAAGCCTCAGCTCATAAATCCTCCCTGCTGCCAGGACCCTGCAGGGTTTTCTTCCCTCTGTCAAAGTGAGTAATCAAATCCCCTCAAACACGTTTTTAATTGGGTAACTGGAGGCTGTAAAGTTCCCTCTGGGACATCTGTGGAGCGATTGCACGGGCAGCGGGGAGATGCTGGCTCCCATTCCCTGGTGAGAGTGACGCCAAGCAGCAGCCAGGCTTTCTCCAGCCTGGAAGCACTTAAGGCTCTGGGTGGCTGCTGGAGCCGTGGCACCCACATGGGAGCAGTCTGGGGGGGTGCCTGTGAGGCACTGTGGTTCTGGCTGCGCTCATCAGGGATGGAACCCACGAGGTTGGTGACTGTGTGGCAGCTGGGGAGTGACGGGGATGCTGCCCCCGCTTCCCTCCAGAGCATCACAAGCAGGCAGTGAGTAATGGCTGATGTGAGCTTGGAAATGCCATGGTTTAGGGCACAGAGAGGGCTCTAGAATAAATTACCTGGGTGTGGAGGCACTTTGGTTTCTTTGCTTTGGACTTTGGAGTTGCTCAGGCCACGTGTTCAACGGGCAAGGCACAGGATGGGGATACTGCCCTGCCCTCACACCAGCCCAGCTTCCCCAGCCCAGCCAGCCCCTTCCCCTCTCTGCTCTCTACAGCATCTTCTCAGCGATGCCAGAACCAGAATCCCACTGGGACCTTCCCTGAGGAGTGGTGTAAGGAAGATACCGTGTGCTGAGACAGGGGAGAGATGCTTTTGTCTTGGTCTCCAGTGTCTGGACGCTGCTGGAGCCCTGCAGCACTTGTTTCTATCTTGGCCAAGATGGTTATTAATTGTGCTAACTCCAGCCATTCCTGACATCCCCAGGAATGCCTAATCCTGGTTTGGAGCTGCCTAGGTTCTTGGCCTCTCTATGTCCTCCTTTCCCTGGGAATTTTCCCTTCAGACAACCTTTTCCCTACTAGAAACACACGTTACTATCAAAAACCTACTGAGAGGTTCTGCTGGGAAGAAGGTAGGAGGTGGTGCTGGATGCAAATCTGCCTTCCCCAGGGTGCTGCCCCTGTTCCTCAGCCACTGGCTGAGCCCACCAAAGGAGCATGTCCACCTTTCTATAGGCATTGGCCCTCTGGGTGGGGTTAGAATGATGCTGGACTTGCAGGTAAAGGTTCCATCTCTGACTTGGGTCACTGGGGAAGTTAGAGGGGTGGATGTGGTTTGGCTGGAAGGGCTGTTCCCTCTTCAAGGGCTGGTTTACTGTGGTGTTGGAAAAATGGCATGGAGACCTGGGGATGTCCCAGTCCTTGGGTCTCCCTGCAAGGTGGTACCAACAGCCTGCAAGCCTGACATCCAGCAGTCAGAGTCTTCATGGGAAAAGGAAGCAGTCCTAACCTTAACAAAGTTAATAAAAATGAGGAAAGGTCTTTGTTAATTCCTATTTCCCTAATAGGCACATGCTGAGACCACCACGGGGCTACAGCTACAGCTGATTGTGTGCAGGGCCTGTGGCTTCCATGCAAGCCTGTTAGGTTTCCTCACTGTCACACTGACTCCTGATGGATTTCCCTGCTGGGAGGCAGAAAAATCTTGACTGAAACCCTGGCAGAGGTAAGCACAATGGGTGTCCCACCTCAGTTCCTACGTGGCTGTTGGTTTACCATGACAAGGCATTCTTCTGCAGGCAATGTGCATTTCTGAAGGGTTTCTGGGGCAAAGGAGAGCAAACCAAAGGGCAGTTGATGACTGAAGGGTCATCTTGTGGTTGCTGCTGGCTGGAATCAGATCTGAAACGGGCCCTTGGCTGGTTTTGGAGAGATGCTGAACCCAATGTTCTCTGCTCAACCCCTCCTCTAGGCGAGCCCCTGCCTGAGTGGAAAGTTTGCTTCTCAGACCTGTAAATTTAAACAGCTCAGGAGGCAGCTGGGGTCTAATCCAAAACAGTAGGAAGGCGAGAAATATCCTCCCAGAGGGGCTTTCCTGCTACGCTGGATGCAGATCTGAGGCGTTTTGGGGAGGGCAGGCTGCCGGCAGTGGATGGGGCGCCAGCATCCCATATCTCGGGGGATCAGAGGGTTATTTGGTTATTTGGAGGGTTATTTGGAGGGTTATTTGGAGGATCCTGCTCAGATGGGGAGTGATTCCCTTCTGCTACTGCCACACAGGACACCAGGCACCCGAGGGGCTTGTGGGTCCCCATGTTTGGGACCCTCCTTTGCTGCTCCCCCACAGCCTGGAAAGGGATGTGCTGCCTGGATGAGATTTGGGGAGTGGATGTTAGGGGATGAGTGGGAAAATGCCGTTAGCTCCCCGTGGTTGTCATTGCATCCCTTTGGTACGCTTGCCCCTGGATCTCAGAGCAAGTGATCCCTGCTGGGAGCAGCCTGAGAGAGGGAGCACATTACTGCACAAGCCATCAGCTGCACCCAGAGCACGGGAAGACCCGTCCCCATCCCTCACAGGCTGGGTTAACGGGTCTTTCTTTTTTATCCCTGTAGGAAAGAGCTATTCCCCCTGCATTTGTTTCACAGCAGCGTTCTGGTTCAGGGCCCTGTGTGGTCACACTGGGCTCCCTGGGAATGCCACGATGGGAAGGAGCTGTGGAATGGCAGATGTCACCACACCTTGGTGACATATTGAGGACACAGGGGCTGCCAAGAGCCACTTCAGCAGCGAAGTGCAAGTTGAACAAACCAAAAACCTCTGTCAGCCCCCAGAATACTCGGTGCCCCCCAGCACAGGGGGCTGGTTCCTGCTCCCCTCTGGGCTCGTTGCTGCCAGGAGGTCCCCAGATGAGATTTCCAGCCCTGCCTGTGTATTTTGAGTGCTTCGAGGGGCTGGAGCAGGGTGTGATTTTTCAGGGGAGCAGGACCTGCATGGGGATGGGGCTTTGGTGCACATCTCTGGGGTGGGTGGACATCAACAAAATCCATCTTTCAGTAGCACAGGTTTGCATTCTCTTAACTAAAGTGGTCATCAATCTGCCTCCCAGAGACCTTCTCATTTATGGCTTTAAAGGGCCTTATGATGGTGCGTGGCTGATTCCTGTGGGGTGGTTGGGTTTTGGTGGAATTGTCTAAACCTTGGCTGAGCCACGACCTTGAGGACAACACCAAGGCCTCCTGGCATGCAAGACTCCAGCTGGAGGGGGTCTCCATGAGGGCAGGGGCAGGTGATGGCACTGGGAAGTCTGGTTAGGTGAGCAACGAGATCATTTTAAATCCTTGCTGGGATCTGGTGCCATGAAGATGTGAAGCTGGGATAAAGCAAAGCTGGGATAAAGCAAAGCTGTGATCCCACGTGGCTCCATGGATGAGAGGGACCAAAATTAACACTGAGCAAGTTGATATTTTTTTTTTTTTCAGTGCTGCTGTTGGATAAAGTTTTAGCTTGGAGGACTTTTTAACCTTAAAACAGACGTCTTCAGGTCTGGGCTAAATTATGCCTCCACAAGCTGTCATTATATCATAAAAGGAGCAGGTAATTTTAAACATTTTTGAACAATTGCCCAGATTAAGTTTGCTAAAGAAGAAACCTCTGTTGAGTGTTCATGGACGCAGAGAGGAAACCAGGACTGGAATGCTTTGATTTATGAGTGGGGCCGGGGATGACCGGGAAGGAGCGGGTCCTTGGACAGCCTACACACAAGAGCAGGAGGCTTAAAGAGACCTGCTGAAATGCTTTGTGGTCTGAGGGTTTCGCTGCTGGTGCCGATTCATCTCCCATTATCAAACAGAGCAGAAATTCCTTCCCGATGACATGCGAGTGAGTGTGTTACCGGAGAAGCCAGCTGATGAGTTCAGGGTGAGAGGGATCCATGGCCCAGGCTTCTTTTGGGTTTTGGGGGGAGGACTCGGGGGGGATTTTGGTTGCTGGTGTGACTCGTGGAGGCTTCTGCAGCCTGCAGAGCTCACGATGCTGTTTTATGCTCACTGGGGACGTGGCCATTGGACCAGAGAGCATTTTTAAGAGGTGAATCAGTATCCTCATCCACGGGCTGGTGACGCGCTTGCGGAATAGAATCGTAGAATCCCAGCCTGGGCTGGGTTGGGAGGGACCCCAAGGAGCACAGAGCTCCAACCCCCTGCCACAGGCAGGGACACCAACCTCCAGGCCTGGAGCTACACAAGGTTGCCCAGGGCCCCAGCCAACCTGGCCTTGAACACCCCCAGGGATGGGGCACCCACCCCCTCTCTGGGCAGCCCCTTCCAGCCCCTCACCACTCTCTCTGCACAGAACTTCCCCCCAATCTCTGCTTTAACCCTTCCCTCCTCCAGCTTCACTCCAGCCCCCTTGTCCTGCCAGACTCTGCCCTTGAACAAGCTGATTCCCCTCCTGTTCCTCTGCTCCCTCCAGGCACTGGCAGGCTGCAATGAGGTCCCCCCACAGCCTTCTCTTCTCCAGGCTGACCCAGCCCAGCTCCCTCAGCCTCTCTCCGTAGGGGAGCTGCTCCAGCAGAAAACTCCAAGCAGCAGCCCTGGAGCAGCAGGTTCTGAGGACAGGGCTGTGCCTTAACTGTTCCCTCTTTGACATTTTCAAAGGAGGGGGGGAGTAGAGAAGGAGACCCATGGTGTGCTGCCTTCTGCTCCACGTAACCCATGCTTTTACACCCCAGTAAAACTCGACTCCTCGAGGAAGCTCCTCCTGTGGAGCTCAGCAGCGATGGATAAGCAGATGCCAGCGGGGGAAGCATCTTGGCCCCAGTTTGAACAGCAGCAGAGGCTGCTCAGAATCAGCCCTGGGATGGTGCTGGGACCTCACTCCTCTGACGTCAGGCGGGAGAGCCCGGGAAGGAGGCTGGGGCAGGGTGAGAAACACCCTTTGCTGGTGTGAATTAGGTTAGAGCCTGGTCCCCAGAGGAAGGAGGAGGGGGGGGGGGATTCATTAAAACCCCAGCACATGTGGAGTGAGGTTATAACTGATTCTGAGCGAATGCAGCTGACGCTCTGAAAAGACATTTTCCCCTCCAAAGGGTTTTTCTTCTTCCAGCTCTGACTGGTTGCAGCCTTCAAATACCACAGACACACAGCCAGGCAGCAGTCTGGCACTGGCACCAGCCCTTCCCAGTAGCGATGGGGAGCAGACTGAGGCACTACCAGTTGGAGTAAGCTGTTTAAAGGAAGATGCTGCTCAGGTCTTTGCACCTGTTCACGTTCAGTGGGGAACAAGTGGCATTTTCCAGCTTTTCCAGGAACAGTTTCTCTTCTTTGCAGTTTCTTGTCCTTGTAGGTTCATGCTGCTCTGCTGGTGGTTTATTTAGGAGTAGCCCAAGCAAAAAAAACACCCCAGCTTTCAGCTGAATTTCAGCACAAATTCAACTCCTGGAGCTGCAGGGAACCCCCTTTGGAGATGCTCCTCAAACACAGGTGCTCAGGCAAGGCCTTGTGAGTTGACACCTCATTCCTTGGCCTGTTTGGGTGATGGGGTTTAACATAACCCCGCTCTGAGCTCAGGAAAGCCACAGCTGTTACCCTTACTCAGCTGATGTGAAGGAGCCCACCTTGCCCTGGGGATGTTTGTGGGTGTCTGGGCACCCCCCCTCCCCCCAGCACTGACTTGCTCTTTTCTCACTTTAATCCCTGCAGAACCACAACCACATGGCAACAGCTTTAAACGTGGGTGACTGTCACATCCCCCTCATGGCATTTGTTAGCATGGCCCTTTCTGGAGGGACAGCCCAGCTTGGAGCATCAGGACCTTCCTGGAGCACCCCAGAGAAGCCATGTCCTAAACTGGCTTCTGCCCACCCTGCCAGGGAGAGGGGATCCTCCTCCCAAGGGGGAAAAACATTCCTTAGTGGTCACCCTTTGCTTTTAAAGGGTTGTAAAATCCTTCCACTAAAACCCACTTGGAGTGGGGAGGACCAAAACAATCCAAACAAACCCACTGCAAAGTCCCCATCCCACAGCTGCCTCAACCTCCCCCAGCACTGGGGAAGGATTTCCCAGTGGGATGGGCTCCCACTGCTGTGATTTAGGACCCATCTCCCCAGAAAGCTCTTGGTGAGCCAAGCAAGAGCCCAGATCCCGCTCTCTCCTTGTTATTCTGCAAAACAGCTGCTTATTTCTGCTTAATCCCTTTCCAAACAGATAGGCTTAAATCAGAAAAGCTTGGTTTTATGCCAGTCTGTGCAAGAAGCTGTCCTGAATCACATCTCTGGGCAGACGGACTCTTGTGGGGCTTGTAAAACACTGAGCACCTTCTTGGCAGAGCTGCAGTGAATAAGAGTGAGTAAAAAAATTGGCCTGGCCTCCCAGAGAAGGGGGGGAAGATGCTCCTGGACTAGCTCATTCCCAGCAGAGCTGCTGCAGCACCGTAGAAAAGGGCTCACTGATGAATTGGGGGAGGAAAAAAAAACCCCAACAAACCCAACCCTCAATATTTAGATTGATGAAGTAAAGGGAAAATGGCCTCAAAGGGTGTTTCTGTGCACTGGGAAATTACATGCACGTGTTTTTGCTGCTGGTTGAGGTGCCTGGATCCAGCCTGGGCTCTCCTCTCCCAGGGCTGGTGGCCCCTGGCTGCCAGGATTTCTCCAGAAATTGGAGGGTGGCTGGGAGAGACAAACATCCAAATGCCTGATGCTGGGACTGCAGGAGCCTGATCCAAGGTGAGTCCTCAGCTGCAGGGACCGTGCTGCTGCGTGGGGGACACTGGAGACCTCCCTGGCTGGGAGTCAAACCTTGGCTGTGTGAATGCAGGGACAAACCTGTGCTGTGCTGCCATGGGAGGGCAGAGGGCTGGGATCTGCCCACCGAGGCTCTGTCAGGACAATCATCCAGCCCAGGTATAGGCATTGCCCCTCATCAATCCCACTCTTAAACCACAGTCCTGATTCCCCCTGCCCTATGCCCTGCTCCCAGTGCTGGGTTTTCAAGCTTGGAGAGGAAAGTTTCAAGTGTGGAAAGGAAACGAGGGCAGGAGCTGAGGGAAAATGCTGTGGGGTGTGTGCACAGCACCCTGCCCTGGCTGACAGCTCCTGCCATTTGCTTTCCATCCAAATAACATTCTTATTATTGTTATTATTATTATGATGGTGTACAAAGCCAAATGAGCCTGTAGAGCAGTGGCAGCAGCTTTGGAGAACCCCAGAAACATCAGTAGGGTCTGTGTGTGTGGAGGAATTCCTCCTGCCAAGGGAGGGCATAGGAGGGGAGGCACAGTGAGTGGCTGGCAGGGCTGCAGAGCATCCTCCATGGGCCACCTCACCCCATGCCACCCTCCCTGGGAGGGAGGTAGACTGTGCTGCTGGCAGACATGATGCTTGGTGGTCCAGCTCAGGAAGCGCGGGAGGATGCTTGCGTCAGCTATAGAGCTTGGAGGCTCCTGCCAAAGTCTCCCCAGGACTAACAAGGGGCTGCCTTTGCCTGGCAGATGTCTAACACCATGCAGAGGGGATGCTGGTGAATCCAGGATGTTTCCATAATTCAGACCCATCACAGGCACCAAAAATAAGACAAAAATAACCCCCAAATGAAGCTCATCTCTTAAAAGCAATAAATAACCTTGAGCAGATGCTGGCTTGCTCTTAATCCAATTATCTATCAGCAGGCCTGCACATCGCTGGGAGGAAAACCACACCGACCCCATCTTGCTGGGAAATGGGGCTTTCAGCTTCTTCCTGGGTTTGGACTCCCACCCTGCCCCAAATTCAGCGGAGCTCTCCAGAAACTCCATGGCCATGGGTGGCACCACAGCACAGGTGAGCTCCCTGTCCAAGGAGAGACACTGCAGTCTGAGGACACTGGTCCTCACCTGCCTTCTGTATTCTTCAAAGCATCATTCAGAGTACTCGTAGGGTTTTTGCTCTAGAATACAAGATCATAGAATCCCAGCCTGGGCTGGGTTGGGAGGGACCCCAAGGGTCACAGAGCTCCAACCCCCTGCCACAGGCAGGGACACCAACCTCCAGGCCTGGAGCTACACAAGGTTGCCCAGGGCCCCAGCCAACCTGGCCTTGAACACCCCCAGGGATGGGGCACCCACCCCCTCTCTGGGCATCTCAAATCCCTCTTCCCCAGGGCTGCCCCAGTGGTGCCTTTTTGAGCTCTATGGTGCAGATCCATGGGGAAAAGCCTCCTTCAGCCCAACGTGCTCACCTACCCTGCTCAGAGACTGGCAGGGCTTTGCATCCCAGTTGGGATGTGACTTATGGGATGCTATAACCTCAGGGAGTCATGGGATGCTATAACCTCAGGGGTACCCTAAAGGCAAAGCCAGCTGCATCCTCTATGCTCAAGAAGGAGAAACCACTGGTAAGATAGACAAGCAGAGGGAGCTTTGCTCTCCTTGCAACTACTCCTGGCTGCTTTGACACCCACCCATGTGCACCCATGGTGAGAGGCAGCAGCTTCCCCAGCAATTAGTGGCCACTCTTGTGCCTCAGCAGCCCCGGGTGATGGTGAGAGAGCTGGTGGAGGGCGAGCCACGTCCCCTCGCTCTGACGGCAGTAAAAGTATTTCTGGAGGAGCGCCCTTGCCAGAGTAAATTGTTGGCAACCACGAGCTAATTCTCCTTTCATAAACAAAGCAAAGGAGATAAAAGCAGCAGCCTGGGCTGCCTCCTCCAGCGCAGCGCCTCGCGCCCCTGCACACCCAGTCCTGCATCTGGAGCTCATTGGGGGCAGCTGCCGGGAGGAGGCGGATGGGAACCAGCTGAGCCTCCCTGCACGCTGCTGCCAGGCCTGAGCGTGGTCCTCAGGAGGGAAGCATGCAAAGCAGGGCCCCTGGTTGGGCTGGGAAGCTTGGTTCGGATTGGTGGGTGGCAGTGGAAGCATCAAAAAAAACAAACCCCAGGTAGTTTGGTCAATCTGTAAGCAGAAAGGTGAGGTGGCCTCCATGAACAGGCTGCCCAGGGAGGGGCTGAGTCCCCTTCCCTGGGGGTGTTGAACAGAGGGGAGATGAGGTGCTCAGGGATCTGGGTTAGCACAGGATGGGAATGGTTGGACTTGAGGATCTTAAAGGGCTTTTCCAACCCAGTGATTCTGTGATTCTGCAATGGTCAGAATAGCTTAAGATTTCCACTTGGCCATTCATCCCTCTCAACCAACAGTGGCCAAATGCTGGGACAATGTGCTGCTTGCTTTGATCTTGCACCTGGCTGAATTGTGTCCTGTCCCTGGGCACAAATCTGAGGTGGGCACCGAGTGTCATCTTAGTCACCTTGGAGCACCTTGTAGGCAAGCATCCCAAAGCTCCAGCTGTAGCTGGAGCCCCAGAAAGTCTGACTTGAATGCTTTTTATCCAGCCAAGGGTCTCTGCAAATGGATTTCTCAATGCAGAGAGATTTTAGTGGGGTGGGGAGCAAAAAAAACCCTGTGTAGCCACAATGAAAATGTTTGTGTTTTCCATTTGCAAGAGGAACATTTTCCATTTTGGGGCTGGAAGTGACTTTTGTTTAGAACCCTGAGGACAGCAGAGTCCAATGTGAAAAGAAACAGCCAAACAGCCCAATTTGCTGCAGCCCAAAAATGAAGCTTTTTGAAATTAATTAATCAAGCAGAGTCCAAGTGAGATCTCAAGAGGTGGATGGGCACCTCAGCTGATCCTTGGCTCTACCAAAGCCTTCCCAGGACATCTCCAGTGGATCCTGTTGCTTGCTCTGGGAAGGATCTGAAGGCTGAGCCCATGGCGCTCAACTGGAGTTGCCCTGGACTTGTCAGCCCTGTAGAGAAACTGGGAGCTGTCCTGGTGTGGGAATGTGCCTGGCCAACTCCAGTTCCCTGAGTCATTCCCACTCCTTCAGGGTTTGCTTTGTGCTTGCCTGACAAACCCTTGCTGGGGTTGCTGGTTTTCATTAGCTCTGAGAGGGCTGTTCGCTGCCTTGTTGGCTCTTCCACATCCTCCCCATCCTCAGGGAAGGCTCGAGGAAATAACTTGAGTCAAGCGTGTCCAGGGAACTCCAAAATGGTCCCCTCTGCACGAGTCCAATTCCAGAGCAGCGTGTCCTGTGTTAGTCTCTGCAACCTGAGCCCTGGGGTCCTTCAACTGCACCTTTATTTGTTTATCTGCATTTCCTCTGGAACCAGAGATGCGTTGCTAGCGTGGTCTTCATTGTCATTTTATTATTCACATTTCCAGCTACTTGTCTACTAAATTTTGCCCTTCTAGTCCCCCTCCCCTTGCCTTTTCTTGGAAAAAAAAAAATAAGATGTTGTGCATTCAGGGGGTCACTGCCCAAATCTGTTCTCTTCTGGCAACCAACCTGTGCAGCTGGAGACCTGGAGTCAGCGGCACACGGGCTGTCTCCAGGGTTTGGTTCAGCCTTTCCAAAGGATGCTTTGGGAGGGAGTGGCCAGTGTCCTGTAAGACCTGATCTTCCTCTTCTCTGTTTCGGTCATTATCTTGTGTGTGGAGCTGTGACTTGTCTCTGCAGCCACCCTCCTGCCCACACTGGCTATAGCTGAGCCACAGAGCATGAAAGTGCTTGGGGAGCACATGGGGGCTGCACATGCTGGGGTGGATGAGATGCTCTTCAGACCAACAGTACATCCATTCATCAGACTGTCTTAGGTACCTGGACCCCCATTCAAACCTCAGCTTCTCCAGCCCCAAAAGGAACC
The DNA here is from genome assembly GCA_022605955.1 of Rallus limicola. Classification (NCBI taxonomy): domain Eukaryota; kingdom Metazoa; phylum Chordata; class Aves; order Gruiformes; family Rallidae; genus Rallus; species Rallus limicola. The sequence goes on along the minus strand of JAKCOZ010000047.1, from coordinate 1,895,992 downwards.
ACCACATTTTTTGTCTCTAAATGACTTTCAGCCCTCAGCATTTTTTTATTTTTAAACTCTTTTTGGTGGAGACCCATTGCAGACATCTGACAAATCACCCTTAATCCACCTGAACTGCTAAATCTCCTGGTAATCCCTCCCCAGCACTGCTCCAAAGCTGCTCCCTGACAACAGACCTTCTTGGTACCATTAATCAGTGCCTTTGGCTCCTGGGTGCCTCATGGTACGTGTCTATGCAGGGAAACCCTCTCATTTATAAAACTTGGGGACCTCCCACAGTTTCCCATTCCCCGTGACCCCAGCGAGGGGGTCAGTGCACAGAGTAAACTGGTTGAGAGGGAAGGCCCTAATATTTATATGGAAAGCCATTAGCAGGCAATATCTTATCTACCTTCTGTTTTGAAGTGGGGGTTTTGGGGTGATGGCAGGGCTATGGGTAGCACCGGAGCTGCCTCTGACATGCCCCCAGATGCTCTGTTCCACCATCCTCACCAGCATATGGGTTATATACCACTTTTTCAGTGGTGTGGGATGAGAGCAGAGGGTGCAGAAGGATTTCAGAGAGGGGAGGGAAAAAAAAAAAAGGAAGAGCTGAGATTCCCACCTGCTGAATTTTAAAGCCAGGCAAAAGCTCCCAAATCCACCTTGATACCTCCTGGGATGGTGTGTTTTAGCCAGCTGGTCCCTGTGTGACTGCTGTCCTTCCAGGCCCAGCTGGAGGATGGAGTGGTCTTTTCTGGTCTTAAAAAGTATAAACCTATGAAACAGCCATTGTCTTGTGAGCTCCCCTGAGCCCTCCCCAGATGTTGAGCACAGCTTTGAACACAGAGGTGGTCAGATGCTGTTTTCTCCAGTGGAAACCGTCTTGGAGAGCCTCTGTTGTTGGATGCAAAATGAAAAAAGGCAAGGAAGGAGTGAAGATGTAGTGGTGGTGGTGAGATCCCTGCAGGACTTTTCATAGGAAAGGAGAGGTGGTGACTCCCTGGGAAGGCAGGCACCTAGGACAGGGGACCAGCAGGTATGTGGATGCTGGGTAAGCACCATCTTGAACCACAGCACTGTTACAGCCTGTGTCACTTTAGAAAATGTGGCAGAAGCCAAACCAGAACCCAGCTAAAGAACGAGGCAGTGGGATTCCAAATTCACTGGTGTTTTATTCACAACATCTTCAGATCCCCCTGCTCCTGGGCTGCAGTGCAGCTGTGGATAAAACTTTGCAGCATCCTTTATTCGAGTCTGGATCTTTGTGGGATGCTGGGAGTCCAGGTTGGGCTGGGAACGGGAGCAGAGGGCAGATGTAACCCAGCTCACTGGAAGCAGGGAAGCTGTGGGCAGTTGGCTTAGCTCTGCCTGGGAGCTTCATGATAGCGTTCAGCATGTGGGTTCGGGGTGCCCTGTGGAGGTTGGGCATGGGCTTGGGGGGGAAGTGGGGCTGAAGCAGCTCTTGGGACTCCAAGGACCCTACCAAATCTCTCAGTGACTGTCCCTCAGCTCAAAAATCATGAGGGATACACAGGCACAGGCTGGAAAATCTTCAAGGGAGGGTGAAAACTGACTTCATTCTCTAAGGCCAAGAGAAGCAAATTCCCAGAGCCCAGAGTAGGGTTTCTCCCTCTTCTCCCTCCTCTCTCCAAGCCCCGGGGTAGGTTCGTGTGAGGCAGAAGAAATGTTTCTCACCCAGAGAGCTGCCTGTTGCACTAGGAATGATCACACTTCAAGATCAGGCTCTCTCCCTTGCCACCAGGGATGTTTCAGTGTTCCCATGCAGCTTTTGTTCTATTTAAGTGTCTGGGTTTGTCTACTTGGATGTGCTTGTCCCGGGATGGATTTTGGAGGTGTTACTGTTTGCAGTTGCTGAAGTCCTACCCTGACGCCATCACATGCTGATTACTAAATGCTGAGAAATGCAGGATCTTGGCTCTTGACCTGGGAAAGACACTTGATGATTTCAAGGAATGGGCAGGACAGGGACAGCGGGCGGGGAGCAGCACGCCATGTGTTGGGCTGCTACTGCTGGAGGGAAGGGAGCATAAATCGTTACAGGGACCATGTTTTATTGCTGAACTTACAGATGTATTTGGGCATGCTGGAGACACGTAGCATCTCCAAGTCCTAAGGGTGATGGGGGGAAAGAAATGACTTGATTCTTCCCCAGAAGAACACTGGAGCCTTTCAGTGCTGTGAGCGAATGTGGCCTGGGCAAGAGGGGCTGCTAGTGCTGGCGTCCCTCTGGGGTGGTTCAGCTCTGGCTGCAGCCTAAGGAATTGTTGGGGTTTTTTTCTCAGGAAGGAAATAGAACATTCTTGGCAATACAAATAGTTCACTTGACTCTTATGGAGGCTGGAGCTTGTAGGGAGCAGCCTGGCCTGGGCTCCCCCAAGGAGTCGGACACATGCCAAAGGATGGTGTTACCCTCCAGCAGGAGCTGTGGTTCTACCAAGTGATATAATAGAGCTGAATCATGGGGCAGGCTGGGGAGAGACAACAGTACTGAGGTTTGGCCCACCCAGGGAGGCAGACAGCAAAGGGAATGCAAGGTTTGGGGGGTCGCTGGTGTTTGGGGTTGGTTGCCAACCCCATGCTTCCATCCCAGCCTCCCTCCTGATGCTAACGTGCTCTGGATTGGGCATGGCTAAATTTTGTTCTTGGTGGCTGCATCTTTCTGCTCTGTTGTTACTGCACTGTGCCAAGAGGTGGATCCAGCCTAGAAGACCATAAACCCACCTCTGGATGCCAACCAGGGCACGTGGTTATACGCTGAGGCACAAATAACACGCTCGGCCTCTTAGGACTTGTTGCACTTTTGGGAGTTGGGTGCCTCCCATCTCCCTGGTCTTCCTCCCTTATGTTGGAAACCCACATGAGAAATTTGGCAGGATGAGAGTGCCCATTGATTCTTCTTTTATGTCTGTGCAGGCATAAAGGCTGAGGGTGATGGACAGGAGGATCAACAGTCATCATGTTTGGGCAAGACCTACCCGTCCTACACACCGAAGCTCAGCTGCATGTTTAGGATTACCACTGGATCCACTCTGCTATTTGCCTATTGATGATCATCTGCCAAAAGATCTTTGTTCTTGGAAAGCTTGGAGATGAGCACCTGGAGATGAGCAGGGAGCAGTTGGAGGCGGCAGCTGTGAGTGCCCTGGGCAGAACTCCTGGTGAGTCTTTGCCAAGGAATTCTGCCTTCCTCCCACTGCTTTGCCCTGCTCTTACTCCTTGCAGTCAACCCAAAGCCACTGGAGCAGAGCCATGTAATGGTGTTTCCTTGTTGACTCTGTAGAAGCTTTTCAAAAGAACTGGAGGGAGAGACTTTTTCCAGTTGATTTTAGTGCAAATATTAAATGTGTTGGTACTAGCAGAGGCACATTGATGGGGCTGAGACCTGTGCCCTGTCCTCCTGGAGTGTTTTTCCCTTGGGTTAAGATGTCTGATTAGGTAAATGCTTCCAAGAACTCACCCCTCAGCTGCAGCCCTAGGCTATGACTTTTCCTCACATGATACATAGCAGTGGGAAATGAAATGTCACGGGGCACAGGTCTAAACACTGTCCTGTTGCCATCTGCTCTGCACATACCTAGGCACAATTTTAGCCTGTGCCAAATGGCACTCTTCAAAAAGCATGGAGATATGGTCCAAGGATAGACCAGGGCAGGGACCATTCCCACCAAAAAGCCTGGATGCAGCTGACTGAGGATCACAGTCACTAGGGGTTGGAAGGGACCTCGTCGGGTCCAACCCCCTGCCAAAGCAGGGTCCCTAGCAATGGGGGTGGGAGTTGTGCTGGGTCACTTGGTCTCAGGGACAGAAACTAGTCTCCTGCCCATTTATTTGGTAACACAGATGAACCCAGTGTGTTTGCAGATCCACCGCTGTGGATTATCAGCTGTGGAACTAACTGTGCCTGGTGACCCATTTGAAGGCCAATTGTCTTGGGTGTTTGCTGGCTAGCGTCCCTGGGTGAGCAGCATCTGCTCCACTGACAAAGGAAGTTCAGCCCTTGTGTTTTCCTGTGCTCACGTAGGTGAGAACTCATCATCCAAAACTCTGCCCTCACTTGCTGGGTCAGTAAGGGCAGTAACCAGGAACCTGCTCCAAAACATGGCATTATTTGTCTTCAGATGTGGGGATAACTGAGACCATTCATCATGTAACAATAAGTCTTCGTGTTCAGCTATGCTTAGTCTTGCCAAGTCTATTACCTGAACAGCTTCTTTGTTCTGTCTGTGCTATAATCTCACATCACCTTCTGGACTAAGTGATCTGTCACCTGATGTCACATGTGCTACTCAGAACAATTCTCAATCCACAGCTTTGTGACTATTTTCCACAGCTCCCCCCTCACTTGCTCGTTTGTTTAATTTACATTAATTTCTCCTATTGAGCTTAAACTCCTTATGGTCCTAGTTCTCAGGGGTACAAAAGTCTTGAACCTTCCACCTGCCTGAAGTCTTTTACCTGGTGCTACAGGATCCCTCAACTCAGAGCTTCTTCTGATGCTGGGAAACTCAAATCCTCCATCACAGCTGTGAGTAAAATTGCATCTGGGGTCGCTTGTGCACACAGTGTCTTCATTCCAGAATTCCAGAGCTCATGGACCCTCAGCAAGAGAACTGGCTGATGTCTGAACTTCATGACTGAATCTGCCCTTGTAGGGCAAGGCCATTCTCCTGAGGCTAACCAGAAATCCTTTAGCTGCCATGAAGGTGCTGACTACCTGCAGGGAATGGTTGCTTGCCCTGGTAATTCCCAAACAGCACCTGGAGTAGCACTATCTGGATCATGCCAAAGCTGGGCCATGGACCACTCCAGATCTCAGCCTCTGGGAGAATTAAATGCAGAGCTTGTGCCCTTGTATTGTTTAAGTTACTAGTGTAGGTGCAGCCTGTGCCATGGGGAAAGGGTAAGAAGTCACAGTTTCTCACGTGGGGAATTTCTAGGCAGAGGAATTTCTGACTGGGGCCTTCTCAGGCCCTGGTGAGGAGTAATGAGACCTCAGGCTGCCTGGATCACCCTGGGGTGAGCATACCATGAGTTATGGCCCCCATCCCTCATGCTGAGGTATATTTTTTGCTCTTACCTGTGCTGGAGTGTTCCCAAGTCTGCACGAGGCACCTGGATACACTTCAGGTGACCCAGCTCTGTCCCATGAAGCACACACCTGCTGGTAGAAGGCCTGGAAATGTCAGATCTCCCACTCTGTGTTGCCCATTTACAATCCTGTCGCCCACCCAAACCCACATGAAAACTTTCTGTGAATTTAGTTCCAGGCCAACAATCCATTTTTACAGCTGAATAAATTCAAGCCTGATAATTACACATAATGGCTTTTTTATGTCCCAGCCAGGTGCAGCCAAGCTCAATACAAGATCAGTTTACTCCCTGCATAGCAAACAAGCCACCTCTTCCTGTCAACAGACCATGATGTACAGTGCCCATTCACCTGGGCTGGAGATGCTCCAAAGCATGTTCTGCAGGGCTGGACACAGGAGGGATCTCCCCCAAGCACTTGTCTACTCTGAAGGTCGTGGTGGTTGCTGAATGTCACTAGTCCCAAGAAGTGCTTTAGCTCGAGCTCCTGGAGAGGCAACAAGGAAACATGGCTTGACGTGGGGATGGAGCCAACTGTGCCATGAAGTCTGTTAGGTGGCAGGGGGACTTGAGGACCTGATGGCTGCACCCCCACTCCGTGCCAGCTTTGACCATTCTTCCCAAAGGGAACTGTCATCCTGTGACATGAGGTGGAGAAGAAAGCAGATCTTGTATGTTGATGTTGGCAAAGGAAGCAGATAGTGCACGTGCAGAGGCACTAGCAATGGTAAGGTATGCTTTAACCACAAACAACGTCTGGGTGGTTTCATTTGACCTTTCCTTCATTTGTCAAAGAAGAATCCTTCCTGAGGGTTTTACAACCTTTATTGACACGTTTGTAGTGGTAGCTCAAGATGCAGAGCAGCAGCTGGGGCACGTTGCCGGTCCCTCCCTGCGTCTGCGCCTTCCTTTCTTCTCCTCTTTTCCTGGTTGTGCCATCCACTCCAGCGCTCACCTTCAGGCTGCACTTTCACGCTCCGACCAAGACCAGAGGTGAGTTGACAGAGTCCTTTGTTTTTTCAGTAGTTATCAGAGGAGGAACCTGGCTTGGGCTGCCAGAGAGAAGCATTGGATAGAGGAGGGAGGGGGGTCTGTGGGCATCATTTTCACCCCTGATTGCAGGGAGGCATTGCTCCTCTCTCTTACTTTCTTATGTCTGTCAGCAGTATAGGTACCACTGGTATACAGGATAAGAGGTGGCAGGTGGTACACCCACCAGCTTTTGCTGGAAGTTCTGGTGTTTTGTGGGATCAGCCAGCAGCCTGTAAGGCCACGGTGAAGGGCAGGCTGGTGCTATATGGGTTTCCTTGTCCTTAGGTCAATGCTGATGTGCAATCAAGACTGTCCTGTCAGCCAGCCTTGATTACTGCAAAAGCAGCAAGACACAGAATCACAGAATCATAGGGGTTGGAAGGGACCTTGAGAGATCATTAGGGCTTTGGGACACAGACAGTAGCCCTGTGCTCTTGGTCACCACAGCAAGTGGATCAGTAAGAGCAATGGGGTGTTGCAGACCTGGAAGACCATGACTTTGATCTGGTAGAGAGGAGCAGCTAGCAGGATGCTGAAGATTAAGGTGCTCCTGTCATCCTGCTGGGGTGGGCTCAGACGTGGGGGCTCATCTTCACACATGACAGGATGTGTGCTGAGGGCCTGGGGTGGCATCCTCAGAGGGCTCAGTAGCCCTTGGGTATGTTGGGACTTCTCCATGACCCCTGAATTCCTCCCTCCTGCTGGCATGGTAAAGTCCCCAGCCTGGACATTTTCTATCTCTGGTTTTATAGCTATGTGGTTTTAATCTCCATAAATATGTGTGTGTATATATATATATATAAAATAATTATAGACACAACTATACATATATATAAGAATATATAAACCAGTGTGTCTATGTTCAAATAAATAAATATGTTTATACACTTGTTGATGTATACTTCCATATGTTGTAGATAAATGTATTTATTTTTATACAATGAGCGTTTCCCAGCGCAAAGGGGGCAGGCAGCCAATCACAGGGCTGCTTCCTGGCCCAAAGGGAGTAGACAGCCAATCACAGGGCTGCTATCAAAAGTGTCAGCCTCCCATGGTGAGGACATGGGGGTCCATTTCTGATGCACCCCAGGCTACACCAATAGCTCGCTCTGCCAGCCAATCCCAGGGCTGCCTGAGAACAGGATGGTCTCATGAAACAGCTCCCAGCCAATCACAGAGCGGCACGGTGTTTAAAACAGCAGGCCGCTCCCTGCCCCAACACTGTGGGCCCCTGCCCTAAAATGCCAAACCAAAATGGCAGCCCCTCCTAGGCCGAGGAAGGGCCTAGCGGGTCTGATGTGCCACAGGGTCAGTGGGAAAGGGCAGCCAGGCCTGCAGCCAAATACAACAGGGCACGGCTGGAAGAGGGGATGACTTCTGGGCCTCCAGGCTGCTGGGAGGGGATGGATTTGTGGCGGGAGCTGGTGGCAGGGCACTGTGGCCCCTGTGCCTCGCTCAGCCGTGCCTCATGCTGACACCCGAGCGCCTCTTGACATCTCCCTGCCTGTGGCACTGCTGCCTCTCCCTGGGTCCCCGAGGTCACAGGTCTCCTCGCCTTGCAGCAGGACATGGCGTGTCCCGAGGAACCCACGACGGGCTGCTTGTGGCTCTGCTGGGAGATGATGGCGGGAAGTAGAGGCCAACAAGGAAAGGCAGAGGGTGGGGATGGAGGGAAGCTGGGGGTCTGTGGAAGGGCTGCCGTGCATTGCTTGTGGCACTCCAGAGGTGACCTTCCTTTCTGCAAAGAGGCGGACGAAGGTAAATGTACTTCAGGCCTTCATGCTGACCCCTGAGTGCCTGTGCACACCCCTCCCTGACGAAGGGTGTGCCCAGAACCACAGCCCCACTGGCATCTGTGTGCACCCATCACTCATTGTTCTCTCTGTGGTGTTTGCAGATCCACTCATGGAGCTCATGAAAGGGAAGATCTCCTGCAAGAAACTCCTCATCTTCTTGCTCTTCATCATCACCTTTGGCTCCTGCCTCTTTGTTTCTTTTCGTCACTTCAGAACTTCTAGAGAAGTAGAGCTGGAGCACTACTATTCCTACCCCTCCATGGAAAGAGCCTGTGCTGGAAATACCAGCATCCTACCAAAGGCTAAACGCAGGCTGACCATCCTGCTCTGGAAGTGGCCCTTTGGGCGGCACTTTAACTTCATAAACTGCTCAGAGCTCTACAGAATTCCAGACTGCAGCTTCACTGTCAACCATAGCTGGTCCCAAGAGGCTGATGCTGTGATTATGCATCACAGGGATGTGTGGAGGGACGCGGAGGGGCTGGCCCAGCTTCCCCGTCTCCCGTCCCAGCGCTGGATATGGTTCAACCTGGAGTCCCCAGTTCACTCTCCAAACTTAGGTGCCATGGACAACCTCTTCAACCTGACCATGTCTTATCGGAGAGACTCGGACATCTTCACCCCTTATGGGGAGCTGCAGCTCCTTGACCAGCCACAGCCCCTCAACATCCCACCCAAAACCAAGCTGGTGGCCTGGGTAGTCAGCAACTGGAGACCAGGCTCCCAGCGTGTCAAGTACTACCAGGAACTGAGGAAGCACATCTCTGTGGACGTCTATGGGCAACACCACTTACCCCTGCCCTGGGACATGCTCCTTCCCACTGTATCCCAGTACAGCTTCTACCTGGCTTTCGAGAACTCGCAGCATGAAGACTACATCACAGAGAAGCTCTGGAGGAACGCCCTGTCCTCTGGCACTGTCCCCATCGTGCTGGGGCCACCTCGAGAGAACTATGAGCGCTTCTTGCCCCCAGACTCTTTCATCCACGTCGATGACTTCGCCAGCGCTGAGGACCTGGCGCAGTACCTGTGGGAGCTGAGCGAGGACGCTGAGAGATACCAGAGCTACTTCCAGTGGCGCAAGTGGTTGAAACCCATGACAGGGGGTGGCTGGGCCCTGCATGTCTGCAGAGCTTGTCTCTTCTTGCAGACGACAGAGGCCAGGTACCAGGTAGTGCCCAGTCTGTCTGAGTGGTTTGTGTAATTACTGTTTGCCCAGCTCTCTGCAGCACTGAGATCTTTTTGTCCTTCCTGGCAGGCTGCAATTTCACAGGGTGGTTGAACCTGATGGAAGCGGGAGGACAGGAGGAGCTTTGCAGTGAGCAAGGACAAGGAAGCAATTAGGTGTTTATATGTCTTTGTCTTACTGGAGAATAGACTGTCAAGTAGAGTAGTACATTGGTTATATTTGCTGATCTATAGTTACCTGAACAACTTGTTATGCTGGCTGTAGCTTGGCCTGTGGACAAGTTCACCTCCAGTCTCTGCAAAAAGTCCTGGATTGGCTCCATGGCTGGAGAGCTGAAGCAAGCAGCCAGGAAGGGAAGGTGAGATAGGCGTACCTAGCATAAACCTGTTTCAAGGACTTGGTGCTCTGCCAAGCTGCACCTTGAAGGGGTGGCCATGCCATGAGGATGCTGTGGCAGGAGGAACCAGCCACAGTCTTCTCTCTCGGGCTCTCCCTGCCTGCCTTTGGGGTGTTGCATCAGTGCACTAAGCAGGCAGACAATGTCTCAATTTATTTCACACAGCTGGTTTTTAGACAGGTTGGCAAGACAATGGGGCTTTGAGGAGGGGTCTGCAGCAGCAGACTCGTGTGGGTAAGGCTTTGGGTGCTATGGATGCCCCTGAAAGCACCCTAAGTTTTAGTGCCCACAGCACTCTGCAGCAAGGAGATGCTTGGGACCAGCACATGATGAGCTCCCTCCTCTTCTCTGCCTCCATCATCACAACTTCTGGCATCAACTGATGTCTCTAGGCCACTTGTTTAAAAACCAGTGACTGTATCGAGCTTCAGGTGGTATCACTGGAAACTGTTTCCTTCCCAGGCAGGGGAGCCCCGTTGCAGGGGGTCGGTGGGCACAGCAGTGCCATCCCAGGCTCCTTGCTGATACCTCTGCACATTCAGTTTGTTTTCTCAACTGCTGCTGATCCCTGAGCTGAGCTTTTCAAAGGTCTGTCCTGGCCCTAGGGTGTTTCCATGAGGAAAACCAGCTCAGAGTCCAGCAATGCATACAGAGATGGAATTGTTTCCTCCATGGGCAGCGTTTAACAAACATTTCCAAAGAATTCCCTCTGCTTTTCCTCCCATGGTCACTGTAGCAGAAGGACCACCAGCAAGACCTTGCCTTTGGTGCTGAGAGCCCCTTAGTTTGATTAGCAGCCCTTGCCACCTCTGTTGTTTCTCTGCTTGGCAGATCAGATGACTACACTGATCAGCACCAGCCCAAGAATAAATCCTTCCTTCTGAAATCTGAACCTTTATCCTTCCCATCTTCTTCCCCTCCTCCTAACAGGACCTGTCTAGACAGGACCTTCCTGAGGCTCTTTAGTTTTTTGAAGAGTCCTTGCTGGACCTTAGCAAACCCCCTTGGAAAGTCAGGTAGGCAAATGTGCCACGTTTTCCTCAGTCACTGCTTCAAAGAAGAGCAATAAATGTCAGGCATCCATTTTTATTGCCAAATTATTGTTCTTGCTTCTGCCTCTGCCTTTTCTGCCAGCAGACACACACACACACACACACACACACACACACATCTCCTCCAGCATGTAGCTCCAGAGACCTTGTCAACCGACCCTGGTGCCCTTCCCCACTTTTTGAGCCAGTTCAGAGCAGCTGGAGGAACTTCAGACTTCAACACTACTGATGTGGCTGAGGGATGGGTAAAGTTCTGCTGGTGAGCTCCAGGAACAGTCTGTTTTTGTCAGTGGGTGGCACTGGGGAGTTGGGATGGATGGTGGCTCCTTTCACCACTCCTGCTACATTTGGAAGATGACACCTGTCCCCTGGGCTGAATCCTTCCACCTCGGGATGCCCTTTGGGAAGACTTCAGCTTGGAGCACTGGCCTCCAGAGCTGCCCTTGGCAAAACAGAGTCCTTGATTACACTGAGCTGTGACGGAGCGCTGCATGTGGGGCACAAAGTCCAGCTGCCTGGAGAGGGTGTTTCCACTGGGAAAATGCAAATGCAGATTTTTCCAGGAGCTGCTAGAGCCACCCTGTGCTGGATGCATGGACACAGCCAAGAGGAGCTCGCTCTTGGCTTCAACCAATGTCATAAAAGCCTTCCCAGGAAGAAATCATGACCTAAAGCCCCACAAACACATCAAGTTCACCTGAAATATTTTTCTTCAGCCTGTTTTGGAGGACACAGTGTGGGGAAGGGCCAATCCTGGGTGGCAGTACAGGGTGTTTTGGGGCAGAGCTGCTGTCTCCAGGGGGTTTAGATGCCTCTTGCAGCAGCGGGTGACTGCAGATGTGCAGCTCCCTCGGCCAACAGCATTTCCAAGCACATAGGGTGGCATCTGTGGGGTGCAGAGCAAGCGGCTGTGTGTGGGCAGGGAGCCCAGTTTTGGTTCCACTGGAGACTTGGTGATGGTGTTTAGTGAGATCACCTGGTGTGTTACACAGACATCTTAATAAGCAGGAAATTCAATCCCAGCTTGGGCCTCGTTCCTTTGAGTGACCCACAGGCTCACCCCCGGGCAGCAAACAGTCATGAACAGGAGCTTCAACCCATCCCCCTGGAGACCTGTTTGGGTGTAGCCCCTGACCTGTCAGAGCAGGAGGCTGTTCGTTATCGCTCGGCCTTGGGCTCAAGACTGCTCCTGGTCCACCTGAAGGAAACACACCCTGGGCTCTCTGAAATGCTCCTTAATTAACACTCTAGCAGCAGGTAAGTATTATCAACAGCCTTTTAGAGTCCTGGAGCATTTACTTTGTGTCTACACTTCATGGACCTCGTGCTCTTAACTTCAACAGGATTTCATCTTCAAAGGTAAGAAAGAAACCCTCTTGTTTCTGAGGGAGGCTCTAGGTTAGATGTCAAAAAGGAAAAGGGAGCAACACCTGAAATGACTGAACCTTTTGCCATCCAGGAGCACCACTGCTGCCACAGCCAAGCATGGAAGGAGATGTGGCTGGGCACAGCCAGACCCTCTGCTGCTTTACATCCCTCCCTGCTGCCCAGACCGTGAATGGTCGTGGGTTTAAACTTCTTTCCAGCTGCCTCAGAGGTCTTCTCTAATGTTTTGATCCAGCAGGAAGCGTTGGGCAGCAGCAGAGGTTTGGGGAGCCCACCCAGCTCAGCACGGAGCAGGTTGGTTTGCAGAGGAGCTCAGGGTGAGGAGACAACGTTGCACTGGACATCTCTGCACCAGTTCAAAGAGTGACAGCATGGATTCCCAGAAGAAAACTCCACTAAGAACCTGATTCAGTGGGAAAATACCCCCACTGGCCTAGAACATCCCCAGGCTGCCAAGGAAATGGGGAGAAGGAAGCATTCTCCAGAGCCTGCAGAAGGAGACACAGCCAAAGCTTGTCCAAACCTGAGGCCCCCTCCTTGCCATGCTGATGGACCCCCGGCATTTTTTGGGGGATGCCACCCTTTGGTGACTCCATGAAGGAGGAAATGCCAGTGTTTTCATACTATTGTGCTGGGGAGAGGCTGGATGGGGAAAGCCTCTCTGGCATAGGGCTGGGAAGGGGGAGCTGGCTGGGAAGAGGGGAAGGGTGGGGGGATTGGACTCAAAGCAGATGCTGGATGGGGGGGGGGGGGCATTGTTAGGGGAGCACAGAAATAAAGTTAAATATGGAAGTTTTCAGTTGAGGTCAACCTGAAACATGTAAATCACACGCTGAGGGGCAGGGAAGGAGCCAGGCTGCAACTCAGGGTAGTTTTTAAGTGGAAATTAATGCTTTTCTAAACTTGAAAAGCTCTGTGATGGAAACTTCACTCTGAAGTGAAGCCCCAGGCATAAGGAGGGTTTTCCTCTCAAGCAGAACAAAGAGTAATTCTGCAGAGCTGCAGAGCTTCCAGGGCTGGGGCAGGCATGGTGCACACCTTGAGTGGCCCTGTGCTGTGACACAGGGGGCTGGGACACGGGTGGAGGGGGATGTTGAATGACAGGAGAGCACCTGAAAAAATCCCTTGGGCTCCTTGGCATGGGGAGGAGGGAGGGGGGGGGCACTGGGGACTGGGTCTCCATTCAGTGGACACCTTGCAGAGGTTCTCCCAAGTTGAAGCTGTTTGCCCCTGTGCAAATCATTTTCCAACCACAGGGAAAGCCATGTATCCATCCCTGCTAATGCCTCCTGCTGCTGCAGCCCCTCCAGCCCATGGCTGAGGAGCATGTTGGGAGCATCCACTGAGCCAAACAGCTGCCAAAAAATCCCCATGTTTCTCTTGCCAACCACCCAGCCTGATTCCTTTGGCTTCCAAGACCTGGAGTCATTTAACACCTATTAAAAAGAGACAAGTCCCGTGGTTTTTTTGGATGGTTTTAACTGGGGAGTAGCAGGCCACTGGGAGGTCAGCTCTTCCCTTTTGCACTTCACCCCTGGGCTTATTTGGTAGGACAAGGCCAGCCAGACTGGTCAACCTTATCCTTGCCCCTGGGTCCAGGGGGCTGTTTGGGGTCCTTGGGGGCAGCACCAAGGTTCTTGCAGACCCTAAGGCCACCCAGAAAAGGCAAAATAAATTAGCAGGGGGCAGATTTGTTAACGTTGCCCCTACCCTTATCCCCCAAATCGTGCTGCAGCCTTTGAGAGGGGAAAACTGGAGTATGGATTGTAGTTCCACTGAAGCATTCATGGCTGGGCAGACCATGGGGGGTTAGGAGCATGCTCCTAGCCAGGCTTAGGTCATGGTCCTTGAGGAGGGGACATGGGGATGGCAGGACAAAATGCCTGGATTAAATTCCCAGGGGTTAATTCCTCCCCTGCCCCAAGGGTGGCTTGGTGCTGCGGTGGCCTGGGGAAGTGATGGCTGTGGGCAACAGTGGAACCAGGCACAGGCTGACTTCGTTAGGGGATGGAAAGCTGACACCAGGCCTGGGAAACTCTGTAAGGGGGGGGGAACTTCATCAAGGGAAACATCTGGATGGCTACACCACGGGGGGGCCCTCGGGCTGGGAGACGGCACAGGGAAGTCACAGTCTGCCTTTGCCCTGAAATTGTGGGGCTGGGGTCTGCAGCTGCCTCACCAAAGGGGGTTTTCCCCTCCCACACCCCAGCTGGGAGACGCCAGCACGAGGGGCTGCTTCAGCAGACGTCAGAACACCCCATTCACCCCCCAAACCTCCTGCCTCTCTACCCAAAGCGTTCCCAGATGGCACTTTGGGGCAGAGATGGGGCAGGGGGCAGAGAGGGAAGCGCTTTACAGGGGTATTCCCCAAGGGCAGGGAAAGAGCCCCCTCCTCATGAGAAACCAGAGATAATTGTGTGGGAAATGGGAGGTTTTGGAGCAGTATCTGACTTCTGCTCTGCAGAGACACCAGGGCTGGGGGGGAGCCTGGAGGGAGAGGCAGAGCTTGGGAGAAAGAGCAATCCTCACCAAGCCTGGCTTAGCAGAGCTTTGAATTTGGGGGAGGGAAGAGGGAAGGCTCAGATCCACCAGAAAACACGGCAGCTGGAGCCTTCCCAAGCACCAGAGCTTCACCACCCCTGGGCCTGTCCTTCTGGGTGTGCGGAGGTGCCTGAGCTCACCCTGCAAACTCAGTTATCTCCAGCTTTCCCAAGCCTGTGGGCAGACCCCCCCTCTGTTCCCCCCTCTCCCCCTCAGGGCTCTGGAAACTTGCTCCTTGTTTTGTCCAGCGAGGCTGGGAGGGGGGAACACGAAACACTCAAGACTCTGCTTCTCATTTTGCCTGGTGCCTCCCAGCTTCCTCCTTCCCTCCTGGGTAATCCCCAAATAGCTTTTTTCCTGGGCTTCATATTTGGGGCCAGATACTGGGGGGGGGGAGAGGGGGGGATCACTGTATATACATGTTTTGGGTTGGGTTGGGTTGGGGTTTTTTTGGTTTGGGGTTTTTTTGAGACTTTGCAAGCTCCACATTCCCATCTTCACTTTTATTTCATGGGGGTTTTTTTTCCCAGTTTGAAGTGGGGCTGGGTTGATTTTCCCACCTTTTTTTTTTTCCCTTCCTGGGAGGGGAATTTTGGGAAGCTGACACTGAGGCAGTGGGGTTGAGCAGCCCATTTCCACCTGGGACTTACTTCCACTTAAAAAAAAAAATATTAACAAATGAATAGAGATCATCAGTTTGGAGCTGGGGCTGTCAAGCCAACACCCCAGCCAGTGAACATCTCCCACTTACACTATGAAAGTTGGCAACATGCACCCCGTCTCCAAGAAATTAAACCCAAGATCAGCCCCAGCCCCAGCCCAGCAGAGCATCTTGTGGTCATGCTGGTTTCTTTTACTTCCTTTTCCTTTCCTTTCCTTTTCCTTTCCTTTCCTTTCCTTTCCTTTCCTTTCCTTTCCCTTTCCTTTCCTTTCCTTTCCTTTCCTTTCTTTCCTTTCCTTCCTTTCCTTCCCCTTCCCCTTCCCCTTCCCCTTCCCCTTCCCCTTCCCCCTTCCCCTTCCCCTTCCCCTTCCCCCTTTCCCTTCCCCCTTCCCCTTCCCCTTTCCCTTTCCCTTTCCCTTCCCCTTCCCTTTTCCTTTTCCTTTCCCCTTTCTTCCCCCTCCCCCTTTCTTTCCCCCTTTCTTTTCTTTTCCCTTCCCTTTTCTCTTCCCCTTTCCCTTCCCTTCCTTCCCTTCCCTTCCCTTTTTTTTTTGGAGCTCTATGCCAGACTCAGTCTTTCCAATCAGCTCTCTCCAATTTGCCCATTAAAAACTTCAGTTTGTCCTTTATATATATATATATTATTTTTTAACCTCTATTTAATTTATATCTCTCTATATTTTTTAGGCCAGGCTGGCAGCAGGATCACAGCTTTCCCTTCGTCTCTGGAGCAGCGTGGGCACACGCACACACGTGCACTGCGGGCGTGAGCACAGGCAGAGACTGATGAGGCTCAAAAAGACGCTTCATCAAATATTTACAGAGCGCCAGCGCTCGCCCCGGCCACGAGCCGGCCACGGCTGCCAGGCTGCCAGGCCCCTGGGTGGCATCAGAGTGGAATAGAAACAGACCTTTTTCTTTCTTTCTTTCTTGCTTGCTTCTTTT